>CM019828.1:35921661-36594431 GCA_009763385.1 Coix lacryma-jobi var. lacryma-jobi
TGCATGACTCACACTCCGCCTCCTCCGACACAACCACGGTGGACCGAGCGAACTCAAGCTCCTTCACCGTGTCCTCCCACTTCTGCCTAAACTCCTTGCGCTCTCTAGCGGCACGCCTAAGCAGTTTATCTAGGCTAAGGAGGGCAGCAGTCAACTTCTCAACCTCGGAGGAAACCTCATCGTAGGTGAGAGATACCTGGGAGGTGTCGTCGTCGTCGTCGTTCTGAGGCGTGTGCTCCAGCTCGCCTCTGACCTCATCTCCGAGCGCCATGGTGCACAAGCCTCCGTCGCCGGCGAAGAAGCACAAGCCGTTGAACTTGTCCTCCAGCTTCTTCTTCTCGGACTCGCCATTGCTTGAACAAGCGGAGTTGTCATCCGAGCCGTCGACGTCGCTGAGTGTGGCGAAGAACGCACGCTGCTCAGCTTGCTGCTTCTCCAAGTACTTCTTCTTGATGTACTCTTTGTCGAAGCCGCCCCGCTTCTTGTGCCTTGGGGGGACGTGCTTCTCCTTGTACATGGAGTCATGCTTGCACCCATGATCGCCCTTGCCCGAGTGCTTGTTCTTCTTCTTGGGGCAATCGGCGATGAAGTGGTCGGGGTCGCCGCACTCATAGCATCCTGAGCGTGATCCTCCGCGACGACGGTTCATGCGGTTGTTGTGAAACCGTGAGAACCGGTTGGCAAGCAAAGCCAACTCATCATCCCCCAACGACTCAAGCTGGTCCTCTGTGACAGTAAAGAGAGAAGAAAGAGCGAAGCCAGCAGAGGGGTTAGCAAAAGAGCCAGAAACCAACGCCATAGTCGGGCCAGAGGGATTTGCATAAGAAGCCCTCGACATGGCGTCTATCTCACTGGACTTGAGCTTACTGAAGAGCTCGTCGCAGGTGAGGGTCTCATAGTTCGGCGATTCGATGATCGCTTGGACCTTTGAGTCCCACACCGAACGATCCAGAGTGTGCAAAAGCTTCAAAGCACGCTCATGGTCGTCAAAAGGCAACTGCTCTTTGTTCGCCCTCATCCTGTTGACAATCACCTAAAAGCGAGCGAATAAACTTTCTATGCTCTCGCCAGGTAGATGTTGAAAGTTCTCGTACTCTCGCTTGAACGACTCGTAGAGTCGGGTTTTCACTTGAGAGGTGCCCTCATGAACACGCATGAGAGTGTCCCAGATCTCCCGAGCCGTAGCGAGGTGAGAAACGCGATCAAACTCACCCATACTCAAACAGGAGAACAAAGCGTTACGCGCCCGGCTATTGGCTTTGTGCTCATCAATCTGAAGCTGAGAGACATGAGCAGCCAGGACAACGTAGTTGGCGTTGTTGCAAATCTCCCAAACAGAAGAGCCCATGCTCTGGAGATAGGCCGACATACGTATCTTCCAATACGCATAGTTTGTCCCATCGAAAAACAGCGGTTTGCCCACGCCGCGATCCATGTCGCCTTCGGTGGATCTGGAACCGGCTAAGGTGAAAGATCCTTAACCCGCTCTGATACCAATTGAAGGACCGAGAAAGCTCACACAAGGCGACCAGAGGGGGGGTGAATGGGAGCCAATCAAAATTCTTTCGAATCATTGGCCAAGTGTCCCAAGTTCAACCCCAAGAAGCTCAAACCCAAAGCGTGATGCTCACAACCCTTGGAAGAGGGTGGATGATCCCTAGGATCACAGCGGAGCACCACCAAACACAAGCGAACCAAAAGCCAAAAGGTCCGGCACAAGTTTGCCTTTGCAAAACCAAGTCCCGAACATACATAGACGGCTACGTCGAGAAATCTCTAAACACCAATGCTAACGAGTAGCAAAGATATCAAGAGAGGTTCCTTGGTGAACTACAAGGCCAAACGGGAAGTCCGAAAACCAAGCGAGCAAGCCGGGAGAGCAAACGCACTAAACCGGAGTACTCAGGCAAGTCCCGGACTGTCCGGCAATACGGTCGCGGACTGTCTGCCCAGTGGCGGACTGTCCGGGCTCAGGTCGCGGACTATCTGCTGGCCAAATGAGCAAAACCGCAGTGCTACTGCAAGTCCACTGGACGTTCCCGGACTGTCCGCAAGATCCAACGGCGGACTGTCCGCCGGTCAAATGCCGAAACAGCGAAGTTGCTGAACAGTCCCTGGACGACTCCCGGACTGTCCGTGGACCACAAGGGCGGACTGTCCGCCGGTCATGTGAACAGTTCCCAACCGAGGAACACAGCCACTGGTCCGGCCTGCCCCCGATGCGCGGACTGTCCGCGGTACAGGGCGCGGACTGTCCGCGACCCTGCAGAGAGGGCGATTTCAATCGCCTTCCTCCCAAATCTCTCCAAAACCGATCCAAATCGAAATTCCAACTTCCCAAACTTGGAGAAGATGATCACGGGGTAGTTAGGAGACTATCCCCAAGAAATCATCCGCTCAAATCACTTCAATCCATGGGAAATCAAAAGGGAAGGTGAGATGAACCGGAAAACGCCATGAAAACGAAATCAACCCGATCTACTTGCTCGTAGGGAGATAGATGAATTCCTTCGGTGAAAATGATCTCCTTTCAAGTACGAACAAGTTGATTCAAACGGATTTCACAAAGATGCAACGGAGAGGGAGATCGAGTGACGGAAAGAATGTGGTGAAACGAAGAACCTTTTCCGCCACGTGCCGCCCTCGCTCTGCACCCCCGGTTTTGTGGCCCAAACCGGGAAACCAGCCTTTTCCATCAGCCCCCGGTTTTGAGGCCCAAACCGGGAAACCAGCCTCCAGCCCGAGTTTTGTGGCCCAAACTCGGAAACCCACAGCGCCCAAGTTTTGAGGCCCAAACTCGGAAACCGGCCCACGCTCAGGTTTTGAGGCTCAACCTGGAAACCGTCGCGCCCAGGTTTTGTGGCTCAACCTGGAAACCCAGCACCCAGGTTTTGAGGCCCAAACCTGGAAACCGTCCACCCGTTGGTTTTTCCCTGGCTGAACCAACAAACCGGCGTCGTAGAGGGGATGCACCTCCCGTGCACCCCGTCCACCGACATGACCATTTCTTCACTTGTAGTCGCCATAGGCTGCCAGCCACCATAGCTGATCCTCCGGCCTCCTGGTCCCTCAGTCCGAGCCTCACGTCCGCCCTTCGCTGTCCGATACATCGGCATGGCACGTCCGCCGCACGGCACGCCCATCCTTCATCGCGCCCAGTCCATTGGCACGACACGTCTCAACTTGACCTTCACCTGCCTTCGATCACTGTCTCTGTGCTCGACACCTGCACAACACAAGCCAAAGAACATGCGCATCAATCCAGTTGACAATCACTCATCACTCAGAGACTCGGCATACACCCATGTATCCGCAAACCTCTCAAGTCAAAACCTGACTCTACGAGTCGTTCAAGCGACAGTATGAGAACTTTCGACACATGCCTAGCGAGAGCATAGAAAGTTTATTCGCTCGCTTTCAGGTGATTGTCAACAGGATGAGGGCTAACAAGGAGTTGTTGCCTTTCGACGATCATGAGAGAGCTTTGAAGCTTTTGCATACTCTTGATTGGTCAGTGTGGGATTCCAAGGTTCTAGCGATCATCGAATCACCGAACTATGACACCCTCACGTGCGACGAGCTCTTCAGTAAGCTCAAGTCTAGTGAGATTGACGCCATGGCGAGGGCTTCTTATGAAAATCCTTCTGGCCCATCAATGGCTTTGGTTTCTGGCTCTTCTGCTAACCCCTCTGGAGGATTTGCACTCTCTTCTCTCTTTTCTGTCACAGAGGAGCAGCTTGAGTCACTGGGGGATGATGAGCTAGCCTTGCTCGTCAACCGGTTCTCGCGGTTTCACAACAACCGCATGAACCGTCGCCGCGGAGGAGGATGCTCGGGATGCTACGAGTGCGGCGACCCCGATCACTTCATCGCCAACTGCCCCAAGAAGAAGCACATTTCTGGGAAGGGCGACCATGGGCCCAAGTATGACTCCAGCAAGCGCAAGGAGAAGTACGTCCCCCAAGGCACAAGCGGAGGGGCGGCTTCGATAAGGAGTACATCAAGAAGAAGTACTTGGAGAAGGCCCAGGCTGAACAGCGTGCGTTCTTCGCCATGCTCAGCGACGTCGACGGCTTGGATGACGACTCCGCTTGCTCAAGCGATGACGAGTCCGAGAAGAAGAAGAGGATCGAGGACAAGCTGAATGGCCTCTGCTTCTTCGCCGACGATGACGGCTTCTGCACCATGGCGCTCGACGGCGAGCTGATGAGCTCCCCTCAGAACGACGACGACGACGACACCTCCCAGGTATCTCTCACCTACGACGATCTTTCTTCCGAGGTTAAGAAGCTTACTACCGCGCTCCTTAGTCAAGTCAAGTTGCTTAGGAGAGCCGCTAGAGAGCGCAAGGAGTTTAGGCAGAAGTGGGAGGACACGGTGAGGGAGCTTGAGTTTGCTAAGTCCACCGTGGTCGTTTCTGAGGAGGCTGAGTGCGAGATGTGCACCACGCACATGACTGATCTCCTCACCCTGAGGAGTAAGTATGCTGCGTTCATAGGAGAGGGGGATGAGCTGAAGGCTAGACCTTCGTTGCTGGGTGCGTGCAAGACTTGTCCTGTCTTGCAATCTGAGTTGGCAGAGAAGAATGCCAAGATTGTGTCTCTTGAAGAGGCCAACTCAGGTAGCACCACTGTGTCTAGGTGCGCGTTGTGCGAGGGTTTGGAGATGGAGATTGCCAATGTGAAGCATGGCAAGATGCAAACCGAGGAGAAAAACACATACCTTCGGACCATCTTGTCATGGGTGTCTAGTGGTAAGCCGCAGCTCGGGATGATGATCTCCCAATTCAAGCGAGCTGCTGGAGGTCCAGGTGTAGGTTTTGCTCCGGGTGTTGATGTTTCATCTTTTGGCAAGATTGGAGAGTTGAGTGGTCTTAACCCATGTCAGAAGCCCAACTCCACCACTACTCCCAAGCTTACCAAGATTCCACCCAAAGAGCCTCTCAAGCCTAACACCAAGGACGGAGTGTTTGAGGAACCTCCGAGAGCTCCACCTAAGAACCAAGTGTGGCATCCCAAACCCAACCTCCTAAAGAACAAGCTGGACACAATGCCACCTATCCAGGAGGAGTTGCCACAGAAGGGCAAAGTGATCCATACCCACCACCGTGAGTACCAACAACCCCCTTTGAGTGCGGTGAGGTACCACTGTGAGTTTTGTGGGAGAGATGGACACTTAGGAGAGTTCTATTTTCGGCGCAAGCGAGAGGCGCGCCGTGCTCGGGAGATGAACAACCCGGACATGTACCATCCTTCCCATGATGTACATGTGCCGAATGTTCAGAGGAGAGCCCCAAGGAAAGCTGCTAGGCCCAGAGGTCCAGAACCTCAAGTGCCCAGGCCTAGGCAGCAGAGAGCTCCGAGGAGAGACGCTAGGCTGAGAGGTGTTGAGCCTCAAGTTCCTAGGTGTAGGCCTCATAGAGAGCGTGCCCGGTGGGAGCCTGCGGTTGTAGGCTATGGACCCCATGGCGGTGGCTTTGTAGTTGAGCGTTTTCCCCCACCACGTTTTGAGTATCGCGATGGACGCTCCTCCCTTAGCGGACCACGTTTTCCTCAACGTGGTGATCGCTCCCCTCGTAGGCGTGCTAGGAATGGTTTTTATACTGACCGTTCTTTTGAGCAGCCGGCCCAACACTGGTATTCGCCTTATTTCACTAACCCCAGTGTTGGACCGTATGCTCACCCTATGTCTTTTTATTGATGTAGGTAAAACGATTGGAGAACGTTTGGTTGGTGGATTCCGGGTGTTCGAGGCACATGACCAGAAACGCCAAGTGGTTCTCCAGTCTTAGTCTGGTCGCCGGAAAGGACTACATAACCTTCGGCGACAACAGCAAAGGTAAGGTGCTGTCTCGTGGGTCTGTGCGGGTTAATGAGCAATTTGTGTTGCGCGATGTTGCTTTTGTTTCTAATCTACATTTTAACCTTCTTTCTGTTTCGCAACTATTTGAAGACGACTATGAGATTCGTTTTAAGCCGAATCTCAGTCGTATTTTGGATCCTCAGGGCAATCTTGTTTGTGTAATTTCGCCCTTTGGAAAAGTCTTTCGAGCGGATTTCTCGGAGTCGTTTGGTATTTCCCGCTGTCTTTTGGCTAGTTCTTCCTCCTCTGATCTTTGGAAGTGGCATAGGAGGCTCGGTCACTTAAGCTTCGACTTGCTTGCAAGACTTAGCTCACTTGGCCTAATCCGAGGATTGCCCAAGCTGTCGATGGAGAAGGATCTAGTTTGCCATTCTTGTAGACATGGAAAGATGGTTGCCGCTCCCCACCTTCCTGTGACTCAGGTCTTGACTAAGCGCCCTGGAGAGCTTTTGCACATGGACCTTGTTGGTCCGGCTCGGGTGAGCTCAGTTGGGGGGAAGTGGTACGTGCTTGTTGTTGTCGACAATTTTTCGAGATATTCGTGGGTCTTCTTTTTAGCTGAGAAGACCGAGACTTTCTCCTTTGCCCGCAATCTGATTTTACGTCTTCAGAATGAGTTCCCTTTGAACTCTATGCGAGCTATTCGGAGTGATAATGGTTCCGAATTCAAGAATTCGGATTTTGAGAAGTTTTGTGACTCTTTGGGTTTGGAGCATCAGTTTTCTTCCCCCTACACAACGCCCCAAAATGGTGTTGTAGAGATGAAGAATCAGACCCTTGTTGAGATGGCCAGGACGATGCTCGATGAGCAAAGGACTCCTAGGCGATATTGGGCCGAGGCTATGAACACTGCATGCTACATTTCAAATCACATTTTTCTGAGAGCTTTCTTGAAGAAGACCTCTTATGAGTTGCATTTTGGTAGACAGCCCAAGGTGAGTTATTTTCGAGTTTTTGGTTGCCATTGTTTTATATTGAAGAAAGGCAACCTGGACAAGTTTGAGTCTCGTTCTTCTGACGGTTTGTTTTTGGGTTATGGCACTCACACTCGCACTTATCGTGTGCTTAACCTTGATACTAACTGAGTCATGGAGACATCAGATGTCACCTTCGACGAGACCCTTGTTTGTCCTTCTTCTTGTTTTGAGCGCGCAGGTGATCATGAGGTTGGCGAACCTCTTTTCGATGATGATGAAGAAGGTGCTGAAGGGATAGATGACCCAGCACCTCCTCCACCTGCTGTGCCACAAAGAGCGGCTTCTACAACGACTCACGGCCCCGAGATGTCTTCTTCCTGGGGGCCGTGGGATCCACCACCTCGCGCGGTACCTTTTGTACCCAGGGTGGAACCAGCTGCTGTTAACGGGGAGATCACATCTGCACGGGAGGCGCCATGACACATTCAGCGCCAACACCCCCTCAGCAGATGATTGGCGACATTGACGAGCGGGTCACTCGGTCCAGGTCTCGTATCTCTCACTTTGCTCATTCTGCTTTTGTTGCCGATTTTGAGCCCCGAGATGTTGGACACGCATTGACGGATCCAGATTGGGTCAATGACACGCATGAGGAGTTAGAAAACTTTGAGAGAAATCGGGTTTGGGTTCTAGTGTCTCCACCTTCTGAGTGTCATCCAATTGGGACAAAATGGGTTTTCAAAAACAAACAGGGAGAAGATGGCCATGTTGTGAGAAACAAGGCCAGACTCGTAGCCCAGGGATATAGTCAGAAGGAGGGGATAGACTATGAGGAGACATTTGCTCCCGTAGCTCGTTTGAAGGCGATTAGGATACTCTTGGCTTATCCTGCATCCAAAGGTTTCAAACTTTTTCAAATGGATGTCAAGAGCGCCTTCTTAAATGGCTACATAGAGGAGGAGGTATATGTTAGACAACCCCCTGGTTTCAAAAATCCCAATTTTCCAAACCATGTCTTTAAACTTCACAAAGCTTAGTATGGTTTGAGACAAGCCCCTAGAGCCTGATATGATAGGTTAAAAACCTTTTTGCTTGCTAAGGGTTTCAAAATGGGATGTGTAGATAAGACGCTCTTTCTCTTCAAGCAAGGCACTGATACTCTCTTGGTCCAAATTTACGTGGATGATATCATTTTCGGTGGTTCTTCTCACGCTTTGGTTGCCAAGTTCGCAGATACTGTGAGCAGGGAGTTCAAGATGAGCATGATGGGCGGGTTGACATTTTTCCTCGGACTACAAATCAAGCAGTCTCGGGAGGGAACGTTCGTGCACCAGGGCATGTACACTCGTGACATTCCGAAGAAGTTCGACATGGGTGAGGCCAAGCCTCTTCCAACACCCATGGCGACCACGACGGCCTTAGATGCGGACAAGGAGGGAGAAGCAGTGGATCAGAAGGAGTACCGGAGTATGATCGGGTCGCTGCTGTACCTGACGGCGACATGCCCGGACATTCAGTTCGCGGTGTGCTTGTGTGCGCGCTTTCTGTCTTCACCGCACACTTCGCACCGTCAGGCGGTCAAGCGCATTATGAGGTATTAATCCTTCACTCCAGAATTTGGGATTTTGTATTCTGCTTCCTCCACCCTTTCCCTTTGCGGTTATTCTGATGCTGACTTTGCTGGTTGCCGTATTGAGCGCAAGTCCACTTCTAGGACTTGCCAGTTTATTGGATCTTCTCTTGTATCTTAGTCTTCTCGCAAGCAGTCTAGTGTCGCCCAGTCTACCACGGAGGCTGAGTATGTTGCTGCGGCTAGCTGCTGTTCCCAGTTACTCTGGATGATGGCCACTTTGCGTGATTTCGGTCTGAGCTTTTCTCGTGTTCCATTGCTTTGTGACAGTACGAGTGCGATTAGCATTGCTAAGAACCCCGTGCTTCACTCGAAGACCAAACACATTGATGTGCGCTTTCATTTTCTGCGAGACCACTATGAGAAGGGTGATATCGACCTTCTCCATGTCGATACTCATCATCAGCTTGCTGATATTTTCACCAAGCCTTTGGACCAATCAACCTTTAATAGGTTGAGAGGTGAGCTTGGTGTGTGTTTCACCTTTTAGACGGGGGAAACATTTTGACTCTGACTGACTCTTTTTCGTTTGTCTTTGCTTTCTTTTGCATTTTTCAGCATACGCTTTTACATTTTGAGCTTCATGAATATAGTCTGAAGAATGTAACTATGCTCTATGTAGTTTTTACTCCGATGCTTTATGATGCTGTAGCTTATGCTCTTTCTGATCACTAATACATTTGTGAGCTGAGCTATTTTTGAATGGTGAACTTGTTAATGAACTTAAAATTTGAATATGTTCACCATTGAGATATGCAACTAGCATGTGTAGGTTGTGTAGAGGTCACTTCTGCTTTTCATATATGCTAGGTTGCTATGTCTCTAGTGTTGAGTCATTCACTTGCTTGGTATGTTACATTCTGCTAAAATCTGAACCAAGTTAAGTGAATTGGAAAGATCGAGATGGGTTTGCTTGTTAACACCTCACAGTTTTGAGACTGTTTCCCATTGCACTTTTGGGTTAAACTTGAGCTGTGTAGTGTATGACCGAAACTGTTGCTTTAAGCTTCTGATTGCTTCTGCATTGGGTTCGCACAGTTGGAAAGTTAGGCAATAACAAGCATTCAACCTCTCGCAATCACATGCTATTTTTTGAACTTGTGAAATTTCACCGCTGTAACTCCAATTCAAAACTGAAATCACAAGTATATGCCTAATTTGGTAATCAGCATGATGATTGAACTATGCTAGGGGTAGTTCACCTTGTATACATGTTTAGCACTTGTTTGACTTCCTGTCTATACATGTCATGTGCTATTTTGATGGTGAATACTCTTTTCGGCTAAAAACTGCTCATATGTTCATATTTCATATTTGGTGATCAGTTTGAGCCTTTGCTAGCATATTGTGCATTTTCTGCATCATCGGATCCAAACTCCGTAGAGCATTTTTGCACTCTTTTGAGTATACTCCTGAAGCTCCTAACTTGCATTTTGACTCATATGCATCTTGGAATGGGGAGTTCTTTGCTCATTTGCCTGTCGATGCCTTTTCTTGATAAGTGCATTTTCAACTAAGGGGGAGAAAAATGACAAATCATGTCATGTGGGAGAAAAATGACAATCATGCGTTCTCCGAATGTTGCACTTTTCAAGGGGGAGTTTGCTTGTTATGTTGAGCCTTCGCCTCTGTCTTGAGGAACTAGCAAACATTGTCTTCAGGGCATTTGTTTTCGATTGGTTTGGAGCGTGTTTGGTTCGGAGCGAGCCTTCTTGCTAGTTGTGTTGAGCCTCTGTGCCTCTATCTTGAGGGACTACCATTTGCTTCGATTTTTCAATTGGTGTCGAGCTCTTTTTCTGGAGTTTCTCAATTGGATTTTGCTAGCGGTGTTGAGCCTGTTCTACCTCTTCTTGTGGGCTAGCTTTGCTTTGCTTGGTCGCATCGAGCCGTTGCCCATGTCTTTGGGGACCAAGTTGTCTTGCTCTTTCCACTTGACCTTCTTCGGCTTTGCTATGCTTTTGGGTCATTTGGTCGAGTTCTCTCTTTCTTCTTCCTTGCTTCTTCCTTCTATTTTCATTATGATTTGTGTGAGTGTGTAGTTGACAATGCACTCATCAAGGGGGAGATTGCGGATACATGGGTTTAAGCCGAGTCTCTGAGTGATGAGTGATTGTCAACTGGGATGATGCGCATGTTCTTTGGCTTGTGTTGTGCAGGTGTCGAGCACGGATACAGTGATCAGAGTCAAGGTGAAGGTCAAGTAGAGACGTGCCGTGCCGATGGACCGAGAGTGGCGAAGGGCGGACGTGAGGCTTGGACTGAGGGACTAGAGGACCGAGGATCAGCTGTGGTGGCTGGCAGCCTATGACGACAACAAGTGAAGAAATGCGGTCATGTGTTGCCTGAGTCGTGGACTCGGGGACACATGTCGGTGGACGGGGTGCATGGAGGTGCATCCCATCTACGATGTCGGTTTGGTGGTTGAGCCAGAGAAAAACCATCGATGGACGGTTTTCTAGGTTTGGGCCTCAAAACCTGGGCGTGGACGGTTTCCGAGTTTGGCCACAAAACTCTGGTTGAGGGTTTCTGAGTTTGGCCACAAAACTCGGGCTGAGGACGGTTTCCAGGTTTCAGCCTCAAAACCTGGGCGCTGATGGTTTGCTGAGTTTGGCCTCAAAACTCAGACGCTGGTGGGCTGGTTTCCCGCTTTGGGCCGCAAGGGGTGCATAGCGAGGACGACACATGGCGGCAATCGGGAGGTTGCGTCGAGGCAACGCTACGACTTGTGCGGGCGTGGCCGTCGGATACACCTACCACTGAGTTGGTCCAGAATAACCCTAGGGTTTAGCTGGTTCGCTCTGTAATTAGAGAGGGGTAGAGTAGGAAATAAAATTAGGATAAGTAGAGGGAGACACCCTCCTCCCATCCTATCTCAGTCATTTGCTATTCTGTCTTAGGGTTTCCTGCTTCCCCATTCTCTGTTGTAGCCACTGAGATCCATAGTTCATCTGTGTACTGGAGATTTTGAGGAAACGGGACCGTAATCCCATTGTCTCCTCGTGGGGACGATTTGTGCTTGAAATTCATGTCGTCGATTCGCGTTTTGGTTGTGTTCTTCGCGTTCTTTGTTTTGCCACGAATTTCACGTCACTCCATCTCCCTCTCCGTTGAGTCTTTGCGAAATCCATTTGAATCATCTTATTCGTATTTGAAAGGAGATCATTTCCACCGAAGGAATTCATCTAACTCCTTATGAACAAGTAGATCGGGTTGATTTCGTTTTCGAAACGCTTTTTCGGTTCATACACCTTCCCCTTCGATTTCCCGGTGATTGACTCGATTTGAGCGGATGATTTCTTGGGGATAGTCTCCTAACTCCTTCGTGATCATCCTCTCCAAGTTTGGGAACTTGGGATTTTGGTTTGAAATGATTTGGAGGAGATTTGGGTTTTGGGCGACCAAAATCGCCCTCTCTGGGTACTCGCGGACAGTCCGTCGTAGTACCCGCGGACAGTCCGCGCGTCGGGGAATAGCCAGTTCAGTGGCTGTGTTTTTTAGACAGGTCACTGTTCATTGACCGGTGGACAGTCCGCCGTTGTGATCCGCGGACAGTCCGAGATCACTCAGGGAGGTTTCAGAACCTTTGCTGTTTTGCTCTTTTGACCGGCGGACAGTCCGCCGTTGTATTTGGCGGACAGTCCGGGATCGTCCAGGGGACTTGCAGTCGAGCTGCTATTTTTGGTGTTTGGCCGGCGGACAGTCCGCGTCCAAACCGCGGACAGTCTGGCCTTGGGCGGACATTCCGGGACCGTATTAGCGGACAGTCCGGGACCCTGCTGAAGGGTGATTTTTAGTGCGTTTGTCGTCCTGGCTTTTCCGCTTGGTTTTCGAACTTCTCGTTTGGCCCTAGAGTTAACCAAGAAACATTTCTAAGTATCTTTGCTACTTGTTAGCATTGGTATTTGGAGATTTCTTGACGTAGCCTCTAATCTATGTTCGGGACTCGGTTTTCCAAGGGGGAACTTGAGCCGGAGCTTTTGGTCTTTGCTTCGCTTGTGCTTGGTGTTGCTCCGCTGTGATCCTAGGGATCATCCACTGTTGGGAGCACACTTGCCCCACCTCCGCACTTGTGCGGGGGTACAGCGAAGGTGGCCAAGCGTCGGAAGCGGGAATAAACTGAAGCGAAGGTTTGAGCTTAATTAGTGTTGATACGCACTAGCGCCAAAGACACGCGTACTGGTTTTCAAAAACGTGTCCCGTGCACTGTTCACCCCTTGGTATTTATAGGGCATACCAAGGGGCACAGGTCAAATTACAAAAGGGTACAACAAAGATCCCTCGCCTCCATGCAGGGAGGGTGGGTAAAGAGGTAAATATACAGCGGGGCTGAAACCCTAGCCGGCTCCTCTCCATTGCGCCGCCACCTGGTTCTGTTTGACCTTCGGCTCCACTTGTCGTCGGGAGAGAAGACCGAGGGTTGGAACCTTGGTCGGGCTCGCCTGACCTTCGGCCTTGCTCGAACCTTCCATCCAAGCGAAGGTGGCCAGGTGATCCGCGCAGGCTGCTTGCAGTGCGGCTGTTGACTTGGGCCTTCGGTTCCTCGACCTTCGCCGCTCTCCGAGCCATCGACTTCGTCCGTCTTTGGTCTGCGGCCTTCGCTGCCTGTTCGGCCCATCGCTCCGCACAAAGCAATTCTGGGACCCGTCGAAGGTCGCCCGCCGCGCCCCCAAGGCCTCGACCTGCAGGGAGTTGCAAAAGGGACGTTCCAAGGTCGGACTCGTGTCCGAAGGTTAGGAGACTGATCCAAAAGGTAAGGGGACTTCGCGCGAGGGCACCGAGGTCGCGCGGAAGACGTTTTTTGGCACCACTTCGGGCGGCGCTGCTTGCCGAGGGTCCATTTGCCCAACAGTAGCCCCTCGTTGCCTTGGATCTAAAGAGCGGAGTTTTAGGCCCAAGCAGCGTCTTTTGGACCGGGAAACGTAAAGGGACCGTTGGCAGCGACGCCCGCGGCTGCTTTGGGCCGTGTTTGCTGTACTGTAGTTCGCACTGTTGACGCCCGTTTCGTTATTTGCGCCGCGTTTTTCGGTAGTCATGCCGATACTGTAGCGGGGGTGCCTGCTACCTGGCCTATAAATAGGAGGGGTAGTTGGGCTGTGGAGACCTTGTGTCCTCATTTTGCTCTAGCCTCCCTGCTGCCGCTGTTTGTCTGTAGCGAAGGTTGCGTTCTAGTGATTTGCGAGGGTACTGTTTGTTCGTTGTCTTGCGAGGTTTAGATAGTGATGGCGAGGCTGAAGCAAACTGCCCGTGCTGTTTCGCCCTCTACTGGTGTCGAGGGTATCAGCTTTGAGTTTGGTTTGAGCCGTGTTGGGAGTTCTGAACTGACGGCCTATTTGAAGCGAGGGTGGATCGAGGAGGGAAAAGCGAGGATCAGCTCTGGAGAGACGGTTCCGAAACCTGGTGCAGATGAAATTGTCATTTTTGAGGAGTTTTTTGAAGCTGGGCTACGCTTCCCAGTTGACCCGTTTGTTACTGCCGTTCTGCGGAGGTTTAAACTGAGATTTCACCAGCTGACACCTTCGTGCTTTACGAAGATGTCGGTGTATGTTTGGGCCTGTCGATCGCACGGTATTGCTCCCCAGGTCGAGGGCTTTGTGCGGACACACCGAGTGCACATGCAGCCTCGCAAGGTGTTCGACAGCGAAGGCATTGCGAGGCAGAGACAGTTTGGAGTGTACACCTTTTGTCATCGTGCTGGGTCGGAGCTACCGGTGCAGGCACAAAAGAACAAGTGGGCCAGCGGATGGCAAGAGTTTTGGTTCTATTACAAGTTTGATGTGGATTCCGAGCTTTGCGGCGAGCTTCCTCCGCTCGGCGATGTGAGTGCCGAAGCTCAGATGAGCCCCGAGGCACATGCCGCTGTTGATTGTTTGAGGGTGGTTGCGCGTTCCCAATGCGCTCGTGATCTGGTCGAAGAATACTGCTGCGCCGACGCGTGGCCGCTTAGCCGGAGACAAGCTTGGTTTCCGGTGGAGGATGATGCGAGGTACGAGGCTCGCGGATTGAAGAAGCCGAAGCTCAATTTGGGCAAGATTTGGGAGAGGGTGTTTAAGAAGTTTCCGAGGCGACAGGATGGTGTTGATGCTATTTACAAACGTGTTCAGCAGAGGGCTGAAAATCTCGTTGGGAAGTTGACCACCCTCGAGATTAAAGCTATCCACAGCTCGATGGGAAGCGGAGGTCGTATCAACAGGGTGTTTGACCTGCTTGGGATAGAATACACCAACTGGCCTGCGCCGACGAGCGATGACGCGCCCAAGAAAAGGAAACGCGTTCCTGCGGAGGATAGCGGTGTGGTTTCGCGGCCGAAGAGGGGTCGCGGTGGAGGTCGGGGTGGCGCCGGCGGCCGGGCGAAAGTTATTTCGTCGAAGATTGTTACGAGCTCTGGTGCCTTAGGCACTTCATCCTCGGCCGTGGCTTCGAGTGGCCGAGGTTCTGAAAAAACTAGAGGGCGAGTGCCCCGCGTGGGTGGTATCGGGGCTCTGATTCGGATCTCGGATGACGAAGGCGTCTCCGAGGACACCGAAAAGGAAGAGGAAGAAAGGGAAATGGAGGTCGAGTCTTCCGGCGAGGGCAGTACTCCGTCCAGTAGCGAGGATGACTCCGATGAGGCTGTTTCTATAGAGGTCAGCCGAGGGAAAAGGATAGCTTCGACCAGCGCTGCTGCTGCGGCTTCGCAAGATATTGAGGAAGTGCTGCGGGATCTGGAGGAAGCGAGCCCACGACGAGGGTCTGTGCCCGATTATGCTGGTTCGCATATTTGGGTCGAGGGGTCAGAAATTAAGGGTGATGTTGGCCCGGACCAGACCCCTGGAAAGAGGCCGTACGGCGAAGCTAGCCTGGCGAGCCTTCCTTACTACGCGAAGGAGCTGGGAGTTACGGACCCGGTGACTCATTTGTATACGAGTGCGGACCTCCAAGCCACCCGGTTGCCTTGCTCTCCGGAGGAAAGGCGATTCTTGGGTCGCGTATTTAACCGAGTTTGTCTGCCGGAAGCGGAGCTTCGGCTCGCCGGCGAGCCTTTGGACAATATCCATGATGATATTGATGTGAAAGTGGCGGAGCTGATGCTTCTCAACCGGTCGGCGCGTCGAAGGGCCAGCTATAATCTGCATTATCTGAATGACCGGTTGAGAGAGGCGCAGAAAGAGAGCAAAGACCTTCGCCGGAGCTTGCAAGATAGAGATGCTGAGCTGAAGGCTGCCGTGGAGGAGGCTGAAAAGTGGAAAAAAGAATCGCAAGAAACTGCAAAGGCCAACGCGGAGCTCATCGCTGCGGGTCAGCAAAAAGACAAGGACTTGGCGTCTTCGAACAAGCGCGTGGAAGATCTGACAGCGGAAGTAGCGGCCCAGGCCGAAGCTTGGCGTGATAGTCTGTCGAGGGTTAAAACCAAGATAGATACATGCTTAACTGAAGCCGGGGGTTCGGCTGGGGAGCCACTTCCTGTGGTTGGCGCGGAGGCTTTCGAGGGTTGGTTAAGTAACGAGCTGGATGTGTTCAGCTCGTTGGTTGGGAACGCTGCGGACTTTGGCGGGTATGCCGGGGCGCTGGCGATAGCTGGGACGTTTCGCCAAGCGGACTGCGAGCATCTTCGCAAGATTAAGAAGCCCAACCACACTTTTCCAACCGTCGACGAGGTTCGACAGATGAAGATCGATGACGCCGAGGTCCGGAATTGCGCAATGCGATTCCTTCGCCGATTTTGGATTGCGGGCGGCGGCCGGGCTCTTGCCTTCGAGGAGGCTGCCGAGGCCACTCGTCAGGTTTGTGTCGAGGGTTTTGTTCTTCGGTATTAATTAATGATTGTGGGTTTGGAGTTGAGAATTGAATTGTTTGGTTGTTTTGGTTTTTTGCAGGCTCGGAAGGAGGCGATGCCTTCGCCGCCTGCTGTCCAGGAGGCCGGTTGCAGCTCCGAAGCCGCTTTGGGTCTCAGTTCTGCGGAGGTGCCGCCGGTGGCGGCTGAGGGACATGCGGAAACGACAATCTCCGGCGAGGGTACCTCGCAGGATGCGGAGAAGGGTGCTGGCGAAGCTGCGACGACTGAGGTTGAAGCCTGGCAGGTGTGATCGTGTGGGATTGTGTAGAAAGGATATTTTGGCAAAAGTTATGATGTTTTGTGATGACTTCAATGAATGTTGAGACGTTTGTACTATTTTATGTGAATGCAGGTTCCTGATGGAACCGTGCTTGAGGTTTTTGACGTGACACCGTTAACTCTTAACTACCAGGATGTTTTTATAACTGGTGACTCCTGGGCTCGTGCGAAGCTAAAACATCCTTCGTTGTCCTTCGAACGTTTTTGGTGGTCGAAGGTGCGAAGGTACGATTTGAAGAATAGTAGGTCGAGCAGCTTTTGGCGCGATGCTGATTTTACTGATCGGCAAGCTACGCGTTATTTGTTTGGTTCGTCTTCGACTTCGCAAGCCGTTTTAGATGATGATATCGATGATAGCACTGCGTTGGACTATTTATTCGGGCGAAGCAATCTTGCAGTGGACTCCGCCGGGTCACTGGTGGTTCCGAAGGAGGAACCGTTGGAGGTTAACAAAGTGCCCCGCACGTATATGTATCGGGCGAGGGTTTTGACCGGTGAGTTGCCTATTGTGCCGACAACTCCTTTGTTGTGGAGGCCCATAGTTGCGGTTGAGCCGGAGTTTGAGGAATTTAGCGAGGGCCCCGATGATTTGATGCTGATTGAAGGGAACGATGGTTCCTTGTAACCTTTTTGTAACTTGCATTGTTTTGTTTGTGGTTGTAAAGATATTCCATGAATGACAGGGAAAGATTTAATAGTTGTGTACAGCGACGCCCCCCTTTTTCTTTGGCGAGGCTTGCGCATTTGCTCTCGTGAGCTTGTTTTGAAAAAAACAGCGACGCCCCCCTTTTTCTTTAGCGAGGCTCGCGCATTTGCTCTCGTGAGCTTGTTTTGAAAAAACAGCGACGCCCCCCTTTTTCTTTAGCGAGGCTCGCGCATTTGCTCTCGTGAGCTTGTTTTGGAAAAACAGCGACGCCCCCCTTTTTCTTTAGCGAGGCTCGCGCATTTGCTCTCGTGAGCTTGTTTTGGAAAAATAGCGACGCCCCCCTTTTTCTTTAGCAAGGCTCGCGCATTTGCTCTCGTGAGCTTGTTTTGAAAAAACAGTGACGCCCCCCTTTTTCTTTAGCGAGGCTCGCGCATTTGCTCTCGTGAGCTTGTTTTGAAAAAACAGCGACGCCCCCCTTTTTCTTTAGCGAGGCTCGCGCATTTGCTCTCGTGAGCTTTAAACTAGCAGGTGTGCTGAGCTTTTTTGGACTTCGCGCGTCACGTAACTTGGGCGATGATGGAGTTGACTTTATGTGCCCTGATGCGTTTTGCGAGGGTGCTGCTTTTTGAGCCCCTGGCGTGTTGTACGAGAGCGCTCTGCTTTTTGGACCCGCCCGAGGCCTAGGTTGAAGGGTTCGAGCGGGACGGAAAGAGTGGACCCGCCCGAGGCCTAGCTTGGGGGGCTCAGGTGGAACGGAAAAGTGGGCCCGCCCGAGGCCTAGCTTGGAAGTCTCGGGCGGGACGGAAAATGTGGACCCGCCCGAGGCCTAGCTTGGAGGGCTCGGGTGGAACGGAAAAGTGGGCCCGCCCGAGGCATAGCTTGGAGGGCTCGGGCGGGACGGAAAAGGTGGGCCCGCCCGAGGCCTGACTTGGAGGACTCGGGCGGGACGGAAAATGTGGACCCGCCCGAGGCCTAGCTTGGAGGGCTCGGGCGGGACGGAAAATGTGGGCCCGCCCGAGGCATAGCTTGGAGGGCTCGGGTGGGACGGAAGAGGTGGGCCCGCCCGAGGCCTGACTTGGAGGGCTCGGGTGGGACGGAAGAGGTGGGCCCGCCCGAGGCCTAACTTGGAGGGCTCGGGCGGGACAGAAAAAAGTGGGCCCGCCCGAGGCCTGACTTGGAGGGCTCGGGCGGGACGGAAAAAAGTGGACCCGCCCGAGGCATAGCTTGGAGGGCTCGGGCGGGACGGAAAATGTGGACCCGCCCGAGGCCTAGCTTTGGAGGGCTCGGGCGGGACGGAGAAAGTAGGCCCGCCCGAGGCCTGACTTGGAGGGCTCGGGCGGGTGTGCTCGAGTTTTTGGGTTTCATGCCTCCCCTTATCTTGGGCGGAGGTGGAATTTGCTTTTTGTGAGCCCCTGTCGTTTGTGCCAGGGTGCTCGACTTTTTTGACCTCCGCTTATGTTGGGCGGAGGTGGAAATTGTTTTTTTTGCGAGCCCCTGTCGTTTGTGCCAGGGTGCTCGACTTTTTCGACCTCCGCTTTATCTTGGGCGGAGGTGGAAATTGCTTTTTTGCGAGCCCCTGTCGTTTGTGCCAGGGTGCTCGACTTTTTCGACCTCCCCTTGTCTTAGGTGGAGGTGGAAATTGCTTTTTGCGAGCCCCTGTCGTTTGTGCCAGGGTGCTCGACTTTTTCGACCTCCGCTTATGTTGGGCGGAGGTGGAAATTGTTTTTTTGCAAGCCCCTGTCGTTTGTGTCAGGGTGCTCGACTTTTTCGACCTCCGCTTATGTTGGGCGGAGGTGGATATTGTTTTTTTGCGAGCCCCTGTCGTTTGTGCCAGGGTGCTCGACTTTTTCGACCTCCGCTTTGCCTTAGGCGGAGGTGAAGTTTGCTTTGAAAAGAAAAGGAATGTTTTTCGAAGCAATCTTAGCAGGCTTTCATCGAATATAGCGCTCTTGAAAGAGATCCACTTTTTCGATGTTTGGGAATAGAGGGTTGGAGATTTTACTTTTTTGGGGGTTTCTAACTTGTATTAATGTTTTGGATACTGCCTCGTTAAAAAACCTTACGCCCCTTCGTAAGGAAAAAGAGTGCAGCTCCTGTTTTGGGTTACACGAAAGTACATATCGTAATGTGATAACGATTACATATCGCGAGAGCTCGCTAAGGCTCCGCTAAGGGTAGAACTTGCGAAGGTCGTCAATATTCCAGGTGTGTGGTAGGATATTACCTTCGCTGTCGGAGAGATGGAAAGAGCCTGGCCGGTTGCATTCTGCGATCAGGAACGGGCCTGTCCATTTGGGCTGAAACTTTCCGGCCATGCTGGCGTTTTGTTTACGGATGAGGACGAGGTCACCCTTTTGCAAGTTTTTGATTCGGACCTTTTTATCTCTCCATTTTTTGGTCTCTTCCTGATACTTGCGAAGGTTGTGCACTGCGCTGCATCTTGTTTCTTCTAGCAAGTCTTTGTCGGTGAGGTTGGCTGGTTCATCATTTGTATGGGTTGTTCTCGGCGAAACGTACTTTAGCTCCTCTGGCAACACGGCTTCTTCGCCAAACAACAGCTTGAAGGGTGTGAATTTGGTTGCTCTACATTCGGAGGTATTGTGAGACCAGGTTACTGCAGTTAGCTCGTCTGCCCATTTGCCCTTGGGTCTGCCTTGCAATTTTTTGGATATGGATTGAAAAATTGTTGCATTAGCTCTTTCAACTAGGCCGTTGGACTGTGGGTGTCGGACCGAGGCGAAGCATAAAATTGTTCCGATTTGTGCGCAGAATTCTTTGAAGACCTCACTGTCAAACTGGGTGCCATTGTCGATGGTTAGATGTTGGGGGACTCCGAAGCGACAAACTATCTGTTGCCAGAAAAAAATTTTCACTGCGAGGGAGGTTATGGAGGACAGTGGTCTTGTTTCAATCCACTTTGTGAAGTATTCCACCGCTACAACCGCATAGCGAAGGTTCCCCGGAGCTGTCGGCAGTGGTCCCACAAGATCCATTGCCCATCTTTGCAGGGGCCAGGTTGGGCATATGAGGGTTGTGGGAGCCCCTGGAGTGTTTTGGTTTTTTGCTGTCAGTTGACAACCTTTGCACTGCTTGACGATGGTTTCAGCATCTCTTAGTGCAGTTGGCCAGTAGAAACCTTGCCGGAAAGCTTTTCCTACTAGTGCCCTCGGGCCATTGTGTGAACCACATATACCTTCGTGGATGAGTTTGAGAATGTCATCACCTTCGGATTGTGACACGCACTTGAGCCAAGGTGAGGTTACCGAAGCTTTGAACAGGGTGTTATCCGTGATTTTGTACCCTCGCGCTCTTTGCTTTAGTCTGTTCTCTTCTTCTTTAGAGCTAGGTTCATGGAGGCCTTTGATGTAGGCCATGATGGGTGCTCTCCAATCGTCGCACTGGATTGCGCTGATCAGCTTGATGCTAATTTCGGAGGCTTCAAAGGCTGACCGTGTGGTGACCTCGTAAAACACATCCGGTGGAAGCTGTAGCTGTTGTGCGGCTGCTTTGGCTAAGCAGTCTGCCTCGCTGTTCTCGGTCCTTGATATTGCTTTTACAGTTATGCCGAGGAAAAAGGATTCTAACCTTCGCACATGTTGAAAATATTTTTGGAGTTCTGGATCTTTTGCTTTGTAGTTCTTTTCAATGTGCCCCGCAATGACTTGAGAGTCTGTTTTGATAAGTGCCCTTCGGACTGATAGCGAGCGTAGTCTTGAGAGTGCCAGAATCACAGCTTCGTACTCGGCTGAGTTGTTTGTGCATTTGAAGTTCAACCTTCTTGCGTATCTCAGCTTCGATCCGGAAGGCGAGACTAGGATGGCCGAGGCACCGGCCCCTGATGCACCCCAGGCTCCGTCAACGTAAACGATCCAAAATAGATCATGATGCGGCTCACCAGGGTGAGGGTCTGGAGTCCATTCTGCTATGAAATCAGCCAGTATTTGGGATTTGACTGCTGTTCTGCCGACGAAGGTCACAGCGTAACCGTTAAGCTCGACTGCCCATTTTGCTATTCTTCCCACTGCTTCGCTGTTTTTGAAAATGTTCTCGAGGGGGTACGACGAAGGTACTTGGATCTCGTGTGCTTGGAAATAGTGCTTGAGCTTTCTTGATGCCATGACGACGGCATATGCTATTTTCTCAAGCTCCGAATAATTTCTTTTTGGGCCCTCGAGGGTTTCTGAAACATAGTATATCGGGGCTTGTCGGGTCTTGTCGTTTTCGCGGAGCTCCTTGAGGAGAACCGCGCTTGCAGCGTGAGGCGAGGCTGCAATGTAGAGTAACAATAAATCTCCCTTGCTTGGGCTTGTTAAAGCAGTCAAGCTGGTCAGATACTTTTTCAACTCCTCGAAGGCCTTTTGTTGCTGGGGGCCCCAATTGAATGGAGCGTTGCTTCTGAGTGTTTCGAAGAAGGGTAACCCTCGCTCTGCAGATCTTGAGATAAATCTGCTAAGTGCTGCCAACCGACCGGTCAGACGCTGAGCTGCTTTCTTTGTTGCCGGAGGTTCCATGTTCATGATGGCGTCAATCTTCTCAGGGTTAGCTTCGATTCCTCTGACTGAGACGATGCAGCCTAGCAATTTACCCCTGCTTACCCCAAAAACACATTTTTCCGGGTTTAGTTTCAGCCCGGCGGACCGGAGGTTGCTGAACACCCTCGATAGGTCTGAAATGTGGTCTTCTTTCAGCTTGCTTTGAACAACTAGGTCGTCGACATAGGCAGAGACAGCGTGTTCGTCCTTGAAAACTTCAGAGGTCATGCGAGCGAAGGTTGAGCCTGCGTTTTTCAGCCCTTCTGGCATTCTTCGGAAGCAAAAGGTTCCCGAAGGTGTGATAAAACTTGTTTTGTCCTCATCTTCTTCATTCATCCAGATCTGGTGATAGCCTGAAAAGCAATCAAGAAGGGATAGCATCTGGCAGCCCGCCGCTCTGTCAACGAGGGTGCTTATGTTTGGAAGAGGGAAATCATCCTTCGGACAGGCTTTGTTCAAGCAAGTGAAGTCCACGCACATTGGCCATTTTTTGTTCTTCTTTTGGACTAGGACTACATTTGATAGCCAGGTTGGGTATTTGACCGGGCGGATGACGCCTGCGTCCAAAAGCCTTTTTACCTCGGCCTTCGCTGCCTCCTTTCTTTCTTCTGACATCTTGCGAAGTTTTTGCTTGATTGGCCGATAGCCTGTTTTGATGTTCAAGCTATGCTCGATCATTGACCTGTTGACTCCTTTCAGGTCTTCAGCGGACCACGCGAAGGTGTCTGCATTTTCCCTGAGGAAAGTAACGAGGTTGCCTTCGGACTGAGGGTCTAGATTGGCTGATATGAGCACCTTTCTTTCTGTGTTACCCTCGAATAGTTGAAATTGTTTTGTTTCCTCCTCTGGTGCTGCCTTCGCTTTGTCTTTACAGACCTCACCCTCGTCGTTGATAGCAGGGGTTTGTGGTTTGGACAGATTGTGAACATTGCGTTGCCCTGGGGCTACGTTTCCTTCCGCTGCTCTCGCAATATTCTGGTCCCCAAATACTGCGACCACACCCTTCGGAGCAGGGAGCTTCATGCAAAGGTAGGCGGGGTGGATAACAGCGTTGAATGCGTTAGTGACCCCTCGGCCAAAGATGGCATTGTATGGGTAAAACATATCAACGACATCGAATGTGATATTCTCAGTCCTGCAGTTAATTTGGTCGCCGAAGGTTACAGGCAGGGAGATTTTTCCAACGGCTCTGACTTGTTGACCACCGAAGCCATATAGGGGATTGTCGGCAGGTTGCAGGAGGTTCCTATCAAGCTTCATGCTGTCGAAGGTTGAAGCGAACAAGATGTCGGCGGAGCTACCAGTGTCGACTAGTATTTTGGTGACGGTCCACCCAGCGAGGTTGGTTTTGATCACCATAGCATCTGTGTGAGGGTAATCTCTTAGCTTCATGTCGCTGGAGTCGAAGGTTATGGGAATGTGAGACCAACGACCGAATCTATGGGGTCCTTCGACGGCGACGTGGTGAACTCGTCTGGCATGTTCTTTCCTTTGTCGTTTGTTACCATGGTCTTCATTTGAACCTCCGGTGATAGCTAGGATCACGCCGAAGGTTGATGTTGGATTGTTGATGGTTGTTTGGCTCGGTGCTTCGGCTTTGACAGGCTGAGGTGCTGGTAAAGCGGGGATTGGCGGTGGTGGTGGCAAAGCACTGGTGGCATGGTGGGTTACTGGAATTTGGTTTTGGGGGGTTGTTGGGTATGTAACTGTGTAAGGTGGATTTTGGCGTTGTGGGATGTTGGTTGGCTGATACGAGGTTTGGTTGTAGAGTGGGTGATGAGTGTAAGTGGGTTTTTGCGAAGGTAGGCCGTAGTTTATGGGGGTATAGTGGTATGGGGGATTTGGTGTGTGGAAACTTGGTTTTCTGGTGTGGTTAATGGTTCGGGAATCTGACGAGGCAGCCTTCCTGGATTCCTGGTATTCTTTTCCTTTTGCGAAGCATTCACATTGCTTTGTTGTGTGTCCCTTTCCTTGGCCACAGAAGTGGCAATACATTTTGGCGGGGTCTCGTTGCTGGTTTCGTTGATCTTGCGGAGGTGGTAAGCCTTGGGGGTTTTGGTGGATCGGAGGTTGAGAGCTCTGTTTGTGGTCTTCATAGCGCGCTGGTTTGTTGATAGCCCCAATGTTGCTTTGCTCTTGGCGGAGGTCGTTTTCTCTTGGATGAGGCCTCGGCTGCGGCTTCTGCTGTGACCTTCGAGCGTCGGACTTCGCTCTGAAGTCTATGTCAGCTCTACAGTATCTTTCCATTGTTTCATGTAACTCTTCGATTGAGTTTGCCGGTTTTCTGGCAAATTTTGAGGAGCATGGTCCTGGACGCAGGCCACTGACTGCAGCGAGGATGACAGCCTCGTCAGATATCCCCGGGGTCCTCGCTCTGATTTGAATGAATCTTCGCCAGTAATCTTGGAGCGGCTCGCGCTCTTCTTGCTTGCAATTGAACAGTTCGATGGGGTTTGACGGGGCTGGGGTGATGCCCTTGAAATTGGTACACAGCTTGTCTCTGAGGGTGACCCAGGAATCCACAGTTCCAGGGCGAAGGTTGCTGTACCAAGTTTGTGTGATGTCTCGCAGAATGATGACGAAGGATTTTGCCATTGTTGATTCATCCCCGCCTGCTGCGACAACTGCTGCTTCGTAGCTCATGATGAACTGGCGAGGGTCGGAAAGTCCATCGTAGCGAGGTAGGTTTTGTGGATTGTAACATGGTGGCCAGGGCTGGGTTTGGAGTGTCTGGGAGAGTGGTGACTCTGGATCATACGGCATTTGGTGTTGCTGATGCCTTCGCTGAATGCGAAGGTTTTGCTCTCTCTCATCTGGGTAGAGCTGGCGGAAGTTTGGGTGTCTCACAGGATATGGCTCTGGGTGTATTGGTGGTGGTGGGGGTGGTGGATGGTGACGAAGGTCATCTTGATTCGGTTCCTCATTCCCCTCCTGCAGCGGGGGTATTTCCTCAGCATTCCAGCCTTCGGCTTCGGCTTCTGCCGCGGCGAGGGATTCCTCCATACGGCGAAGCTGCTCCCTGGCCTCGTCAGCCCTCTGTCTGATCGAGCGCAATCGGTTATGCCTCTCGAGCTGCTCCAGGCGCCTCTTCTTCTCCTGCAGCTCAGCTTCGAGCCTTTCGAGGGCTTCGAGGCCCATCTCCTCTTCTTCTCGCTCTCCTTCTCCCGAGGTGTGAGGGTGTGGCTGCGTCGCCTCTCGGACCTGAGGGCCCAGGGATCGGGGCTCCGGGGTGACATTCTCTTCCCCCGGGGGTTGCACAATTTCTTCCGCTGGAGGGACCACCGTCGCGGTCTCTCTGGCCACGCGTAGGTCCCTCGCTGGTTGAGCTCTTCTGTTCCCCGCCATGTCAAGATTCCGACTGTCCACTCGTCCGGTCCCCACGGACGGCGCCAAACTGTTGCGAGCACACTTGCCCCACCTCCGCACTTGTGCGGGGGTACAGTGAAGGTGGCCAAGCGTCGGAAGCGGGAATAAACTGAAGCGAAGGTTTGAGCTTAATTAGTGTTGATACGCACTAGTGCCAAAGACACGCGTACTGGTTTTCAAAAACGTGTCCCGTGCACTGTTCACCCCTTGGTATTTATAGGGCATACCAAGGGGCACAGGTCAAATTACAAAAGGGTACAACAAAGATCCCTCGCCTCCATGCAGGGAGGGAGGGTAAAGAGGTAAATATACAGCGGGGCTGAAACCCTAGCCGGCTCCTCTCCATTGCGCCGCCACCTGGTTCTGTTTGACCTTCGGCTCCACTTGTCGTCGGGAGAGAAGACCGAGGGTTGGAACCTTGGTCGGGCTCGCCTGACCTTCGGCCTTGCTCGAACCTTCCATCCAAGCGAAGGTGGCCAGGTGATCCGCGCAGGCTGCTTGCAGTGCGGCTGTTGACTTGGGCCTTCGGTTCCTCGACCTTCGCCGCTCTCCGAGCCATCGACTTCGTCCGTCTTTGGTCTGCGGCCTTCGCTGCCTGTTCGGCCCATCGCTCCGCACAAAGCAATTTTGGGACCCGTCGAAGGTCGCTCGCCGCGCCCCCGAGGCCTCGACCTGCAGGGAGTTGCAAAAGGGACGTTCGAAGGTCGGACTCGTGTCCGAAGGTTAGGAGACTGATCCAAAAGGTAAGGGGACTTCGCGCGAGGGCACCGAGGTCGCGCGGAAGACGTTTTTTGGCACCACTTCGGGCGGTGCTGCTTGCCGAGGGTCCATTTGCCCAACATCCACCCTCTTCCAAGGGTCGTGAACATCACGGTTTCGATCGGTGCTTCTCGTGGTTGATTTTGGGACATTTGGCCAAAGTTTCTGAAGGAAATTTTTGAGCTCCCATTCACCCCCCCTCTGGTCGCCTTGCTAGTGCTTTCTCGGTCCTTCACTTTTCTGTCAGGACTGTGCGGCTGCGATATGTTGCTGAATCGTTCTAACTTGTTCTTCTGCTTCTTTGACAAAGTCAATTCCATAGTACCAATGTTCTCTTGGTTCTACCCAGTTTATCGGTGTTCTGCATCTTCTACCATATAGAGCTTCAAAAGGCGCCATCTGAATACTTTCTTGATAACTGTTGTTATAGGCAAATTCTGCCCATGGTAACCATTTCTCCCAAGAACCTTTTGCTGATATAACACAGGCTCTTAGCATATCTTCTAGGACTTGATTTACTCTTTCTGTTTGCCCTGATGTTTGCAGATGATAAGCTGAGCTTCGGACTAAATCCGTGCCTAACTGCTTCTGCAATTTCTCCCAAAATGGTGCAGTAAACTGTGGTCCTCGATCAGAAACTATAACCTTTGGTACACCGTGCAGTCAAACAATCTGACTTACGTAGATCTCTGCATAATCCGGGGCCTTGTAGCTGGTCTTGACTAGAATAAAATGTGCGGTTTTAGTGAGATGATCCACAATTACCCAAATCGAATCATTACCCTTCTGAGTTGTGTGTAAACCAACGATGAAATCCATGCTTACTTCTTCCCACTTCCATTCAGGTATGGCTAATGGCTGAAGCATTCCAGTTGGTTTTAAGTGAATAGCCTTTACTCGACAACACGTGTCACATCTTGCCACATAAGCAGCAATTTCTTTCTTCATTTTGGTCCACCAAAATCTAGGACGTAAATCTTGATACATCTTTGTACTTCTAGGATGAATAGATAATTTGGACAAATGTGCTTCATCCATGATCCAATTTCTGAGTTCATTATCCTTAGGCACCACTAACCCCTGGTGGAACCATAGAACTCCATTTCCATCTACTCGAAAATGCTTATCGGCTTCCTTTTCACCCTTGAGCCTTTCTTTAATATGATAGATTCCCTTGTCGGTTTTCTGTCCTTCTATGATTTGATCAACCAACACACTGCGTAACTCCAAATCATGTAGCACTGCAGGATGTGTTAAGCTGAACTCATCTTCTGGTAGAAGCTTCATAGCATTACAATGTGATTTCCGGCTCAGAGCATCGGCCACAACATTTGCCTTGCCAGGATGATAGTTAATCTGAAGATTGTAATCTTTAATCAGTTCAAGCCATCTTCTTTGCCTCATGTTCAGTTCTGCCTGAGTGAAGATATATTTGAGACTCTTGTGGTCTGTATACATATTACAAACATTTCCAAGCAAATAGTGCCTCCAAATCTTCAGAGCATGTACGACGGCAGCCAATTCTAAATCATGTGTTGGGTAGTTCACTTCATGCTTCCGCAATTGCTGAGAAGCATAAGCAATCACTCTGCCTTCTTGCATGAGAACACAACCTAGGCTGACCTTCGACGCATCACAAAAGACATCAAAGGGTTTCTCAATATCCGGTTGAGCTAAAACAGGAGCAGTGGTCAACAGTTTCCGCAAGGTACGGAAAGCAGTTTCGCACTCTGTCCATTCAAATTTCTGATTCTTTTGCAACAAACTTGTCATTGGCTTTGCAATCTTGGAAAAATCTAGAATGAATCGACGATAATACCCTGCTAAACCCAAGAAACTTCGAATCTCACCAACTGAAGTAGGAGCTTTCCAGTCCATAACTTCCTGTACTTTACTAGGGTCAACTGAGATTCCTTCTCCTGATAGAATGTGACCAAGAAAATGTACCTTCTTCAACCAAAACACACACTTGCTGAACTTAGCATAGAGCTTGTGTTCCCTGAGTCTAGATAAGACAACCCTCAGATGTTCTGCATGATCTTCTGCATTTTCTGAGTAAACCAGAATATCATCAATGAACACTACCACAAACTTGTCCAATTCTAGCATGAACACGGAATTCATCAAACTCATAAAGTATGCTGGAGCATTTGTTAATCCAAAGGACATAACAAGATACTCATATAACCCGTATTTGGTTGAGAAAGCTGTCTTTGGAATATCCTGTGGTCGGATTCGGATCTGATGATACCCTGACCTCAAATCAATCTTGGAAAACACTTTGGCTCTTGATAACTGATCAAAAAGGATATCTATCCTATGTAGCGGATACTTATTCTTAACAGTCGAAGCATTTAGTGGACGATAATCCACACACATGCGTAAGGACTTATCCTTTTTCTTGACAAACAGAGCTGGGCAACCCCATTCTGACACACTAGGTTGAATGAATCCCTTGTTCAAGAGTTCCTTGATCTGGGTCTTGAGTTCTGCCAATTCATTGGGTGGCATTCGATACGGTCTCCTAGATATTGGTGTAGTTCCTGGTAACAACTCTATTGCAAACTCCACTGCTCTCTTGTGTGGTAACCCTGGTAACTCATCTGGGAGAGGTCCTCTATAGCAAGTGTGCAAGAGAGTGCAAGAGAGGTCAACAAAATCGGCACCTCGAGGAAGAGATACACGAAGTTTGTTACCTGTCCGACTATCAGATAAGGTAAGAGTTCTGTTTGCAGTGTCTAACACCGCATTCCACATGGTCATCCAACTCATACCTAAGACTACATCCATACTTAGTCCTGGCAAAACCACTAAATTGGCTCCAAACTTATGCCCTCCAATGTCGATGATTACATTACACACCATCTGTCTAGATATCATGCTATCCCCACGGAGCTTACGCGAAACCCATAATCCATTTCAGACATTTCTTGATTATGTTTTTGTGCAAATGCCTTGCTCATGAAAGAATGCGATGATCCAGTATCCAACAAAACAACTGCAGGATGATGATTCACGAGGCTCATACCGGTAGTCACGGGCTCTCCTGCACGAGCTTCTTCAGCAGTCATGTTGTGGAGATGCGCTGGGTAATTAGCCTGCTGCTTCTTGGGATGTGGGCAATACCTTGCAAAGTGCCCTTCATGGTTGCAATTGAAACATGGCCCACAAACTAACGTCTTGGTTCCAGTTGAGTTGCCTTGTCCTGCTCGAGCCTGACTTGCTGCCACCTTGTATGGTCGTTGACCACGCTGAGCTTGCTACTGGCTTTTCTTCTGAGGCAGCCTGAAGCAAGCCCCAGGTGCTGGAGGTCGATATTGAGAACGCTGGGCTAGTGGTCCTCTAGGCTGAGATGGTCCAGATTCCAGGGTCCTCTTCCTAGCCTTGCTTGCAGTATGCTTGTTGTTGTGATTCTCCTGGATCAAGAAGTCACTGATGAAGTCATTGAAGACGGTGCAAGATGAAGTACCCACTGACTTTCCCATCTTGGTATTCAACCCTCTCTTGAAGCTAGCTATCTTCTTAGCATCAGTATCCACGAAGTCTGGTGCATAACGGGATAAGGAGTTGAACAAATGATGATACTCAGTCAAAGATCGAGTTCCTTGTGTCAAGCTCATGAATTCAGCCACCTTCATTTGAGTCAAGCCTGGCGGAATGTAGTGTCCATGAACTGCCTCCGTGAACATCCTCCAGGTAACAGGTGTACGGGCTGGATAAGTGGTACGATGATGTCCCCACCAAATTCCGGCTGGCCTTGTAGCTGATGTGCAGCATATTCTGCCTTTAATTCCTCTGTGAGCCTGAGCAGCTGAAACTTCTGCTCCATTGTATGCAACCACTCTTCTGATTCTAGAGGTTCTGTGGCTTCTTTGAAAACCAGCGGCTTTGTGTCCAGAAAATCCTTGAACGAGCTGTATTGATTTGGCTCAGGGCGTTGATTGCCATGCGCCAAATTCTCTCGCAGAAGCGCCTCAATGTTGCGTTGACTCCCCAAGAATTGAGCAAAGAGCTGCTTGGTTGTGGGTGGTGGAGGAGGTGGTGGATTGCGGCTTTCCCTGTTATCATCATTGCCAACACTACCACCCGCTCCACTGCGAGTCATCGTCATCTGCATGTAGTGATAGCAATAATTATTAAATGACGTTGCCCTTATTGCGGAGAACAATAAACCATGCCAACGGAAATTATTCGGAAAACGAATTCGCCAAACAATTGCAGAGGCATAATAAATTTCGATCCACATTGCATCATCACATGATAAAAAGTGCTCATCACATAACATACAAAAGTCAACATAACATCCATAGGTGCCCATACATTCGGAACTTTCAAAGGTCTTGTGCCATACGCGCACGGGTCCAACACACAACCTTACATCCAACATGATGCTCCCAAAAGATCAAGCGCTAAGACATGAGACAAGATCACTACGCGCTAACACTAACTAGTCTACTCCCTCATGGCACCATCATCATCATCGTCGTCATCGTCATCGTTGTCGCTGGAGAAATCCGAAGAACCACTAGACGAAGCACGAGGACCCAGGTCTTCCTGAGGGAAGATAGGGTTCCTCTCATTCTCGCGGCGATGAATCTCCTCATGCAGGCGGTCATTGTAGTCCTGGAGATGATGAAGTTGCAGCTCCAAATCTCCCACCTGAAGCCTGAGAAGTTTGTTCTGCTCAGTCGCACGCATGCCCTCAAGACACACATCACGCAGCGACGCCTCAGTCTCGGCCATGATAGTGGATAGGAACACTACTAGAAAAAGGGCCTTTAGTCCCGGCTAAAATGGGCCTTTAGTCCCGGGTATGCCAACCGGGACTAAGAATCCGATACTAAAGGTCCCGGGCCTTTAGTCCCGGGTGCATTCAACTAGGGCTAAAGGTCCAGGGAGGAAAAATAAATGTGTGCTATGTGAGATTCGAACTTAGCACATCTCGCCTCAGGCACGCTTACCAACTGAGCTACGCAACTCACGTGATGTAGTTCTATACGTTTTCCTTTTGAATCCACTCGGGAAGGACCTTTAGCCCCGGTTGGTAACACCAACTGGGACTAAAGGTCCAGCACCTTTAGTCTGGGTTGATAATACCAACCGGGGCTAAAGATTCACCTTTTAGCCCTGGTTGGTAACACCAACTGGGATTGAAGATCTTTAGCCCCCGACACAATTTTTGACCGAGACTATAGCTCAATTGATAGATCGTCCAAAGGCTTGTTCTCTAGTAGTTGAAGGTCGTCATCCCCTGCTGGTCACTAAGCTACTGTGCCATCTCCTGCTCCCTCTGTCGAGCCTGGTCTCTCTCAACGGTCATGTGAGCTAGCTGGGTGGTGAGAAGGTTGATCTCTGTAGCATGCTCCTCCTGACTCTGGTGATGTGCAGCTATCTCCTCACTGAGGATGTGGTCCAGGTGGTCATAGCTATGAGACAGACACCCATAGGTAGCCATGAGTGCAGCCATCGCACTCCCAGCTGGTCCTGCGCAGTGCTCACGCTCCGAAGAACTGGCCTCCAACACGGTGGCACCTGGCTGATGCCACACTGACTGGTACGGATCCGCTGTGGGGAAGACACCGGCTGTAGCTTGGGCAACTACCTCTGGATGATCCTCCATGATATCTCGGAGAACAGTGTACGCAATTCGGTTGGCTCCATCCCACGGAGTCCTGCCCTGAAGAGCAAACACCCTGCGGCACCACACATGATCCTGCGAATCACGGCTGGGCACCTCCACCTCAACTGTGTACATGTAGCGATCCTCTGAGAACTGAACTCGATGCCACTCATACTGCGGCTCCTGGCCCTCCTGATATCCGACTAGGTGCAGCACCCTCCACAAAAGAGTAGGCATGCCAAACTCCTCCAGAAAATCCTCGGATCCCTCAACTGTCCAGGGTCCCAGCATGTAATTGGGCCTCTTGCCTCCAGTCGACCTATGGGCTGTACGCTTGGTGCGGGCCATCTGAAAGAAGTTTATCCACATAGTTTTTAATTAGTTTGAGAACAACTTTTATTTAAAGAAACGGGACGGATAACATAAGGAAGGAAGTAAGATTAATGCAAAGTTGTATGATTATGATGCATGTGCGTAACATACGTCCTCACTGCCTAGCAATCTAATGGCTAGACGGTGGCATACAACATTCACTCATAGCGTTAACTAGCGTACTACACGTTCGCAAGTTAGCGTACCTGCAGAAAAATCATTTCAGCCCTGCCCACAATATGAATATCATGCATTGCTGAAATTTAAATCTAATACTGACTTAGGTGCATACCCAGTATACATGTAAGCAGTATATGCACCCATCAAATAGATACTCCCACAATTAAGTACCTTCACATATACCTGTGTGTAACATGTATATGTTCCAATAGCAAACTAGCACCCCCCTAGATCGGCGGTTGCTAATTCTTAATGCAATTTCTCATAATAAACCTTAATGAACTAATTCTTGCAAAAGCCTTCAGAAATGTACAGGACACTCCTAGTATCACTTAATATCAAGTTGTCATCCCCAACATGATACTAGAAATGTAAATTATATGAGACACTAGCTCAAAAGATATAAACAAATATTTATCCGCAAGCGCACAAATAAATATACCTGTTGTAGCAGCATTTCACCCAGGTTATCTAGGTATCGTTATTTATATTTTACCGAAGATAGTAATGAAGCTGGGAACAAGTAATTAAATATGTTTCAAAGGTGGCAGAGATATTTATTCATTCATTCATTCATTCATTCACTACTCATTGTCTAAACAGGGGTAAGACAAAGTAAAGGTAAATAATGATAATGATAACAACGGGAATTCTAGAGATAGAGCGAACTTCATAGATCAAGTAGAGAGTCGGGTGATTGATTAAGAGATTCGAATCCTAAGTTACTTCACATCTACTAAGCCTAGTGATTACTCTAGTTAATATACAATCATTTATAGCTAATTACTCTATCATCCATGATCAAGGGACATTACTAAATTAGAATCAAGAACAGAGTAATGAATTCTAACTTGTAACCGCGTCCTACTAAGGTCTACACTCGGGGGGAGGACTACAAAGGACTCAACAGGACTGTCACTCCTTGAAGGACCGAAAATGTTATCGCAAGGCGACCAGAGGGGGGGGGTGAATGGGAGCCTAAAAATTTCCTCTCGGAAACTACGGCCTCTGTCCCAACAAAATCAACCCCGAGAGCAAAGCCGACACAAGTGATGTCCACAACCCAAGATAATGGGTGGATGTTCCCTAGGAACACAGCGGGACACCACAGAAGCTCCCTCTTCCAATTCCACGCAAGTCAACTAGTGACAGGATGGAGTTAGGGTAACCTCAACCTCCCCCGAGCAATGCGAGGGGGATTCAGGCAATCTCGCAAAGCGGGAAGCCCGGTTTCTGTAGAGCATAGAATCGGGAATCCAACGCAAAAAGCGGATCTCAAATCGGAGCTCGAACGCGACAGATACGGACGAAAACGCGTTCTGTCAGCACTGACCGGACTCACTGGAGCGTCCGGTCAGGATCGATCGGACGCGTCCGGTCAACAGAAACCCAATTCGGGAGCTCTCTGTGTTGGACCGGACTCTGCGTGGAGGAGCGTCCGGTCAGAGCTCAAGCGTCCGGTCACAAGAAAACAAGCACAATGAACAGTGCCTTCAGTGCGTCCGGTCACGCGAAAACCCTAGCATCCGGTCGCACAAAGCGCTCTCTGATAGCACTGACCGGACTCTGCCTGCGTCCGGTCAACAAGCACCGGACGCGTCCGGTCAGGCAAAGTCCAGTTTTGGACCTCTCTGAGTTGGACCGGACGCACTGTGTCCTAGCGTCCGTTCGTTCCTCGAGCGTCCGGTCAAGACCAAAATGAACACAGCGTGTTCAACCACCGGACGCACTGCCCTAGTGTCCGGTCATCCCGATCCAGCATCCGGTCACCCCGCAGCAGGCTGTTCGTCCACCGATTCGACTTGATCTCACCCAAAACGTATCCTCTAGGGATCAAACTTGGTGAGATGAGTCACAAGGAGGATAGTGAGCTATCTCTAAGAGATCATGGCTCGAACCTATCTCCAAATCGATGAATCGAAGAAAATCGGGGGAAGGGAGAAAAACATGACTCCAAAACTAAATCCGCCCGATCTGTGAGTTCGTGAGGTATTAGAGAAAATCCTTCGGTAGAAAGAAGACTCTCACGAAGCTACACAAGATGGTTCAAACGGATTTGCGAATCTTCCCTCGAAATAAGAATTCTCGTGAAGAACGAAAGAGGGGAAATCGTGCAAACGCGAAGAACAAAATCGCAAGACAAATCAAAGCACGAATTTGATCCTTGGACTCAGAGGAATGGATGATTCATTAATCTCTCGGTGTCGGGCTACAAGCCACTCCAGCAGATCAAAGCTTGGATGGCGAAAAGCTCAAGAACAAGAGCCAACTCTCCCTAACCCTAGCCTACTCTCATAGGAACAAAATGAGAGAGACACCGTCCTCTTCTAGTGCGGCTGCCCTAGCAGCCCCCCACATATATATAGGTGCATGTCCTGAAGACCAAAACGCCCTTACATTAAGCACTCGACCCAAATACCCCCAGGGGTAAAACCGTCCAGTCCGGTCAATCTCCATCCGACGGCCACGCCCGCACATCCGGTAGCTTCGCCTCGACGCGACCTCACCCGATGCCGCCACGTGCCGCCACCGTCGACCGCCGCGCCTTCTCACCAATAGCTTCGCCGCAACGCAAGCCTCTCGGTGCCGCCACGCGTCGACCGTCCTTTCGGACCACCCCCTGGTTTTGAGGCCCAAACCAGGCAAACCGGCCACCCCGAGTTTTGAGGCCCAAACTCGGAAACCCGCAAGCCGAGGTTTTGAGGCCCAAACCTGGCAAACCGTCCACCCGAGTTTTGAGGCCCAAACTCGGAAACTGGCCACCCCAGGTTTTGAGGCCCAAACCTGGAAACCGTCGATGGTAGCTTTTTGAGGCTCAGCTACCGAACCCGCACCGTAGACGGGATGTGGTTCTCACACCCCAACCACCGGCACCGATGCCGATGCATGTCCAGCCTCCACGCCGGGCACAACGCCTTCGCCTTCCTTCTTGACTCGGCCGACGGCACTTGCACCGCCCGCAAGCCCGTGTCCGACCTCCCGCCAAGCGACCCGACTCCAGCGCCTTCCTCTCGACTCGGCCGATGCACCGCACATCCCCATGTGCTCTTGGTCGCCGATGCCACGTGCCAGCTACCACAGCTGGTCCTCTGGCCCTCCGGTCCATCAGTCCAAGCCTCACGTCCGCCCTTCATCGCTCGGTACCTCGGCATGGCACGTCCGCCGCACGGCACGCCCATCCTTCACCGCACCCGATCCGTCGGCACGGCACGTCTCAACTTGACCTTCACATCGCCATAGACCACTGTCTCCGAGCTCCACACCTGCACATCAACACAGCCAAGAGACACATGTCGCACACGCACAGCAACACAGAAACACCACACAACTCACGCCACCGGTTAGTCATAATCATTAAGCGCATAGCAAATAATGACTCAACCTGGTAAAAGCCTCAAACCTTCCTCAACATAGTCAATCATTCATCATATGTATTCTCACTCCTGCGATCTACCTCTCGACCCAGAGCATTGGATGTATTCGTAGGTAAACTTAGCCTAAACACCATGTTTACACCAGTTTGACCACATAACTCTATCCGGAATAAAGCTAAGTACTTTACGAACATGATCATCAACTCTATCATAATCAGATCTATATTAAATATATGACTAGAATAAACTCCAAAACTGAATAAACTGAAATATATTAAAGTAGCGTAAAGTCGAATAAAGATACAAATTACCGAGTCTTCGATAATGATTCGGAGACTCAAACGAAGCTTCAAGCCAGATATGCCAACGAAGTCGCCTGCCTCTACTTGAATCTAACTAGACTAAACTCTAATCTTGATGTAGAGCTCTAACTCTTCTCTCTAGAAACGCTAATTTCTATTTTGTCTTCTGATCTTGATCTGTCTTGTTGTCTGCCTCTGGAGAGGGGGTCAGGGGTCTCTTTATATAGCCCTGGGCGATGAACCGTGACCGTTCGATCAAACCGACTTCACGTAGGGCTAAGATTGATCCTCAAAGGCGGTGGAAGTAGCTTGCTGAGGACGGAAGCAAGGGGCCACCCTAGCCGACCGACCGGTGGGCCCTATGGGACCGGTCGGTCCCACAGGTCAGCCCCTTGTGGTGCCTTTTCTCGTGGTGTTTTGTGGTGTCCCGTGGAGTCCTCTAGCGATAACCCAACGTGGCCGTGAAGAAATCTGCGTCGGGTTCCTTCTTGGGGAAGCAATGTGGTTGGTTTTCCTGTTTAATCCCTGGAAAGTATAGAATCACCAAAACTCATGGAATTTGTTAGTTTAAACCTCCTATTTCTAAGTTGGCAATCCTTTTTGATATTTATTCAAGTCTTGTTGACAATAAATAATGATAGTTAATAGATGTCAACAAACTCCCCCAAGCTAAACTTTTGCTAGTCCCTTAGCAAACATAGGGTTCATAAGCCTTCAACCAAAGTCTTCTTTGAAAATTTGTTTTACATGTTCCTTTCACCAATCTTTCACCTTAGTTTAGAATAATTGAAAATTTAGAAGCAATCAAGTCAAGCACCATGTCTCAAGTTCCTCATTCCAACTTTTACTCCGGAGTTTTGCAAGGTTTTCATAATAAAAACTCAGAGAACTTCTGTATGACATTTTTTAATTGTATACATATATTAAGATTAACATACCTTACTAAGTCGAAGTTCAAAGCTTAGGGAGAGAAATGTCATACTCTTAGATCAACTATTTTAATCTTTTTGAAATTGTCAACTCTTACTGGCATATTGTAATTAGAGGAACCATGGGCTATTATTTTTTTTTGAATAAACTCTTCTTTTCTTTTCTGAGGTAGTCGGACACTTGTCCCTTTTTCTTTCTTCCTTATCATATTTTTGCATAGCCCATGCCTCTAACACAATACTACTTCAGAAGAGTGAATCTTTTATAATTATGAAAGCTTGATCTTTAAGACCATGATAAACCTCTCTACCATAGCAAAAAACATAAACAGAGCAGGCAGCCTCAAAGTATGAATCATTTATTATCAGGTTTAATTATTATGTCATACAGGTTCTCATCATATGTTTTGAAGTTTTCAAAGTTAAAAATTCCAGAGATTCATTGAAACTAAGAACAAGATAGATAGCAGCTTAAACTTTTTCATCTCTAAATTCTCAACTATCCAATCTTTGGTTAAGATCAATGTTTTGAGATTTTTCTATTAAGAATTTGAAAGGAATTGTTATGCAGTTGAGGCTATGTAAAGCAGTTTTTCTTCTCCTCTTTTTTATATATATATATATTCTACATCAAGATTAATTTATTCGAATACTAAACAAATACTAGCTAACAATACTAAACATAAAGTAAAAGAGGGGTACAGCATACTTACCTCGGGAATAGAGGGTCCTCCCCTAAGCTAGTTTTATTCGTACGATGGTGGTGGCTAGGGTGGATTGATTCCCATCTGCCCGAAGAGGTAGTAGAAATTTTGGTTTCTCTGGGCGCCTTGATGATGTATTTCTTCAAGAGTGTGGCGCATGTCTTCTTGACCCGTCTCAAGATGAGTAAGACGAGTGTCAATGCCCTGAAAGTAGGGGTCTTTTCGTTTCGGGGACTGGTGATGTGGCTGATATTCTGGGTAGCCCTGGGCGGCATGGTAAGAGTATGGATGATGAGTGGCATCATGAACACCTCTCCCAGAGAAAGACATTCGTCCTCCCTGGAAGTCATGCATCGTATCCTCTTCGCGATGAGGTGGAGTGTAGTTGCGAAAGTTTCCTTGTCCCCGTGAATCTTTTGGTGTATGTGGCTCATAGGTAGTAGTACCTTCCCAGGCTTGATAGTGCGATGAAGATGGTTCAGCTCATTTGAATCCTTGATAATGAGTATAAGCTGGCCCAGCTGGTGCAGCGTCTTCTCCTTGATATCTTGGGGCAGCGTTTCTAGTGAATCTTGCGGAGGGGCTTCTTCCTACTCCCATGCCAGGTCTCTGCAGGTTGAGCAAAAAGGTTTCCACGACATACAGACCAAGTGATCTGTTTGGCAACTCATATTCGTTTGTATAACCTTTATAATGCATATAGAGTTTGTTATTCCTTTTCTTAATAAGATGTGCTTGGCTGAAAAAGTAGAGACCTATGACTGGTCGTGGAGTGGAGATGTAAATGATATTTCCATTTAAGCTTAGATTTCTAGCAAGACGAGTAACCCAAGAAGTGATGGATATAGGGCCTTGTAGAGTGTGTATGTAAGGCCAGTATTATACCAGGAGTTTTACAGGTGAAATTTTAGTTTTCTTAACCATCGCATACATAATCTTCAACTCCTCGGTTCTCACAATACGACCTTCTTGTCTAGGAAAAAGAGTAAAGCCAAACCACTTGTGCATCACCCTTAAAGTGGGGTTGTGTATATCATTGGTACAAGGGTGATGGTCTGCTCTCTTACCAGTGATGTCCTCCCAAAAATTATTTCTGTCAAAATTTCTTAAGGTGGTATCTAAGTCTACAGTGCAGATTTTAGGAAAACCTAAATTTAGGCTGAACTGTTTCCAAGTGAGAGTGAAAGGTTCATTGTACAGCCTAAAATAAACATATGTGTCATCCGAAGAAAGAGTGCAAAGAAATTCTAGAGTGAGCAATCTACAACCTTCTTCGGAAAGCTCCCAAGTGTTCTCCCATCCAATGTTATGAAAAACTAGATCGAACTCAGAGTCCATACCTGTATCTCGAAGAAATTGTGAATCGAAGGTGGGAGTGTGAGTGTACTCTTTATTGCGGTAACTCCTAGTTCATTAACTAAATGGGCAGCACTTCCCCTCTCTTGATGATTTCTCTCGCTTGTTTCCACTATCCCTTCCTACTAGTTATGTGCTCAAAGCTTCCTCTTCCCTACTCTCATGTCTCTTATCACTCAGAAACTACCCAAATGAAGAACTAAGCAAGCTCAAAATTGGAATTCTGTATTTCGAAGTGAAGTTGGTGTTTTTGAAGAGTGGAGTGTGTAAGGAGTGTGAAGAGAGCTTGCCTTTTTATAGGGGAAGATGGGGGTGGCTGGTCGGTCTAGTGGTGGGACCGACCGGTCCCCTATGGGGCCCACTTTCTTCCACCTTGCTCCCTTACCTACCTTGCTCAAGTTCCAAACCCTTGGAGTATATGCCGACGGTGCATGTGGTGGTAGGTGGGAAGAGTGGTTGTGAGTGCATGTGATGAAATGATATGAGGTGGGTCCCAAGTGTCTGTGGGTCCATATGTCTCCCGTATTTGTATAATGCAAGTATAAAGAAAAATTGATTTTATGAAACTATAAAAAATGAGGATTCTAATGATAAAATTCTTATATGTTTTTGTTGCCGTAGTAAACAAAACTTATGGAGTCCGTAAATATTAATTACATGGGGCGAATTTTATGATGCAAAGAGTTTTTATTTTGTTTTTGTATGCATGAGAGAATAAATATGGAGGTGCAAAAAGTAAATGCTGATAACTACCGAGTTACCTCCGGCGAAGGTTCGGGGTTTAAAGTCCACCGAATTGGACTTTACATTCTTCTTGATGGGTCTCCATTTCTGGAGATGGTAGATTTGTTTCTTGAGCTTTATGGTCTTCTAGAGTTGAGCATTGTTCGGGTCGTGGTTTGAATGAGAACTTTTCTTCCTTTCCATTTATGGTGAATTTGATTTCTCCAGCTCCGACATCAATATGAGCCTTAGCAGTGCTCAAAAATGGTCTTCCGAGAATGAGTGATACTTTTGAATCTGGGTGCATTTCTAGTACCATGAAGTCTACTGGTACGAAGAACTCTCTAATCTTGACTGGGATGTTCTCAGCAATTCCTATGGGGTATCTGAGTGATTGATCAGCCAGTTGAAGACACATTGGTGTTGACACAAGTGCGGAATGATTGAGCTTATAGTAGAATGATGCAGGCATCACACTAACACTAGCTCCAAGATCGCACAGCGCATTGCTAAACCATTGATTTCCAATTGAGCATTCTATAGTGGGGCATCCTGTGAAATGACCTGATTTTCCACGAAGGGAAAATCCACAGAGTCAAGTGTAATAAAACTCTTTCGAGTCAAATTACCCAATAATCCAGTCAAATATCATAATCCATACTTCGAAATAATAAAAGTACTTAATACGATATTACATTTATTACATCGCCCACAGGCGAGAATTTAGGTAAACAGCATCCGAAACAGCTTGTAGACGAAGAAGCGCGATCGAACTCCACACTTGAGCGTAGAAGCGAAAAACCCCCTACTCCTCGAACTCCTCGGAGTGGTACTCCTCCTCTGATCCTGAAACCTCAATTTTCAGTAAGATTTGTACTGGCCACACTTTCCCATCCTATATGATTCATATGTGGTAGTGGATGCAAAAGGTAAATGAAATTCAGACCTAACAGGCTGGGTTTTCCTATGCATAACAGTATAATGATTATGTATGTTTATCATGTTTCACCATTTTAACTTATCACCGTATCCATCACCAATACACCATTCCCACACGCACACACATACACTCTCGCTCAGTCGACAGAGGCCAGCTCCCTCCCAGCCTTTGTCTCAACGGCCCGCAGTCTCACCTGACTCACGGCCGGCACACTCTTACCAGAGGGAGGAAAGAGAAGCTCTCACTAGTCGGAAACAGGTCAGGGAAAAAGGTCCGCGGTCAACGAATTGACCAACGTATCGATCGATCAACCATACACTCTGCAGAGGTTCTACAATATCCACAAGATCGCCATCATCAGCACCCCGGATGTGCCTAGGCGGATACCGGTCGCTTGCCAGCCTAGAGTAATGCCACCCTACCACTCAGCCCTGGATTCACCTCAAGTATGTCTGGGTGGCTAAGTTTGTGAAGTCACGTTCCCTCTCCCGAAGGGGGAGCCGCGATCGTCTCGGAAGGGTGTGGGACTCTGATACCCGTACCTTCCTCGCACTCTCTCGCCTAGCAGTAATGGCATTACCCTACCAGGTAGTCCGACCGTCCCCGTCCATAAGGAGCGAGTGGCTTGTAAAGGTATTTCCCCGTGGTCCAGATATCCGCACCAATCTAGGGTGACTAAGCCGAAATTTCTTCTCAGAGGTTTTCATTATATGTGCCACCACAGCACGCTCCTGATCTGGGCTCCACCAGCGGCTCACACCCAGATCCACCTCATGTCACCATTTAACCCGCCACAGGTTTCACACCACAGGGGCTTCCAGATATGCCCCACGGCAAGACTTGCACTAGGCTCGTCGTATATTCCGGCTCGGTCGACACAACCCTCACCACCATACTCACCCAAAACACACGCAGCACACTCCCCGATATACACCGTATAACAATATGCACCGGTTCTCACCGTAGCATAATAAATATGATCAAGATAGTATTAACAGCGCGTGTATCTATCCTATCAGCTGGGTAGCAGGGGATAGGTTGCGTCAAGGTATGGGCTTACAAGCAAATCTATCATGCAAGTCCTATACTGAGCATTATTAAATTAGAAAATGTAATTTAGCATGCGATCTACGAGGTTGGATGGGTTGTGGCACCTTGAGATTGATCGTTGCCTTGTTCCTCCTCGTAGTCGCGATCCTCGTTGTCAGGCGTCCCTTCCGGCTCTGAAAACGTACGAAAATGGTCGCATTAGCGACATCTATAGAATAGCACAAAGAACGAATGAAAATTCAAAAGATCCAAATGCACTCAATCATGGTACCATTAGATAGATCTCGATTTTAGATGAATTTAGCAACTTGAACCACTATTTTTGGAGTCCGTATGAATTAGTTATGAATTTCCGAAGTTTATACTATTTTCTGAAAATAACAAATGGCCGATTTAACCAGGTGATGACGTCAGCATAACGTCATGATGACATCATCGCAGGGCTCGGAGTGGGCCTGGCGGGCCGGGCTTGGGCCGGGCCGGGCCGCCACGTGTCAAGTACACAAAGCGCCACGTGTTGGGCTTTGGGTCAGGCTGGGCCGAGCGTGCTCACGGACCGTAAGCCTCGAGGGCGTCGAGACCCACCCTCGAATAAGTCGAGGCCTCCCTCGGACGGTGATGCCGAGGATGCTACCCTCGAGCCTCGGACGAAACGGTGTTTTGCTCCGAGGCCTCCTTCAGCCTCGAGCCTCGGGCGAGACGGACGATTGCTTCGAGGCCTCCTTCAGCCTCGAGCCTCGGGCGAGACGGACAATTGCTTCGAGGCCTCCTTCAGCCTCGAGCCTCGGGCGAGACGGACAATTACTTCGAGGTCTCCTTCAGCCTCGAGCCTCGGGCCTCGGCGTTCTCTCCCATTTCTCCTCTGTTTTGTTACGGCGGCGCCCCGCCAACGGCGATCTCGCACCGGTGCTCAACTTCTCCTCCTCGGGCTCGATTCTGTGCTCCAGAGTGATCGTGTTTCTACGGAGATTCAATCCAAACCACCAATTGCCTGATCCCGTGCTCCTAGCGGCCGGCGTAGAGGGTTTGGCGGCCGAACCGCGGCGGTGTTATGTTGCCCGGCTAGTTCCGCTCCTCCCCAACCAAATTCAGGCGTACGGTCTCCTTCCCATTTCCTCTATTGCCTCCCGATCATGCTGCTGGCCTCGGTAACCCCGGCAGCAACTCCGTGCGTATGATCCCGCACGGCGGCACATAGCGGAACGACCATGCGACATCGGAACAGCTCACTAACGGGCACCAGTTAAATCTATGGCGTGCTCGGTGTTCTCCATCACTCGGTGATGCTATACGGCCAGTTAGTTCCCAATCGGGGCCTGTGGCAACTGAGCACGGTTTGTCATGGCATGTCCAGACGCGACGCCGCGCACGGTCACGGTGTCTCGACCTCTCGGCTGGAGTGCTCCTCGGTCTATAGCTTCAACTAACGCGTGCACGGGATCTACCTCGAGTGGTGATCACTTCCGGCTATCCAGCATCGTCTCCAGAGGCTATAGCATTTGGGACACCGGTTCGCCATGGCGCGTCAGTCCGCGGCGACGTGCGTGCGTTTCCTCGCCGTAAGCTCGGTCTCCCTACCTAGTTCGGAGTGCGGTTCATGAAGCAACAACGTGTGCGCGGTGGCGTGAGTTCACTCCGAGCCGGGTAAAGGCTCTGGCCTGCGCGCTCCGGTACGGACGCCATGGCCGATGCAGAGGACGAAGATGGCGGAGGTGGTATGTGGCTTATCGTGGTGGCGGTGGAGATAGGGTAGCGGTGCAGGGCGATTCGAGGCCGTGAAGCTCCGGTTGCAGTGCCGTGCAGCTCCTGGTTCGCTCCGTGCTCCGCTCGCGGTCCTCTTCCTCGGCGCCGACGGATTCCGCGGCGGCGCCCTACCGTCTCCCGCCTCCGGCTTCCTTCCTCCTCCGCCCTCGAATTCTCTCACGGTGGTGTGGTGTGGTGAGTGTGCCACGGTGTGGCGGTGCTTGCCGGGAACCCAGGGGTTCCGGTGAGGGTCTGGTTTATATAGGCCCGGGTGCGCATCGTGGCGGATGGCGGATCGGCCACTCAGCTCGATCCAAGGGTCGCGAGGTGTTCAGGGTTGGCACGGCTCTAATTCGGATCGTGGGGGACAGGCTGGCGGGTTGGTTAGCGCCGGTCGGCCGAGGGGAGCACGGTGGGGCCGCCCCTGTCGCCGAGCTCTGCCTTCCTTCTTGCGGAAGAAGAAGAACAGGGCGATGCTCGCTGTCGTGTGGGGTCGGGTTGTCGGCGCCACAGAGCTAGCGTGGTCGGTACTCAAGCGATGGCTAAGCGGCTCCGCGCGCGGTCGGGCTGGTCGAGGCAGAGCGCGGTAAGCTGGGCCGGTCGCGTGTGCCTGGGCCGCGTGCGTGGGTCGCACGGGTGCACGCGAGGCTGGTGCCGCGCGCTATGCCGGTCGGTTGGGCCGTGTGCGTGGTGTTCTGGCCCAACCGGCCTCCTTTCATTTCTCCTCTCTTTAATTTTCATTTGTTTGTTTAATTCCTGATTAGCTTTGTGTTTAAACTAATTCCATCCAAATGTATTGTCTTTAGGTTTTTAGGATTATGGAATTTTCATGTAGCAGTTTTATATAGATTATATTTATATATGTTTTAATGCATTTCACCCAAAAATCCAAGAAGAGCCAAATCACATATGCTTATTAATTAGTTAGTTAGTTACTTACTATGCTACTAATGTTAATGCATATGCTTAAGTAAGTTGTCACACTCAACATGCAAGGTAAAAAGAAAAGAAAAATTTTATAGTTGTAAATTTTGGTGTAGGAATTTGTGGGTTGTTACAGTCCTCCCCCCTTATTAGATTCTCGACCCCGAGATTAAACCAAAACGTACCCGGTGAAAAGATAAGGATACCGCATACGGAGATCAGATTCTTTCTCCCACGTTGCTTCTCTTTCAGAGTGGTTGCTCCATTGAACTTTGCACATCCCGATAGTCTTGCTTCGGGTCTCCTTGGTGTCCCACCCCAATATCTTGATTGGATGTTCTTTATATTCAAGTGTCTCTTGTAAATCAAGTGCATCTGTCGGCACAACTTCCTCGGGTACTCGCAAGCATTTGCGTAACTGGGATACGTGGAACACAGGATGTACTCCTGCTAACTCCCCGGGTAAGTCCAGCTTGTATGCAAGCTTCCCGATTCTTTTTGTTATTTTGTACGGTCCCACATATCTTGGTGCCAACTTTCCTTTCTTGTGGAATCTTACTGTGCTTCGAAGTGGTGATACTTTTAGGTATACAAAATCCCCAGCTTCGAATGTGAGATCTCTTCGTCGTTTATCCGCGTATCCCTTATATCGATTTTGGGCCATCTTTAAATTTTCACGAACCAAGTTCACTCCTTCCTCGGCATCTTTGATTTTTGCGGGTCCGAAGAGTGACCTCTCTCCTGGATTAGACCACATTAGTGGTGTCTGGCATGATCTTCCATACAAGGCCTCAAATGGGGACATTTTGATGCTTGCCTGATAACTGTTGTTGTAGGCAAACTCGGCATGTGCGAGACATTTCTCCCAGTCCTTGCCGTAATCGAGAACGCTGGCTCGGAGCATATCCTCCAATACCTGATTCACCCTTTCAGTCTGTCCGTCAGTCTGTGGGTGATAAGCTGTACTGTAATCGAGTCTTGTCCCGATTGCCTTGTGCAAAGATTTCCAAAACTGGGATGTAAATTGTGAACCTCGATCAGATACGATGCTTGAAGGTGCTCCATGAAGCTTAAGAATATGTTCCACGTATAACTCTGCTAATCTCTCAGTAGGATAAGTGGTCTTAACGGGTATGAAATGGGCCACTTTTGTCAACCTGTCCACAATCACCCAAATGGAATTGTTGCCCTTTTGTGTCCTTGGCAATCCAACTATAAAGTCCATGGTTATGCATTCCCATTTCCACTGAGGAATTTCTAGTGGTTTGAGTAATCCCGCGGGTCTTCCATGCTCAGCTTTAACCCTGCTGCACGTGTCACATTTTGCCACGTGCTCTGCTACAGAGGTTTTCATGCCTTTCCACCAGAAGTGTTTCTTCAAATTTTGGTACATTTTGGCTCCTCCAGGGTGAATACTATACTTTGAGTTATGTGCCTCAGTCAATATTTCATTTCGAAGCTCCGGGTTAGTGGGTAAACATATTCGATCCTTGTACCAAAGAGTCCCTTGCTCATCTTCTCGGTGATCGGTGCGATACCCAAGCTTCATCAAGCCCCGGATATACTCCATTTCCTCACAATTCTCCTGAGCTTTGCGGATTCTATCTGTGAGGTTGTATTGGACCCGTAGCTCATTCAGCATTCCATGCGGTAGGATCTCTAACTGGAAGTGACCAATTTCCTCCTTCAGTTTAGCTGGCACAGATTCCGCTATTAGGGTGTGACAATAACTCTTGCGACTGAGTGCATCTGCCACAACATTGGCCTTTCCTGGGTGATAGTGAATTTCTAGATCATAATCCTTAATAAGTTCGAGCCATCGGCGTTGCCTCATATTTAGGTCTTCTTGAGTAAAGAAATATTTCAGGCTCTTGTGATCGGTGTAAATATCGCACTTGTTGCCTATCAGGTAGTGCCTCCAAATCTTTAGTGCATGTACCACAGCTGCAAGTTCGAGATCATGGGTGGGGTATCGCTGCTCGTGATCTTTCAGCTGTCGAGAGGCATATGCTATTACTTTTCCATTCTGCATCAAAACACATCCAAGTCCTTGACGGGAGGCGTCACAATAGACTACGAAACTCTGATTGATGTCGGGCAGAGCCAATACAGGGGTGGTAGTGAGTCTCTTCTTTAGGTCAAGAAAGCTATTCTCACATTCATCCGACCACTCAAAGTTCTGTGTCTTTTTCAACAGATTGGTCATTAGCCGAGCAATTTTTGAGAAATTCTCTATGAATCGGCGATAATATCCTGCCAATCCTAGAAAACTTCTGATTTCGCCCACATTACGAGGTGATTCCCAATCTCTGATAGCTTCTATTTTTGTGGGGTCAACAGCTACTCCTTCAGCTGATAGTACGTGTCCCAGAAATGTCACTTCTTCAAGCCAGAACTCACATTTGCTGAACTTAGCATAGAGCAGATGTTGTGCCAATCTTTCAAGTACAGTCCTCAAATGCAGCTCATGCTCTTCAGCTGTGGCTGAGTATATAAGAATGTCGTCAATGAATACTACGACAAACTTATCTAACTCCTCCATAAACACCTTATTCATCATGTTCATGAAATAAGCAGGTGCATTCGTGAGTCCAAATGGTACCACTGTGAACTCATACTGTCCATACCTCGTGACAAAAGCTGTCTTGGAAATATCATCTTCTCTGATTCTCATCTGATGATACCCTGATCGGAGGTCAATCTTGGAAAAGTATTTAGCACCCCGCAACTGATCTAGCAGGTCATCAATCCTCGGCAATGGGTATTCGTTCTTGATAGTTACCACATTCAGGCTCCTATAATCAACACACATCCTCATTGTGCCATCCTTCTTCCTCACAAACAGTACAGGAGAACCCCAAGGTGATGCACTAGGCCTGATATATCCCTTATCAGCAAGTTCCTTCAATTGCTTCTTTAATTCAGCCAATTCATCAACAGACATGCGATATGGTCTTTTGGCTATAGGTCCTGTTCCTGGCAACAGATTGATCACAAACTCCACTTCCCGTTCCGGGGGCATACCTGGTATTTCCTCCGGAAACACATCGGTATGATCTCTGACTACGGGCACATCATCTACTGTCAAAGGTTTGTCCTGGGGTTCAACCCTGGTTTTAAGGGCACACAAGAGGGTAGAGGTTTTCTCGGCTTGGGGTGTGCATCGAACGGCTTGGCCTATTGGATGAGTTATTTGGATGTATCTGGGTGAGCAAGATATAATACTCCGGTGTTTGGTTAACCAGTCCATTCCTAAAATGACCTCTAAGCTGGTAGAAGGTAGTAGGGTTAGGTCGGCTGTGAAAACTAATCCCTCGATAGTCAGTTTCACTCTTTTACATATATGGGTGCTTTTTAGGTCTCCTAAGGGTGAGCTAGTTATGATTGGAAGTTGACGTGGGCTGACCGGAATGCAATGCTCATGTGCAAACTTTGATGATATGTAAGAACATGTAGCTCCTGAATCGAAAAGAACTGATGCTCTAATGCCGTTAACTAGAAACATACCGTACACCACATCTGGAGCATCTTGGGCATCTTCAGCACTCAGGTGAGTGAGGCGACCACGGGAAGCAGATTCCCGGGGTTGAGGTTGAGCTCTTGGTGGTGCCTTCGGGGCTTTGGCATTCTCTGGGCAGTTGGCGATCTTGCGGCCAGGCTGTCCACACTTGAAACATGTCCAAGGCATACTGCTGGTGGAAGTTGGTGCGGGTGCCTTCCAAGTAGAAGTGTTCTGTGTAGTGCGGTTCTGAGTAGCACGGTCTTGAGTTGCTTGGAAACTTCCTGAATGATCCTAGGTGCGAGCTGGAGTGCGGTCTTGGTATGAGCGAGAGTATTGAGCAGAATGTGAGCCTCCGCTCCTACTGGATCCAGGGCGAGAGTAGCTGGTAACATGGGTCATTCGTGCCCTCTTGCGCTCAGGGTAACGAAAGGAACTATCTGCTTTGCGCTTCCTCTCTCTGAACTCTTCCCCAGCTTCATTCCGATCCTTTTCGATCTGGATGCTGCGATCTATGAGGTCGCGCAGAGTGTGACTTTTCACTCCTCCCATATTCACCTTGATGCGAGAACTGAGACCCTTGCGGTAGTAGTACAACTTCTCTTCTTCGCTGGTCACTATAGATAGTGGCGCAAAGCGAAGCAGGGTGGTGAAGCGAGTGGTATACTCAGTAACCTTCTCATTCCCCATCTTAATGTTACGAAACTCTTCTGCCTTAGCTTGCATCACGCCTTCAGGAACGTGATAGTCAGTGAAAGCTTCCACGAACTCATCCCAAGTAATCCCAGCTGGATTCTCATGTGAGTCACTGTAGCTGTCCCACCAGGCGCGGGCTGCACCTGTGAGCTGATGGGTTGCGGCTCCAACACACTCTTCATCGGACAACATGGTAAGGTCGAGTTTCTTCTCCACCTCGCGTAGCCAGTCATTGGCAGCAAGTGGGTCAGGGTCGGTGCCATCATAGGTGGGTGGCCTGAGCTTGATGAATCCCTCAAGCTTCCTTTGGAAGTCATTGTGTTGACCACCATTGCGACGATTTGTACCCTCAACGAGTGCAGCTAGCAGTTGAGTCTGTTGAGCCATCACTTCAGCCAGACTTGGTGGTGCTGGCGATGGTGGTGGCGGTGGTGCCGCGCCGATTGGCACGTGATCGTCAGCGGGAACATGGTCATCTCCTGCTGGTGGTGGGGTCTGCTCCATGTTGAATGGTACTCCACGTCTTCCTCCATGGCCACGACCGTTTCCAGCCCCGTGTCCTCGTCCACGGAATCGCCCAGCTCTTGCAGCGGGTTCAGGAGTCAGATCACGCGGGTGGCTCAGACGTACTGAGCGGCGTAGCGACATCTGTGTCATAGAATAGATAGAGTTTTAGTATATATCTTTATTGTTTATATATTGCTTTCAAGTTTTATTATAGTCATTTCAACAATTTAAAGAAGAACATTATTCTATCCTGCACTCAAACAAAGAAGCGATAAAGATCCATAAAACGCAATAAAATCCGAACACTCATAACATGTTTTTCTTATTTAATAAATAATTTATTCGTACTACGCTTCGTGGGTACAACTCTGGAATACATCTCATGGGTGACACATACTGGAACTCATCACATGACCACGCAGGGTCATCACTCACACCTATTCCTGTCCGAACACAGCTTCCGGGAAGCGACTGTCCTCAGCTTCGATGCCCTCGTTAGTCTTGTGGAGTCGGGCTACATACTTTAATGCCTCAGCGAGCTCTTCAGTGGGCTTGGCTCCAGGTAGAACAGGGCAAGCGTCGAGGTTGAGTCGTGTGGGTGCCAACTCAAAGTCCTCAGTCCTGGGTCAGATTTTGGCGCGTTCTTCTTTGGGTAGTTTCTCCCAGATGCCCTTCATTTCCCTGAGTCGCTTTTTGTCTGACTTCTTCCAAGCATCCCAAGTTCGCTCGCATTTCTCTTGTAAGTACTCTGTGTTCTTGACATATTCTATCAAGTGGCCTTGGTTACGCAACGCTTTCACCTGCATCTCCTTGACTTCTTGTTCCAGAGCCTTCACCTTGTTTTGAAGTTTTAGAAACTCCATGCCTTGATTCCTTTTCCTGTTCCAATCCTGTTTCAATGCTTCAGTCCTTTCTTCCAATTTTCCTTGCAATTCCAGCACTCGACAGTCTAGAAACCAATTGTCATTTCCCAAATCTGCAGCCTTGTATCGCAAATCTGCAACTTCCGCCCTGTGCCGTTCCTCTTGTCGCTCCAGCTTGTCTTGCAGTTTTGCTATAGTAGCTCTCAGTTCCTCCTGAACGGATCTCTCAGCCTTGGCTACTTCCTGGCACTCCATCAGGTGGTTGCGAGCCGCAGTCTGCTTGAGCTCAAGGTGGCTTGCATAGTTGTTCAAGTCGTACAAGTGGTAGGCTGTGGTGCGTAGGCAGGGATCAGTTTCGGCAAGTACCGACTGGGTGTAGGCATGCTCTTGCTCAACTTGGGTTAGGTGGGGATGTAAGGCCTGGGGTAGTAACCGGAACTCTGTCTTCTTCAAGTGCTCTCTGTTGTCCCGTGCTACAATATTGAGTGCTTGGAAGGATACAGCTTGTACACACTCATCAATGGTCTCTCCAATCATCATCTCTGAGTAAGCTGGAACAGAGGGCAAAGTTTGGCTTGCTGGTATTTCTAGGTTGGCTACTACTGGTGCCTTAAGTCCTCCATCAGGTGCTGGTTCTCCCGAGCAAGTATACAGAATCTGATCAACTGGTACTCCCAGTGTAGCAAGAACTTCACGCAGGGTAAGTGGAATTCCTGCAATTCTTTCGCCGTTGGAGACACACTTCGTGGTAATGCTGAGCAGAGGTCCTAGCGGTGGATACTCTGGGGTTGTCTCCATCTGCACGTATTAAAAAGGCTAAGGTTAGCAAGTCCATAGTAAGATAAGCCTTGCATTGAAAGTAAATGCAGGGTCGGTATATAACCGAAAAGAGAGTGGCTTCCTGTTTCTAACGTCCATTTTCTAGGGGTTTCGTCCTAGGGTCAAGTATGGCTCTGATACCAACTGAAATGACCTGATTTTCCACGAAGGGAAAATCCACAGAGTCAAGTGTAATAAAACTCTTTCGAGTCAAATTACCCAATAATCCAGTCAAATATCATAATCCATACTTCAAAATAATAAAAGTACTTAATACGATATTACATTTATTACATCGCCCACAGGCGAGAATTTAGGTAAACAGCATCCGGAATAGCTTGTAGACGAAGAAGCGCGATCGAACTCCACACTTGAGCGTAGAAGCGAAAAACCCCCTACTCCTCGAACTCCTCGGAGTGGTACTCCTCCTCGGATCCTGAAACCTCAATTTTCAGTACGATTTGTACTGGCCACACTTTCTCATCCTATATGATTCATATGTGGTAGTGGATGCAAAAGGTAAATGAAATTCAGACCTAACAGGCTGGGTTTTCCTATGCATAACAGTATAATGATTATGTATGTTTATCATGTTTCACCATTTTAACTTATCACCGTATCCATCACCAATACACCATTCCCACACGCACACACATATACTCTTGCTCAGTCGACAGAGGCCAGCTCCCTCCCAGCCTTTGTCTCAACGGCCCGCAGTCTCACCTGACTCACGGCCGGCACACTCTTACCAGAGGGAGGAAAGAGAAGCTCTCACTAGTCGGAAACAGGTCAGGGAAAAAGGTCCGCGGTCAACGAATTGACCAACGTATCGATCGATCAACCATACACTCTGCAGAGGTTCTACAATATCCACAAGATCGCCATCATCAGCACCCCGGATGTGCCTAGGCGGATACCGGTCGCTTGCCAGCCTAGAGTAATGCCACCCTACCACTCAGCCCAGGATTCACCTCAAGTATGTCTGGGTGGCTAAGTCTGTGAAGTCACGTTCCCTCTCCCGAAGGGGGAGCCGTGATCGTCTCGGAAGGGTGTGGGACTCTGATACCCGTACCTTCCTCGCACTCTCTCGCCTAGCAGTAATGGCATTACCCTACCAGGTAGTCCGACCGTCCCCGTCCATAAGGAGCGAGTGGCTTGTAAAGGTATTTCCCCGTGGTCCAGATATCCGCACCAATCTAGGGTGACTAAGCCAGAATTTCTTCTCAGAGGTTTTCATTATATGTGCCACCACAGCACGCTCCTGATCTGGGCTCCACCAGCGGCTCACACCCAGATCCACCTCATGTCACCATTTAACCCGCCACAGGTTTCACACCACAGGGGCTTCCAGATATGCCCCACGGCAAGACTTGCACTAGGCTCGTCGTATATTCCGGCTCGGTCGACACAACCCTCACCACCATACTCACCCAAAACACACGCAGCACACTCCCCGATATACACCGTATAACAATATGCACCGGTTCTCACCGTAGCATAATAAATATGATCAAGATAGTATTAACAGCGCGTGTATCTATCCTATCAGCTGGGTAGCAGGGGATAGGTTGCGTCAAGGTATGGGCTTACAAGCAAATCTATCATGCAAGTCCTATACTGAGCATTATTAAATTAGAAAATGTAATTTAGCATGCGTAATGGGATCTACGAGGTTGGATGGGATGTGGCACCTTGAGATTGATCGTTGCCTTGTTCCTCCTCGTAGTCGCGATCCTCGTTGTCAGACGTCCCTTCCGGCTCTGAAAACGTACGAAAATGGTCGCATTAGCGACATCTATAGAATAGCACAAAGAACGAATGAAAATTCAAAAGATCCAAATGCACTCAATCATGGTACCATTAGATAGATCTCGATTTTAGATGAATTTAGCAACTTGAACCACTATTTTTGGAGTCCGTATGAATTAGTTATGAATTTCCGAAGTTTATACTATTTTCTGAAAATAACAAATGGCCGATTTAACCAGGTGATGACACGTGTCCAAAACTAATTGGCTGGTGCGTCTGTACAGTATGACAGGTGGGTCCGCGGTCAGCGTTGACTCGGTCAACGAGTGATGACGTCAGCATAACGTCATGATGACGTCATCGCAGGGCTCGGAGTGGGCCTAGCGGGCCGGGCTTGGGCCGGGCCGGGCCGCCACGTGTCGAGTACACAAAGCGCCACGTGTTGGGCTTTGGGTCAGGCTGGGCCGAGCGTGCTCACGGACCGTAAGCCTCGAGGGCGTCGAGACCCACCCTCGAATAAGTCGAGGCCTCCCTCGGACGGTGAAGCCGAGGACGCTACCCTCGAGCCTCGGACGAAACGGTGTTTTGCTCCGAGGCCTCCTTCAGCCTCGAGCCTCGGGCGAGACGGACGATTGCTTCGAGGCCTCCTTCAGCCTCGAGCCTCGGGCGAGACGGACAATTGCTTCGAGGCCTCCTTCAGCCTCGAGCCTCGGGCGAGACGGACAATTACTTCGAGGTCTCCTTCAGCCTCGAGCCTCAGGCCTCGGCGTTCTCTCCCCTTTCTCCTCTGTTTTGTTACGGCGGCGCCCCGCCAACGGCGATCTCGCGCCGGTGCTCAACTTCTCCTCCTCGGGCTCGATTCTGTGCTCCAGAGTGATCGTGTTTCTACGGAGATTCGATCCAAACCACCAATTGCCTGATCCCGTGCTCCTAGCGGCCGGCGTAGAGGGTTTGGCGGCCGAACCGTGGCGGTGTTATGTCGCCCGGCTAGTTCCGCTCCTCCCCAACCAAATTCAGGCGTACGGTCTCCTTCCCATTTCCTCTATTGCCTCCCGATCATGCTGCTGGCCTCGGTAACCCCGGCAGCAACTCCGTGCGTATGATCCTGCACGGCGGCACATAGCGGCACGACCATGCGACATCGGAACAGCTCACTAACGGGCACCGGTTAAATCTATGGCGTGCTCGGTGTTCTCCATCACTCGGTGATGCTATACGGCCAGTTAGTTCCCAATCGGGGCCTGTGGCAACTGAGCACGGTTTGTCACGGCATGTCCAGACGCGACGCCGCGCACGGTCACGGTGTCTCGACCTCTCGGCTGGAGTGCTCCTCGGTCTATAGCTTCAACTAACGCGTGCACGGGATCTACCTCGAGTGGTGATCACTTCCGGCTATCCAGCATCGTCTCCAGAGGCTATAGCATTTGGGACACCGGTTCGCCATGGCGCGTCAGTCCGCGGCGACGTGCGTGCGTTTCCTCGCCGTAAGCTCGGTCTCCCTACCTAGTTCGGAGTGCGGTTCATGAAGCAACAACGTGTGCGCGGTGGCGTGAGTTCACTCCGAGCCGGGTAAAGGCTCTGGCCTGCGCGCTCCGGTACGGACGCCATGGCCGATGCAGAGGACGAAGATGGCGGAGGTGGTATGTGGCTTACCGTGGTGGCGGTGGAGATAGGGTAGCGGTGCAGGGCGATTCGAGGCCGTGAAGCTCCGGTTGCAGTGCCGTGCAGCTCCTGGTTCGCTCCGTGCTCCGCTCGCGGTCCTCTTCCTCGGCGCCGACGGATTCCGCGGCGGCGCCCTGCCGTCTCCCGCCTCCGGCTTCCTTCCTCCTCCGCCCTCGAATTCTCTCACGGTGGTGTGGTGTGGTGAGTGTGCCACGGTGTGGCGGCGCTTGCCGGGAACCCAGGGGTTCCGGTGAAGGTCTGGTTTATATAGGCCCGGGTGCGCATCGTGGCGGATGGCGGATCGGCCACTAAGCTTGATCCAAGGGTCGCGAGGTGTTCAGGGTTGGCACGGCTCTGATTCGGATCGTGGGGGACAGGCTGGCGGGTTGGTTAGCGCCGGTCGGCCGAGGGGAGCACGGTGGGGCCGCCCCTGTCGCCGAGCTCTGCCTTCCTTCTTGCGGAAGAAGAAGAACAGGGCGATGCTCGCTGTCGTGTGGGGTCGGGTTGTCGGCGCCACAGAGCTAGCGTGGCCGGTACTCAAGCGATGGCTAAGCGGCTCCGCGCGCGGTCGGGCTGGTCGAGGCAGAGCGCGGTAAGCTGGGCCGGTCGCGTGTGCCTGGGCTGCGTGCGTGGGTCGCGCGGGTGCACGCGAGGCTGGTGCCGCGCGCTGTGCCGGTCGGTTGGGCCGTGTGCGTGGTGTTCTGGCCCAACCGGCCTCCTTTCATTTCTCCTCTCTTTAATTTTCATTTGTTTGTTTAATTCCTGATTAGCTTTGTGTTTAAACTAATTCCATCCAAATGTATTGTCTTTAGGTTTTTAGGATTATAGAATTTTCATGTAGCAGTTTTATATAGATTATATTTATATATGTTTTAATGCATTTCACCCAAAAATCCAAGAAGAGCCAAATCACATATGCTTATTAATTAGTTAGTTAGTTACTTACTATGCTACTAATGTTAATGCATATGTTTAAGTAAGTTGTCACACTCAACATGCAAGGTAAAAAGAAAAGAAAAATTTTATAGTTGTAAATTTTGGTGTAGGAATTTGTGGGTTGTTACATCCTGGATCCTTCTTCTTTTCTGGTATTTGATTGAGGATAGCCGCACTACACTCTTCTGTCAGCTTGATTACTTCAGTGGTGGGCAGTGGTCGTTTGTTGTTAAGTATATCCCTCACGTACTTAGCATAGGTAGGTACCTGTAATGCATCTAGCAAAGGAATATTGATATATAGTTTCTGAATAACTTCAACAGACTTACTGAACTGTGCATCTAGCTTTGTGTTTCGATTTTTGCTTGGGAATGGTAGAATGTTGGTGTCTTGAAAATCTATCGGTCTTTCTTCATTTTGCATTTGAGTTTCTTGAATTTCATCATATTTTTCTTCTGCCCTTGGAGGTGTTACTGGTGTTGTCTGTCTTCTTTGTGCTCCTACGGGGTATGGCGGATCTCGGGTGGTCCTCCCATGTCTAGTGGTGATTCCTTTGATCTGCTCATGGTTAGTGGTAACAGGCAAAACAGCAACCAAATGTGATATTTGGGTTTCTATTCTTTTATTATAATTGAGTTGGTCCTTAATGGCAGAAGAGAATTCATCCATTTTAGTATTTATGTTTTCAAGAGTTTTATCATTTAAAGCCAGTTTTCTAGTAATATTATCATTTATCCTGGCTTGTTCTAAAATTAAATCTCTTAAAGTAGGTTGCTTATAATTGGAAGAACTAAAATTACTGGTATACTTATCTGGGTTGGAGAGTTGTTGTTGACGCAATCCTTGCTTGTGTAGAGTGGTAGAGTTTTTGATGATGTTAGCTTCTTCTTGATCTTTGGGAAATTCTATTCCTAAATACTCTCCACTTCTAGTTTCAGCAACAAATGCATCTTGCATAGCTTGACGTTCTTCCTTGTAATTGGCTCTCTGACTGAGTCGATCCATAAGTACATCCATTTTAGTTGATATTGCACACACTTCTTCTTCTTCAATTTGGTGACAGCGTTGAGTAGTGACTTGTTTCCAGCTTTGATTCTCAGCTATCTTATCCATTAGACATTCTGCTTTTCCGAAAGTGAGTGACATAAATGATCCTTCAGCAGTGGCATCAAGTTGCTCTCTTGTTCTTGGTAATAATCCGTGATAAAACAGTTGCATGAGCAATTCATTCCATATTCCATGATGTGGGCATCTTAAGATTTGTTCCTGAAAACGCTCCCAAGTCTCTGGAATGGTTTCTCCTTTTTGTTGCTGAAAGTTGTAAATCTTTCCCCTTAAGATATTGACTTTGCTAATTGGGAAAAATCTTGATAGAAAGATTTCTGAACACTTCTCCCATGTCTTGATGTTCTCCATGTTTGAATAGAACCACTGCTTCGCTTTTCCTTTTAGTGAGAAAGGAAAAAGACGAAGAAGTATGATGTCCTGGGGAATGTCCTTGATGATGATGGTGCTTCCTATCTCCAAGAAATCTTGTAGATGAGCAGTTGCATCTTCTTCTTCCTTTCCACCAAATGTAGTAGCTTGCACCATGTTGATAAGACTTGGCTTGAGTTCAAACTCAAGGTTGTTCGTCTGGAGTGTAGGTCCAGTGCGAATGTTCCTGACACTTGGAGTAGAGAACTCGAGCAGTGTCTTGTTGGCCATGGTTTGACTTCTGACGTAGATCTCTCACACGATCAAGTTGACTACTGATTTGAAAGTGATGTATTACAACTGGATCCTGTGTTACCCTATATATGATATAAACAAAGAAAAGGCAAGGGTAAGCCTACCAAGACAGAGGTACAAATGAATGAATGAATAAATAATCTCTTTTGTTAAATTTTAGTTCCCGGTGGCTTCCATTACTTAAATTGATGTTCCCCGGCAACGGCGCCAGAAATGCTTGTTGACACTTCTTAATGCAATTGCTCATAATAGACCTTAATGAACTAATTCTTGCAAAAGCCTTCAGAAATGTACAGGACACTCCTAGCATCACTTAATGTCAAGTTGTCATCCCCAACATGATACTAGAAATGTAAATTACATGTGACACTGGCTCAAAAGATATAAACAAATATTTATCCGCAAGCGCACAGATAAATATACCTGTTGTAGCAGCATTTCACCCAGGTTATCTAGGTATCGTTATTTATATTTTACCGAAGATAGTAATGAAGCTGGGAACTAGTAATTAAATATGTTTCAAAGGTGGCAGAGATATTTATTCATTCATTCATTCATTCACTACTCATTGTCTAAACAGGGGTAAGACAAAGTAAAGGTAAATAATGATAATGATAACAACGGGAATTCTAGAGATAGAGCGAACTTCATAGATCAAGCAGAGAGTCGGGTGATTAATTAAGAGATTCGAATCCTCAGTTACTTCACATCTACTAAGCCTAGTGATTACTCTAGTTAATATACAATCATTTATAGCTAATTACTCTATCATCCTTGATCAAGGGACATTACTAAATTAGAATCAAGAATAGAGTAATGAATTCTAACTTGTAACCACGTCCTACTAAGGTCTACACTCGGGGGGAGGACTACAAAGGACTCAACAGGACTGTCACTCCTTCGATCTACCTCTCGACCCAGAGCATAGGATGTATTCGCAGGTAAACTTAGCCTAAACACCATGTTTACACCAGTTTGACCACTTAACTCTATCCGGAATAAAGCTAAGTACTTTACGAACATGATCATCAACTCTATCATAATCAGATCTATATTAAATATATGACTAGAATAAACTCCAAAACTGAATAAACTAAAATATATTAAAGTAGCATAAAGTCGAATAAAGATACAAATTACCGAGTCTTCGACAATGATCTGGAGACTCAGACGAAGCTTCAAGCCGGATATGCCGACGAAGTCGCCTGCCTCTACATGAATCTAACTAGACTAAACTCTAATCTTGATGTAGAGCTCTAACTCTTCTCTCTAGAAACCCTAATTTCTATTTTGTCTTCTGATCTTGATCTGTCTTGTTGTCTGCCTCTGGAGAGGGGGGTCAGGGGTCTCTTTATATAGCCCTAGGCGATGAACCGCGACCGTTCGATCAAACCGACTTCACGTAGGGCTAAGATTGATTCTCAAAGGCGGTGCAAGTAGCTTGCAGATGACGGAAGCAAGGGGCCACTCTGGCCGACCGACCGGTGGGCCCTATGGGACCAGTCGGTCCCACAGGTCAGCCCCCTGTGGTGCCTTTTCTCGTGGTGTTTTGTGGTGTCCCGTGGAGTCCTCTAGCGATAACCCAACGTGGCCATGAAGAAATCTGCGTCGGGTTCCTTCTTGGGAAGCAATGTGGTTGGTTTTCCTGTTTAATCCCTGGAAAGTATAGAATCACCAAAACTCGTGGAATTTGTTAGTTTAAACCTCCTATTTCTAAGTTGGCAATCCTTTTTGATATTTATTCTAGTCTTGTTGACAATAAATAATGATAGTTAATAGATGTCAACACTACCCATTCCTGGCATCTACCCGCAATTGAATACCTTCGCTTGTACTCGTGTGCATACGGGCACAGGCTCCAGTACCAATCTAGCTCTCCCCTAGACCAACGTATGTTTGGTCATGCTCTCGCAACTCCCTTATTACCTTTGGCGTACAGTCATTTGATCCATACATTACTATTTCGGAGAATAGCACCCATACAATTCCTTGCCGTATTGACGACAGCACTTAACCAAAAAATATAACATGATGCATTACCCCCAAAGTTAGTACTTAAATAGCCACCTAGATCCTATTGGGCATAAGGACTCGGTCACTGGCACACCTTAGCTTTAATTCTTAAGATTTTCCAAATCCTATTATAGCTATAAGTTGGCAAATACAGCTTTATCCTTAGCAAAATACTGTTTTTTTTTCAAAAAATATCCATGAACAGTAACACTAAACTATGCTCTGATGCCAGCTGTAACAGAACCGACCAATTTGCACCAGATTAAGCACTAAAACCTCCGCTTACGCAAAGATCATAAAGTACTTAAGCTCGTACAAACCCGGTAGTCCGGAAATCTCCCGTCACTAAAAAATATCCATGAACAGTAACACTGAACTATGCTCCGATGCCAGCTATAATTTCAAATCATTCAACGACATCCAGCCAAGATCGAAATAGTTCAGTGAACATGCTCACAGATTACATCACAGTTGCACATAGTTCAAATTACATCAGAGTACGAAATAATATTACAAACCATAGTTTGATAGTAGTAGTGAAAGCAACATAGTATTTAAAACATAAGTTTTGGATTGTTCATAATACAGTGCCATTAGTTGACCAGGTCCACAAAAGCAAAAGATGAGATAAGTGGCGACCATGCCCTTGATCTAGTCATCTCCCGTCACCGGGTATAAGCAATTCTCACAATAGTCATAAAAGCACTGGCCATCTGCAACAACAAGGGAATAAAACCCTGAGTACGAGAAGGTACTCAGCTAGACTTACCCATCATAAACCAAAAATAATGAGACACCAAGGATCATGTAGGCTATATAAGTGGGGTTGGCTACACATACTACTTTGCATGAAGGCTTTAGTAATAAAACTCAGTTTTAGATGTTGGCAGTTGCTTTTAGTCATTAGCTCTACCTTACTAGATTTGCACCTGCACTAAACAAGCACTTGGCTAAATTAATCAATCAAGAGTGACTATTTCTTCAATAGCCTTTCAGATTCCATAACCATCTTAGTTCCATAAGTTCTACGGGTGATGATCTATAGTCAACTGCTCACTGTCCAGGAGCGATGACGATTATAATCGATTCCTACCAGCTGGGGATAAAATGTCTCACACTCGCCCGGCACATTCCGGCTACGGCAGTCGTAAGCTACCAGTTAGGAGATTCAAGAACACAACGCGCGGGACGGCCATGGGCCCTTCTACACCGGGGGTTATCTCAGTGCCAGGTCGCTCAATCTATAACTGCCCACGGTCATGCCAGGTCGATCAGGCCCTACCTGCCCTCGGACCATGCCAGGTTGATCAGAATAGTTGCCCACTGTTGGTAGTTCTTAACTTCACTAAAGATAGAGATAGGTACTGTGGCAGAACCTCCCGGCAATGTGACCCACCTGCACACGTCACCGTCTCCCCGAGCTCTAATGACTGTGCACATGTACCACATCACTGGAAAGATCTGTCGGGTGTCCTCAAGAGAACCCCGAATTATCCACGAACCACAGGACCATCATCATGAAGGTTAGAATAATTACAACATTACACCAGTTGATACAAAATACCATCGGAGTGCGGAAGCAATATAGATAACTTTTATAAAACATGAATTAGTTACTTTTTTACATAAACATAATTGGTATTGCGGAAATAAGATAGTATTATGGAACCACACTTAGGCGGAGTACCTATGTTGGAGAAGAAGAACAACCAGATCACGTCTAGCCCACTGACATGACCATGATCAACATCACCTATTAGAAACCTGCAATAGGGGTAACAAACCCTAAGTACGGTCGATACTCAGCAAGACTTACCCATCAACAGAAAAGACTTCAGGGTCATGCTGGTTTGGGTTGGCTCAATAGTATTTTTCATTTGCATAAAAGCTTACTAATAGTAAAGCCTATTTTCAAGTTTTAACTCCAGATTACACTTTATAACTATCAAAGATTCCCAAACTTTCATAAGCATACCACACCTTTAGTTCTCATTTCATAACCATCCCATTCTTTACTACGGTGCGGGACAGTGGATTGAGGCTCCATATCCGAGGAAACACGGCGATTCGAATCGATTAACCCAGCTGGGGATTCAGTACCACACGACATATGTAGAACTTAATCTTGCTTATATCAACCCTATCTATAGATCCTCCCATACAAGAACGGGTCCGCGCCACCCGAGAGTACAGTACACCTCCAATCTGGGACTTTAACCCACGAGGGTACACGCTACTCCCGCCATCTCTCCACTCCTAGTGTGCGGTTAGCCATTCTCAGGTATCGGAATAGCTATAGACGAGGCTTACGACCGCATGTGGGCTGTACTCAAAGGTCTCAATCACAGCGGTCCAACAACGATCAGGTCCTATGTTGAGTAACCTTACAACAAGACTCCATTCTTGATGTAAGTTACTATCAATATCATGTTATCTCAAGATTCATTATTCCCATAGCATAGCCACCATTTTGAAAAGCATCTACTATAATAAAGTAGTAAAGTTTGGCTAAGCATACTAAACATTTTCGTAAACAAGTATCCAGGTTAAGGGTTGGAATCATCAAGGTAGGTAATGCATCAAATAGGATTCACTCAACTCCTATTCACCTAACGCATCATATTTATTGAAAGTAAATGTAATTGCAAAATTCAAGGAAATGGTTAAATGCACCGGGGCTTGCCTTCGTTGCAGGGAAGATAAGATCTAAGAAGGATCCACACAAGTTAGTTCCTTTGCTGATTTGAAGTTCAGTCTTTTTGACGAAGCTTGTCCAACAAGAATCTCCTTCCGAGGCTTGTTTGACAAGGGTGATCACCAGAGCTTGATCAACACAACTCCAACACTCTCGGATACTACACGTAGATAAATGATGAATGCTTTAGCATGATGCCATGGAATGCATGCTAAGGTGCAGGACAATTCAAATGCATAACAAAGATTAACATAAGATAAGGAAAGTCGAGTACAACTTTCTTTCGCGGTAAAGTTGCAAACCAACAAACCCAATTTGTAACTTACCAACTAAGATTTCTGGCTACACATACAACTTCCACCAAACACCTTTAGGTTGGTTAACTAAGATTACTAAGGTTTATCAACATATCAACCAATCCATAGGAGCACTATATGCGAGGTGTCCTAGGGTCTTCAAACAATAACAAAAAGTCACCCAAGATATAAACACCACTGCTCAAACTTTGGACATATAACAGGTTCTATATTAAACAAGCCATAACTAGAGCTCTCGACATCCAAAAGGGATGATCCTAGACAATTTGGAAAGCTCATCAAATTGTCTACAAACTTCCTAATATCACCCAAGGTTGATTCTATAGGCAACTCGGTCAAACAACTTGGATAAACATTGCTGTCCAGAGCTAGGACAGATTTGTCAACCCAACTTCGAATATCTATAACTGGAGCTCTGGGTTACCAAAAAGAGTGATCCTTAACAATCTAGAAAGATTATAAAGTTTACTAAAACTTTTCTATTATGACCATCAAGTGATTCATAACTTACAAGGCTCAAACAACACAATACTTCAGATCTGTCCAAAAGGTAGGGCAGATCTGATCTGCTGACTTATAAAAACAATAACTCCTAATCTAGAAGGCCTAAAATCATGAAATTTTAGGACAAGCTAGATATAGGAGTTAGCTATAACTTCCCTATACAACTTGTTCACAGAAAACATACTTTACTTAGTGAAAATAACTACTGAACAGACATTGGTCATGCAGTTTAAACAAATTATAAATAAGATCAAGTGTTTAAACTTGATTCATTAAGCAAGATCATACAACCTAATCCAATGGAGCACAAATGTCATTTAGAAGATACTAAGGTAATAAAGGTTAATCAAGTAATATGGTTTATTTCTAACCAAAAATCAGCAAAGCTTAATTATCCAAACAAAGTTCTATTAACTAATATTTAATTATAGAAAATAGATTTAATCCAAGTTTACCAAATCAAGTTCAAACTTTTGGTGATGATTAGTTACATGATGAAAACAGTAACAAAATTGGTTTCCTAATTTTTGGACTTATAAATAAGCCTACAAAAATTATGCAAGTTCTATGCATTATTTAATTAATAAACAAAGCATAAAATAAGGTGGAAAGTTATTTTGTCCAAATGACCTCAAAATTTTTGTGAAGCTTAGACCCATGGTACAAACAGTACTAAAAATAATTTCATAATTTTTGGATAAAAGTATGGGCCTATAAAAATTATCAAAGATCCATTTATGAATTAAAAACCATATTTAAATCACCATTAAAAATTATCCAAACATCAAACTTTATATTTTTCATAGATAGAGTACATCATAAGGAACACAACAAAATTTATTTCATAAATTTTGGAGCACCAGAGAATTAGTTATGCATTAATCAAGAATCAACACAAATAATATTTTCTGGAAAAGATTAAATTCGATAAAACCTTTTTCACTCACCTCTCCGTTACCCACAGTCGCTGACAGGCGGGGCCAAGTCAACAGAGCCAAGCCAAACCTTGACCACGCCGAGCACCGGCAGGTAGGTCGGTAGATCATCGCCGGCGACTTCCCCGGCGAGACTGACATCACCGACGTACTCCCCAAGATCCCGCGCATCATCCTATAGGGTTGGTTTGGCCGGTTAGGTCCCGGAGATAGCTCAGCGCCGGCCATGGCGGAGCAAGGATGCGGCACGACGGCGCGCAGCTACTCCCGCGAGGGGAACTCGGTAGCGACCTCGGAGTTGGGTTGGCTAGCACCAGGGTCTCTCCTTGATCCCTCTGCGCACCATGGCTAGGTCGGGAAACACTTGGAGCTAGGAGCTCGACGGTCATGGCGACGGTGACGACTTGCTGTAGCATGGTGATGGTGGTCCGGCGTCGACACGTCGGTAGAGACCGCGATATCAAGCCGACCACGACCACGACCTTATGAGGAAGCCTAAACACTATCTAATAGAGTTCAGAGCTCAGTGGAGTGAGTTGACTAAGGTGGAGATACTCGCGGCGGTGCTTTGCCGGGGCAAAAGAAGGAGCTGGCGGCGTGGCTTGCTCCAGCGGCCACGGATATAGAGAGTGACCAAGAAAGGTATCAACCGAAAGCTTAGGTGGCGGCGGAGTCAGTGGCACGGTCAATTTGACCGGAGGTGGAGCAACGACGGCGAAGTGCGGAGGCGGAGCTCGACGGCTCTGGTGGAGCAGAGGAGGAGAGAACGTCAGGCGCCGGCGATGGGAAGGCTTTTATAGCCGTCTGCGAGCGCGGAACGACGGACACGACATAGGCGGACGCAGCAGTGCAAGCAGGAGGTGGCATGGTGGCGTGGCACGGCCAGCAGAGGCGGCGGCGGTGTGGGCGGTGCGGCGGTGGCGGTGCAGAGCACTGGCTAGCTCTGTTCTTATCCCCCCTTCTACTGTAGCAGATATTTTCCCCTTTCTGATTGCTCCAAAAACTTGTACTGCACAACAAAAACTCCAAAAACAAAAGTTGTTCCAAATTTTATGTTCTACAAATTTGTTTTAAGAATCAAAGTCAAATTCGGCAAAGATTTTGAAATAGAGATCAAAATCAAATTTGGAGCAAACTGAATTCAAAATTACTTTTGAAATTTGAATTGCACTTCAAGATTTGTCAAAATATGAAAAGTAGAGCTTGAAAAGATGTACAATTTTTCTTTAGCACTTCTTGACTGATTTTGATTGGAAACAGGTCAATTTTACTAAAACAGTCCAAAATGACTTCAAATGGGAATTTTGAAAAGGGGACAAAATTAGGGTTTTGCAATAAAAGCAAAATTACTTTTGATTTTACATGGACACTTGAAAAATGGTCCATGTATGAAATGTTCATTTTAAAATTCTTTACAACTTTGATATAAACCTCAAACTCAGATTTCAAATAAATTTTGAAATGCAAGTTTAAAATCAAAAGGAGACTATTTCTAGGATTTGAGTAAATTTAAAATTACTTTAAAACTTTCTGAACAACTTCAAATTTCACCAATATAAAAGTTGTTCCTTATCAAATTATCTACAACTTTGTTTTTGGTCATATACCCAAAATATGCATATTTTTGAAACTGCACAAAAGGGGATAAAACTAGGTTTATAAATTGATTTTCAAAAAGAAACCAAATAGAACTTGTTTTCCAAATTACTTCAGATTTTCTTTAATAACTTGAAAATCTATCTTAATAAAAGTTGTTTATTTTAAACCACTCTACAACTTTTATTAAAGAACCAAAGTCTAGTTCTTTTTAGTTTTTGAGATCTAGTTTTGGGGTCAAAATCAGAGTTTGAAAGATTTCAAATTTATTCAAACTTTTGTACTGAAACTTTGAAAACTTTGCATACCAAAGTTGTCACTCTCAACAAGAGCTACAACTTTGCTTTTGAAAACACTTTGAAATTTGACATACTTTTTGACTTATTAAAAAGGGGACAAAAAGAGAGATTTAAAAACCAAAGTTTTCTCACTTGCCCTTTCATGAAACACCAAACATCACAATCAAACCACATATATTTCAAACATAGAAATCAACACTCAAAAACATACAACACTCTGGTCAAACATATAAAGCATCACATTTATGCCTTAAACATGAAAACATGAAATGTTTTTATGCCTTGATGCCAAATGATTATGCATAATAAACATATTAATTAAAATTTTAATTAGGACTTAACACCAGGGGTGTTACAGGTACTATCCCCAGTAACGGCCCAGAAATGCTTGTTGGCACTTGCTAACGTTGTCACTAGGAGTAGACTATGGAGTCTATTCCCGGCAACGGTGTCAGAAGTGCTTGAAGCAAGTCCAGTCACTATACCTAAAGGAGTGAAGCTAAAGCAGCTATCTACTAATGCCAAACGGGGTTGTCAATCCCGACACTAGTAGGAGCTAGCTACAGAGAATGCAATCTACCAGGAGGAGATTCTGCAAGCGCACAGAACTATCGGTTGTAGCACTTCGCCTGGGAGTACCAGGTGTCGATTTATTTGATCTCAAGGGAAGGCTAGGGTGGTGGATGAGTTGAGTCAAGGAGGGGATGAGAGTCGAAGAAAAGAGAAAAGAGAAAAGGGGAGAAGGGAAGATGGAAGGCTAGAAAGAATATATGGGTGGCTAGGTAAGGATGAAAGGAATGGCTAAGGTAGGGTGGATATATAGGTAGGTAAGGGTATAGGATAACTAAAGGATAACTAAGATAACTAACCTGGGTAACCACTAAGCAAGATAACTACGAAGCAAGATAATGACGAAGCAGGGCAGGCAAAAGACAATAAAGCAACTAAGTTGAGTATAGTTTTAATCCTATCTTGTCAAGTATCGAGGCGTACTAGCCTTTACCACTTGCTTAGGTTGAACGCTAGCACAACGAGCCTTACTGTTAAACTGGGCCAATTACATGGTGGAATTCAAGGCGCACAGGGCTGTCGCCACCTGCTTGCTACCACAGCTATCCGGGGGTCCAGTCGTATCTGAAGGTAAGTCTATAACTAAGCACCACGCCTAATTATTGAGAACACAAGGTTGATATGTGCCCTTGTGGTTCCCTTCCTGAGTGTTGAGTGATCGATCAACTGGCAACATGTCTTTTGGCTGTGTTGATGTGCAGGTGCAGAGCTCGGAGACAGTGGTCAAAGGTGAGGTGAAGGTCAAGTGGGGACGTGTCGTGCCGATGGACCGGGAGCGGTGAAGGGCGAACGTGGAGCTTGAACTGACGGACCGGGAGACCTGAGGACCAGCTGTGGTAGCTGGCACATGGCGTCGACAAGCAAGAAGACATGGGAATGTGCGGTGCATCAGCCGAGTCGGGAGGAAGGTGATGGCGTCGTGACACTTGGCGGGAGGCCGAGACGGATGGCGAATGCACTGTGCCCGCCGTGGAGGCTGGACATGCTCCGGCATCGGTGCTGGAACTCAGGGTGTGTGAACCACATCCCGTCTACGGCGCGGGTTCGGTAGCTGAGCCTCAAAAAGCTACCATCGACGGTTTCCGAGTTTGGGCCTCAAAACTCAGGGTGGCTGGTTTCCGAGTTTGGGCCTCAAAACTCGGCGTGGACGGTTTCCAGGTTTGGGCCTCAAAACCTGGGCGCGCGGGTTTCTGAGTTTGGGCCAAAAAACTTAGCCGGAGGACAGGTTTCCTGGTTTCAGCCTCAAAACCGGGGGAAGGCCCAGGTTTCCCGGTTTTGGCCTCAAAACCGGGGGGGTGGTCCGCAAAAAGGACGGTCGACACGTGGCAGCGTGGAGAGGCTGGCGCGGTGGTGTAGCTATCCACGAGGAAGGCGCGGTGGTCGGCAGGGCGGCATGTGGCGGCATCCTGAGGCTTGCGTCGAGGCGAAGCTAAGGGTGAGGATGGCGTGTGGCCGTCGGATCGACATCAAGCAACGTTGGATCGGCATACCCCTAGGGTTGGCCGTTTCGCTCACCTACCTAGGGTTAGAAGGGGATTATTGTTTAGGCTATAAATAAGAGAGGCACCCTCCTCTCCTAGCAATCCTTGCAGTCATTTACTCCTAAGCACCTTATCTCTCCTTAGCCCCCGCTTAGGTTCTAATCATACCTGGCTGTAGAGGATCCACAGAACAATCTCAATCATGTCTCTATGTTTTAGGAAGTTTAGGAAGTGAGACCGTAATCTCACGGTTGTAGCGTGTGTTCGCCACACGGTTGCAATTTCATACTTGTGATTTGTGTTTTGTTGTGTTCTTCGCGGATTACTTTTGGTCTTGTTTTTCCCATCGCTTGATCTCTTTGTTTGGTGCGTCTTTTGCAAATCCACTTGAACCAAGTTGTTCTAGATCATGAGGCTATTCTTTCCACCGAAGGAATTCATCTCAAACCTCATGGTCTAGGAGATCGAACGATTTTCATTTCGGATCACGTTCTTGCTTATTTGCTCTAAAATTTCATGATTTTTCGGTTTGGAGTTAGATTCGAGCCATGATCTCTTAGGAGTAGCTCACTAACATCCTTGTGACCCCTTAGATCAAATCCTAGCCTTAGAGCTTTTGATTCGGAGAAGATCAGGTTGAATCACCGAAGAACTGCACTGATTTTAGGGGCATCAGACGCTGACACGGGAGCATCAGACGCTAGGGTTCTAAGCATCGGACGCTCCGGTGACACATGTCACTTTTGCGGCGTTGGTAGTGGCATCGGACGCGTCCGTTGGCCATTGGACGCGCCTGAGTCCAAGCATCGGACGCTGGCTGATCACTGTGCACAGCGTCCGATGAGCATGCAGTAAGGTTCCAGACTCGCACTGTTTGCATTGGACGCGTCCGGTGGTCTGGCATCGGACGCAGGTTAGCATCCGATGCGACTGGTTTCGCACAGTTTTGACTGCAGTTTGTTTGTTCGTTGTCGGTTTTGATTTCCAGCTTTTGCGTTGGGATTCTAGAGTCGTGTAGTGTCTCGCTATGCTTCTTGGAAGCATCCACCCTACATCTAGGGTCGTGGACATTATTCGAGCTCTAGACTTGCCTCTGTGGTGACTTCTGGGACAGTGGCTAAAAGTTTCTGAGACGAAATTTTAAAGCTCCCATTCACCCCCGTCCTCTGGTCGCTTATCCAGTCCTTCAATTGCTATCGGAGCCTGTTAAGGATCTCTTCTACCTTAATCGGTTTCAGATCCTAAGGGCGACATGGATCGAGGGAATGGCAAGGCTCCCTACTTCGTTGGGATGAACTATCCCTATTGGAAGATTCGGATGCGTGCTTATCTCAACAGCATCGGATCTTCTGTTTGAGAAATATGCGAGGATGCCGATTACGTGGTTCTTGCGGCTTGAGTTGGTCAGCACCAGATTGACCAACATGAGGCCAACTCTAAGGCCCATAATGCGCTTTTGGCCAACATCTCTCTTCCTGAGTTCGAGCGTGTTTCCGAGCTTCAGACTGCTCAAGAGATCTGGGTGAAGCTTCAGAGCTATCACGAGGGGACCACTCAAGTCAAGACCAGACTCTTTGAGACTTACAAGCGGGAATACAAGAACTTTGTTCAGTTGGAGGGAGAGATGATTGACGCTATGTTCGCTCGTTTCCAAACGATTGTAAACAAGATGCGTGCTAATTGAGCCAACCTACCCTATGACGATCATGAGAGGGCACTCAAGTTGCTATACGCCCTGGATCAGAGGGTATGGGAGGTGAAGGTGTCGACTATCATTGAGTCTACTGCTTACGACACCCTCACTGTGGACGAGCTATTCAGCAAGCTCAAGTCCACTGAGATCGATCACTTGACTCAGGCCAAGCTGAAGAACCCATCTTCTCATTCCATGGCTTTGGTCTCAGGCAAGGGTGGATCGACTCTTTCCGCTGACGCTTCACCACCTCTCTTTGCTTTATCTTCTTTGCTTTCAGTGACTGAGGAGCAGGTGGAGGCATTGGACGATGACGAGCTCGCCCTCATCATCACCCAGTTCTCACGGTTTAACAACAACCGCCTGAATCGCCAACGTGGTGGCGCACGTGAGGGCTGCTACGGATGTGGAGATCCGGATCACTTTGTTGCGAACTGCCCCAAGCGCGACAGGACCTTCCCCGGCAAGAACCGCAACACCAGGCGCAAGGGCAAGCCAGAGATCAAGGCCGGGAAGAAGAAGAAGGGAGGGTACCGCCGTGAGGACATGGAGAAGGCTTTTGATGCCGGCAAACGTGCCTTCCTCGCCACCTTCAGCGATGGCGAGAAGACCTCTGACGGTGACTCCAGCGACGATGGGTCCGAGCACAAGACTGAAGAACGCTTCAACAGACTCTGCTTCTTCAGCAAATCCTCCAAGGGTCTTTGCACCATGGCCTTGGATGAAGAGGACTGCAAACGCCAGGACGAGGATGATGGCACCGACGATGACGACGACACTTCCGAGGTATCATCCTCTTCTCTTGTCGATCGTCTCACCGGTGAGCGTGATTCCCTTGTCGATATAGTCCTAGGTCAGGACAAGAACCTCAAGCGGGCTATCCATGAGCGCAATGAGTTTAAGGCTAAGATGAATGATGCGCTTAAGGAGCTTGAGTTCGCTAGGTCCGAGGTGAAGGTGACCGACGAGGAGGAGTGTGAGGAGTGCACAATGCATATGACAAACTTGGCCACCCTGCAAACCAAGTATGCCTCTTTGATTGAGGTGTATGATGAGCTGAAGAGTAGGCTAGACTTGGTGGGTGATTGCAAGGAGTGTCCCTCCCTGAAGAAGGAGCTGGAGGAGGTGAAGGCGAGGCCTTCTTTGTTGGGTGCGTGCAAGCTTTGTCCTAGCTTGCGAACTGAGTTGGCAGAAGTTAGTGCTAAGCTTGCTGAAGCCATGAAGGCCAGCTCAGTTAGCACCTCGGCCGCTCCATGTGAGCGATGCGTCGGGATGGAGCTTGAGATTGCCAACTGCCGGCATGCCAGGATGCAAACCGAGGAGGAAAACACATACCTTCGGTCCATTCTGAGTTGGGTGTCATGCAATGAGCCGCAGTTGGGCATGATGATCAGTCAGTTCAAGAGGGGAACTGATTGCTCGGGAGTAGGCTTTGAGTCAGGTGGTAAGAGAGCTAGTACTTTTGGCAAGATTGGTGAGTTTAGTGGAGTGAACCCTAGTGAGAAGCCATCCACTATTCCTAAGCTTATCAAGATCACCCCACCTAAGCCTTCCAAGCCTATCACCAAGGATGGCATCCTTGATGAACCTCCCAAGGCTCCACCTTGCAAGCAAGTGTGGGTACCCAAACCTAACCATCTTAGGAACACACTTGACACCCTTCCTGACGTCTCTAGTGATCCCCTTCCGAAGGGCAAGCAGCTGACTAGGATGAACAACCCTCGCAACCGTAGAAACCAACAACCCAAGAGAGTGGTGAGGTTTGAGTGCGAGTACTGTCACCGTGAGGGTCACCTAGCTGAGTTTTGCTTTCGGAGGAAGAGAGACGCTAGGAAGGAGTTGGAGCTGAACAACCAGGCCAGGCACCACCCTCTCCATGGGGTGCAAGGTCAGGGAGTTCAGAGGCAGGGCGCTAGGCCTGGAGATGCACCCTCTCAGGCGGCTAGGCCCCAGGCAACTAGACCATGGGGTGGTGGTCGTGCCCGTCGCGGTTCCGGTCGTCCTCGATACGATCTGGAGCCGAGTGTAAGATGCTTTGTTGCTCAGTCCCATAGCGGACAACCTTTTCAGTATGGTGGTGATCGCTTTGCTCAGATGGGACAGGTAGGTCAGTTTGGAGGTTTTCCGTTCCATAGCGGACCATCCTTTTAGGTTGGTGGTGATCGCTATCCACCCATGGGACGAGGACAGTTTGGTGTTCCTACTAACACTTTTTCTGGGCCTATGACACAGCACTGGTATCCCTCTCAGTATACTAACCCCAGTGTTGTGCCATATGCTCACTTCCTTCCTTTCTATTGATGCAGGAATTTCGGTTGGAGAACATGTGGCTCTTGGATTCTGGGTGTTCGCGCCACATGACCGAAAAGAAGGAATGGTTCTCCAGCCTTAGCCCCATGATGCACAAGGAGTACGTCACTTTTGGGGATAATAGTAGAGGTAAGGTTGTTTCTCATGGAGCTATGCGGCTCAATGAGAGCTTTGTTCTCAAGGATGTTGCTTTGGTTTTGAGCTTGCATTATAATTTGCTTTCTGTTTCGCAACTTCTTGAGGATGATTTTGAAGTGCGCATTAAGAAGGGTTTGAGTCATGTCTTAGACCCTCGGGGAGATCTTGTTTGTTGGATTGTCCCTTTTGGTCGTGTTTTCAGAGCCGACTTTTCTCGTTCTTTCGGCTCTGCTAGATGTTTGATGGCTGGTCCTTCTTCTGATTTGTGGAAGTGGCATAGGAGGCTTGGTCACTTGAGTTTTGACTTGCTTACAAGACTTAGCTCACTTGGCCTAATCCAAGGATTGCCCAAGCTTAAGTTTTAGAAGGACCTTGTTTGCCATTCCTGTCGTCACGGGAAGATGGTTGCTGCTTCTCACCTACCTGTTAATCAGGTGATGACAAAGAGACCCGGCAAGCTTTTACACATGGACACAGTTGGTCCAGCACGGGTTTGCTCAGCGGGTGGGAAGTGGTACGTTCTAGTGATTGTTGACGATTTTTCGAGGTACTCTTGGGTATTTTTCATGGAGGGTAAGGATGAAGCTTTTCCTTTTGCTCGTGACTTGATTTTGAGGTTGAAAACTGAGTTTCCCCCTGATACCATTAGAGCTATTCATAGTGATAATGGTACTGAGTTTGATAACTCTCAGTTTGCCTTTTTCTGTTCTTCTAATGGAATCGAGCATCAATTTTCTTCTCCTTATGTCCCCCAGCAAAATGGTGTTGTTGAGCGGAAGAACCGGACCCTTGTTGAGATGGCCAGGACGATGCTCGATGAGCATAGGACTCCTAGGTGTTTTTGGGCCGAGGCGATCAACACTGCTTGCCATGTTGCAAATCGCATCTTTCTTCGAGCTTTCATGAAGAAAACTTCTTATGAGTTGCGTTTTGGACGTGTACCCAAGGTGTCTCATTTTCGGGTGTTTGGTTGTAAGTGTTTTATCCTGAAGTAAGGTAATTTAGATAAATTTGAATCTCGCTCTGCTGATGGCGTGTTTCTTGGTTATGCTTCGCATTCGCGCGCTTATCGAGTTCTTAATCTTGAGACTAACCGGATAGTGGAGACCTGTGAGGTCACATTAGACGAGACTATGCCTTGTGTTTCTTCTGTTTTTGATGTTGCAGGAGAACAGGAGCTGGGAGAGACTATCTTTGTGGAGGAGGAGCAGGAGAATGCCGATTGGGGTGATCCCGAGCCAACTCGACTGGCTACCGCCGTCGACCCTGCGACGACTACTTCAGCTCGAGGACCCGATCCCATGACTTCTTCTTCTTGGGGTCCTCTTGAACCACCTCTCCAGCAAGCACCGACAGCACCCGGGAGAGCGACAGCATCTGGCGAGGGGGAGGCAACTTCGGCGAGGCAAGCGCCCTGAAGCATTCAGCATGTTCACCCCCCGCAGCAGATGATAGGCGGCATCGACCAGCGAGTCATGCGGTCGTGAGCGTATGAAATCTCACACTTTGCTCATTCTGCATTCGTTGCTTCTTTTGAGCCCAAAGATGTTGGACACGCACTTTCTAATGCTAACTGGGTCAATGCCATGCATGAGGAGCTAGACAACTTTGAGCGAAACCGAGTTTGGACCCTAGTTCCACCTCCACCAGAATGCCACCCTATAGGTACCAAATGGGTTTTCAAGAACAAAGAGGGTGAGGATGGGATGGTAGTGAGGAACAAGGCTAGGCTAGTAGCCCAGGGTTTTTGCCAAAAAGAGGGGATAGACTATGAGGAAACCTTTGCCCCTGTAGCCCATTTAGAAGCCATTAGAATCCTTCTAGCCTTTGCTGCTTCGAAGGGTTTTAAGCTTTATCAGATGGATGTTAAGAGTGCTTTCCTGAATGGGTATATAGAGGAAGAGGTTTATGTTAGGCAACCCCTAGGTTTTGAGGATCCCAAGTTTCCAAACCATGTTTATAAACTGTCTAAAGCTTTGTATGGTTTGAAACAAGCCCCGAGAGCGTGGTATGATCGTTTGAAAACCTTTCTTCTCTCTAAGGGTTTTAAAATGGGACGGGTTGATAGGACTTTGTTTCTCCTCAAGCAAGGCAATGATACTCTGATAGTCCAGATTTACGTGGATGACATCATCTTTGGTGGCTCTTCTCATGCGCTTGTTGCCAAGTTTGCAGATACAATGAGCAAGGAGTCTGAGATGAGTATGATGGGTGAGTTGACTTTCTTTCTCGGGTTGCAAATCAAGCAAACCCGAGACGGGACGTTCGTGCATCAAGGTAAATACACGAAGGACATCCTGAAGAAGTTCGACATGGGCGAGGCCAAGCCTCTTACGACGCCCATGCCGACGACTGTGGCGATGGATGCAGATCAAGACGGAGAGCCGGTTGACCAGAAGGAGTATAGGAGCATGATTGGCTCGCTTCTGTACCTGACAGTGATGAGGCCGGATATACAGTTCGCTGTGTGTCTGTGCGCTCGTTTTCAGGCATCTCCTCGGACTTCCCACAAGCAGGTGGTTAAGCGCATCATGAGGTACCTCCGATACACTCCTGAGTTTGGACTTTGGTATTCTTCCTCTTCGAACCTCTCGCTTTGTGGTTATTCCGATGCGGATTTTGCCAGCTGTCGGCTTGAGCGCAAGTCTACTTCTGGGACTTGTCAGTTTCTTGGCTCTTCCTTGGTTCCGTGGTCTTCTCGCAAGCAATCGAACGTAGCCCAGTCTACTACAGAAGTCGAGTATGTTGCCGCTGCCTCTTGTGCTTCGCAGCTTTTATGGATGGTTGCTACTTTGCCTGATTTTGGTCAAGATTTCAGTCGGGTCCCTTTGCTTTGCGATAGCACTTCTGCCATTAGTGTAGCAAAGAACCCTGTTCTTCACTCCAAGACCAAACACATCGATGTTCGCTTTCACTTTCTTCATGATCACTACTAGCTTGGTGTGTGTGTTTCCCTTCTAGATGGGGGAAGCATTTTGTCTATGTACCATAGACTAACTTTCTGATCCTTTTTTGTTTTTGGGTCTTGAGTCTTTTTAGTCTATTTTTGGGCTCCGATTCTGACTTCATCATGTATTCGTCTTGCATTTTCAGCATCATGTCTATATTCTTGAGAATGGATCTATGCTCTGATTAGTGTATGCTTCGATGATATATGATGATGCTTGTAGCTTAGGCTCTTTTTGATCACTGATGCATGTTATGAGCTAAGCTATCTTTTAGAATGATGAACATGCTTAATAAACTTAAAATTTGATACATGTTCACCATTGAGATTGGCAACTAGCATGTGTAGAATTTGTTTAGGTCACTTGAGCTATTTCATATATGCTAGGTTGCTATGTCTCTAGTTCTGAGTCATTCACTTGCTTGGATTGTTCATAAACTGCTTAAAATGAACCAAGTTGTAGTGAATTGAAAAGATCGAGATGGGATTGCTTTGTCAACACATCACGGTATCGAGACTGTTTCTCATTGCACTTTGAGTTAAACTTGAGCCGTGTAGTATAAGACCGAAACCGATGCTTTAAGCTTCTGATTGCATATGCATAGGCTTAGCACGGTTGAAAAGTTAGGCAATGACAAGCTTTCAACCTCTCGCAATCACATGCTGATTTTAAAACTTGTGTTAATAACCCCTGCAAATTCTCCGATAAAATCTGAAAACACAAGTCTATGCTTCATTCTATAGCATGATGATTGAACTTTGATACGGGTAGTTCACCTTGTATACATGTTTTAGCACTTGCTTGACTTCCTGTCTATACATGCTCAGTGCTATTTTAATGGTGAAACTCCTTTCCGAATGGCTTAAAACTGCTCACTTAGCTTATACATTCATATCTTGTATTCGGTGATCAGTTTGAGCCGTTGCTAGCACTTGTACGTGTTGCTTTTATTCGGATCAGCACCTATTAGAGCATTTATTCACTCTTTCGAGTATATACCTGAAGCTACTAACATGCACTTTTGACTCATATGCATGTGCACTACTACGATAGGCATGACCTAGCTTTGTTTGACTCACTTGAGCTCTTTTCTCTTTTCTTTTGATTGCAAATTGCCCCCAAAGGGGGAGAAGTTTGTCCAAGGGGGAGATTTGAGAAATGTCTTGTTGTGGTTGTTGTGGTGACAATTTGCAATTTATGCTTCGCTTGTTGAGGGGGAGTCTTTCTTTGAGTAAGAGGGAGTTCTGCCTTCTTCGGTGAATTTGTTTTTCAGTTGGTATCGATCTTTTCGGCTAGTTGCGTCGAGCCTCTGTGCCTCTGTCTTGAGGGACTAGCTGTCTTCATCTTATTCTGATGATTCTTGATTGGTATCTTGTTTACTGCTGGTTGTGTTGAGCCTCTGTGCCTCTATCTTGAGGGACTAGCAGTAGTAGTTTCATATGCAGTCTTCAGTTGGTTTTCGAGCTTTCAGCTAGTGGTGTTGAGCCCATTCTGCCTCTTCTTGAGGACTAGCTTGTTTCTGACTTGGTTGCGTCGAGCCGTTGCCCATGTCTTTGGGAACCAAGTCTTGTGCTCTGATTTTGATCGAGTTTTGCTCCTTGATGAGTTATTGCTCTGACTTCTTGCTTGGTTGTGTTGAACCGTTGTCCATATCTTTGGGGACCAAGCTTTGCTTATCTTGAGTTGTTCTTCTTTGGCCTTTTCTTTGGCTTTTGGATATCTCGAGTGAGTTTTTTCTCCTTCTACCTAACTCTGTTTTCTTTTATTTCGGTTACAGTTACTATGAGTTGACAATGCACTCATCAAGGGGGAGATTGAGAACACAAGGTTGATATGTGCCCTTGTGGTTCCCTTCCTGAGTGATGAGTGATCGATCAACCGGCAACATGTCTCTTGGCTGTGTTGATGTGCAGGTGCGGAGCTCGGAGACAGTGGTCAAAGGTGAGGTGAAGGTCAAGCGGGGACGTGTCGTGCCGATGGACCGGGAGCGGTGAAGGGCGAACGTGGAGCTTGAACTGACGGGCCGGGAGACCTGAGGACCAGCTGTGGTAGCTGGCACATGGCGTCGACAAGCAAGAAGACATGGGAATGTGCGGTGCATCGGCCGAGTCGGGAGCAAGGTGATGGCGTCATGACACTTGGCGGGAGGCCGAGAAGGATGGCGAATGCACTGTGCCCGGCGTGGAGGCTGGACATGCTACGGCATCGGTGCTGGAACTCAGGGTGTGCGAACCACATCCCGTCTACGGCGCGGGTTCGGTAGCTGAGCCTCAAAAAGCTACCATTGATGGTTTCCGAGTTTGGGCCCCAAAACTCGGGGTGGCTGGTTTTCGAGTTTGGGCCTCAAAACTCGGCGTGGACGGTTTCCAGGTTTGGGCCTCAAAACCTGGGCGCGCAGGTTTCTGAGTTTGGGCCACAAAACTCAGCCGGAGGACAGGTTTCCCGGTTTCAGCCTCAAAACCGGGGGAAGGCCCAGGTTTCCCGGTTTCGGCCTCAAAATTGGGGGGAGGTCCACAAAAAGGACGGTCGACACGTGGCAGTGTGGAGAGGCTGGAGCGTCGGCGTAGCTATCCACGAGGAAGGCGCAGTGGTTGGCAGGGCGGCATGTGGTGGCATCCTGAGGCTTGCGTCGAGGCGAAGCTAAGGGTGAGGAAGGCGCATGGTCGTCGGATCGACATCAAGCAGAGTTGGATCGGGATACCCCTAGGGTTGGCCGTTTCGCTCACCTACCTAGGGTTAGAAGGGGATTATTGTTTAGGCTATAAATAATAGAGGCACCCCTCCTCTCCTAGCAATCCTTGCAGTCATTTACTCCTAAGCACATTCTCTCTCCTTAGCCCCCGCTTTGGTTTGCGGATACATGGGTGTATGCCGGGTCTCTGAGTGATGAGTGATTGTCAACGGGTATGATGCCCATGTTCTTTGGCTTGTGTTGTGCAGGTGTCGAGCACAGAGACAGTGATCAAGGGTAGGTGAAGGTCAAGTTGAGCCGTGCCGTGCCGATGGGCTGGGCACGATGAAGGATGGGCGTGCCGTGCGGCGGACGTGCCATGCCGATGTATCGGACAGCGAAGGGCGGACGGGAGGCTTGGACTGAGGGACCGGAGTACCTGAGGATCAGCTGTGGAGGCTGGCAGCCTGTGACGATGACAAGCGAAGAAGTGCGGTCATGTGTTGCTCGGGTCGAGGACCTGGGAACACGTGTTGGTGGATGGGGTGCACGGGTGGTGCATCCCCTCTACGACGTCGGTTTGTTGGTAGAGCCAGGGAAAAACCAACGGGTGGACGGTTTCTAGGTTTGGGCCTCAAAACCTGGGTGCTGGGTTTCCAGGTTGAGCCACAAAACCTGGGCGCGACGGTTTCCAGGTTGAGCCACAAAACCTGGGCGTGGGCCGGTTTCCGAGTTTGGGCCTCAAAACTCGGGCGCTGCGGGTTTCCGAGTTTGGGCCACAAAACTCGGGCTGGTGGCTGGTTTCCCGGTTTGGGCCTCAAAACCGAGGGCTGATGGAAATGGCTGGTTTCCCGGTTTGGGCCTCAAAACCGGGGGCTGATGGAAAAGGCTGGTTTCCCGGTTTGGGCCACAAAACCGGGGGTGCAGAGCGAGGGCGGCACGTGGCGGCTATCCGGAGGTTGCGTCGAGGCAACGCTTCGGCCAGTGCGGGCGTGGCCGTTCGATCCACCTACCACTCGGGTGGACCAGATTAGCCTTAGGGTTTTCCTGGCCCGCTCTGTAATTAGAGTAGAGAGGGGTAGAGTAGGAAATAGGCTTAGGCTAGGTCAGTATAAGTAGTCTAGGGGAGACACCCTCCTCCCCATCTCAGTTAGCGCTGTCATTTGCTTCCTTGCACTTAGGGTTTCCTGCTCTCCCGTTCCCTGCTTTAGCTAGTTGAGATCCGCAGAGAGACTCCACTCTGTGTACTGTTGATTTGAGGTAGTGAGGCCGTATCCTCACCTTGGAGCACTGATCGATGTCCTGATTTGCGTCCTTGATTCGAGTTCGTGGCTGTGATTCGCGTTTTGTTCGTGTTCTTCGCGGAATAGTTTTTGTCCACGTTTTTCCCGTCGCTTGATCTTTTTGCTCGGTTCATCTTTTGCAAAACCGTTTGAACCAAGTTGTTCTAGATCGTGAGGCACTTCTTTCCACCGAAGGAATCATCCTCTAACCTCACGGTCTAGGAGATCAATCGATTTTTTGGTTCGGGTCACTTTTTCTCCTTTCTCCCTAAATTCTTCAATTCACCGATTTGGAGTTAGGTTCGAGCCATGATCTCTTAGAGATAGCTCACTATACTCCTTGTGACTTCACTCACCAAGTTTGATCCCTAGAGGAATTATTTTGGGTGAGTTCTAGTCGAATCGGTGGAAGAACAGAGGGACGTCGGGGTGACCGGACGCTGGTCGCGAAGTGACCGGACGCTGTCCAGTGCGTCCGGTCGTTGAGCGTTCAGCGCTGTGCATGGTTTTGGCTCGACCGGACGCTCAGTTCAGAAACTGACCGGACGCGCCTGCTGCACTGTTCACTGCTCGTGTTAGCTTTCGACCGGACGCTGTGAAGTGACCGGACGCTGAGTACCCGTGCGTCCGGTCCAACACAGAGAGGTCCAAATCTCTGTTTTGGTCGACCGGACGCGTCCGGTCACCGCTGACCGGACGCAGGCAGAGTCCGGTCGTGCCTGCTGCAATGCGTTTCCGTCCGTTGCTTGCTCGTTCGTTGACGGATTCGAGTTCCGTCTTTTCGGTTGGCTTTCTAGGGTTGTCTAGTCTCCCGCTGTGCTTCGAGGAAGCATCCACCCTACATCTAGGGTCGTGGACATTAGCAAGCCCTAGGGTTCGCTTTTGGGGTTGATTTTGGGACAGTGGCATCTAGTTTCCGAAAGGAAATTTTGAAGCTCCCATTCACCCCCCCTCTGGTCGCTTTCGGGTAGCTTCTCGGTCCTTCAATTGGTATCGGAGCGGGTTAAGGATCTTCCACCTTAGCCGGTTCCAGATCCACCGAAGGCGACATGGATCGCGGCGTGGGCAAACCGCCGTTTTTTGATGGGACGAACTATGCGTATTGGAAGATACGCATGTCGGCCTATCTCCAGAGCATGGGCTCTTCTGTTTGGGAGATTTGCAACAACGCCAACTACGTTGTCCTGGCTGCTCGTGTCTCTCAGCTTCAGATCGATGAGCACGAAGCCAATAGCCGGGCGCGTAACGCTTTCACTAGTAGAGAAAGGGCCTTTAGCCCCGGTTGAAATGGGCCTTTAGCCCCGGGTATGTCAACCGGGGCTAAGAATCCGGGACTAAAGGTCCCGGCCTTTAGTCCCGGTTGCTTTCAACCGGGGCTAAAGGTCCAGAGAGGAAAAAATAAATGTGTGTTGTGTGAGATTCGAACTCAGCACATCTCGCCTCAGGCACGTCTACCAACTGAGCTACGCAACCCACGTGATGTAGTTCTAGACGTTTTCCTTTTGAATCCACTCGGGAAGGACTTTTAGCCCCGGTTGGTAACACCAACCGGGGCTAAAAGGACCTTTAGCCCCGGTTGGTAACACCAACCGGGGCTAAAAGGACCTTTAGCCCCGGTTGGTACCACCAACCGGGGCTAAAGGGTGACCCTTTAGCCCCGGTTGGTATTACCAACCGGGACTAAAGGTCCAGGACCTTTAGTTCCGGTTGATAATACCAACCGGGGCTAAAGATTCACCTTTAGCCCCGGTTGGTAATACCAACCGGGACTAAAAGTCTTTAGTCCCGGACGCAAATTTTTTCCGGGACTAAAGCTCGGTTGGTGGATCGTCCAAAGGCCTGTTCTCTAGTAGTGTTTGTTCTCCTGTTTGAGCGTGGGTGAGTTTGATCGCGTTTCTCACCTCTCTACGGCTCGGGAGATCTGGGACACCCTCATGCGTTTCCATGAGGGCACCTCTCAAGTCAAAACCCGACTCTACGAGTCGTTCAAGAGAGAGTATGAGAACTTCCGACATCAGCCTGGCGAGAGCATAGAGAGTTTATTCGCTCGCTTTCAGGTGATTGTCAACAGGATGAGGGCTAACCGAGAGCAGTTGCCTTTTGACGATCATGAGTGTGCTTTGAAGCTCTTGCACACTCTTGACCGTTCGGTGTGGGATTCCAAGGTTCAGGCGATCATCGAATCGCCGAACTATGAGACCCTCACCTGCGACGAGCTCTTCAGTAAGCTCAAGTCCAGTGAGATTGATGCTATGGCGAGGGCTTCTTTTGAAAATCCTTCTCGCCCGTCCATGGCCTTGGTTTCCGGCTCTTCCTCTAACCCCTCAGCTGGCTTTGCTCTTTCTTGTCTCTTTTCTGTTACAGAGGACCAGCTTGAGACGTTGGGAGACGACGAGTTGGCTTTGCTTGCCAACCGGTTCTCGCGGTTCCACAACAACCGCATGAACCGCCGTCGTGGAGGAGGACGCACGGGATGCTACGAGTGCGGCGACCCCGACCACTTCATCGCCAACTACCCCAAGAAGAACAAGCACTGGGGGAAGGGCGATCAAGGGCGCAAGCGCGACTCCAAGTACAAGGAGAAGTACGTCCCCCCAAGGCACAAGAAGCGGGGCGGCTTCGACAAGGAGTACATCAAGAAGAAGTACTTGGAGAAGCAGCAGGCTGAGCAGCGCGCGTTCTTTGCCACGCTCAGCGACGTCGACGGCTCGGATGATGACTCTGCTTCATCAAGCGACGACGAGTCCGAGAAGAAGAAGAGGATCGAGGACAAGCTCAACGGACTCTGCTTCTTCGCCGACGACGACGGCCTCTGCACCATGGCGCTTGGAGATGTGGTCGGAGGCAAGCTGGAGCACACCCCTCGGAACGACAACGACGACGACACCTCCCAGGTATCTCTCACCTACGACGAGCTTTCCTCCGAGGTTGAGAAGTTGACTGCTGCCCTCCTTAGCCAAGATAAGTTGCTTAGGCGTGCCGCTAGAGAGCGCAAGGAGTTTAGGCAGAAGTGGGAGGACACGGTGAAGGAGCTTGAGTTCGCTCGGTCCACCGTGGTTGTGTCGGAGGAGGTGGAGTGTGAGTCGTGCACCACGCACATGACTGACCTTCTCACTTTGAGAGGGAAGTATGCTGCGTTGGTTGGAGAGCTAGATGAGCTGAAGGCTAGACCTTCTCTGTTGGGTGCATGCAAGACTTGTCCTGTCTTGCAATCTGAGTTGGCAGAGAAGAATGCCAAGATTGTGTCTCTTGAAGAGGCCAACTCAGGTAGCACTAATGTGGCGAGGTGCGCTTTGTGTGAGGGCTTGGAGATGGAGATTGCCAATGTGAAGCATGGCAAGATGCAAACCGAGGAAGAAAACACATACCTTCGGACCATCTTGTCATGGGTCTCCAGTAGTGAGCCGCAGCTCGGGATGATGATCTCCCAATTCAAGCGAGCTGCTGGTACCCCTAGTGTAGGTCTTGCTCAGAGTGTTGATCTCTCAGCTTTTGGGAAGATTGGAGAGTGTAGTGGTCTGAACCCATGTGAGAAGCCCAACTCCACCACTACTCCCAAACTTGCCAAGCTCCCACTCAAAGAGCCAGCCAAGCCTATCACCAAAGATGGTGTGGTTGAGGAACCCCCAAGAGCTCCTCCCAAGAACCCAGTTTGGGCACCCAAGCCAAACCTCCTCAAAAACAAACTTGACACAATGCCACCCATTCGAGAGGAGTTGCCACAGAAGGGCAAGGGCAAAGTGAGCCACACCCACAGCCCTGGTCACCAACAACCCCCTTTGCGTGCGGTGAGGTACCAGTGTGATTTTTGTGGGAGGGATGGTCACTTGAGCGAGTTCTGCTTTCGGCGCAAGCGAGAGGCGCACAGGGCTCGGGAGATGGAGAACCAGGACATGTACCATCCAACTCGTGGTGGACATGTGCCGAAGAGTTAGGGGAGAGTTGCTAGGCCCGGACGTCAGGGTCCCAGGCCTAGGCAGGAGATGAGAGCTCCTAGGAGGGAGACTAGGCCTAGAGGTCCTGGACCTCAGTTTGTTAAGCCTAGGCAGGAGAGAGCTCCGAGGAGAGACGCTAGGCCTAGAGGTGTAGTTGCCCAGGCTCCTAGGCGTAGACCTCGTAGAGAGCATGCTCGGCGGGGGCCTGCAGCTGCAGGTTTTGGACCCCGTGGCGGAGGCTTTGTTGAGCGCTTTCTCCTACCGCAGTTTGAGCTTCGCGGTGAGCGCTTCTTCCCAAGCGGACCACGTTTTCCTGTGCGTGGTGATTGCTATCCCCCTAGACAGGATGGTTTTTCTGCTAACCGTTCTTTTGAGCAGCCGGCCCAACACTGGTATTATCCTCACTTCACTAACCCCAGTGTTGGACCGTATGCTCACCCTATGTCTTTTTATTGATGTAGGTAGAGCGGTTGGAGGACATTTGGTTGGTGGATTCCGGTTGTTCGAGGCACATGACCGGAAACGCCAAATGGTTCTCCAGCCATAGTCCGGTCGCCGGAAAGGAATACATAACCTTCGGCGACAAAGGTAAAGGTAAGGTGTTATCAGTTGGCTCGTTGCGGGTTAATGAGCACTTTGTGTTGCGCAATGTTGCTCTTGTTTCTAACCTGCATTTTAACTTGCTTTCTGTTTCGCAACTTTTTGATGAGGGCTATGAGATTTGTTTTAAACCGAATCTTAGTCCCATCTTAGATCCTCAGGGCGATCTTGTATGTCTGATTTCGCCCTTTGGGAAAGTCTTTCGTGCGAATTTCTCGGAATCGTTTGGTTCTTCTCGCTGTCTCTTGGCTAGTCCTTCTTCCTCCGATCTTTGGAAGTGGCATAGGAGGCTCGGTCATTTAAGCTTCGACTTGCTTGCAAGACTTAGCTCACTTGGCCTAATCCGAGGATTGCCCAAGCTTTCGATGGAGAAGGATCTAGTTTGCCATTCTTGTAGACATGGGAAGATGGTTGCCGCTCCCCACCATCCTGTGACCAAGGTTATGACCTCGCACCCTGGAGAGCTTTTACACATGGACCTTGTTGGTCCGGCTCGGGTGAGCTCGGTTGGTGGCAAGTGGTATGTTTTGGTTGTTGTTGACGATTTTTCGAGGTATTCGTGGGTCTTCTTTTTATCTGAGAAGACTGAGACTTTCTCTTTCGCTCGCAATATGATTTTGCGTCTTCAGAACGAGTTCCCTTTGAACTCGATGCGAGCGATTAGGAGTGATAATGGGTCCGAATTCAAAAATTCGGATTTTGAGAAGTTTTGTAACCGCCTTGGTTTGGAGCATCAGTTTTCTTCTCCCTACACACCGCCCCAAAATGGTGTTGTAGAGAGGAAGAATCGGACCCTTGTGGAGATGGCCAGGACGATGCTCGATGAGCATAGGACTCCCAGGCGCTTTTGGACCGAAGCTATGAACACTGCATGCTACATTTCGAATCGCATTTTTCTGAGAGCGTTTTTGAAGAAGACCTCTTATGAGTTGCGTTTTGGTCGCCAACCCAAGGTGAGTTATTTTAGAGTCTTCGGTTGCCATTGTTTTATATTGAAGAAAGGCAACCTGGACAAGTTTGAGTCTCGTTCATCTGACGGTGTGTTTTTGGGTTATGGCACTCACACTCGAGCTTATCGTGTACTTAACCTTGACACTAACCGAGTCTTGGAGACATCAGATGTCACCTTCGACGAGACTCTTGTTTCTCCTTCATCTCGTTTTGAGCGTGCAGGTGATCATGAGGTTGGAGAGCCTCTTTTCGATGACGAGGATGAGGGTGCTGAAGGTATGGATGATCCAGCACCCCCTCCACCTGCCATGCCGCAAGGAGCGGCCTCGACGACGACTCACGGCCCCGACACATCTTCTTCCTAGGGGCCGTGGGATCCTCCACCTCGCGCGGTACCTTTTGTACCCGGGGTGGAACCAGCTGCTGTTGAGGGGGAGGTCACCTCTTCCCGGGAGGCGCCACGTCACATCCAGCGCCAGCACCCCCCTAAACAGATGATCGGCGACATCGGCGAGCGAGTTACTCGCTCCAGGTCACAGCACATCTCGCACTTCGCTCATTCTGCTTTTGTTGCTAATTTTGAGCCCCGAGATGTTGGACACGCATTGACGGATCCAGATTGGGTCAATGCCATGCATGAGGAGTTAGAGAACTTTGAGCGAAATCGGGTTTGGGTTCTAGTTCCACCTCCACCTGACTGTAAGCCTATTGGGACAAAATGGGTATTTAAAAACAAGCAAGGAGAGGATGGCCATGTTGTGAGAAACAAGGCCCGGCTTGTAGCAAAAGGCTATAGTCAGAAAGAGGGAATAGATTATGAGGAGACCTTCGCTCCTGTAGCACGTTTGGAGGCTATTAGGATACTCTTGGCTTATGCTGCATCCAGGGGTTTCAAACTTTTTCAAATGGATGTCAAGAGTGCCTTCTTAAACGGCTACATAGAGGAGGAGGTTTATGTTGAGCAACCCCCCGGTTTTGAAAATCCCAAGTTTCCAAACCATGTTTTTAAACTTCACAAAGCTTTGTATGGTTTGAAACAAGCCCCTAGAGCCTGGTACGATAGATTGAAAACTTTTCTGCTAGCTAAGGGTTTTAAAATGGGATGTGTAGATAAGACGCTCTTTCTCCTCCGGCAAGGCAAAGACACACTCTTGGTCCAGATTTACGTGGATGATATCATTTTCGGTGGTTCTTCTCACGCTTTGGTTGCCAAGTTTGCAGATACTATGAGCAGGGAGTTCGAGATGAGCATGATGGGCGAGCTGACATTCTTTCTCGGGTTGCAAATTAAGCAATCCCGGGAGGGGACGTTTGTGCACCAGGGCAAGTACACCAAAGACTTGCTGAAGCGGTTCGATATGGGTGAGGCCAAGCCTCTTCCAACACCCATGTCGACGACGACTGCCCTGGATGCGGATGTGGACGGAGAAGCAGTGGACCAGAAGGAGTACCGCAGTATGATCGGGTCGCTCCTCTACCTGACGGCGACACGGCCGGACATTCAGTTCGCCGTGTGCCTGTGCGCGCGCTTTCAGGCGTCGCCGCGCACTTCTCACCGTCAGGCGGTGAAGCGCATCTTCAGGTACCTTCGTTTCACTCCTGAGTTCGGGATTTGGTATTCTGCTTCCTCCACTCTCTCGCTTTGCGGTTATTCCGATGCCGATTTTGCTGGTTGTCACATTGAGCGCAAGTCCACTTCTGGGACTTGTCAGTTTATTGGATCTTCTCTTGTATCATGGTCTTCTCGCAAGCAGTCTAGTGTCGCCCAGTCTACCACGGAGGCTGAGTATGTTGCTGCGGCTAGCTGCTGTTCCCAGTTACTCTGGATGATGGCCACTTTGCGTGATTTTGGTTTGAGCTTTACTCGAGTGCCTTTGCTTTGTGACAGCACGAGTGCCATTAGCGTTGCTAAGAACCCCGTGCTTCACTCGAAAACCAAACACATTGATGTGCGCTTTCATTTCTTGCGAGACCACCAGGAGAAGGGTGATATCGACCTTCGCCATGTCGATACTCATCACCAACTGGCTGATATTTTCACCAAGCCTTTAGACGAATCAACTTTTAATCGGTTGAGGGGTGAGCTTGGTGTGTGTTTCCCCTTTTAGATGGGGGAAACATTTTGGCTCTTGTATAGACTGACTTTTCTTTGTTTGTCTTTCTTTTCTCTTGCATTTTAGCATACGCATTTACATTCTAAGCTTCATGTCTATAATCACTGGAATGTAACTATGCTCTAAGTAGTATGCTCCGATGCTGATATGGATGCTTGTAGCTTATGCTCTTTCTGATCACTATTACATGTTATGAGCGAGCTATTTTTGGAATGGTGAATTATGTTTAATGTATATAAATCTGAAAATGTTCACCATTGAGATATGCAACTAGCATGTGTAGGGTGTGTTGAGTCCATTCCTGCTTTTCATATATGCTAGGTTGCTATGTCTCTAGTTCTGAGTCATTCACTTGCTTGGTTGTCCCTATCTTGCTTAAAATCTGAACCAAGTGTTAAGTGAATTGAAAAGATCGAGATGGGATTGCTTGTCAACACATCACGGTATCGAGACGGTTTCTCATTGCACTTTGAGTTAAACTTGAGCCGTGTAGTGTATGACCGAAACCGTAGCTTTAAGCTTCTGATTGCTTCAGCATAGGCTTCGCTCGGTTGAAAAGTTAGGCAAAGACAAGCTTTCAACCTCTCGCAATCACGTGCTGTATAATTGAACTTGTGAATTCTTTACCGCTGCAACTCCGATTTAAACTGAAATCACAAGTACTTCCTTCAATTGGTATCGGCATGATGATTGAACTTTGCTAGGGGTAGTTCACCTTGTATACATGTTTAGCACTTGTCTGGACTCCTGTCTACATATGTGTAGTGCTGTTTTGATGGTGACTATCTTTTTGGCTACAAACTGCTCACATGCTCATATGTTCATATTTCGTATCTGTGATCAGTTTGAGCCTTCGCTATTTGAGTGCTTAATTGTGCTGTTGGAGCTATACCGATTAGAGCATCTTTGCACTCTTTTGATTATATGTCTGAAGCTTCTAACTTGCATTTCTGACTTCATATGCATTTTGAAAGAAGAAGCTTCTGTTAAGGGGGAGATTTTTGCTCCATTGCTTGATAAGTGCATTTTCAACTAAGGGGGAGAATTTTTGGCAAATCATATGTTCTCTGGTTGCTTGCACTTGTCGAGGGGAAGTTTGCTAGTTGTGTTGAGCCGTTGCCTCTGTCTTGATGGACTAGCAAATTTTGACTGATTTTCAGTTGATTTTCAGTTGGTATGGAGCATGGTTGGCCGTAAGGCATTTGTATCGAGCTTTCTGTGCTAGTTGTGTTAAGCCTCTGTGCCTCTTTCTTGAGGGACAAGCATTTTGCTTCGATCTGTCCATTTGGCTTTTGCTAGCGGTGTTGAGCCTGTTCTACCTCTTCTTGAGGGCTAGCTTTGATTTGCTTGGTTGCGTCGAGCCGTTGCCCATGTCTTTGGGGACCAAGTTGTTTTGCTCTTTCCACTTGACCTTCTTCGGCTTTGCTATGCTTTTGGGTCATTTGGTCGAGTTTTCTCTCCTTCCCCTTTCCTTCCTTCCTTCTTCTTTTTATTATGATTTGTGTGTGTAGTTGACAATGCACTCATCAAGGGGGAGATTGCGGATACATGGGTGTATGCCGGGTCTCTGAGTGATGAGTGATTGTCAACGGGTATGATGCGCATGTTCTTTGGCTTGTGTTGTGCATGTGTCGAGCACAGAGACAGTGATCAAGGGTAGGTGAAGGTCAAGTTGAGCCATGCCGTGCCGATGGGCTGGGCGCGATGAAGGATGGGCGTGCCGTGCGGCGGACGTGCCATGCCGATGTATCGGACAGCGAAGGGCGGACGGGAGGCTTGGACTGAAGGACCGGAGTACCTGAGGATCAGCTGTGGAGGCTGGCAGCCTGTGACGATGACAAGCGAAGAAGTGCGGTCATGTGTTGCTCGGGTCGAGGACCTGGGAACACGTGTCGGTGGATGGGGTGCACGGGTGGTGCATGCCCTCTACGACGTCGGTTTGTTGGTAGAGCCAGGGAAAAACCAACGGGTGGACGGTTTCTAGGTTTGGGCCTCAAAACCTGGGTGCTGGGTTTCCAGGTTGAGCCACAAAACGTGGGCGCGACGGTTTCCAGGTTGAGCCACAAAACCTGGGCGTGGGCCGGTTTCCGAGTTTGGGCCTCAAAACTCGGGCGCTGCGGGTTTCCGAGTTTGGGCCACAAAACTCGGGCTGGAGGCTGGTTTCCCGGTTTGGGCCTCAAAACCGGGGGCTGATGGAAAAGGCTGGTTTCCCGGTTTGGGCCTCAAAACCGGGGGCTGATGGAAAAGGCTGGTTTCCCGGTTTGGGCCACAAAACCGGGGGTGCAGAGCGAGGGCGGCACGTGGCGGCTATCCGGAGGTTGCGTCGAGGCAACGCTTCGGCCAGTGCGGGCGTGGCCGTTCGATCCACCTACCACTCGGGTGGACCAGATTAGCCTTAGGGTTTTCCTGGCCCGCTCTGTAATTAGAGTAGAGAGGGGTAGAGTAGGAAATAGGCTTAGGCTAGGTTAGTATAAGTAGTCTAGGGGAGACACCCTCCTCCCCATCTCAGTTAGCGCTGTCATTTGCTTCCTTGCACTTAGGGTTTCCTGCTCTCCCGTTCCCTGCTTTAGCTAGTTGAGATCCGCAGAGAGACTCCACTCTGTGTACTGTTGATTTGAGGTAGTGAGGCCGTATCCTCACCTTGGAGCACTGATCGATGTCCTGATTTGCGTCCTTGATTCGAGTTCGTGGCGGTGATTCGCGTTTTGTTCGTGTTCTTCGCGGAATCCTTTTTGTCCACGTTTTTCCCGTCGCTTGATCTTTTTGCTCGGTTCATCTTTTGCAAAACCGTTTGAACCAAGTTGTTCTAGATCGTGAGGCACTTCTTTCCACCGAAGGAATCATCCTCTAACCTCACGGTCTAGGAGATCAATCGATTTTTTGGTTCGGGTCACTTTTTCTCCTTTCTCCCTAAATTCTTCAATTCACCGATTTGGAGTTAGGTTCGAGCCATGATCTCTTAGAGATAGCTCACTATACTCCTTGTGACTTCACTCACCAAGTTTGATCCCTAGAGGAATTATTTTGGGTGAGTTCTAGTCGAATCGGTGGAAGAACAGAGGGACGTCGGGGTGACCGGATGCTGGTCGCGAAGTGACCGGACGCTGTCCAGTGCGTCCGGTCGTTGAGCGTTCAGCGCTGTGCACGGTTTTGGCTCGACCGGACGCTCAGTTCAGAAACTGACCGGACGCGCCTGCTGCACTGTTCACTGCTCGTGTTAGCTTTCGACCGGACGCTGTGAAGTGACCGGACGCTGAGTACTCGTGCGTCCGGTCCAACACAGAGAGGTCCAAATCTCTGTTTTGGTCGACCGGACGCGTCCGGTCACCGCTGACCGGACGCAGGCAGAGTCCGGTCGTGCCTGCTGCAATGTGTTTCCATCCGTTGCTTGCTCGTTCTTTGACGGATTCGAGTTCCGTCTTTTCGGTTGGCTTTCTAGGGTTGTCTAGTGTCCCGCTGTGCTTCGAGGAAGCATCCACCCTACATCTAGGGTCGTGGACATTAGCAAGCCCTAGGGTTCGCTTTTGGGGTTGATTTTGGGACAGTGGCATCTAGTTTCCGAAAGGAAATTTTGAAGCTCCCATTCACCCCCCCTCTGGTCGCTTTCGGGTAGCTTCTCGATCCTTCATGGTTCTAATCATACCTGGCTGTAGAGGATCCACAGAACAATCTCAATCATGTCTCTGTGTTTTGGGAAGTTTAGGAAGTGAGACCGTAATCTCACGGTTGTAGCGTGTGTTCGCCACATGGTTGCAATTTCATACTTGTGATTTGCGTTTTGTTGTGTTCTTCGCGGATTACTTTTGGTCTTGTTTTTCCCGTCGCTTGATCTCTTTGCTTGGTGCGTCTTTTGCAAATCCACTTGAACCAAGTTGTTCTAGATCATGAGGCTATTCTTTCCACCGAAGGAATTCGTCTCAAACCTCACGGTCTAGGAGATCGAACGATTTTTGTTTTGGATCACGTTCTTGCTTCTTTGGTCCAAAATTTCACGATTCTTCGGTTTGGAGTTAGGTTCGAGCCATGATCTCTTAGGAGTAGCTCACTAACATCCTTGTGACCAATTAGATCAAATCCTAGCCTTAGAGCTTTTGATTCGGAGGAGATCGGGTTGAATCACCGAAGAATTGCACTGATTTCGGGGGCATCAGACGCTGACACGGGAGCATCGGACGCTAGGGTTCTAAGCATCGGACGCTCCGGTGACATGTGTCACTTTTGCGGCATTGCTAGTGGCATCGAACACTAGGCATCGGATGCGTCCGTTGGCCATCGGACGCGCCTGAGCCAAAGCATTGGACGCTGGCTGATCACTGTGCACAGCATCCGATGAGCATGCAGTAAGGTTCCAAAATCGCACTGTTTGCATCGGACGCGTCCGGTGGTCTGGCATCGGACGCAGGTCAGCGTCCGGTGCGACTGGTTTCGCACAGTTTTGTCTGCAGTTTGTTTGTTCGTTGTCGGTTTTGATTTTCAGCATTTGCATTGGGATTCTAGAGTCGTGTAGTGTCTCGCTGTGCTTCTTGGAAGCATCCACCCTACATCTAGGGTCGTGGACATTATTCGAGCTCTAGACTTGCCTCTGTGGTGACTTCTGGGACAGTGGCTAAAAGTTTCTGAGAAGAAATTTTAAAGCTCCCATTCACCCCCCCCCCTCTGGTCGCTTATCCGGTCCTTCAATTATATTCTAACTATCTCTACCCTAGCCTAGAATAGAGACACCCTTGCGGACGTCAGAGCAAATACTTGAATTAATAAGATAAACACTAAACTAACTATGCAACCTATTGGCAAAGATCAAACACTAAGCTCACTAGAGATTAACTACTATGGCTAAGTGAATTGAACTGTAGGCTAGCTAGGTCACACTCAAGGTACTTGATAAAGTAATACTGAAAGTAATAATGAAAGTAATGCTTAAAGTAATACTGAGATAAAGATAAATGTACTGAGATACGAGAGAGCAAACCAGACCAGAGACGCCGGGAACTCAACCGACCTCCAATGCCTGTCGCTCGCACCCACTTCTCTCTTAGCAAGCTCTACTCACTTTACACCAGCGACTTAGGACGAGCTGTGCTAAACTAAGAGCCGCGCTGTAGCGAGGGCACTAGAGCTATACTCTCTCTACTAGCTAACCCACTTGCCTAAGCTCTCTAAGCTTCTAACCTAGCTCTCACTTCTCTAGCTTGGAGTTGCTTTGCTTGGAATGGTACGAATGGAGAGGTGTCTCCAGGGGGGTATTTATAGCTTGAGAAGTGAGGGGGGTACTTATAGTGGGCGGCCACCCGACCTAGGGTTAGGTCAGGTGGCGGGCGCCACTCCCCACTAGCGGCCGTCAGTCCACATGCCGTTGGATGCACCGCCTCTGCATCAATGGCATCCAGGAGGTTGTCCGAGGCGGTTTGGCGGCCGGGTGCATGTCTGAGTAACCGCCCACCGGCCTTGATCCGCGTCATTCCATCCTGAGCCGTCCGATGTCACTTGACCTAGTGACCAAGGGCCAAGATTATGCCCTGGGGAGGTCACACGGATCGGTGACGTGGCAGGGGGTGAAGATGGGCCAACCCAAGTGGCGGGCGCCACCTGGTGCTGCCGGGCGCTAGCTAGGGGTGGCGGGGGCCACCCCTCTTCGGCCCATTTGGGCTCTACCAAGTGGGCTTGTCTCTTGGTGGGTCAAAATGTCCAAATTTGGCTCAAATCCTGCATTCAAATAGAATTCTATGGACATGTGGAATTTGGTTAGTTTGAAACCTATTTGACTACATTTCATGCCTTTTTGGTGGACTTTAGGGTCAAATGTTGACGGTAAAACAGGGGTTTAAGGACCGTCAACAAGCTCCCCCAAGCTAACCTGTTGCTCGTCCTCGAGCAACAATGCGGTTTAAGCATTAAGCATGAGATAGATAGCAAAATTAAAATGTATGCGAGTGCATATTGTATAGTAAGAAATAACTTAGCAGATATCATGAATCATAGCAATGTGGGGCTTATAGCTTTTCACTTCAAACATGCAAGAGTGAAATAAAGTAGTAGATAGGAATCTTTTATCTTGCTTAGGTTTGACTAGGATTCTATCTGGAGGTTTTAAGGTTTTCAAAAGATAACAACTTGCTTAAGTCCTCCTAGATCACTCAATCACTCAATGGTGTTTAAATCCTCACTTAGGCCAAAATGTAGCCTTTCCTATTTCTAAAGAATGATATGTGGAGCTATAGGTAGGCTAAGAACCATGAGCAAATTGCCTGATGTTTATTGCTAAGTTAGACACTCAGATCACAAGGAGCAGCAAATCATAAAAATTGATCAAGATGTGCATGTGTGGTTTTGTGGAAGTGTATGGAGAGACATTTCATAATCCTTCCTAGTTGATTTTCTGGGGTCTAGAGCTAATGATAATTCTCTCTTTTTTTTGGATACAAAGTGTGTGGACAAAAGATGTGTCCTCACACTTTCTTAGGACATAGTCCTCTCTTGAGCTACTTTGCTCTTTTTTTTGGATACAGTGTGAGTGGACAAAAATGTGCCCTCACATTTTCTAGGACATAGTCCTCTTTTGAGCTAATTTGCTCAAAAGCTTTTTTATCTCTCTTTTTTTAGCTCTAGAATTCCCCAGATTATCTATAGGAAAGGATTTTTGAAATGAATAGGGAAAGGGAGAGAAATGCTTATTCCCAGTGTAGGAATAAGCATAAGGCTAGCAATGGGATGTTTGGCAGGGTATTGCATATCTCTAGTGTAGATACTAAGCAATTTATTTGGTGGTTGCAAACTTCCGAAGTGGATAGTAAGCAATTTATGGTGGGTGTACGTGTATCTTGATTCAAAAGTTATGATAAACTTCTCTACTAAGATCTATGAGGCCTAACAAAGCTCAACACAAACAAAGCTCTATGTGGTTTTGACTAATGACTAGCAAATATTTGGCTGGTGGTGGGATGTGATAAAATCTAGGAGGAACTTTTAGCAAGGTTTTCATAATTTTTAAAAGAAATCCTCCAGATTAGGTCCTAATTTCACCTTAACAAGTTTAAAGAATTACTCCATTTCTTACTAACTTTACTCACTAAGCATGATTTCAGTTAAAGCATGTGCAACCCACCAAAACTGCAACTTAGATAATACCAGTTATTCAAACCATAGCAATAGCATTTGCATGACATATTTCAAATCTTATTCAGGTTTCAACATGTTTAAGCAGATTTTATCAATATTATTCATGGAATGGATACTTAGGCAAGCATATGACATTCAAAGAGATATAGAATTTAAGAACTGAATGTAAAGGGTAGGCTGGAGACATACCTTATTGGAGCGGGAGTCTCCCCCAAGCTGGCTTCTTGCTTGGTGAAAGGCCTTCTTCTTCTCAGTCAGAGCTCTTGTTCTCATTTTTATTAAAAGGGAAACTATCTAATGTTGTGAAAAGGGAAACTATCCTATGATATTATTCTAACTAAGTTAACATATACCTATGCATATAACTAATGATAACTGATTTTTTTTAGTTGCATGCATGGCATATGTTATTTATTCGAAAAGGAAATAAAAATTAAAAGTAAACCATACCATAGGTCCATGGAGTTTCATCCTTATCGGGTGGATCTTCTTCCTTGGGCACTTCCTCTCCTAGTACTCCATCTGGTTCTTCTTCCTTTGGCACCTCTCCTTTGTTATGTGAATCACACAACTTAGGAGGAGGTGGTTCTTTCTTTCTGTTCCACCTTGTTCCTGGGCGCCTCTTCTTGGTATGAACGGGTTTTGCTACCTGCATGTTAGCGGCATATGCGGGACCATGGGAGAAGGAGAATATATCCTTCCTCCCTCCTAATGTCATATGAATTTTACCACTTCCCACATATATGCAAGCATTCACAGTATTCAGGAAAGGTCTACCCAAAATTAAAGGCACATCTTTCCTATTTCCCATATCTAGTATTATGAAATCAGCAGGAACATAGGAGCCTCTAATATGAACAGGTAAATCATTAACTATTCCTTCTACATAGCAAGTGGATTGATTAGCTAGCACAACATAGGCAGATGTGGATGTCATGGGTGGAAAGAATGAGTTTTCATAAAAATCTTTAGATAAAATGTTCACACTCGATCCTAAATCACACATGGCATTTTTAAAGACTTCACCAAAGATTGAGCATCTAATTATGGGACTACCAGGATCACCCTTTTTAATAGTCATGGTTTGATCTTCATAATAGTTAAAATATTTTATTTCAACCATATTAGCAGTTTCCATGTCAGGTTTAGCAGAAATTTTACCAGATTCAAAAGATGGTATGCTAGCAGCAAGTTGAGCTAATTGGGTTTCTAGCATCTTATTAAAGCTAAGTTGATTTTTCAGAGCAGATGAGAAATCTTCCAATTTAGCATTTATCTTCTCAAGAATTTTATCATTCGCCATTAATTTCTCTTTCAAGTAATCAATAGTTTTACCTTATGAGTAAACTAAATTTTTCAAGAATGAGAAATCATTAGAATTATGAAAATTAGAGCGAGGGAATGAATTGTTACCTTGAGAATTGGACTGCTGATTCCATCCTTGATTTGGTTGACGGAAACCGTTGTTGTTGTTGATGAAGTTCAAATCTTCATGTAGCTCAGGGCAGTAGTTCCCAAAATGTCCGGTTTCTCCACAGACTTCACAAGTCATGTAAGATTCCAGAGATTGGACACTCTCTTGTTGGTTCATCTTCCCACAGCTGTCCAGCTTCTTTGCCAGCAGGTCCATCTTGGCCACGATCATGTCGGCTTCCTTAAGTGAATGCATACCTCGCTTACGGGGCTACAGCCTCTCGTCATTCCATCCTTGGTTTGACACCATCTTCTCTATGAGAGCCTTAGCATCTAGGACATTCAAAGAAAAGAATGCACCGCCGGCAGCGGCATCCAAATGGCTTCTAGAGAGAGGGGTTAGGCCATGGTAGAAGTTCTGGATCAAGAGCCAGTCCTCCATACCATGGTGCGGACAAGCAGCGATATACTCTTGCAACCTCTCCCAAGCCTCGGGAATAGATTCCTCGGCTTGTTGCATAAAGCTGGAGATCTTGTTGCGAAGAGCATTCGTCTTGCCCATAGGAAAGAACTTGGCGAGAAAGGCATTGGAACACTTGTCCCATGTGTCTACAATATTGCGATCGGTATAGAACCATTGCTTCGCTTTTCCTAGCAAAGAGAAAGGAAAGAGACGAAGATGGATGGCTTCTTGGGTTATCCCCTTAATGGTGAAGGTGCCGCAAATCTCCAAGAACTGTTGGAGGTGAGCATTGGCATCCTCATGAGCCTTGCCACAGAACGGGCTAGCTTGGACCATCGTGATCAGAGCCGGTTTTAACTCAAAATTGAGGTTGGCATCGATCACGTCTGGTCCCGTCGCTATATTAGCGGCAGAAGGAGCAGAGAATTCACGAATGGCTTTGTTGGCCATCATGAAGATAGAATGAGATAAGAAAGAAAGAAGTTGAAAGAGAGGAAGGAAAAAGATAAGAAGAGTCAAAGAAAGAAAGAATGGGTTAGGATGGGATTCGCTAAGCGGGAGCTTAAGCGAGGATAAATTCGACATGGACTCAACCGATACACCGATTGCCTTCCCCGGCAACGGCGCCAGAAATGCTTGTTGGTAGTTCTTAACTTCACTAAAGATAGAGATAGGTACTATCCCCGGTAACGGCCCAGAAATGCTTGTTGGCACTTGCTAACGTTGTCACTAGGAGTAGACTATGGAGTCTATTCCCGGCAACGGTGTCAGAAGTGCTTGAAGCAAGTCCAGTCACTATACCTAAAGGAGTGAAGCTAAAGCAGCTATCTACTAATGCCAAACGGGGTTGTCAATCCCAACACTAGTAGGAGCTAGCTAGAGAGAATGCAATCTACCAGGAGGAGATTCTGCAAGCGCACAGAACTATGGGTTGTAGCACTTCGCCTGGGAGTACCAGGTGTCGATTTATTTGATCCCAAGGGAAGGCTAGGGTGGTGGATGAGTTGAGTCAAGGAGGGGATGAGAGTCGAAGAAAAGAGAAAAGAGAAAAGGGGAGAAGGGAAGATGGAAGGCTAGAAAGAATATATGGGTGGCTAGGTAAGGATGAAAGGAATGGCTAAGGTAGGGTGGATAGATAGGTAGGTAAGGGTATAGGATAACTAAGATAACTAACCTGGGTAACCACTAAGCAAGATAACTACGAAGCAAGATAATGATGAAGCAGGGCAGGCAAAAGACAATAAAGCAACTAAGTTGAGTATAGTTTTAATCCTACCTTGTCAAGTATCGAGGCGTACTAGCCTTTACCACTTACTTAGGTTGAACTCTAGCACAACGAGCCTTACTGTTAAACTGGGCCAACTACGTGGCGGAATTCAAGGCGCACAGGGCTGTCGCCACCTGCTTGCTACCACAGCTATCCGGGGGTCCAGCCGTATCTGAAGGTAAGTCTATAACTAAGCACCACGCCTAATTATATTCTAACTATCTCTACCCTGGCCTAGAATAGAGACACCCTTGCGGATGTCAGAGCAAATACTTGACTTAATAAGATAAACACTAAACTAACTAAGCAACCTATTGGCAAAGATCAAACACTAAGCTCACTAGAGATTAACTACTATGGCTAGGTGAATTGAACTGTAGGCTAGCTAGGTCACACTCAAGGTACTTGATAAAGTAATACTGAAAGTAATACTGAAAGTAATGCTTAAAGTAATACTGAGATAAAGATAAATGTACCTGAGATACAAGAGAGCAAACCAGACCAGAGACGCCGGGAACTCAACCGACCTCCAATGCCAGTCGCTCGCACCCGCTTCTCTCTTAGCAAGCTCTACGCTCTTTACACCAACGACTTAGGACGAGCTGTGCTAAACTAAGAGCCGCGCTGTAGCGAGGGCACTAGAGCTATACTCTCTCTACTAGCTAACCCACTTGCCTAAGCTCTCTAAGCTTCTAACCTAGCTCTCACTTCTCTAGCTTGGAGTTGCTTTGCTTGGAATGGTACAAATGGAGAGGTGCCTCCAGGGGGGTATTTATAGCTTGAGAAGTGAGGGGGGGGGGGTACTTATAGTGGGCGGCCACCCGACCTAGGGTTAGGTCAGGTGGCGGGCGCCACTCCCCACTAGCGGCCGCCAGTCCACATGCCGTTGGATGCACCGCCTCTGCATCAACGATATCCAGGAGGTTGTCCGAGGCGGTTTGGAGGCCGGGTGCATGTCTGAGTAACCGCCCACCGGCCTTGATCCGCGTCATTCCATCCTGAGCCGTCCGATGTCACTTGACCTAGTGACCAAGGGCATGATTAGGCCCTGGGGAGGTCACACGGATCGGTGACGTGGTAGGGGGTGAAGATGGGCCAACCCAAGTGGCGGGCGCCACCTAGGGGTGGCGGGCGCCACCTAGGGGTGGCGGGCGCCACCCCTCTTCGGCCCATTTGGGCTCTGCCGATTGGGCTTGTCTCCTGGTGGGTCAAAATGTCCAAATTTGGCTCAAATCCTGCATTCAAATAGAATTCTATGGACATGTGGAATTTGGTTAGTTTGATACCTATTTGACTACGTTTGGTGCCTTTTTGGTGGACTTTAGGGTCAAATGTTGACGGTAAAACAGGGGTTTAAGGACCATCAACACCCACGGTACAGCTGAGGCCCTGGGTGTTAGGCGTCAACATCTCCATCACCGGCTCGAATAACCTTACTCGGCTTCACAGGAGGTACTCCGACCTACTCCGTTAAGTGATCGACGCGTTCAATTTGACTGAAGGGACATTCCCGAACGGGTCCTATGCGACACAGACGGGAGCCTACTAGCACACAGAACCCATGTCCTGCTGCTCTTACATCCCGCCTCTGTCTCAAATTAATTATCACATGGTTATCTCCATGATAGCACCAGGCTAGTCATGATCAGTATCCACCTACTGCGGGAGACAGGAAATCACCCGACTTTTACCGGTCTAAGCAGGGCTAAGCATATAACGAGCCTAGACCTAAATAGGGATATCAAGATATATTGCAAGTGGACAAGGATAAGTAATAATGCATCAACGGTAGCAATCAATTCCTATAACCTAATGCATCTGAAGGACCGAGAATGCTACCAGAAAGCAACCAGAGAGGGGGGGTGAATGGGAGCTTCAAAATTCCTTTCGGAAACTTGATGCCGCTGTCTCAAGAATCAACCCCAAGAGCAAACCCTAGAGCTTGCTAGTGTCTACGACCCTAGATGTAGGGTGGATGCTTCCAAGAAGCACAGCGAGACACTATACAACTCTAGAATCCCAACGCAAAAGACGGAAACCAAATTCGACAACGAACGAATGAACCATGAACGAAACTGCGCGAGACTGTGCTGACCGGACTCTGGCCTGCGTCCAGTCTGAGAGCACCGGACGCGTCCGGTCGTGCAGAACCAGTTTTGGGAGCTCTCTGAGTAGGACCGGACTCACTGACCTCAAGCGTCCGGTCACCCCCACAGCGTCCGGTCACAAGGAGATGCACCCGATGAACAGTGACCACAATGCGTCCGGTCACTAGGTCAACAGAGCGTCTGGTCGATCACGAAATGAACACAGAGAAAATGTTCATCGACCGGACTCATTGACAGCGTCCGGTCGTTAAGCAGCCAGCGTCCGGTCACCCTGACTTTGTGCTGCTCGTTCACCAATTCGACTCGATCTCACCCAAAACGAAACCTCTAGGGCTCAATCTTGGAGAGATGAATCACAAGGAGGATAGTGAGCTATCTCTAAGAGATCATGGCTCGATCCTATCTCCAAATCGGTGAATCGAAGAGTTTTGGGGGAAAGGAGAAAAACTAGACCCGAAACGAAAATCGATCGATCTCCTGGACCGTGAGGTTAGAGATTAATTCCTTCGGTGGAAAGAAGTGTCTCACGACCTAGAACAACTTGGTTCAAACGAATTTGCAAAAGATGAAACGAGCAAAGAGATCAAGCGACGGGAAAACGAGGTGAAAAAGGATTCCGCGAAGAACACAACCAAAACGCGAATCACAAGCACCGAATTGCAGCCGTAGCGCAAACACACGCTACGATAGTGAGATTACGGTCTCACTTCCTCAAAATCTCAGGGCACAGAGGTATTGTTCTCAACTCTGTGGATCTAAGGTTCACTACAGCAGGGGAGTGGGAGAGCAGGAAACCCTAGCTATGAAAGAGCAAATGACTGAGATAGTTGGGGAGGAGGGTGTCTCCCTCTACTTAACCTATTCCCAGCCTAAGTCTAATTCCTACTCTACCCCTCTCTAATTATAGAGCGAACCAGCTAAACCCTAGGGTTATTCTGGACCAACTCAGTGGTAGGTGTATCCGACGGCCACACCCGCACAACTCATAGCGTTGCCTCGACGCGACCTCCCGATTGCTGCCACGTGCCACCCTCGCTCTGCACCCCCGGTTTTGTGGCCCAAACCAGGAAACCAGCCTTTCCAGGCAACCCCCGGTTTTGAGGCCCAAACCGGGAAACCAGCCCACCAGCTTCTGAGTTTTGAGGCCAAACTCAGCAAACCATCAGCGCCCAGGTTTTGAGGCCCAAACCTGGAAACCGTCCTCAGTCCGAGTTTTGAGGCCAAACTCAGAAACCCTCAGCCTGAGTTTTGAGGCCAAACTCAGAAACCGTCCACGCCCAGGTTTTGAGGCCCAAACCTGGAAACCGTCCATCCGATGGTTTTTCCCTGGCTCAACCACCAAACCGACGTCATAGATGGGATGCACCTCCGTGCACCCTGTCCACCGACATGTGTCCCCAAGTCCACAACTCAGGCAACACATGACCGCACATCTTCACTTGTTATCGTCATAGGCTGCCAGCCACCACAGCTGATCCTCGGGCCTTTGGTCCCTCAGTCCAAGCCTCACGTCCGCCCTTCGCCACTCTCAGTCCATCGGCATGGCACGTCTCTACTTGACCTTCACCTCGCCTCTGATCACTGTATCCGTGCTCGACACCTGCACAACACAAGCCAAAGAACATGCACATCATCCCTGTTGACAATCACTCATCACTCAGAGACTCGGCATACACCCATGTATCCGCAATCTCCCCCTTGATGAGTGCATTGTCAACTACACACACACACACAAATCATAATAGAAAAAGAAAGAAGAAAGACGAGGAAGAGAGAACTCGACCAAGTGACCCAAAAGCATAGCAAAGCCGAAGAAGGTCAAGTGGAAAGAGCAAAAGAACTTGGTCCCCAAAGACATGGGAAATGGCTTGACGCAACCAAGCAAAGCAAAGCAAGCCCTCAAGAAGAGGTAGAACAGGCTCAACACCGCTAGCAAAATCCAATTGAGAAACTCTAGAAAAAGAGCTCGACACCAATTGGAAAATCGAAGCAAATGCTAGTCCCTCAAGATAGACGCACAGAGGCTCAACACAACTATCAGGAAAACTCGCTCTGAACCAATCGAAATCAAATACCTTGAAAACAATGTTTGCTAGTTCCTCAGGATAGAGGCAAAGGCTCAACACAACTAGCAAACTCCCCCTCGAAAAATGCAAGCAACTAGGAAAACTCCCCCTTAGTTGAACACACGGGAAGCATATGATTTGCAACATTTTCTCCCCCTTAGTCAAACATTCGGAGAACGCATGATTTGTCATTTTTCTCCCCCTTAGTTGAAAATGCACTTATCAAGAAAAGGCATCAACAGGCAAATGAGCAAAGAACTCCCTCTTCCAAGATGCATATGAGTCAAAATGCATGTTCGGAGCTTCAGGAGTATACTCAAGAGAGTGCAAAGATGCTCCACGGAGTTTGGATCCGATGATGCAGAAAATGCACAGGATGCTAGCAAAGGCTCAAACTGATAACCAAATATGAAATATGAACATATGAGCAGTTTTTAGCCAAAAAGAGTATTCACCATCAAAATAGCACATAACATGTATAGACAGGAAGTCAAACAAGTGCTATGCATGTATACAAGGTTGTGAACTACCCCTAGCACAGTTCAATCATCATGCTGATTACCAAATTAGGCATATACTTGTGATTTTAGTTTTTAATCGGAGTTGCAGCGAAGAAATTACACAAGTTCAGAAAACAGCATGTGACTGCAAGAGGTTGAATGCTTGTTATTGCCTAACTTTCCAACTGTGTGAAGCCTATGCAGAAGCAATCAGAAGCTTAAGGCAACAGTTTCGGTCATACACTACACAGCTCAAGTTTAACCCAAAAGTGCAATGGGAAACAGTCTCGATACTGTGAGGTGTTAACAAGCAAACCCATCTTGATCTTTCCAATTCACTTAACGTGGTTCAGATTTTAACAGAAGGTAACATACCAAGCAAGTGAATGACTCAATACTAGAGACATAGCAACCTAGCATATATGAAAAGCAGAAGTGAACTCTACACATCCTACACATGCTAGTTGCATATCTCAATGGTGAGCATTTTCAAATTTTAAGTTCATTAACAAGTTCACAATTCAAAAATAGCTCAGCTCACAACATGTAATAGCGATTAGAAAGAGCATAAGCTACAGCATCATAAGGCATCGGAGTAAAAACTACACAGAGAATAATTTCATTCTTCAGACTATATTCATGAAGCTCAAAATGTAAAAGCGTATGCTCAAAGTGCAAAAGAAAACAAAAGACAAACAAGAAAGAGTCAGTCAGAGAAAATGTTTCCCCCATCTAAAAGGGGAAACACACACCAAGCTCACCTCTCAACCGATTAAAGGTTGATTGGTCCAAAGGCTTGGTGAAAATATCAGCAAGCTGATGATGAGTATTGACATGGCGAAGGTCGATATCACCCTTCTCATAGTGGTCTCGCAGAAAATGAAAGCGCACATCAATGTGTTTGGTCTTTGAGTGAAGCACGGGGTTCTTAGCAACGCTAATCGCACTCATGCTGTCACAAAGCAATGGAACACAAGAAAAGCTCAGACTGAAATCACGCAAAGTGGCCATCATCCAGAGTGACTGGGAATAGCAGCTAGCCGCAGCAACATACTCAGCCTCTGTAGTAGACTGGGCGACACTAGACTGCTTGCGAGAAGACCACAAAACAAGAGAAAATACAATAAACTGGCAAGTCCCAGAAGTGGACTTGCGCTCGATACGACAACCAGCAAAATCGGCATCAGAATAACCGCAAAAGGGAAAGGGTGGAGGAAGCAGAATACCAAATCCCAAATTCCGGAGTGAAGGATAAGTACCTCATAATGCGCTTGACCGCCTGACGGTGCGAAGTGCGCAGCGAAGACTGAAAGCGCGCACACAGGCACACCTCGAACTGAATATCCGGACGTGTCGCCGTCAGGTAGAGAAGCGACCCGATCATACTCCGGTACTCCCTCTGATCCACTACTTCTCCCTCCTTGTCCGCATCCAGGGCCGTCGTGGTCGCCATGGGTGTCGGAAGAGGCTTGGCCTCACCCATGTCGAATTTCTTCAGTATGTCGCGAGTGTACTTGCCCTGGTGCATGAACGTTCCCTTCCGAGACTGCTTGATTTGCAGTCCGAGGAAAAACGTCAACTCGCCCATCATGCTCATCTCGAACTCCCTGCTCATAGTATATGCAAACTTAGCAACCAAAGCGTGAGAAGAACCACCGAAAATGATATCATCCACGTAAATTTGGACCAAGAGAGTATCAGTGCCTTGCTTGAGGAAAAAGAGCGTCATATCTACACATCCCATTTTGAAACCCTTAGCAAGCAAAAAGCTTTTTAACCTATCATACCAGGCTCTTGGGGCTTGTTTCAAACAATACAAAGCTTTGTGAAGTTTAAAGACATGGTTTGGAAACTTGGGATTTTCAAAACCGGGGGGTTGTCTAACATATACCTCCTCCTCTATGTAGCCGTTTAAGAAGGCACTCTTGACATCCATTTGAAAAAGTTTGAACCCTTTGGATGCAGCAAAGGCCAAGAGTATCCTAATAGCCTCCAAACGAGCTACAGGAGCAAATGTCTCCTCATAGTCTATCCCCTCCTTCTGACTATATCCCTGGGCTACGAGTCTGGCCTTGTTTCTCACAACACGGCCATCTTCTCACTGCTTGTTTTTGAAAACCCATTTTGTCCCAATTGGATGACACTCAGAAGGTGGAGACACTAAAACCCAAACCCAATTTCTCTCAAAGTTTTCTAACTCCTCATGCATGGCATTGACCCAATCCGGATCCGTCAATGCGTGTCCAACATCTCGAGGCTCAAAATCGGCAACAAAAGCAGAATGAGCAAAGTGAGAGATACGTGACCTGGACCGAGTGACCCGCTCGTCAATGTCGCCGATCATCTACTGAGGGGGGTGTTGGCACTGGATGTGTCGTGGCACCTCCCGAGCAGATGTGATTTCCCCCTCAACAGCAGCTGGTTCCACCTCGGGTACAAAAGGTACCACGCGAGGTGGAGGATCCCACGACCCCCAGGAAGAAGATGTCTCGGGGCCGTGAGTCATCGTAGAAGCCGCTCTTTGCGGCACAGCAGGTGGAGGAGGTGCTGGGTCATCTATCCCTTCAGCATCTTCTTCATCATCATCATCGAAAAGAGGTTCGCCAACCTCATGATCACCTGCACGCTCAAAACAAGAAGAAGGACAAAAAAGGGTCTCGTCGAAGGTGACATCTGATGTCTCCACGACTCAGTTAGTATCAAGGTTAAGTACACGATATGCACGATTGTGAGTGCCATAACCCAAAAATACACCGTCAGAAGAACGAGACTCAAATTTGTCTAAGTTGCCTTTCTTCAATATAAAACAGTGGCAACCAAAAACTCGAAAATAACTCACCTTGGGCTGTCTACCAAAACGCAACTCATAAGAGGTCTTCTTCAAGAAAGTTCTCAGAAAAATGCGATTTGAAATGTAGCATGCAGTGTTCATAGCTTCGGCCCAATATCGCCTAGGAGTCCTATGCTCATCGAGCATCGTCCTGGCCATCTCAACAAGGGTCTGATTCTTCCTCTCTACAACACCATTTTGGGGCGGTGTGTAGGGGGAAGAAAACTGATGCTCCAAACCCAAGCGATCACAAAACTTCTCAAAATCCGAATTCTTGAATTCGGAACCATTATCACTCCGAATTGCTCGCATAGAGTTCAAAGGGAACTCATTCTAAAGACGCAAAATCAGATTGAGGGCAAAGGAGAAAGTCTCAGTCTTCTCAGCTAAAAAGAAGACCCACGAATATCTCAAAAAATCGTCAACAACAACAAGCACGTACCACTTCCCCCCAACCGAGCTCACCCGAGCCAGACCAACAAGGTCCATGTGCAAAAGCTCTCCAGGGCGCTTAGTCATGACCTGAGTAACTGGATGGTGGGGAGCGGCAACCATCTTTCCATGTCTACATGAATGGCAAACTAGATCCTTCTCCATCGACAGCTTGGGCAATCCTCGAATTAGGCCAAGTGAGCTAAGTCTTGCAAGCAAGTCGAAGCTTAGGTGACCGAGCCTCCTATGCCACTTCCAAAGATCAGAGGAGGAAGGACTAGCCAAAAGACAGCGGGAAATACCAAACGACTCCGAGAAATTCGCTTGAAAGACTTTTCCAAAGGGCGAAATCACACAAACAAGATTGCCCTGAGGATCCAAAATACGACTGAGATTCGGCCTAAAATGAATCTCATAGTCGTCGTCAAATAGTTGCGAAACAGAAAGAAGGTTAAAATGCAGATTAGAAACAAGAGCAACATCGCGCAACACAAAGTGCTCATTAACCTGCACAGACCCACGAGACAACACCTTACCTTTGCTGTTGTCGCCGAAGGTTATGTACTACTTTCCGGCGACCGGACTAAGACTGGAGAACCACTTGGCGTTTCCGGTCATGTGCCTTGAGCAACCGGAATCCACCAACCAAATGTTCTCCAATCGTTTTACCTACATCAATAAAAAGACATAGGGTGAGCATACGGTCCAACACTGGGGTTAGTGAAGTAAGGGGAATACCAGTGTTGGGCCGGCTGCTCAAAAGAACTGTCAGTGTAAAAACCATTCCTAGCACGCCTACGAGAGGAGCGATCACCACATAGAGGAAAACATGGTCTGCTAAGGGAGGAGCGTCCATCGCGATACTCAAAACACGGTCGGAAACGCTCAACTGCAAAGCCACCTGAGAACACAAGGTTGATATGTGCCCTTGTGGTTCCCTTCCTGGGTGATGAGTGATCGATCAACGGGCAACATGTCTCTTGGCTGTGTTGATGTGCAGGTGCGGAGCTCGGAGACAGTGGTCAAAGGTGAGGTGAAGGTCAAGCGGGACGTGTCGTGCCGACGGACCGGGAGCGGTGAAGGGCGAACGTGGAGCTTGGACTGACGGACCGGGAGACCTGAGGATCAGCTGTGGTAGCTGGCACGTGGCGTCGACAAGCAAGAAGGCATGGGGATGTGCGGTGCATCGGCCGAGTCGGGAGGAAGGTGATGGCGTCGTGACACTTGACGGGAGGCCGAGAAGGATGGCGAATGCACTGTGCCCGGCGTGGAGGCTGGACATGCTCCGGCATCGGTGCTGGAACTCGGGGTGTGTTGAATCACATCCCGTCTACGGCACGGGTTCGGTAGCTGAGCCTCAAAAAGCTACCATCGACGGTTTCCGAGTTTGGGCCACAAAACTCGGGGTGGCGGGTTTCCGAGTTTGGGCCTCAAAACTCGGCGAGGACGGTTTTCCAGGTTTGGGCCACAAAACCTGGGGCGCGGGTTTCTGAGTTTGGGCCACAAAACTCAGCCGGAGGACAGGTTTCCCGGTTTCAGCCTCAAAACCGGGGGAAGGCCCAGGTTTCCCGGTTTCGGCCTCAAAACCGGGGGGAGGTCCGCAAAAAGGATGGTCGACACGTGGCGGTGTGGAGAGGCTGGCGCGGCGGCGTAGCTATCCACAAGGAAGGCGCGGTGGTCGGCAGGGCGGCACGTGGCGGCATCCTGAGGCTTGCGTCAAGGCGAAGCTAAGGGTGAGGAAGGCGCGGGGCCGTCGGATCAACCTCAAGCAGAGTTGGATCGGGATACCCCTAGGGTTGGCCGTTTCGCTCACCTACCTAGGGGTAGAAGGGGATTATTGTTTAGGCTATAAATAAGAGAGGCACCCCTCCTCTCCTCTCATCCTTTACATCCTTTCAGCCATTTGCTCTAAGCACTCTCTCTCTCTAGCCCCCGCTTAGGGTTCTAATCATACCTAGCTGTAGAGGATCCCCAGAACAATCAATCATGTCTCTGTGTTTTGGGAAGTTCAGGAAGTGAGGCCGTAACCTCACGTTTGTAGCGTGTGTTCGCCACACGGTTGCAATTTGTGTGCCTGCGATTCGCGTTTTGTTGTGTTCTTCGTGGATTGTTTTTGGTGTCTATTTTCCCGTCGCTTGATCTCTTCTCTTGGGGTGTTTCTTGCAAATCCACTTGAACCAAGTTGCTCTAGATCGTGAGGCAATTCTTTCCACCGAAGGAATTCATCTCAAACCTCACGGTCTAGGAGATCGAACGATTTTAGTTTTGAATCAAGTTCTTGCTCCCCTATCCCGAAATCTCTTGATTCACCGATTTGGAGTTAGGTTCGAGCTATGATCTCCTAGGAGTAGCTCACTAACATCCTTGTGACTCCTCAGATTGAATCCTAGGCCTAGTGCAATTGATTCGGAGGAGATCGGGTTGAATCACCGAAGAACAGCAGACTTTTCGGGGTGACCGGACGCTCGGTCGTAATGACCGGACGCACAGACCTAGCGTCCGGTGGTTGAATTCGTCGCACGGTTTTCTGGAGTGTGACCGGACGCTTGTGATCGGACGCTGGGTTTTGGGATTGATCGGACGCACAGGTGTTACTGTTCATCTGATTCGTCTTTTGTGACCGGACGCTCTCATACCGTGAGTCCGGTCACTTCCAGAGAGCTCCCAAACTTGATTTAGCGTGACCGGACGCGTCCGGTATACCGTGACCGGACGCTGGGTGAGTCCGGTCAGTGCAAGTTTGCGTTGTTTCGTCCGTAACTTGTTCGTTCGTTGTCGGTTTTGGTTTCCAGCTTTTGCGTTGGGATTCTAGAGTCACGTAGTGTCCCGCTGTGCTTCTTGGAAGCATCCACCCTACATCTAGGGTCGTGGACATTATTCGAGCTCTACGCTTGCCTTTGGGGTGACTTCTGGGACAGCGGCTAAAAGTTTCTGAGAAGAAATTTTAAAGCTCCCATTCACCCCCCCTCTGGTCGCTTTTCCGGTCCTTCAATTGGTATCGGAGCCGGTTAAGGATCTCTTCTACCTTAATCGGTTTCGGATCCTAAGGGCGACATGGAACGAGGGAATGGCAAGGCTCCCTACTTCGATGGGACGAACTATCCCTATTGGAAGATTCGGATGCGTGCTTATCTTTGCAGCATCAGTTCTTCCGTTTGGGAAATATGCGAGGATGCTGATTACGTGGTTCTTGCGGCTCGAGTTGGTCAACACCAGATTGACCAACTCCAAGGCCTGTAATGCGCTTTTGGCCAACCTCTCTCTTCCTGAGTTCGAGCGTGTCTCTGAGCTTGAGACGGCACGAGAGATCTGGGTGAAGCTTCAAAGCTATCACGAGGGGACCGCTCAGTTCAAGACCAGACTCTTCGAGACGTACAAGCGTGAGTACGAGAACTTTGTTCAGTTGGAGGGAGAGACGATTGACGCTATGTTCGCTCGCTTTCAAATGATTGTGAACAAGATGCGTGCCAATCGGGCTAACCTACCTTATGATGATCATGAGAGGGCACTCAAGTTGCTATATGCCCTGGATCGGAAGGTATGGGAGGTGAAGGTGTCGACTATCATTGAGTCTGCTTCTTATGACACCCTCACCGTGGACGAGCTATTCAGTAAGCTCAAGTCCACCGAGATCGATCACTTGACTCAGGCCAAGCTGAAGAATCCATCATCACATTCCATGGCTTTGGTCTCAGGCAAGAGTGGATCGACTCTTTCCGCTGACGCTTCACCACCTCTCTTTGCTTTGTCTTCTTTGCTTTCAGTAACTGAGGAGCAGGTGGAGGCGTTGGACGATGACGAGCTCGCCCTCATCATCACCCGGTTTTCGCGGTTTCACAACAACCGCCTGAATCGCCGGCGTGGTGGCGCACGTGAGGGCTGCTACGGATGCGGAGATCCGGACCACTTCGTCGCAAACTGCCCCAAGCGCGACAGGTCCTTCCCCGGCAAGAACCGCAACTCCAGGCGCAAGGGCAAGCCTGAGAACAAGGCCGGGAAGAACAAGAAGATGGGCAGCTACCGCCGTGAGGACATGGAGAAGGCCTTCGACGCCGGAAAGCGTGCCTTCCTCGCCACCTTCAGCGATGGCGAGAAGTCCTTCGATGGCGACTCCAGCGACGATGGGTCCGAGCACAAGACTGAAGGACACTTCACCGGGCTCTGCTTCTTCGGCAAATCCTCCAAGGGACTTTGCACCATGGCTTTGGATGGAGAGGACTCCAAGCGCTAGGACAAGGACGACGACACCGACGACGGCGACGACGCTTCTGAGGTATCATCATCTGAGCTTATTGATCGTCTTACCGGTGAGCGTGATTCTCTCGCCGAGATAGTCCTAGGTCAGGATAAGACCCTCAAGTGAGCCATCCGTGAGCGTAATGAGTTTAAGGCTAAGATGAATGATGCGCTTAAGGAGCTTGAGTCTGCTAGGTCCGAGGTGAAGGTAACCGATGAGGAGGAGTGTGAGGAGTGCACGATGCATATGACAAACTTTGCCACCCTGCAAACCAAGTATGCCTCTTTGATTGAGGTATATGATGAGCTGAAGAGTAGGCTAGACTTGGTGGGTGATTGCAAGGAGTGTCCCTCCCTAAAGAAGGAGCTGGAGGAGGTGAAGGCGAGGCCTTCTTTGTTGGGTGCGTGCAAGATTTGCCCTAGCTTGCGAACTGAGTTGGCAGAAGTTAATGCCAAGCTTGCTGAAGCCATGAAGGCCAGCTCAGTTAGCACCTTGACCGCTCCATGTGAGCGATGCGTGGGGATGGAGCTGGACATTGCCAACTGCCGGCATGCTAGGATGCAAACCGAAGAAGAAAACACATACCTTCGGTCCATTCTGAGCTGGGTGTCATGCAGCGAGCCACAGCTGGGCATGATGATCAGTCAGTTCAAGAGGGGAACTGATTGCTCGGGAGTAGGCTTTGCTTCTGGTGGGAAGGGCGCTAGTGTCTTTGGCAAGATCGGTGAGTTTAGTGGAGTGAACTCTAGTGAGAAACCATCCGCTATCCCTAAGCTCACCAAGATCACCCCACCTGAGCCTCCCAAGCCTATCACCAAGGATGGCATCCTTGATGAACCTCCCAAAGCTCCACCTCGCAAGCAAGTGTGGGTTCCCAAACCAAATCATCTCAGGAACACACTTGACACCCTTCCTGACATCTCTAGTGATCCCCTTCCGAAGGGCAAGAAACCAGCTAGGATGAGTAACCCTCGCAACCATAGAAACCAACAACCCAAGAGAGTGGTGAGGTTTGAGTGCGAGTACTATCATCGTGAGGGTCACCTAGCTGAGTTTTGCTTTCGGAGGAAGAGAGACGCTAGGAAGGAGTTGGAGCTGAACAACCAGGCTAGGCACCACCCTCACCATGGTGTGCAAGGTCGGGGAGTTCAGAGGCAGGGCGCTAGGCCTGGAGGTGCACCCCCTCAGGTAGCTAGGCCCCAGGCAGCTAGACCACTGGGTGGTGGTCGTGCCCATCGCGGTTCTGGTCGTCCTCAATACGATCGGGAGCCAAGTGTAAGAGGCTTTGCTGCTCAGTCCCATAGCGGACCACCTTTTCAGTATGGTGGAGATCGCTTTGCTCAGATGGGACAGGTAGGTTAGTTTGGAGGTTTTCCGTTCCATAGCGGACCACCCTTCCAGGTTGGTGGTGATCGCTATCCACCCATGGGACGAGGACAGTTTGGTGTTGCTTCTAACACTTTTTCTGGGCCTATGACACAGCACTGGTATCCTTCTCAGTATACTAACCCCAGTGTTGTGCCATACGCTCACTTCCTGCCTTTCTATTGATGCAGGAACTTCGGTTGGAGAACATGTGGCTCATGGATTCCGGGTGTTCGCGCCACATGACCGGAAAGAAGGAATGGTTCTCTAGCCTTAGCCCCGTGATGCACAAGGAGTACATCACATTCGGGGATAATAGTAGAGGTAAGGTCATTTCTCAAGGAGCCATTCGGCTCAATGAGAACTTTGTCCTGAAGAATGTTGCCTTGGTTTCTACTTTGCACTATAATCTGCTTTCTGTTTCGCAACTTCTTGAGGATGATTTTGAAGTGCGTTTTAAGAAGGGTCTGAGTCGTGTTTTAGACCCTTGGGGAGATCTTGTTTGTTGGATTGTTCCCTATGGCCGTGTTTTCAGAGCCGATTTTTCTCGTTCTTTCGGCTCTGCTAGATGTTTGATGGCTGGTCCTTCTTCTGATCTATGGAAGTGGCATAGGAGGCTCGGTCACTTGAGTTTTGACTTGCTTGCAAGACTTAGCTCACTTGGCCTAATCCAAGGATTGCCTAAGCTTAAATTTCAGAAGGACCTTGTTTGCCATCCCTGTCGTCACGGGAAGATGGTTGCTGCTTCTCACCCACCTGTTAATCAGGTGATGACCAAGCAACCCGGCGAGCTTTTACATATGGACACAGTTGGTCCAGCTCGGGTTTGCTCAGCGGGTGGGAAGTGGTACGTTCTAGTGATCGTTGATGATTTTTCGAGGTATTCTTGGGTATATTTCATGGAGGGTAAGGATGAAGCCTTTTCTTTTGCTCGTGACTTGATTTTGAAGTTGAAAACTGAGTTTCCCCCTGATACCATTAGAGCTATTCGTAGTGATAATGGTACTGAGTTTGATAACACCCAGTTTTCTTCTTTCTTTTCTTCTAATGGAATCGAGCATCAGTTTTCTTCTCCTTATGTCCCCCAGCAAAATGGTGTTGTCGAACGCAAGAACCGGACCCTTGTTGAGATGGCCAGGACGATGCTCGATGAGCATAGGACTCCTAGGCGGTTTTGGGCCGAGGCGATCAACACCGCTTGCCATGTCTCAAATCGCATCTTTCTTCGGGCCTTCATGAAGAAGACTTCTTATGAGTTGCGTTTTGGTCGTGTACCCAAGGTGTCTCATTTTCGGGTGTTTGGTTGTAAGTGCTTTATCCTAAAACAAGGTAATTTGGATAAGTTTGAATCTCGCTCTACTGATGGCGTGTTTCTTGGTTATGCTTCGCATTCGCGCGCTTCTCGAGTTCTTAACCTTGAAACTAACCGGATAGTGGAGACCTGCGAGGTCACATTCGACGAGACTATGCCTTGTGTTTCTTCTGCTTTTGATGTTGCAGGAGAACAGGAGCTGGGAGAGACTATTTTTGTGGAGGAGGAGCAGGAGAATGCCGATTGGGGTGATCCCGAGCCAACTCCACTGGCTGCCCCTGTCGACCCTGCGACGACTACTTCAGCTCGAGGACCCGATCCCACTACCTCTTCATCTTGGGGTCCTCTGGAGCCACCTCTCCAGCAAGCACCGGTTGAACATGGGAGAGCGACAGCATCTGGCGAGGGGGAGGCGACTTCGGCGAGGCAAGCGCCCTGAAGCATTCAGCAAGTTCATCCCCCACAGCAGATGATCGGCGGCATCGACCAGCGAGTCACGCGGTCGCGGGCGTATGAAATCTCTCACTTTGCTCATTCTGCATTCGTTGCGTCTTTTGAGCCCAAAGATGTTGGACACGCACTTTCTGATGCTAACTGGGTCAATGCCATGCATGAGGAGCTAGAAAACTTTGAGCGAAACCGTGTTTGGACCCTAGTTCCACTTCCACCAGAATGCCACCCTATAGGTACCAAATGGGTTTTCAAAAACAAAGAGGGTGAGGATGGGATGGTTGTGAGAAACAAGGCTAGGCTAGTAGCCCAGGGTTTTTGCCAAAAAGAGGGGATAGACTATGAGGAAACCTTTGCCCCTGTAGCCCGTTTAGAAGCCATTAGAATCCTTCTAGCCTTTGCTGCTTCGAAGGGTTTTAAGCTTTTTCAGATGGATGTTAAGAGTGCTTTTCTGAATGGGTATATAGAGGAAGAGGTTTATGTTAAGCAACCCCCAGGTTTCGAGGATCCCAAGTTTCCAAACCATGTTTATAAACTGTCCAAAGCTTTATATGGTTTGAAACAAGCCCCGAGAGCGTGGTATGATCGTTTGAAAACCTTTCTTCTCTCAAAGGGTTTTAAAATGGGACTGGTTGATAAGACTTTGTTTCTCCTCAAGCAGGGCAATGACACTTTGATAGTCCAGATTTACGTGGATGACATCATCTTTGGTGGCTCTTCTCATGCACTTGTTGCCAAGTTTGCAGATACAATGAGCAGGGAATTTGAGATGAGTATGATGGGCGAGTTGACTTTCTTCCTCGGGTTGCAAATCAAGCAAACCCGAGACGGGACGTTCGTGCACCAAGGAAAATACACGAAAGACATCCTGAAGAAATTCGACATGGGCGAGGCCAAGCCTCTTACAACGCCCATGCCGACGACTGCGGTGATGGATGCGGACCAAGACGGAGAGGCGGTTGACCAGAAGGAGTACAGGAGCATGATTGGCTCACTTCTGTACCTGATGGCGACGAGGCCGGATATACAGTTCGCTGTGTGTCTGTGCGCTCGTTTTCAGGCGTCCCCTCGGACTTCTCACAAGCAAGCAGTCAAGCGCATCATGAGGTACCTCCGATACACTCCAGAGTTCGGACTTTGGTACTCTTCTTCTTTGACTCTTTCGCTTTGTGGGTATTCCAATGCGGATTTTGCCGGCTGTCGGATTGAGCGCAAGTCTACTTCTGGGACTTGTCAGTTTCTTGGCTCTTCTTTGGTTTCGTGGTCTTCTCGCAAGCAGTCGAACGTAGCCCAGTCTACTACTGAAGCCGAGTATGTTGCCGCTGCTTCCTGTGCTTCGCATCTTTTATGGATGGTTGCTACATTGCGTGATTTTGGTCTAGATTTCAGTCGGGTCCCTTTGCTTTGTGATAGCACTTCTGCCATTAGTGTAGCAAAGAACCCAGTTCTTCACTCCAAGACCAAACACATCGATGTTCGTTTTCACTTTCTTCGTGATCACTTTGAGAAAGGCGACATTGATCTTAGGCATGTAGACACCCATAACCAGGTTGCGGATATTTTCACCAAGCCTTTGGATCTCTCAACTTTTGCTAGGTTGAGAGGTGAACTTGGTGTGTGTTTCCCCTTTTAGATGGGGAAGCATTTTGTTTATGTACCATAGACTGAATCTTTTTGTATTTGTGTCTTGAGTATTCTTAGTATGTTTTTAGTTTTTGTCTAACATCATCAGATATTCATCTTGCATTTTGAGCTTCATGTCTATAATCTTGAGAATGAATCTATGCTCTGTTTATATGATGATGCCTATAGCTTAGGCTCTTTTTGATCACTGATACATGTTGTGAGCTAAGCTATTTTTCAGAATGATGAACATGCTTAATAAATTTAAAATTTGATACATGTTCACCATTGAGATTGGCAACTAGCATGTGTAGAATGAGTTGAGGTCACTTGAGCTATTTCATATATGCTAGGTTGCTATGTCTCTAGTTCTGAGTCATTCACTTGCTTGGATTGTTCATATGATAATTAAAATGAACCAAGTATGAGTGAGTTGAAAAGATCGAGATGGGATTGCTTTGTCAGCACATCACGGTATCGAGACTGTTTCTCATTGCACTTTGAGTTAAACTTGAGCCGTGTAGTGTAAGACCGAAACCGATGCTTTAAGCTTCTGATTGCATATGCATAGGCTTAGCTCGGTTGAAAAGTTAGGCAATGACAAGCTTTCAACCTCTCGCAATCACATGCTGTTTTAAACTTGTGTTAAATAACCGCTGCAAAATTCTCCGATAAAATCTGAAAACACAAGTCTATGTTTCACTCTACAGCATGATGGTTGAACTTTGCTAGGGGTAGTTCACCTTGTATACATGTCTTAGCACTTGTTGATTTCCTGTCTATACATGTTTAGTGCTATGTTAATGGTGAACCCTCTTTCAAAATGGCTTAAAACTGCTCATTTAAGCTTATGTTTTCATATCTTGTAATTAGTGATCAGTTTGAGCCTTTGCTAGCACTTGTGTATGTTGCTATGTGGTCGGATCAGTACTCATTAGAGCATTTATTCACTCTTTTGAATATATACCTGAAGCTGCTAACATGCATTTTTGACTCATATGCATGTGTCTGGCTTCGATAGGCATGGCCTTAGCTCCGTTTGACTTATTCGAGATCTTTCCCTGTGTCTTTTGATTGCAAATTGCCCCCAAGGGGGAGAAAGTTGATTTATGGTGACAATTTGCAATTTGTGCTTCACTTGTTGAGGGGGAGTCTTTGAGTAAGGGGGAGTTCTAGATATGCTTTTCATTTGATATCGATCTTTTCAGCTGGTTGTGTTGAGCCTCTGTGCCTCTATCTTGAGGGACTAGCTGTTTTCGTCTTTCTATGAAGATTCTTGATTGGTATCGTGTCTACTGCTGGTTGTGTTGAGCCTCTGTGCCTCTATCTTGAGGGACTAGCAGTAGTTGCTCTCTTTGCAGTCTTCAGTTGATATTCGAGCTTTCAGCTAGTGGTGTTGAGCCCTCTCTGCCTCTTCTTGAGGACTAGCTTGTCTTTGACTTGGTTGCGTCGAGCCGTTGCCCATGTCTTTGGGAACCAAGTCTTGTGCTCTGATTTTGATCGAGTTTTGCTTCTTGATGAGTTGTTGCTCCGATCTCTTGCTTGGTTGTGTCGAACCTCTGCCTATGTCTTTGGGGACCAAGCTGTGCTTATCTTGAGTTGTTCTTCTTCGGCCTTTTCATTGGCTTTTGGACATCTCAAGTAAGTTTTCTTCTTCTATCTAATTCTGCTTTCTTTTATTTTAGTTACGGTTGAAGGACCAGAAAAGCGACCAGAGGGGGGGTGAATGGGAGCTTTAAAATTTCTTCTCAGAAACTTTTAGCCGCTGTCCCAGAAGTCACCCCAAAGGCAAGCGTAGAGCTCGAATAATGTCCACGACCCTAGATGTAGGGTGGATGCTTCCAAGAAGCACAGCGGGACACTACGCGACTCTAGAATCCCAACGCAAAAGCCGGAAACCAAAACCGACAACGAACGAACAAGTTACGGACGAAACAGCGCAAACTTGCACTGACCGGACTCACCCAGCGTCCGGTCACGGTACACCGGACGCGTCCGGTCACGCGAAATCAAGTTTGGGAGCTCTCTGGAAGTGACCGGACTCACGGTATGAGAGCGTCCGGTCGACAACCAAGCGTCCGGTCACAAAAGACGAATCAGATGAACAGTAACACCTGTGCGTCCGATCAATCCCAAAACCCAGCGTCCGATCACAAGCGTCCGGTCACACTCCAGAAAACCGTGCGATGAGTTCAACCACCGGACGCTAGGTCTGTGCGTCCGGTCATTACGACCGAGCGTCCGGTCACCCCGAAAAGTCTGCTGTTCTTCGGTGATTCAACCCGATCTCCTCCGAGTCAATTGCACTAGGCCTAGGATTCGATCTGAGGAGTCACAAGGATGTTAGTGAGCTACTCCTAGGAGATCATAGCTCGAACCTAACTCCAAATCGGTGAATCAAGAGATTTCGGGATAGGGGAGCAAGAACTTGATTCAAAACTAAAATCGTTCGATCTCCTAGACCGTGAGGTTTGAGATGAATTCCTTCGGTGGAAAGAATTGCCTCACAATCTAGAGCAACTTGGTTCAAGTGGATTTGCAAGAAACACCCCAAGAGAAGAGATCAAGCGACGGGAAAATAGACACCAAAAACAATCCGCGAAGAACACAACAAAACGCGAATCGCAGGCACACAAATTGCAACCGTGTGGCGAACACACGCTACAAACGTGAGGTTACGGCCTCACTTCCTGAACTTCCCAAAACACAGAGACATGATTGATTGTTCTGGGGATCCTCTACAGCTAGGTATGATTAGAACCCTAAGCGGGGGCTAGAGAGAGAGAGTGCTTAGAGCAAATGACTGAAAGGATGTAAAGGATAAGAGGAGAGGAGGGGTGCCTCTCTTATTTATAGCCTAAACAATAATCCCCTTCTAACCCTAGGTAGGTGAGCGAAACGGCCAACCCTAGGGGTATCCCGATCCAACTCTGCTTGAGGTTGATCCGACGGCCCCGCGCCTTCCTCACCCTTAGCTTCGCCTCGACGCAAGCCTCAGGATGCCGCCACGTGCCGCCCTGCCGACCACCGCGCCTTCCTTGTGGATAGCTACGCCGCCGCGCCAGCCTCTCCACACCGCCACGTGTCGACCGTCCTTTTTGCGGACCTCCCCCCGGTTTTGAGGCCGAAACCGGGAAACCTGGGCCTTCCCCCGGTTTTGAGGCTGAAACCGGGAAACCTGTCCTCCGGCTGAGTTTTGTGGCCCAAACTCAGAATCCTGCGCCCCAGGTTTTGTGGCCCAAACCTGGAAAACCATCCTCGCCGAGTTTTGAGGCCCAAACTCGGAAACCCGCCACCCCGAGTTTTGTGGCCCAAACTCGGAAACCGTCGATGGTAGCTTTTTGAGGCTCAGCTACCGAACCCGTGCCGTAGACGGGATGTGATTTAACACACCCCGAGTGCCAGCACCAATGCCGGAGCATGTCCAGCCTCCACGCCGGGCACAGTGCATTCGCCATCCTTCTCGGCCTCCCGCCATGTGTCACGACGCCATCACCTTCCTCCCGACTCGGCCGATGCACCGCACATCCCCATGCCTTCTTGCTTGTCGACGCCACGTGCCAGCTACCACAGCTGATCATCAGGTCTCCCGGTCCGTCAGTCCAAGCTCCACGTTCGCCCTTCACCGCTCCCGGTCCGTCGGCACGACACGTCCCGCTTGACCTTCACCTCACCTTTGACCACTGTCTCCGAGCTCCGCACCTGCACATCAACACAGCCAAGAGACATGTTGCACGTTGATCGATCACTCATCACCCAGGAATGGAACCACAAGGGCACATATCAACCTTGTGTTCTCAATCTCCCCCTTGATGAGTGCATCGTCAACTCATAGTAACCGTAACCAAAATAAAAGAAAGCAGAATTAGATAGAAGGAGAAAAACTTACTCGAGAAGTCCAAAAGCCAAGTAAAAGGCCGAAGAAGAACAACTCAAGATAAGCAAAGCTTGGTCCCCAAAGACATGGGCAACGGTTTGACACAACCAAGCAAGAAATCGGAGCAACAACTCATCAAGAAGCAAAACTCGATCAAAATCAGAGCACAACACTTGGTTCCCAAAGACATGGGCAACGGCTCGACGCAACCAAGTCAAAGCAAGCTAGTCCTCAAGAAGAGGCAGAAGAGGGCTCAACACCACTAGCTGAAAGCTCAAGTATCAACTGAAAATAGCATTAGAAGCGGCTACTGCTGGTCCCTCAAGATAGAGGCACAGAGGCTCAACACAACCAGCAGAAAAGAACTCCCCCTTACTCAAACTCCCCCCCAACATAAGAAGCACAAAATGCAAATTGACACCACACAAAGCATTTTACATCCAACTCTCCCCCTTGGGGGCAATTTGCAATCAAAACGGGGTCAAACTGAGCTAGGCCATGCCTATCGGGGTTACACATGCAAGATGAGTCTAAAATGCATGTTAGCAGCTTCAGGTTTATAGTCAAAAGATCGAATAAATGCTCTAATGAGTGCTGATTTGAAAGTATAACAACAAACACATGTGCTAGCAAAGGCTCAAACTGATCACAGAATACGAAATATGAGTACATAAACCAGGTGAGCAGTTTTAAGCCATTTCGAAGAGCAGTTCACCATTAGACTAGCACTAAACATGTATAGACAGGAAGTCGAAACAAGTGCTAAAGCATGTATACAAGGTGAACTACCCCTAGCAAAGTTCAATCATCATGCTATAGAATGAAACATAGACTTGTGTTTTCATAGATTATCGGAGAATTTTGCAGCGGTTATTTAACACAAGTTTAAAAACAGCATGTGATTGCGAGAGGTTGAAAGCTTGTCATTGCCTAACTTTTCAACCGAGCTAAGCCTATGCATATGCAATCAGAAGCTTAAAGCATCGGTTTCGGTCTTACACTACACGGCTCAAGTTTAACTCAAAGTGCAATGAGAAACAGTCTCGATACCGTGATGTGCTGACAAAGCAATCCCATCTCGATCTTTTCAACTCACTCATACTTGGTTCATTTTAATTATCATATGAACAATCCAAGCATGTGAATGACTCAGAACTAGAGACATAGCAACCTAGCATATATGAAATAGCTCAAGTGACCTCAACACATTCTACACATGCTAGTTGCCAATCTCAATGGTGAACATGTATCAAATTTTAAGTTTATTAAGCATGTTCATCATTCTGAAAAATAGCTTAGCTCACAACATGTATCAGTGATCAAAAATAGCCTAAGCTATAGGCATCATCATATATCATCGGAGCATACACTAAATAGAGCATAGATTCATTCTCAAGATTATAGACATGAAGCTCAAAATGCAAGATGAATACCTGATGAAGTTAGACAAAAAACTAAAAACACACTAAGAAGACTCAAGACACAAATACAAAAAGAGTCAGTCTATGGTACATAAACAAAATGCTTCCCCATCTAAAAGGGGAAACACACACCAAGTTCACCTCTCAACCTAGCAAAAGTTGAGAGATCCAAAGGCTTGGTGAAAATATCCGCAACCTGGTTATGGGTGTCTACATGCCTAAGATCAATGTCGCCTTTCTCAAAGTGATCACGAAGAAAGTGAAAACGAACATCGATGTGTTTGGTCTTGGAGTGAAGAACTGGGTTCTTTGCTACACTAATGGCAGAAGTGCTATCACAAAGCAAAGGGACCCGACTGAAATCTAGACCAAAATCACGCAATGTAGCAACCATCCATAAAAGTTGCGAAGCACAAGAAGCAGCGGCAACATACTCGGCTTCAGTAGTAGACTGGGCTACATTCGACTGCTTGCGAGAAGACCACGAAACCAAAGAAGAGCCAAGAAACTGACAAGTCCCAGAAGTAGATTTGCGCTCAATCCGACAGCCGGAAAAATCCGCATCGGAATACCCACAAAGCGAGAGAGTCGAAGAAGAAGAGTACCAAAGTCCAAACTCTGGAGTGTATCGGAGGTACCTCATGATGCGCTTGACTGCTTGCTTGTGAGAAGTCCGAGGGGACGCCTGAAAACGAGCGCACAGACACACAGCGAACTGTATATCCTGCCTCGTCGCCGTCAGGTACAGAAGTGAGCCAATCATGCTCCTGTACTCCTTCTGGTCAACCGGCTCTCCGTCTTGGTCCGCATCCATCGCCGCAGTCGTCGGCATGGGCGTTGTAAGAGGCTTGGCCTCGCCCATGTCGAATTTCTTCAGGATGTCTTTCGTGTATTTTCCTTGGTGCACGAACGTCCCGTCTCGGGTTTGCTTGATTTGCAACCCGAGGAAGAAAGTCAACTCGCCCATCATACTCATCTCAAATTCCCTGCTCATTGTATCTGCAAACTTGGCAACAAGTGCATGAGAAGAGCCACCAAAGATGATGTCATCCACGTAAATCTGGACTATCAAAGTGTCATTGCCCTGCTTGAGGAGAAACAAAGTCTTATCAACCCGTCCCATTTTAAAACTCTTTGAGAGAAGAAAGGTTTTCAAACGATCATACCACGCTCTCGGGGCTTGTTTCAAACCATATAAAGCTTTGGACAGTTTATAAACATGGTTTGGAAACTTGGGATCCTCGAAACCTGGGGGTTGCTTAACATAAACCTCTTCCTCTATATACCCATTCAGAAAAGCACTCTTAACATCCATCTGAAAAAGCTTAAAACCCTTCGAAGCAGCAAAGGCTAGAAGGATTCTAATGGCTTCTAAACGGGCTACAGGGGCAAAGGTTTCCTCATAGTCTATCCCCTCTTTTTGGCAAAACCTCTGGGCTACTAGCCTAGCCTTGTTTCTCACTACCATCCCATCCTCACCCTCTTTATTTTTGAAAACCCATTTGGTACCTATAGGGTGGCATTCTGGTGGAGGTGGAACTAGGGTCCAAACACGGTTTCGCTCAAAGTTTTCTAGCTCCTCATGCATGGCATTGACCCAGTTAGCATCAGAAAGTGCGTGTCCAACATCTTTGGGCTCAAAAGACGCAACGAATGCAGAATGAGCAAAATGAGAGATTTCATACGCTCGCGACCGCGTGACTCGCTGGTCGATGCCGCCTATCATCTGTTGCGGGGGGTGAACTTGCTGAACGCTTCGGGGTGCTTGTCTCGCCGAAGTTGCCTCCCCCTCGCCAGATGCTATCTCTCTACCAGGTGCAGCCGGTGCATGCTGGGGAGGTGGCTCCAGAGGACCCCAAGAAGATGAGGTAGAGGGATCGGGTCCTCGAGCTGTAGTAGTCGTCGCAGGGTCGACGGGGGCAGCCAGTGGAGTTGGCTCGGGATCACCCCAATCGGCATTCTCCTGCTCCTCCTCCACAAAGATGGTCTCACCCAGCTCCTGTTCTCCTGCAACATCAAAAGCAGAAGAAACACAAGGCATAGTCTCGTCGAATGTGACCTCGCAGGTCTCCACTATCCGGTTAGTCTCAAGGTTAAGAACTCGATAAGCGCGCAAATGCGATGCATAACCAAGAAACATGCCATCAGCAGAGCGAGATTCAAATTTATCCAAATTGCCTTGCTTCAGGATAAAGCACTTGCAACCAAACACCCGAAAATGAGACACCTTGGGTACACGTCCAAAACGCAACTCATAAGAAGTCTTCTTCATGAAAGCCCGAAGAAAGATGCGATTTGAGACATGGCAAGCGGTGTTGATCGCCTCGGCCCAAAATCGCCTAGGAGTCCTATGCTCATCGAGCATCGTCCTGGCCATCTCAACAAGGGTCCGGTTCTTGCGTTCGACAACACCATTTTGCTGGGGGACATAAGGAGAAGAAAACTGATGCTCGATTCCATTAGAAGAACAGAAAGAGGAAAACTGGGAGTTATCAAACTTAGTACCATTATCACTACGAATAGCTCTAATGGTATCAGGGGGAAACTCAGTTTTCAACTTCAAAATCAAGTCACGAGCAAAAGAAAAGGCTTCATCCTTACCCTCCATGAAAAATACCCAAGAATACCTCGAAAAATCGTCAACGATCACTAGAACGTACCACTTCCCACCCGCTGAGCAAACCCGAGCTGGACCAACTGTGTCCATATGTAAAAGCTCGCCGGGTTGCTTGGTCATCACCTGATTAACAGGTGGGTGAGAAGCAGCAACCATCTTCCCGTGACGACAGGGATGGCAAACAAGGTCCTTCTGAAATTTAAGCTTAGGCAATCCTTGGATTAGGCCAAGTGAGCTAAGTCTTGCAAGCAAGTCAAAACTCAAGTGACCGAGCCTCCTATGCCACTTCCACAGATCAGAAGAAGGACCAGCCATCAAACATCTAGCAGAGCCGAAAGAACGAGAAAAATTGGCTCTGAAAACACGGCCATAGGGAACAATCCAACAAACAAGATCTCCCCGAGGGTCTAAAACACGACTCAGACCTTTCTTAAAACGCACTTCAAAATCATCCTCAAGAAGTTGCGAAACAGAAAGCAGATTATAGTGCAAAGTAGAAACCAAGGCAACATTCTTCAGGACAAAGTTCTCATTGAGCCGAATGGATCCTTGAGAAACGACCTTACCTCTACTATTATCCCCGAAAGTGATGTACTCCTTGTGCATCACAGGGCTAAGGCTGGAGAACCATTCCTTCTTTCCGGTCATGTGGCGCGAACACCCGGAATCCATGAGCCACATGTTCTCCAACCGAAGTTCCTGCATCAATAGAAAGGCAGGAAGTGAGCGTATGGCACAACACTGGGGTTAGTATACTGAGAAGGATACCAGTGCTGTGTCATAGGCCCATAAAAAGTGTTAGTAGCAACACCAAACTGTCCTCGTCCCATGGGTGGATAGCGATCACCACCAACCTGAAAGGGTGGTCCGCTATGGAACGGAAATCCTTCAAACTGACCTACTTGTCCCATCTGAGCAAAGCGATCACCACCATACTGAATAGGTGGTCCGCTATGGGACTGAGCAGCAAAGCCTCTTACACTCGGCTCCAGGTCGTATTGAGGACGACCAGAACCGCGATGGGCACGACCACCACCCAGTGGTCTTGCTGCCTGGGGCCTAGCTACCTGAGGGGGTGCACCTCCAGGCCTAGCGCCCTGCCTCTGAACTCCCCGACCTTGCACACCATGGTGAGGGTGGTGCCTAGCCTGGTTGTTCAGCTCCAACTCCTTCCTAGCGTCTCTCTTCCTCCGAAAGCAAAACTCAGCTAGGTGACCCTCACGATGACAGTACTCGCACTCAAACCTCACCACTCTCTTGGGTTGTTGGTTTCTATGGTTGCGAGGGTTACTCATCCTAGCCGGTTTCTTGCCCTTCGGAAGGGGATCACTAGAAACGTCAGGAAGGGTGTCAAGTGTGTTCCTAAGATGATTTGGTTTGGGAACCCACACTTGCTTGCGAGGTGGAGCTTTGGGAGGTTCATCAAGGATGCCATCCTTGGTGATAGGCTTGGGAGGCTCAGGTGGGGTGATCTTGGTGAGCTTAGGGATAACGGATGGTTTCTCACTAGAGTTCACTCCACTAAACTCACCGATCTTGCCAAAGACACTAGCGCCCTTCCCACCTGAAGCAAAGCCAACTCCCGAGCAATCAGTTCCCCTCTTGAACTGACTGATCATCATGCCCAGCTGCGGCTCGCTGCATGACACCCAGCTCAGAATGGACCGAAGGTATGTGTTTTCTTCTTCGGTTTGCATCCTGGCATGCCGGCAGTTGGCAATCTCCAGCTCCATCCCCACGCATCGCTCACATGGAGCGGTCAAGGTGCTAACTGAGCTGGCCTTCATGGCTTCAGCAAGCTTGGCATTAACTTCTGCCAACTCAGTTCGCAAGCTAGGGCAAAGCTTGCACGCACCCAACAAAGAAGGCCTCGCCTTCACCTCCTCCAGCTCCTTCTTCAGGGAGGGACACTCCTTGCAATCACCCACCAAGTCTAGCCTACTCTTCAGCTCATCATATACCTCAATCAAAGAGGCATACTTGGTTTGCAGGGTGCAAAGTTTGTCATATGCATCGTGCACTCCTCACACTCCTCCTCATCGGTTACCTTCACCTCAGACCTAGCAGACTCAAGCTCCTTAAGCGCATCATTCATCTTAGCCTTAAACTCATTACGCTCACGGATGGCTCGCTTGAGGGTCTTATCCTGACCTAGGACTATCTCGGCGAGAGAATCACGCTCACCGGTAAGACGATCGATAAGCTCGGAAGATGATACCTCAGAAGCGTCGTCGCCGTCGTCGGTGTCATCGTCCTTGTCCTGGCGCTTGGAGTCCTCTCCATCCAAAGCCATGGTGCAAAGTCCCTTGGAGGATTTGCCGAAGAAGCAGAGCCCGGTGAAGTGTCCTTTAGTCTTGTGCTCGGACCCATCGTCGCTGGAGTCGCCGTCGGAGGACTTCTCGCCATCGCTGAAGGTGGCGAGGAAGGCACGCTTGCCGGCGTCGAAGGCCTTCTCCATGTCATCACGGCGGTAGCCGCACATCTTCTTGTTCTTCCCGGCCTTGTTCTCAGGCTTGCCCTTGCGCCTGGAGTTGCGGTTCTTGCCGGGGAAGGACCTGTCGTGCTTGGGGCAGTTTGCGACGAAGTGGTCCGGATCTCCCCATCCGTAGCAGCCCTCACGTGCGCCACCACGCCGGTGATTCAGGCGGTTGTTGTGAAACCGCGAAAACCGGGTGATGATGAGGGCGAGCTCGTCATCGTCCAATGCCTCCACCTGCTCCTCAGTCACTGAAAGCAAAGAAGACAAAGCAAAGAGAGGTGGTGAAGCGTCAGCGGAAAGAGTCGATCCACTCTTGCCTGAGACCAAAGCCATGGAATGTGAAGATGGATTCTTCAGCTTGGCCTGAGTCAAGTGATCGATCTCGGTGGACTTGAGCTTGCTGAATAGCTCGTCCATGGTGAGGGTGTCATAAGAAGCAGACTCAATGATAGTCGACACCTTCACCTCCCATACCTTCCGATCCAGGGCATATAGCAACTTGAGTGCCCTCTCATGATCATCATAAGGTAGGTTAGCCCGATTGGCACGCATCTAGTTCACAATCGTTTGAAAGCGAGCGAACATAGCGTCAATCGTCTCTCCCTCCAACTGAACAAAGTTCTCGTACTCACGCTTGTACGTCTCGAAGAGTCTGGTCTTGACCTGAGCGGTCCCCTCGTGATAGCTTTGAAGCTTCACCAAAATCTCTCGTGCCGTCTCAAGCTCAGAGACACGCTCGAACTCAGGAAGAGAGAGGTTGGCCAAAAGCGCATTACGGGCCTTGGAGTTGGCCTCGTGTTGGTCAATCTGGTGCTGACCAACTCGAGCCGCAAGAACCACGTAATCAGCATCCTCGCATATTTCCCAAACGGAAGAACTGATGCTGCAAAGATAAGCACGCATCCGAATCTTCCAATAGGGATAGTTCGTCCCATCGAAGTAGGGAGCCTTGCCATTCCCTCGTTCCATGTCGCCCTTAGGATCCGAAACCGATTAAGGTAGAAGAGATCCTTAACCGGCTCCGATACCAATTGAAGGACCGGAAAAGCGACCAGAGGGGGGTGAATGGGAGCTTTAAAATTTCTTCTCAGAAACTTTTAGCCGCTGTCCCAGAAGTCACCCCAAAGGCAAGCGTAGAGCTTGAATAATGTCCACGACCCTAGATGTAGGGTGGATGCTTCCAAGAAGCACAGTGGGACACTATGCGACTCTAGAATCCCAACGCAAAAGCCAGAAACCAAAACCGACAACGAACGAACAAGTTACGGACGAAACAGCGCAAACTTGCACTGACCGGACTCACCCAGCGTCCGGTCACGGTACACCGGACGCATCCGGTCATGCGAAATCAAGTTTGGGAGCTCTCTGGAAGTGACCGGACTCACGGTATGAGAGCGTCCGGTCGACAACCAAGCGTCCGGTCACAAAAGAAGAATCAGATGAACAGTAACACCTGTGCGTCCGATCAATCCCAAAACCCAGCGTCCGATCACAAGCGTCCGGTCACACTCCAGAAAACCGTGCGACGAGTTCAACCACCGGACGCTAGGTCTGTGCGTCCGGTCATTACGACCGAGCGTCCGGTCACCCCGAAAAGTCTGCTGTTCTTCGGTGATTCAACCCGATCTCCTCCGAATCAATTGCACTAGGCCTAGGATTCGATCTGAGGAGTCACAAGGATGTTAGTGAGCTACTCCTAGGAGATCATAGCTCGAACCTAACTCCAAATCGGTGAATCAAGAGATTTCGGGATAGGGGAGCAAGAACTTGATTCAAAACTAAAATCATTCGATCTCCTAGACCGTGAGGTTTGAGATGAATTCCTTCGGTGGAAAGAATTGCCTCACGATCTAGAGCAACTTGGTTCAAGTGGATTTGCAAGAAACACCCCAAGAGAAGAGATCAAGCGACGGGAAAATAGACACCAAAAACAATCCGCGAAGAACACAACAAAACGCGAATCGCAGGCACACAAATTGCAACCGTGTGGCGAACACACGCTACAAACGTGAGGTTACGACCTCACTTCCTGAACTTCCCAAAACACAGAGACATGATTGATTGTTCTGGGCATCCTCTACAGCTAGGTATGATTAGAACCCTAAGCGGGGGCTAGAGAGAGAGTGCTTAGAGCAAATGACTGAAAGGATGTAAAGGATAAGAGGAGAGGAGGGGTGCCTCTCTTATTTATAGCCTAAACAATAATCCCCTTCTAACCCTAGGTAGGTGAGCGAAACGGCCAACCCTAGGGGTATCCCGATCCAACTCTGCTTGAGGTTGATCCGATGCCCCGCGCCTTCCTCACCCTTAGCTTCGCCTCGACGCAAGCCTCAGGATGCTGCCACGTGCCGCCCTGCCGACCACCGCGCCTTCCTTGTGGATAGCTACGCCGCCGCGCCAGCCTCTCCACACCGCCACGTGTCGACCGTCCTTTTTGCGGACCTCCCCCCGGTTTTGAGGCCGAAACCGGGAAACCTGGGCCTTCCCCCGGTTTTGAGGCTGAAACCGGGAAACCTGTCCTCCGGCTGAGTTTTGTGGCCCAAACTCAGAAACCCGCGCCCCAGGTTTTGTGGCCCAAACCTGGAAAACCGTCCTCGCCGAGTTTTGAGGCCCAAACTCGGAAACCCGCCACCCCGAGTTTTGTGGCCCAAACTCGGAAACCGTCGATGGTAGCTTTTTGAGGCTCAGCTACCGAACCCGTGCCGTAGACAGGATGTGATTTAACGCACCCCGAGTTCCAGCACCGATGCCGGAGCATGTCCAGCCTCCACGCCGGGCACAGTGCATTTGCCATCCTTCTCGGCCTCCTGCCAAGTGTCACGACGCCATCACCTTCCTCCCGACTCGGCCGATGCACCGCACATCCCCATGCCTTCTTGCTTGTCGACGCCACGTGCCAGCTACCACAGCTGTTCCTCAGGTCTCCCGGTCCGTCAGTCCAAGCTCCACGTTCGCCCTTCACCGCTCCCGGTCCGTCGGCGCGACACATCCCGCTTGACCTTCACCTCACCTTTGACCACTGTCTCCGAGCTCCGCACCTGCACATCAACACAGCCAAGAGACATGTTGCCCGTTGATCGATCACTCATCACCCAGGAAGGGAACCACAAGGGCACATATCAACCTTGTGTTCTCAACGGTTACTATGAGTTGACGATGCACTCATCAAGGGGGAGATTGAGAACACAAGGTTGATATGTGCCCTTGTGGTTCCCTTCCTGGGTGATGAGTGATCGAAGGTATTGTTCTCAACTCTGTGAATCTCAGGTTCACTACAGCAGGGGAGTGGGAGAGCAGGAAACCCTAGCTATGAAAGAGCAAATGACTGAGATAGTTGGGGAGGAGGGTGTCTCCCTCTACTTAACCTATTCCTAGCCTAAGTCTAATATCTACTCTACCCCTCTCTAATTACAGAGCGAACCAGCTAAACCCTAGGGTTATTCTGGACCAACTCAGTGGTAGGTGTTTTCGACGGCCACGCCCGCACAACTCATAGCATTTCCTCGACGCAACCTCCCGATTGCCGCCACGTGCCGCCCTCGCTCTGCACCCCCGGTTTTGTGGCCCAAACCGGGAAACCAGCCTTTCCAGGCAACCCCCGGTTTTGAGGCCCAAACCGGGAAACCAGCCCACCAGCTTCTGAGTTTTGAGGCCAAACTCAGCAAACCATCAGCGCCCAGGTTTTGAGGCCCAAACCTGGAAACCGTCCTCAGCCCGAGTTTTGAGGCCAAACTCGATAACCCTCAGCCTGAGTTTTGAGGCCAAACTCGAAAACCATCCACGCCCAGGTTTTGAGGCCCAAACCTAGAAACCGTCCATCCGATGGTTTTTCCCTGGCTAAACCACCAAACCGACGTCGTAGATGGGATGCACCTCCGTGCACCCCGTCCACCGACATGTGTCCCCATGTCCACGACTCAGGCAACACATGACCGCACTTCTTCACTTGTTATCGTCACAGGCTGCCAGCCACCACAGCTGATCCTCGGGCCTCTGGTCCCTCAGTCCAAGCCTCACGTCCGCCCTTCGCCACTCTCGGTTCATCGGCACGGCACGTCTCTACTTGACCTTCACCTTGCCTCTGATCACTATATCCGTGCTCGACACCTGCCCAACACAAGCCAAAGAACATGCACATCATCCCTGTTGACAATCACTCATCAATCAGAGACTCAGCATACACCCATGTATCCGCAGCATCATTCATCATTAGGTTAATTATAAAACATTTGCAAACCGTAGGAGTTAGAATGCTCCGGGGCTTGCCTTTCTCAAAGTCCGACGGGCGGTGGTCGCGGCACTCTGGTAGCTCGTCGACGTCTGTCCCTCCGACTTCTTCTGTCAGGTTCTCCTCCGGACTGGGCTCTTCCGGTGTCGGCTGGGTCAGGATCTCTTCCGTTGATCCTGTATGATGCATAATGTGTATGAATAGGATGAATGCACATAGAATGCATATGTGATGCACATGAGTGACAATAATCAGGAGATAAACACATGTCATCTACTGCATTCTCTTCAACAAGGTAGTCAACATCATCCTAATGCTTACAAGAGACCTCAACATCTACCCCAACTAGTTAACCTATCATAGTTAACTTGTTAAGCTATGTTGTCACCACATCAAAGTTTACTTAATGGGTTTATTACCCTCTAATTACTTGCTGAAATTAATCTATTTAAATATGCTTAAAATAGTAACCCATCCTAGATAGCTTTAGAAAAATCTACAGAATTTACTCGAAGTTAACCACACTTAATCTAGCTCTTTGTCCAAATTTCAACCCATTTGGACTTAAACTTCATCCCCTATGAAAAAGACAAATTCTATCATGAAAAGGTCCTTTGAACTACTCATCATATTAAAAAGTGTCCAACAATAAATTTCATAATTTTCTTCTGAACTTCATAGCACAAGAGCAGTCATCAAAAATTATCAGGTTCATAATCCTCATATTTTAATTACTACAAAATTCACAAGAAAACAACATTTAACCATTTTAAAAGCTACTGTCAAAAAAATTCACAGAACAACCTTATATTATATTTTTCTCTGAAACTACATATCCATACCAACCTAACAAAACAAGAATCACATTTTTCTGACTTATACATAATTAGTTATGCATTTTTCAAGTTAACAGCACTTTCTAAATTTAAATAAATCTGCACATAAAAATATCACCAAAAATGCATTCAATATTTTTCACAGATAACTCTAAACATGCTTAACACAACAAAATTTGTTTCACAGGATTTGGACTTAAAATGAGCCTTGTATGAATTTTTGAAGATTTTACATAATTCTGCAAAAACACTTTTAAAAGAAAACTCATCCTAAAACGCTACGGACACCCGGAAAAAGGCACCCACAGACTGTAACACCCTAGGTGTTAAGCAACCCTAAATGCATAACTTGACATCTCATGAGCATAAAACATCATCATCTCATGTTGCATTCCTTCTTGTAAAGTGTCATTTCATGTGTGCACTTGTAATGCTATGCTTGGGAGGATGCTTGTTTGTCTTGTTTGTGGAGTGTTTAAGTCTTCTAAGTAGTGGAACCTTGTTTAGGAGTCAAAATGAAGCTAGGTTTATGTTGGTCATTTAGGCTGACCAAGTCTCTAACCCTAGTTGCCTTAATAGAGCTCTAGGAGTCCTTTTGTTTGACTAACTAAGACTTTCTTGATAGAAGCTTTGTATGGCTGTGGGCCCTTAACCAAAAGTGTCTAGAATTTAGTGTAGAACAAAAGTTGTTTAAGGCCCAACTCATGAAAATGGGTTTAACAAGGTGTTTTAGGACCCACAAGGCAGATTTGAGGGAGTTTTGACATAGAAAATTTTGTAAGTCCTTAAGTGTCGAAACAGTTTCATCTAGCTAACTTTGGAGCTTTTTCGGGAGCAATCTAGGCCGAACCAAAGATCAACCTTGTAACTAAAGTTGTAGTTGGTACATAGCTCTACTCAATGGAACAAGTGGTTTAGCGTTTCATCGGGCGGATTAGTAGTTAATCGCATGCAAAGATCGGCTGTCAGTCAGCCTGATGGCCACTGAACCAGGACGGGCCGTGCCGTGCCCGACGCGCGCGTGGCGTGGCAAGCACAAGGCTACCTCGCCCCCTGTCCGAACCTCCCTCCCTCCATTCTGTCGCCCGCGCGCGCTCTCTTTCCCTCTCTCGCTCTCTCGCCGTCGCCCGAGCCGGTAAGCGCCGCTGCAAGTCCGCCAGCGTTCTCCTGCCGCTCCGCCGCGTTTCCATCCCAACCGACCCACCGAATCGAGTCACCGTGACCCGCTCCACCTCCTGTCCTAGCTAGCTCGAGCCAAAAGCCCTTGGGTGAGTCGCGGAGCACGAGTCCGCCATGTCTGCCATGGCCGGCGAGCTCGGTCCGCCATGGCCAACCCTTTTCCGAGCTCATCCGTTCGTCCTAGCTAGCGTTCTCGAGTCGCCTCGGTCTACCGGAGCTGGTGGTGGTGATGGTTTGGCCGATTAGGGTTCGGTAGTGGCTAGTTCGCCGCCGTCCGTCGCTTGCTTGGTCGCCGGAGTTGGCATAGCCGTGGACGCGGGTGCTTGGAGCATGCACCCTGGCTTCTAGGCCTTGGGATAGGGTTAGGAAGGTCACCGGAGTAGGTAGCGAGGTTTAGTTTAGCTCGTCGGAGCCAGAGTCGGCCGGCATAGCCAAGGCCACGTCGCCATGTCCGCCATCGCCGACGGCGAGCTCGATCCGTGTGTGCGCTTGGCCAAATAGGGGCACCATCGGGTGCGGAAGGAGAAGGGGAGTCCATCGGTGGGGTTAGTTTCGTCGGAGAAGTCGCCGACGGCGAGCTCCGCCGTGGTCAACTCCTCCCCTGTCTCGGTGGGGATGATAGGTGGGGTCAGTTTGACCCGGGGGCCCGCGTGTCAGTGACTCGGGTTCTGATGTCAGTGAGACTAGGTTCACTAGTTTGGGTGCGCGTAGCAGTTTAGGTTTGAACGTTTTTCAGGGTTTTGTTTATATAGTTTTCAGAAAATGTGGAATTGCTTGTTTAATTCATATCTTGCAAAATATAAGTGCTAAAAAGGTGAAACAAGTTTTGTTAGGATTGTTGTGATGAGTTCTATGCATGAAAAATATAATACGTCCAGTTTGTGATAAGTTCCTATGTAGTTATATTTAATTCATGTTTAGGCTGAAATCTTGTTAAATGCATAGTAAAGTATGTATAGCTCAGAAAAATGTGATTCTTGTTTTGTTAGGTTTGTGTTGAGGAATAGTTTCTGGGAAAAAATGCAAAATGAGGTTGCTCTGTGAAATAATTTGGCAATAGTAATTAAAATGGTTAAATGTTGTTTCTTTGTTTATTTTTGTAGTAATTAAAATATGAGGAGTATGAACTTGGTAAATTTTGCTGACTGCTCTTATGCTAAGAAGTTGAGAAGAAAATTATGAAAATTGTTGTTTGACACTTTGTGCTAGGGTGTGTAGTTCAAAGCACCTTTTCATGATAGAATTTGTATTTTTTATGGAGGATGGAGTCTAGGTCCAAATGGGTTGAAATTTGGACACAGGGTTAGATTGTGTGTTGTTAATCTCCAGTAATTTTTGAAGATTTTGAGCGAGGCAAGCCCCGGAGCACCTTACTCCTACGGTTTGCAAATTACTGTTTACAAAGTTCACCTGATATGCTTGTTGCATCAGGTTATAGGAGTTGTGTGACACCGTTGCTGCATTGATTAATTATCCTTGCCCACCAGCAATTATTATCTTGATATCCCTGTTAGGTCTAGGCTCGATCATATGCTTAGCCCTGCTTAGACCGGTAAAATTTGGGTGATTTCCTGTCTCCCGCATATAGGTGGATACTGATCATGTTTAGCCTGGTGCTATCATGGAAATAACCATGTGATAATTAATTTGAGACCGGGCGGGATGTAGGAGCAGCAGGACATGAGTTCTGTGTGCTAGTAGTCTCCCGTCTGTGTCGATTAGGAACCGACGAAGGCACACCTCGGTCATTTTGAACGCGTCAATCACTTAACGGAGCAGGTGCGGGTACCTCCCGTGAAGCCGAGTAAGGTTTTTTGAGCCGGTGATGGAGATGTTGACGCCTAACACCCAGGGCCTTATATGTACCGTGGGCAACTATTCTGATCGACCTGGCATGGTCCGAGGGCAGGCAGGGCCTGATCGACCTGGCATGACCGTGGGCAGCAATAGCTTGAGCGACCTGGCATTGAGATAACCCCTGGTGTAGAAGGGCCCATGACCGTCCCGCGTGTTGTGTTCTCGAACCTCCTGAATTGGTCGCCAACGGCCACCTAGCAGGGTGTGTCGGGCGAGTGTGCGACATCTTTATTCCCAGCTGGTAGAAATCGATTATAATCGCCATCGCTCCTGGACAGTGAGTAAGTTGAGTGAGCATGTGTTACCGTAGTAACTTATGGAATTAATGATGGTTATGATGTTGAATCTGAAAGGCTATTGATGAAATAGTCACTCTTGCTTGATTAAGTAGTCAAGTGTTTGCTCTAGATCAGGTGCAAATCTAGTTAATCAGGTCGATGACTTAAAAGTAACAGCTCTTACTTAAACAATGAGTATTTCTTGATAAAATGCTTTTACGCAAAAAGGTAAGTATGGCCAATCCCCAGATACAACCTTGCATACTCCTTGGTGTCAATTATTTCTGGTTTATGACGGGTAAGCCTAGCTGAGTACCTTCTCGTACTCAGGGTTCTATCCCTTTTGTTGTTGCAGATGGGCAATGCTTCTACGGGTATTGCGAGAACTGCCTGTATCCCGTTACGGGTGATGAGTAGACCAAGGGCATGGTCATCTCTTAATCTCTCCTGATGCTTTTGTGGACTAATCAGGCTATGGCACTATGTTGTGAACTCAAAACTTATGTTTCAAAACTATGTTGCTTCCGCTTCAGAAATTCGAACTATGGTTTGTAATAACTGTTGAACTCCGATGTATTTGAAGTATGTGCGAACTGAATGTAACTTGTGGGCATGTACGCTAATCTATTACGATCTTGGTTAAAGTTGAATGACTTGAAATCCTTCGAGATTTCTGGACTACCGGGTTTGTACGAGCTTAAGTACTTGCAATCTCTGTGAAAGCAGCGATTCGGTGCTTAATCTGGTATAAATTGGTCGGTTCTGTCACACAGACACTGACCAAAATGCTACGTGCACCCGGCTATCCCGAGCACTACTGCACCCGGACTCTTCCCTTTCTCTCTCTTTCTCACTGCCAGGCAGGACCCACTGGTCAGGGTGACCCCATGCGTCAGGTCAACGGACCCACACGGCAGAGGCTGGGCAGACCCGCCGGCGTTGACCGGCCCTAGCTCGCCGGCGGTGAGGTCTCCGGCGACACCAACTCCACTTCTAGGCTCACCATCGCGAGGCGGACATGGTCGGTTTGGTCGCATGGCCAGCGCATCACCGGAGCGAGCTCGACGGCGGCAATGGCGGAGCGGTGGCGCGGCAACTCCACGGCACGGCATTGCCAGGCTATTCCATGGCTCAGCGATGCAAGCACTAGCTCAAGCACATCCTAAGCTACCTTCTAAGGCCTCTATCGGGCTCTGCCGGCCTCGGCATTGCCCGGCGCCACGCACGGCGGCGACATGGCCCTGTTCGGGCGGAAACAAGGAAAGAGGAGGGTCTCCATCTAACCCTAAGCATCTACGGAGGTCTAGGAGGTGAGAACTGGGCTTGGATTGAGATGGTTTGGACGGAAATGGCCGGACCAAGCTTTGGTCATGGCGGCGGCCATGGCGAGAACCCGAGGATGGCACTCGACGTTCTGCCGGCTAGAGAGGGAGAGAGGGGAAACCAACCCTTGCTGATGAAAGAGGAGGTTAGGGCGGAGAGGTTGATGGAAGGAATCGGACGGCGGTGCACTGAGGAGCGAGGAATCGCTCGCCGGAGTTCGGCGGGCGGCGGCGGCGCTTCGCTCTCGTGAAGATGGAGAGAGGCGGAGCGAGCGAGAGAGTGAGCGAGGAAATGGCTTTCTGGCTTGCAAGCGCGGAGTGGAGAGGAAGCAAATGGGACGGAGGGCTCAGGTGCGTTGCACCTGGCTAGTTCCTGTCGGGGGAGCTCTCGACCGGCGCGGCGGCGGCAGGAATCGTCCGCCACGCGGCGAGCGGACAGCGGGGGTGTCGGGGCGACGTGGCACTGATCGCGCAAACTGCGGGCGACGGCGAGCGGCGGTTTGGCCGGCGGAGAAGCGGTCTCGCGGCGGCGAGGCGGTTTCTGCCGGCGGAGGGGGCAGCGCGCGCGCGGGGGAGAAGAAGGAGAGGCTGACAGGCTGGGCCCACTAGGGTATAAACTAATGAAGTTTGGTTTATTTTTTTGATGCTCCATAACTTACAAACTAAGCCAAATTAGGAAAAGGTTCTAAAAGCAAAGTTGCTTAGAATTTTGTAAAGAACAATTCATCTTTAAGGCTCAAGTCCAAATTCTGCTTAGAAAAGGAAATTTACTCCTAATCCATTTTTCTAATGCAAGAAATCATATTTTAAAAGCTTTTTCTGAGAAAGTGCTTTTAAGCAAAGTTGTTTCTTTCATCAAGATCTACAACTTTGTTTTAAGGCACTAAGTCGGAAACAGAAAGCAAAACAAGGTTATACTAGAGACTATGCAAGGACTTAAGCACTCAATCAAGCATATGCACATGAAATGATGAGATGCTATGCTCATGCCATGACAAATTATGCAGTTTAGGGATTGCTTAACACCTAGGGTGTTACAGTACCCGCGGACTGTCCGGGACCCTGCTGAAGGCTGGTTTTTAGTGCAATTGCCGTCCCGGCTTTTTAGCTTGGTTTTTGGACTTCTCGTTTGGCCCTAGAGTTAACCAAGAAACATTTCTAGGTATCTTTGCTACTTGTTAGCATTGGTATTTAGGGATTTCTCGACGTAGCCTCCATTCTGCGTTTGGGACTCGGTTTTCAAAGGGTGAACTTGAGCCGGAGCTTTTGGTCCTTGGTTTGCTTGAGCTTTGTGGTGCTCCGTTGTGATCCTAGGGATCATCCACCCTCTTCCAAGGGTCGTGAGCATCACGGTTTCGGTCATTGCTTCTTGGGTTGATTTTGGGACATTTGGCCTAAAGTTTTGAGAGAAATTTTATTGGCTCCCATTCACCCCCCTCTGGTCGCCTTGCTTTTGCATTCTCGGTCCTTCATGGACTCATCGTCGCTTGTAGAAGCTGAGTCGTTATCCGAGTCGTCGACATCGCTGAGCGTAGCAAAGAAGGCACGCTGCTTAGCCTGGGCCTTCTCCAAGTACTTCTTGATGTACTCCTTTTTGAAGCCGCCCTTCTGCTTGTACTTCGCGGGGAGTACTTCTCCTTGCGCTTGCCGGAGTCGTACTTGTGCCCATGATCGCCCTTCCCAAAAGCTTGCTTGTTATTATTGGGAGAATTGGCGATGAAGTGGTCAGGGTCGCTGCACTCGAAACATCCAGAGCATCCTCCTCCGCGGTGACGGTTCATGTGGTTGTTGTGAAACCACGAGAACCGGTTGGCAAGCAAAACCAACTCATCATCTCCCATGAACTCCAGTTGCTCCTCTATGATAGAAGGAAGAGAGGAAAGTGCAAAGCCTCCAGAGGGGTTAGCAGAAGAGCCAGAAAGCAAAGCCATCGATGGGCCAGAAGGATTTTCATAAGAAGCCCTTGACATGGCGTCAATCTCACTGGACTTGAGCTTACTAAAGAGCTTGTCGCACGTGAGAGTCTCATAGTTAGGCGATTCGATGATCGCCTAAACCTTGGAGTCCCACACCGACGGATCGAGAGTGTGTAAAAGCTTGAGAGCCCTCTCATGATCGTCGAAAGGCAACAACTCCTTGTTAGCCCTGATCCTGTTGACAATCACCTGAAAGCGAGCAAATAAACTTTCTATGCTCTCTCCAGGCATGTGTCGATTGTTCTCATACTCTCGCTTGTGCGACTCGTAGAGACGGGTTTTGACTTGATTGGTTCTCTCATGGAAACGCATGAGGGTAGCCCAAATCTCCCGAGCCATAGCGAGGTGAGAAACGCGATCAAACTCCGTCATGCTCAAACATGAGAAAAGAGCATTACGGGCTCGGCTATTGGCTTCGTGCTCATCAATCTGATGCTGAGTCACACGAGCAGCCAAGACCATGTAATCTGCAGAGTTGCAAATATCCCAAATGGAAGCACCCAAACTCTGAAGATAGGCTGACATGCGTATCTTCCAATACGCATAGTTCGTCCCATCGAAGAACGGTGGTTTGCCCACGCAGCGATCCATGTCGCCTTCTGTGGATCTGGAGCCGGCTAAGGTGGAAGATCCTTATCCCGCTCCGACACCAATTGAAGGACCGAGAATGCAAAAGCAAGGTGACTAGAGGGGGGTGAATGGGAGCCTATAAATTTCTCTTGAAACTTTAGCCTTTGTCCCAAAAATCAACCCCCAAAAACTTCGACCGAAACGTGATGCCCACAACCCTTGGAAGATGGTGGATGATCCCTAGGATCACAGCGAGGCACCACAAGACAAGAGCAAGTCAAATGCCAAAAGCTTTGGCTCAAGTTCAACCCTACAAACTGACCCTCGAACGTAAATGAAAGGCTACGTCGAGAAATCCCCAAATACCTATGCTAACAAGTAGCAAAGATACCTAGAGAGGTTCCTTGGTTAACTATAGGGCCAAATGAGAAGTCCGAAAACCAAGCGGAAAAGCCGGGAGAGCAAATATACTAAAACACAACACTCAGCCAAATCCCGGACTATCCGGACTCCTGGTCCCGGACTGTCCGCGCTTTGGGCGGACTGTCCGCGGTCCCTCGGCGGACTGTCCGCCGGCCAAAACTGTGAAACAGCACAGTTGCTGAAAGTCCACTGCTTGATCCCAGACTGTCCGCGATCACCAACTGCAGACTGTCCGCCGGTCAAGCCGAGGAAGCACAGCCGGGACTCGTGACCACTGACTCGGCCGAAACCCGACGCGCGGACTGTCCGCGCCCCAATGGTGGACTGTCCGCGAATGAACAGAAAGGGTGATTTTGTTCGTCCCTTTCCCAAATCCTCCCAAAAACAATCCAAATCAAAATCCCTCGATTTCAAAACTTGGAGAGGATGATCACAAGATAGTTAGGAGACTATCCACAAGAAATCATACGCTCAAATCAACTCAATCAACGGGAAATCCAAAGGGAAGGTGTATGAACCAAAAAAGCACCATGAAACTTGAATTGACCCGATCTACTTGTTCATGACGAGTTAGATGAATTCCTTCAGTGGAAATAATCTCCTCACATCAAAGAACATGTTGATTCAAGTGGATTTCAAAAAGACGCAGTAGAGAGGGAGATCGAGTGACAGGAAAAACATGAAGAAACGAAGAACGCGAAGAACAAATTCAAAATGCGAATCAAACCATGAATTTGCAACCGTGTGGCTACCACATGCTACAACAGTGAGATTACGGTCTCACTTCCTCAAAATCTCATGAACATAGAGGTATGGTTCTCTGCGGATCTCAGTAGCTACAGCAGGGATGTGGGAGAGTAGGAAACCCTAAGTGGAGAATAGCAAATAACTAAGTTGGTTTGGGAGGTGGGTGTCTCCCCCTACTTATCCTAATTCTAATTCCCACTCTACCCCTACTAATTACAGAGCGAACCAGCTAAACCCTAAGGTTATTATGGACGACCTCGAAGTAGATGCTGATCCGACGCCCACTCCCGCACAATAGGTAGCTTCGCCTCAATGCAACCTCACCGATTGGCGCCACGTGCCACCACCGCTCTACTCGTCCATTTCACAGACCTCGCCCCCCCCCCCCCCCGGTTTTGAGGCCAAAACCGGGAAACCTGTCTTCACGACCAACCCCCGATTTTGAGGCCCAAACCGGGAAACCTATCGTCCATCGCCTGAGTTTTGTGGCCCAAACTCAGAAACCCGCCAGCGGCCAGGTTTTGAGGCCCAAACCTAAAAACCATCCTCAGCCCGAGTTTTGTGGCCCAAACTCGGAAACTGGCCGCACCTAGGTTTTGAGGCCCAAACCTGGAAACCGTCCACCAGTGATTTTTCTGTGGCTCAACCACCAAACCGAGTCGTAGAGGGGATGCACCGCCCGTGCACCCCGTCCACCGACACGTGTCCCCAGGTCCTCGACCCGAGCAACACCATGCCCCGCAAGTCTCCGCTCGTCACTGTCCCAGGCTGTCAGCCACCACAGCTGATCCTCAGGCCACCGGCCCCTCAGTCCAAGCCTCACGTCCGCCCTTCACCTCTCCCAGTCCGTCGGCACATCTCTACTTGACCTTCACCTTGCCTTCGATCACTGTATCCATGCTCAACACCTACACAATACAAGCCAAAGAACATGCGCATCAAACCAGTTGACAATCACTCATCACTCAAGATCCGGCATACACCCATGTATCCATAAAATCAAAGGCCAGTATAATACCCAAACTTTGACGATCTCGTCCAGAGAAGGAAAATAAAACGGACTCCACTCTACGTGCAGCATAAGAGAAGGAAAGAAAATAATATATTATTTTTGGCAAAAGCATGACGTCCAATAATATCCGAATGCGTGTCGGGATAGGAGAAGCAAGGGCACCTACTATGCATGTATGTACATGCCCGTAGCGGGTATATATTCATATACGTGTATTTTAATATTTCCTTTTATTTAGATATATCTTGTTAGGCAAGAACTTTTAGGACTCTTACTCGCCCAGGGTATAAATATAAACCCTCGGTCATTGTAATCGATCAAACAATCTTTCGGCCTCCGGCCAAACCCTTAGGAGTAGGAGTAATGTAGATCTCGGCGAAACTACGACCAGGCAGGGCTGCATCGGCTAGACCGAACTCCGGTTTGCTTGTAAGTTTCACCAATGGCCTGTGTTATTGTTCAATAAGGTTGTATTTGGCATCGATCAAACTCTTGTTAAACTATGACATGGGTTAGTTATCAGTTTAAGCTCATCTTTTGTAAGACTATCTTGACTTTGATCAATCTCTTGCTTTAGTCGATCTTGGCTAGTTATCGACTCTATTAGGTTTGGAAATCTAATAGATTCATTAAGTTATCGATATTGTTCATGCTTTAAGAGTTTATTATTGTTTCAACAATATCCTACCCAATCGAGATTGACAAGTTAGCTTAAGCTTAAAAGCTATCTAGATCGGTTATCCAAGGCCTTTTCACGTTTATATCAAAGGGAATAGCCGATCTAGACCCTCATCGACTAGCTTGTCGATCTCGATTGTTACATGCTACGCGTTCGAGATATTTGTTTAAATTATAGTTTAATCTGAGAATAAGTAGGTTTGGTTTCATATGCTTGTTATGGTTGTATTTCCGAACCCCACTGATAAGCATATTAGAGTAGATTTGTTTAGTCTTAGATCAAATCATAATTTGATGGATAGATCTTGTTCGCGCTTCATGGACCCTATATCGGGTAAAATAGCCAATCCAGTTATGTCTTCCCTCATAACGTATATGCCTTTTCTGGTCTAAAGCTAGCGAATCTACTAATTATATTGGACGTAATTTTGCTTGATCATCATTATGGCTGTATGGAGACACCCCACCGTTGATGATTAAGTTATGTTGTCGATCTGTGCGTTATTATGGCTGTATGGAAACACCCCACTGTTAATAAGCAGAATTGCCGATACGATTAGTCGAATTGTTAGTTTTACTCTGTTTTGTCATGTGCGTAGATCTATATATCTCTCATCACTTAAATTGGATCCGCTAGTTGTTTTTCTTATAATTTTACACATCTTGAGTAGCCGTTCTACTTCATCAATATCCATGTGTTTTATTCTTTTGAGAGTTGACTTTATAGTCAAAATCCTTTAACAATAGCTATCTCAGAGCCGTACACTTTGGAACTGTCTGGCATCAAACTGGCAGGTTCTATAATTTAGCATTGTTTTCTTTCTCCTTGTTAATTGCAGGTCAAATTGACTAGCACGCCTTGGACTCAGTTTCACCAAGACCAGCTTCTTCCTCGGAGGTTCAGGAGATCAGAACCCTTGCTCGAGACGGTCTCTAAGGCCTCGCGGTGTGCTTGGCGCTTGAACATACAATTTTTAGCGTCAACAGTATATTTATCCTCTTAAGTTTTTTATTCTATGAACAATTTAAACTAAAAAAAATGTGAGCATATGAAGGCTCACCATTAATTATACAAAAATATATGGGCACATGAAGGCTCATCATTAATTAAAAAAAGAGACAAAAATATATGGGCACATGAAGGCTCAACGCTATTAAGGGAACTAGCTTGGGGGAGATGCACCCCCGTTATCTTCATGATTCAGGTATGTCTTTATTATTATTATTATTATTATTACTACTACTAGCTTTTATATTATATCTTAAAGTGTGTTAGATTAAATAAATAAAATAGTGTGTCTAGTTTGTTTTAAGAAGTTGATGACTAAAGAAGAACCTTCTCTCTAATCTTTTGAATAGTTGCTCTGTCTAATCTCTTTCAAGTACCTAGCCTTCAAAGCATGAGTTCTTCTAATTAATAATGATGTCTTAAAATAAAATTAAATGCATTGTTGGCAAATACTTAATTTAAGGTCTAGGTAATTGGGATATGACATGTGATGATCTAAGTTACTATTATCTTGTTCTAAACAACAATAAGTTCCGAAGATTTCTAAATATAAACATGACTAATAGTTGCATTAAGTTAAATTAAGCTTTGTTGAGCAAGAACCGTGGGGCAAACACCCCCGACAACTTAAGATAAATTAATATAGAGAAGGTTCCACTAGTACAGAACGATACAACACAGTCAGTTGTAGACCCATTTGTACAGGCGTTTTTGTCAACCGCCTGCGCTGGGGGCCAGTAGAAATAGGACCACAGCACAGACGGTTGCGTGTGAACCGCCTGTGGAAAGGATTTTCACAGGCGGTTGACATAGAGAACCGTCTGTGAAAAAACTTTTTGGAAAAGCTAAAAATAAATAGAGAAAAAATATTTTAATTACGGCGAGGACCTTACCACCAAGCGCCCGCCCGTCTCCGTCAATGTCGCAAGTCGCAAGTCGCGGCATTTTTCGCTCAAAATCCGCGGCTAGCGCAGCCGGTGGGATTCAAACCCACGACCTCGGCCTCGCGCGAAGCCTCCTCTACCACTGCGGTTCCCCACATATTATACAAACCCGAGTGTAATTTGCTTGTTTGAGGTCCTAAACGATTTCAAATCAAAAAATTGTCAACTACAAAGTTTCATAACTTTTCGAGACGAACAACTTTTGTATTGGTCATTTTCCCATCCGAGGTCATTTATAAAATTTGAATTTCAAATTTAAGACCATTGAAACATATTTTTCGTTAACAAGATGACTTCAAATTAAAAAGTTGTAATTTACAAAGTTTTATAACTTTTCGAGACGAACAACTTTTATTTTGGGTGTTTTTTTCATCCGAGATAGTTTGAAAAAAATCAAAAAAAAATACGTGTATTTCTATTGGCGGTTGTCTTAACGAACCGCCTGTAGAAATCCATTTCTACAGGCGGTTTGTTAAGACAACCGCCTGTAGAAATGTCTCATTTCTATAGGCGGTTGTCTTAACAAACCACCTGTAGAAATGGATTTCTACATGCGGTTCTAGAATTGAGGTCCACCGGTTCATTTCTACAGGCGCGTGGTAACTCAAACCACCAGTAAAAAGAAAATTGAGGCACTAGGAAAAATCGTCTTTCTACTAGTGTTCAACACTTACAGGGAATTACAAAGCCTAACCAGAGGTTAGAGCAAATTAGAAGAAAAAGAATGGGCGGACAACAAAGGAGAGAAACAGCAAGGGGACTAAGCAAATCCAAGCGAAAATTACAGGGCATGCAGCCACAACTGAATCGACTGATGAAGGCTCGAATTGATTCTGTAGAGGTGGTTAGTCACTTCGGCCTTAAAACTTGCCTTCCAAGAAGACAAGCAGGGTAATTTTCCATTGAAAATATAGGCGTTTCTTTCGATCCATATACACCAGGCTCCAATCATGGCAATTTCCATGAAAAAAGGAAGCACAAACAAATTTCTAGCATCCATAATCTTCTCACAGATATCCATGTTCTCATTCCACGTGATGCCAAGAGCATACCATCTAGCTTCTGCAGAGGTGCAGCCAAAGAAAAGGTGCTCCACTGTTTCTTCTCTGCCATCCTGACACATTGCACAATTGTACCCTTCTTCTAGAAATTTTTTTCTCCTCCTTAGCATATTTCTAGTGTTCAGTCTGTCAATTAGAAGAAGCCAGACAAAGAATTTAATTTTTGGGACACACTTGGACTTCCAAATCCAGATGATTGGCTTTGGGGGGGTTAAGGAGAGGAACTGATGCTCATAAAATCTGCTAGCAGAAAATTTTTGATTGCCCCAGATATAGTTCCAAGTATCTTTCATATCATTGACTAATGGTTGATATTGAGTAGTTTATCATGCCATTGAATTGAGATCACTTACACATTTCATCCATCTTCCGCATATATGCTCATAATTATCTATTGCTACCCTCTGAGAAGTTTGTTGGAAGCATGTGGCTATTATTAAAAAAAGAGAGAAAAAAACCAAGGAAATAAAAAGGGACAAGTGTCCGAAACCTCAAAAAGATAGATCACGAGGAAATAAAAATGGACAAGTGTCCGGAACCTCAAGGAAGAATATATATATATATAGAAAAATAGGCACGTGCCCGACAGTAGAATTAGCCTAATAGCCATATGTCTCTGGTAAACAGAAGAGAGTAAATATATTCAAAAGAGCAACCAACTTCATTTTTCCATACACGAGCACTTCTTGATTCAATGGTTGGTTAACTTTGTCTTTGGATCCATAGTTTAATTTGACAACATATGTATTAAAGCTTAAAAAAATTAATTTTAACTCCAGGATAAAGGTGAAGTGAAGAACTAGAGACATAGTGCTTGATTTGATCGTTCAATGTTTCAATTACTTAAGATCTATGGTAAAAGTAATAAGCCCCATGAAGAATAACATAATTTATTTTGGAGAATTTTTGTTTAACAGCAGGTATACTTGTTGGAAGTGAAGGTATTGTGGCAACTCCTGATCCATTGTTAATTTTTGGTTTTGATAAGGGACTAGCAAAAGGTAAGCTTGGGGGAGTTGTTGACACTGGTTATCTATCAAAATTAAAGGATAAATAAATATGAAAAGGGCATGAATTCAATCACCAATAAATGTTTAGGGTTTTAATTGACAATATTCCACGAGTTTTGGTGAATTATGATTCTGCAGGGACTAAATAGGAAAACAAGCACTGATTACTACTCCTAGAAGGAAACCGATGGAAGATTATAGAACCGGCACGTCAAGAATACTCTAGAAGGACCTAGAGGACACTAGAGGACATCACGATGCGAAACACCCCGAGAGGCTTCCAGGTGCGACCGACCGGTCCCACCCCATGACCGACCGGTGGGCCTAGGGGGCCCCTTGCCTCCGTCTTCTGGAACCTTCCTCTACCGCCTCTGAGGATCCATCTTAGCCCTACTTGAAGTCGGTTTGATCTAACGGCCGCGGTTGATCCCTCAGGGCTATATATTCAGGCCCCCAGGCCCCAGGGTAGAGCAAGTTTCTCTTTAGAAAAGTCTACGCCTCATTCAGAAACCCTAGAAGAAGACTTCAAGAGCCAGCTTTCAAGTAGAAGACCAGATGCCCCTCTAGTTGAGGTTTAGAACCTAGTCTTATACTAGAACTAGAAGAGAGAGAGGAAGACATCAAGAAGGAGCTCTGGCCTGTTGGATCAACTTCTTCATCTTGTACCTGCAGATTCAAGTTCATCTTCAACTTGCTTCAGCGATTGTTTCGGTAATCAACGTCTATATTTAAGTTTGAGCCATTGTTCTTATTATTCTTAAGGTTTATGACTCTCTTTTACGTACTTTAATTCTAAGTTGCTCTAGAGTTAGAGTAGTTGGATAGTGTAAGCATGGTGCTTAGACTTGATAGCTCATAAATGCCTCCTATAACGCCGGTAGTAGTGGTTGTTCGCAAGGGTGACTCTTATAGCTTTGTTGATTCTTCTATAGTCCACTTACCCGTTGTTGACGCTAGTTATCTATCAAAATTAAAAGATAAATAAATATGAAAAAGGCATGAATTCAATCACCAACAAAGGTTTAGGGTTTCAACTGACAATATTCCACGAGTTTTGGTGAGTTATGATTCTGCAGGGACTAAACCAGGAAACCGGCACCGATAGCTTCCCATAGAAGGAAACCGACGCGAGGTAATGCAACCGGCATGTCAGGATTATTCTAGAAGACTCCAGGGGACGCAAGAGGACACCAGGAGGTCGACCACCATGAGAGGCCACCAGGTGGGACCGACCGGTCCCACCCTATGACCGGTCAGTCTCCCCCCGGGCCCGCTGCCTTCCTTCCTTTGCAAGCTACCTCCACCGACCTCCTAGGATGCATCTCCACCATCCCCGAAGTCGGTTTGATCCAAGGGCTCACGTTCCACGCTCTGGGCTATAATTACAGCCCCAGACCCCCCTCTCCAGGCATCTCCCTCTTCATTATTCATCTCCACATCAGAAACTAGGGTTCTAATATAGAAGTAGAGGTCCCTCTAGATGAATCTCTTCTAGTTCATCTAGAATTAGATCTAGTTCATCTAGTTGTAATCAAGAGCCAGCTATCAAGTAGAAGATTAGATACCCCTCTAGTAGGATTAGAACCTAATCTTATTCAAGAACTAGAAGATAGAGAGAGAGGAAGAGATCAGGAGGAAGCTCCGGCCTGTCGGATCAACTTCTTCATCTTGTACCTGTGGATTCAAGTTCATCATCAACTTGCTTCAACGATTGTTTCGGTAATCGACATCTATATTTAACCTTGAGCTATTGTTCTTATTATTCTTAAGGTTTGTGACTCTTTTGAGTGCTTTAATTCTAGATGCGCTAGAGTTAGAGTAGTTGGATAGTGTAAGCGTGGTGCTTAGACTTGATAGCTCATCATCAATGCCTCCTATAACGCCGGTTGAAGTGGTAGTTCGCAAGGGTGACTCTTATAGCCTTGTTGATTCTTCTATAGTCCACTACCCGTGTGTAGGCTCGGTAGGATTATACATTTGCATAAAAGAATCATACTCTGTTTGTGACCTTTTATGGCAATTCCCCATTAAGAATAATAAACATATCTTAAGTTGGATTTAGATAACCTTAGTGATCCCCTCTACACTTCTAGATTCTCCGTCCTTGTTAGCCACTCAGGGGTTAAACACTTAAGACTTACTGCTATCCGTTCCTTTGGGTTCGATATTAAAACTGGGTTACATCCGGTGAAGTGCTACATCGGTAGACATTATCTGTGCGCCAAAGGTTTAGGCTTTCAACTGACAATATTCCACGAGTTTTGGTGAGTTATGATTCTGCAGGGACTAAACCAGGAAACCGGCACCGATAGCTTCCCATAGAAGGAAACCGACGCGAGGTAATGCAACCGGCATGTCAGGATTATTCTAGAAGACTCCAGGGGACGCAAGAGGACACCAGGAGGTCGACCACCATGAGAGGCCACCAGGTGGGACCGACCGGTCCCACCCTATGACCGGTCAGTCTCCCCCCGGGCCCGCTGCCTTCCTTCCTTTGCAAGCTACCTCCACCGACCTCCTAGGATGCATCTCCACCATCCCCGAAGTCGGTTTGATCCAAGGGCTCACGTTCCACGCTCTGGGCTATAATTACAGCCCCAGACCCCCCTCTCCAGGCATCTCCCTCTTCATTATTCATCTCCACATCAGAAACTAGGGTTCTAATATAGAAGTAGAGGTCCCTCTAGATGAATCTCTTCTAGTTCATCTAGAATTAGATCTAGTTCATCTAGTTGTAATCAAGAGCCAGCTATCAAGTAGAAGATTAGATACCCCTCTAGTAGGATTAGAACCTAATCTTATTCAAGAACTAGAAGATAGAGAGAGAGGAAGAGATCAGGAGGAAGCTCCGGCCTGTCGGATCAACTTCTTCATCTTGTACCTGTGGATTCAAGTTCATCATCAACTTGCTTCAACGATTGTTTCGGTAATCGACATCTATATTTAACCTTGAGCTATTGTTCTTATTATTCTTAAGGTTTGTGACTCTTTTGAGTGCTTTAATTCTAGATGCGCTAGAGTTAGAGTAGTTGGATAGTGTAAGCGTGGTGCTTAGACTTGATAGCTCATCATCAATGCCTCCTATAACGCCGGTTGAAGTGGTAGTTCGCAAGGGTGACTCTTATAGCCTTGTTGATTCTTCTATAGTCCACTACCCGTGTGTAGGCTCGGTAGGATTATACATTTGCATAAAAGAATCATACTCTGTTTGTGACCTTTTATGGCAATTCCCCATTAAGAATAATAAACATATCTTAAGTTGGATTTAGATAACCTTAGTGATCCCCTCTACACTTCTAGATTCTCCGTCCTTGTTAGCCACTCAGGGGTTAAACACTTAAGACTTACTGCTATCCGTTCCTTTGGGTTCGATATTAAAACTGGGTTACATCCGGTGAAGTGCTACATCCAAATTTTGGCGCCGTTGCCGGGGAACGGTAGATCATTTTACGTCTTAAGTATAACCTTGTAATCATACTTTTATCTTTTCCTTTTTTGTCCCAGTCTTTTCATTATTTTTGTTTTCATTCTTATGAATGTTATTTTTTGAATTCCACTCTTATCTATCACTACCCCATGAGCAAGCTATAACCAGTAGAATCCTTATACCTCATCATAATACCTGGTTATAAGCTATGCCTACCTTTTTGCTGCACTGTCCTTGTAAAGAGCATAAAAATATAATTATGAAAATATTCCTTTGGGTATTCTTGTCACTAACCTTTCCAGGTCTGGAGCAGAAAATAACGAAGGAACAATAAATACAAGGTATGTCCCACCAATCATCATGCAACATTGAATTACAGGCTTTCTAAGTATATTCCTTGCCATGTTGCTATGTTGGTTGCCCCTACCTTTAAGATATGCTCATATACTAATCATACTCTTTCATCACCATCTGAATAAACCTCTACAATGCTTTCATGTTACCTTTATTTGCTATAGTATATTCTTTGGTTTTGAAGTATTATCATACACCTTTTAAATTAAGCATGGAGCTTAGTTTAACTGTTTTCATGAATTAAAGTAAGACATGGTGTCTGGTTTTATTCTTGAGCTAAAAGGTGTGCTGATTTTACCTCTAAAGGCTTTTAAATTAAGTATGGTGCTTAGGTTAAAATGCCTTCCTAGATCAAATTAGACATGGTGTCTAGGTTGATTTCTGAACTGATAGTATGCTATAGTTGATATTGGATATTTTTGTTGGACTAACCCCTGCAGGAAAACTTTCAAAATCAATTTGGGAATGTCCAGGAGATAAACTCACATTGGAGATGAAGCAAGACGTACAATGAACTTCAACAACTCTTGCACAATGAAGACTCAGCTCATTCATCATGGATAAAAGAACTGTGAGTATCAAAGTTTATTTATTATGTCTTCTACTGCAAGTTATCTTTTGTCTTAAATCATGTTAAACTGTAGCTAACACATGAAATACTAGTCTATGCTAAAGTAATCCTAAAAACATCTCCTTATTAGCATAGATGCAAAATACATATGTTTTGGACAACAACCCATGCTTTAAATTCTTGCAATCCTTCGGGTATATATCCACTAACATTACGCAGGAGAGAGATTTTGTTCATCCATGGTTTGATCTAAACATTGAAGATCCAAAACTCAAACCATAGACACACAAACCTACTCTCAGATCACAAATGGTGCTAGCCTAGCTTTGAGTCTTGCTTGGACACTGATGACAAACAGGATGCAACTTACCTCATATAAGACAACCTATGCCTGCAACCATCATTGTCCAAGACATCAAGACAAGAAGTGGGAAGTTATCCTCTTTTCTAATCAAGAGCTAGCTTGGGAGACAAGAAGGTACCACTACAACAATAGCAAGATCTACAAGTCAAACACATGAACATGTTGTTGGGAGACCATCTACATCACAAGCCAGACTGGGAGAGACAATTCTGTCGTCTAGATGTGTTTCACAATCAAAGGGAGGAAGGAGAAAACCAACTTCAAACATATTGATCTTCTACCCACCGCTTTGATCAATACAAACCACTAGATGCTATCCCAGTCGAAAAGAAGAATATGATCCACCACTCATTCTTGGAAGATCGTTCTTGAACACCATCAATGTTATCATCTTTGTCGGACCTGGAGAAGTCAACTTTTGGATCTTTTTGTTGATTCTTCAACAACTACATCAATTATGAGCACCCAAAGAGAACCAAGAGAAGACCTTAAAGGGAGAACCAACTGCCAAGAATTGAGGAGGGCATCATGAAGGATGAAGCCACTGCACCACAAGAGTTAGAAGATGGAGAGATAGTACCTGAGCTAGAAAAATCAAGAAGAACAATCGATAAGATCTCCATCATCTAGACACTGTTGAGAGGACAATTCTCAGTTGAGACATTACAAGACAAAAGACTCTCTTGGAGGCACTCGAGTAGCAGCTCTAAATTCAAGTCTCTTGCCAACCCAATGATTAAAGGAAAACAAGAAAGGTTGATAAGAGAAGAATACGGAACTATCCGTACATCCTCAAAGTACAGAATTAAGACAAGAAAGAGAGAGGATTCTAGTCAGCATACTCGAAGAACAATGCGCCTTCACTGATAAGTCGACACAAGAGAAGGAAGGTCAATACCTATAAAGATGATTCCACTATGATCTTCCTCCTCTCAATCACACTATGAGACGAGCAAGAGAATGCGGATACATGGGTGTATGCCGAGTCTCTGTGTGATGAGTGATTGTCAACGGAGATGATGCGCATGTTCTTTGGCTTGTGTTGTGCAGGTGTCGAGCACGGAGACAGTGATCGATGGCGGGTGAAGGTCAAGTTGCGACGTGCCGTGCCGACGGACTGGGCGCGATGAAGGATGGGCGTGCCGTGCGGCGGACGTGCCATGCCGATGTATCGGACGGTGAAGGGCGGACGTGGACTTGGACTGATGGACTGGAGGCCGGAGGATCAGCTGTGGTGGCTGGCAGCCTGCGACAGCGACAAGCGGAGAAGTGCGATCATGTCGGTGGAAGGGGTGCACAGGCGGTGCATCCCCTCTACGACGCCGGTTTGTTGGTAGAGCCCGGGAAAAACCAACGGTGGACGGTTTCCAGGTTTGGGCCTCAAAACCTGGGTGCTGGGTTTCCAGGTTGAGCCACAAAACCTGGGCGCGACGGTTTCCAGGTTGAGCCTCAAAACCTGGGCGTGGGCCGGTTTCCGAGTTTGGGCCTCAAAACTCGGGCGCGGACGGTTTCCGAGTTTGGGCCACAAAACTCGGGCTGGAGGCTGGTTTCCCGGTTTGGGCCTCAAAACCGGGGGCTGATGGAAAAGGCTGGTTTCCCGGTTTGGGCCGCAAAACCGGGGGTGCAGAGTGGTGGCGGCACGTGGCGGCGATCTGAAGGTTGCGTGGAGGCGACGCGGAAGACCGTGCGGGCGTGGCCGTCGGATCTACCTACCACCAGCGGGTGGACTAGAATAGCCTTAGGGTTAGGCTGGTCCGCTCTGTAATTAGAGTAGAGAGGGGTAGAGTAGGAAATAGACTTAGGCTAGGTTAGTATAAGTAGTCTAGGGGAGACACCCTCCTCCCCATCTCAATCGCAGTTAGAGCTTTCATTTCCTAGGGTTTCCACTCTCCCACCTCCTGCTTTAGCTAGTTGAGATCCGCAGAGAGACTCCACTCTGTGTACTGTTGATTTGAGGAAGTGAGGCCGTATCCTCACCTTGGAGCACAGATCGATGGCTTGATTTGCGTCCTTAATTCGAGTTCGTGGCTGTGATTCGCGTTTTCTTTGTGTTCTTCGCGGAATCCTTTTTCTCCACGATTTTCCCGTCGCTTGATCTCTTTGCTCGGTTCATCTTTTGCAAAACCGTTTGAACCAAGTTGTTCTAGATCGTGAGGCTCTCCTTTCCACCGAAGGAATTAAACTCTAACCTCACGGTCTAGGAGATCGATCGATTTTCGTTTTTGATTGTGTTCTTGCCTCCATGCCCCGAAATTTCTTGATTCACCGATTTGGAGTTAGGTTCGAGCCATGATCTCTTAGAGATAGCTCACTAACATCCTTGTGACCCCTCAGATCGAATCCTAGGCCTAGAGCTTTTGATTTAGAGGAGATCGGGTTGAATCATCAAAGAACTGCGCTGTTTTCGGGAGCATCGGACGCTTTCACGGGAGCATCGGACGCTAGGGTCCCTAGCATCGGACGCTCCGGTGACGCGTGTCACGTTTTCGGCGTTTTAGTTTGCATCGGACGCTAGGCATCGGACGCGTCCGTTGTCCATCGGACGCGCCGGAGCCTTTGCATCGGACGCTGGGTGATTACTGTTCACAGCGTCCGATGGTGGAACAGTAAGGTTCCAGAACCGTCCAGTCTGCATCGGACGCTTCCGGTGGTCTGGCATCGGACGCAGGCCAGCGTCCGATGCGACTGGTTTCGCACGGTTTCGTCCGCGGTTCCCTCGTTCGTTGTCGGAATTGATTTCCGTTTTTTGCGTTGGCTTTCTAGGGTTGTCTAAGTGTCTCGCTGTGCTTCTAGGAAGCATCCACCCTACATATAGGGTCGTGGACATTAGCAAGCTCTAGGGTTCGCTCTTGGGGTCGATTTTGGGACAGTGGCATCTAGTTTCCGTAAGGAAATTTTGAAGCTCCCATTCACCCCCCCTCTGGTCGCTTCGGTTAGCTTCTCGGTCCTTCAATTGGTATCGGAGCAGGTTAAGGATCTTCCACCTTAGCCGGTTCCAGATCCACCGAAGGCGACATGGATCGCGGCGTGGGCAAACCGCCGTTTTTCGATGGGACGAACTATGCGTATTGGAAGATACGTATGTCGGCCTATTTGCAGAGCTTGGGCGCTTCGATCTGGGATATTTGCAACTCCCCTGATTACGTGGTCTTGGCTGCTCGTGTGACTCAACAGCAGGTCGATGAGCACGATGCCAATAGCCGAGCCCGTAATGCTCTTTTCTCTTGTTTGAGCATGGGTGAGTTTGATCGCGTTTCTCACCTCGCTACGGCTCGGGAGATCTGGGACACTCTCATGCGTTTTCATGAGGGCACCTCTCAAGTCAAAACCCGACTCTACGAGTCGTTCAAGCGAGAGTATGAGAACTTTAGACATCAACCTGGCGAGAGCATAGAAGTTTATTCGCTCGCTTTCAGGTGATTGTCAACAGGATGAGGGCTAACAGAGAGCAGTTGCCATTTGACGATCATGAGCGTGCTTTGAAGCTTTTGCACACTCTTGACCGTTCCGTGTGGGACTCCAAAGTTCAGGCGATCATCGAATCCCCGAACTATGAGACTCTCACCTGCGACGAGCTCTTCAGTAAGCTCAAGTCCAGTGAGATTGATGCTATGGCGAGGGCCTCCTTTGAAAATCCTTCTCGCCCGTCCATGGCTTTGGTTTCCGGCTCTTCCTCTAACCCCTAGCTGGTTTTGCACTTTCTTCTCTTTTTTCTGTGACAGAGGACCAGCTGGAGTCTTTGGGACGACGATGTTGGCTTTGCTTGCCAACCGGTTCTCGCGGTTCCACAACAACCGCATGAACCGCCGTCGTGGAGGAGGACGCGCCGGATGCTACGAGTGCGGCGACCCCGACCACTTCATCGCCGACTGCCCCAAGAAGAAGAACAAGCATCTTGGGAAGGGCGATCACGGCCACAGGCGCGACTTCAAGTACAAGGAGAAGCACGTTCCCCAAGGCACAAGAAGCGGGGCGGCTTCGACAAGGAGTACATCAAGAAGAAGTACTGGGAAGAAGCAGCAGGCTGAGCAGCGTGCGTTCTTCGCCACGCTCAGCGACGTCGACGGTCGGATGACGACTCCGCTCGATCGAGTGATGACGAGTCCGAGAAGAAGAAGCTGGAGGACACGTTCAACGGCTTGTGCTTCTTCGCCGGCGACGAAGGCCTGTGTACCATGGCGCTCGGAGATGAGGTCCGTGGCGAGCTGGAGCACACACCTCGGAACGACGACGACGACGACACCTCCCAGGTATCTCTCACCTACGACGAGCTTTCCTCGAGGTTGAGAAGTTGACTGCTGCCTCCTTAGCCAAGATAAGTTGCTTAGGCGTGCCGCGCTAGAGAGCGCAAGGAGTTTAGGCAGAAGTGGGAGGACACGGTGAAGGAGCTTGAGTTCGCTCGGTCCACCGTGGTTGTGTCGGAGGAGTTGGAGTGCGAGAGTTGCACCGCGCACATGACGGATCTTCTCACTCTGAGGAGTAAGCATGCTGCGCTGGTAGATGAGGTGGATGAGCTCCGAGCTAGACCGCAGCTGTTGGGTGCGTGCAAGACTTGTCCTGTCTTGCAATCCGAGTTGGCAGAGAAGAATGCCAAGCTTGAGTCTTTTGAGAAGGCCGGCTCGGATAGCACTTGTGTCAAGAGGTGTGCTTTGTGTGAGGGCCTGGAGCAGGAGATGGCCAATGTGAGGCATGACAAGATGCGTACCGAGGAGGAAAACACATACCTTCGGACCGTCTTGTCATGGGTGTCTTGTGGTGAGCCTCAGCTCGGGATGATGATCCCAATTCAAGCGAGCTGCTGGGGCTCCTGGTGTAGGTCTTGGCCAGAGTGTTGATCTTTCAGTTTTGGTAAGATTGGAGAGTCTAGTGGTCTGAACCCCTGTGAGAAGCCCAACTCCACCACTACTCCCAAACTAACCAAGCTTCCACCCAAAGAGCCTGCCAAGCCTGTCACCAAGGATGGTTTGTAGTTGAACCCCCCAAGGCTCCACCCAAGAATCCACAATGGCAACCCAAGCCCAATCACCTAAAGAACAAGCTTGACACAATGCCACCCATCCGAGAGGAGTTGCCACAGAAGGGCAAGGGCAAGGTGAACCATACCCACATCCCTGCAAACCAACAACCCCCTTTGCGCGCGGTGAGGTTTCAGTGTGACTTTTGTGGGCGGGATGGTCACCTGAGTGAGTTCTGCTTTAGGCGCAGGAGAGAGAGGCGCGCCGTGCTAGGGAGATGCAGAACCCGGACATGTTTCACCCAGCTCGTGGTGGACATGCTCCGAAGCCTCAGGGGAGAGCTGCTAGGTCTGGAGGGAAGCATACCCAGCCTAGGCAGCAGGAGAGAGCCCTAGGAGGGAGACTAGGCCTAGAGGTGGAGCACCTCAGTTTGTTAGGCCTAGGCAGCAGAGAGCTCCGAGGAGGGACGCTAGAGTTGAGCAGCATGCTCCTAGGCGTAGACCTCGTAGAGAGCGTGCCCGACGGGGTCCTGCTTTTGCAGGTAACGGACCCCGTGGCGGAGGCTTTGTTGAGCGCTTTGTCCCACCGCAGGTAGAGTTTCGCGGTGAGCGCTTCTTCCCCAGCGGACCACGTTTTCCTGTGCGTGGTGATCGCTATCCCCCTAGACAGGATGGTTTTTACACTGACCGTTCTTTTGAGCAGCCGGCCCAACACTGGTTTCCTTCTTATCTTACTAACCCCAGTGTTGGACCGTATGTTCACCCTATGTCTTTTTATTGATGTAGGAGGAGCGGTTGGAGGACATTTGGCTTGTGGATTCCGGTTGCTCGAGGCACATGACCGGAAATGCCAAATGGTTCTCCAGCCATAGTCCGGTCGCCGGAAAGGAGTACATAACCTTCGGCGACAAAGGTAAGGGCAAGGTATTGTCCGTTGGTGCAGTGCGGGTTAATGAGCACTTTGTGTTGCGCGAGGTTGCTCTTGTTTCTAACCTGCATTTTAACTTGCTTTCTGTTTCGCAACTTTTTCGTGAAGGCTATGAGATTCGTTTCAAACCGAACCTTAGCCGGATCTTAGATCCTAAGGGTGATCTTGTATGTCTGATTTCACCCTTTGGGAATGTCTTTCGCGCGAATTTCTCAAAGTCGTTTGGATTCTCGCTGTCTTTTGGCTAGTCCTTCTTCTTCTGATCTTTGGAAGTGGCATAGGAGGCTCGGTCACTTGAGTTTTGACTTGCTTGCAAGACTTAGCTCACTTGCTTAATCCGAGGATTGCCCAAGCTTTCGTTGGAGAAGGATCTAGTTTGCCATGCTTGCCGGCATGGAAAGATGGTTGCTGCTCCCACCATCCTTTGACCAAGGTTATGACCTCGCACCCCGGAGAGCTTTTGCATATGGACCTTGTTGGTCCGGCTCGGGTGAGCTCGATTGGTGGGAAGTGGTATGTGCTTGTTATTGTTGACGACTTTTCGAGGTATTCGTGGGTCTTCTTTTTAGTTGAGAAGTCCGAGACATACTCCTTCGCTCGCAATCTGATTTTGCGTCTTCAGAACGAGTTCCCTTTGAACTCGATGCGAGCGATTAGAAGTGATAATGGTTCCGAGTTTAAGAATTCGGATTTTGAGGTGTTTTGTAACCGCCTTGGTTTGGAGCATCAGTTTTCTCCCCCTACACACCGCCCCAAAATGGTGTTGTAGAGAGGAAGAATCGGATCCTTGTTGAGATGGCCAGGACGATGCTTGATGAGCATAGGACTCCTAGGCGCTTTGGGCCGAAGCTATGAACACTGCATGCTACATTTCGAATCGCATTTTTCTGAGAGCGTTTTTGAAGAAGACCTCTTATGAGTTGCGTTTTGGTCGCCAGCCCAAGGTGAGTTATTTTAGAGTCTTTGGTTGCCACTGTTTTTATATTGAAAAAAGGCAACCTGGACAAGTTTGAGTCTCGTTCTTCTGACGGTGTGTTTTGGGTTATGGCACTCACACTCGAGCTTATCGTGTACTTAACCTTGACACTAACCGAGTCATGGAGACATCAGATGTCACCTTCGACGAGACTCTTGTTTGCCTCTTCTCGTTTTGAGCGTGCAGGTGATCATGAGGTTGGAGAGCCTCTTTTTGATGACGAGGACGAGGGTGCTGAAGGTATAGATGATCCAGCACCCCCTCCACCTGCCGTGCCGCAAAGAGCGGCCTCGACGACGACTCACGGCCCCGACACTTCTTCTTCCTGGGGGCCGTGGGATCCTCCACCTCGCGCGGTACCTTTTGTACCGGGGTGGAACCAGCTACTGTTGAGGGGGAGGTCACTTCTTCCCGGGAGGCGCCACGACATATCCAGCGCCAGCACCCCCCTGAACAGATGATCGGCGACATCGACGAGCGGGTTACTCGCTCCAGGTCACAGCACATCTCGCACTTTGCTCATTCTGCTTTTGTTGCGTCTTTTGAACCCCGAGATGTTGGACACGCATTGACGGATCCGGATTGGGTCAATGCCATGCATGAGGAGCTAGAGAACTTTGAGCGAAATCGGGTTTGGGTTCTAGTGCCACCACCTCCTGACTGTAAACCTATTGGGACAAAATGGGTATTTAAAAACAAGCAAGGAGAGGAGGGCCACATTGTGAGAAACAAGGCCCGGCTTGTAGCGAAGGGTTATAGTCAGAAGGAGGGGATAGATTATGAGGAGACCTTTGCTCCTGTAGCTCGTTTGGAGGCTATTAGGATACTCTTGGCTTATGCTGCATCCATGGGTTTCAAACTTTTTCAAATGGATGTCAAGAGTGCCTTCTTAAACGGCTACAGGAGAGAGGTCTATGTCCAGCAACCCCCCGGTTTTGAAAATCCCAAGTTTCCAAACCATGTTTTTAAACTCCACAAAGCTTTGTATGGTTTGAAACAAGCCCCTAGAGCCTGGTATGAGAGATTGAAAACCTTTTTGCTAGCTAAGGGTTTTAAAATGGGATGTGTAGATAAGACGCTCTTTCTCCTCCGGCAAGGCAAAGATACTCTCTTGGTCCAAATTTACGTGGATGATATCATTTTCGGTGGTTCTTCTCACGCTTTGGTTGCCAAGTTTGCAGATACTATGAGCAGGGAGTTCGAGATGAGCATGATGGGCGAGCTGACTTTCTTTCTCGGGTTGCAAATTAAGCAATCCCGAGAGGGGACGTTTGTGCACCAGGGCAAGTACACGAGGGACTTGCTGAAGCGGTTCGACATGGGTGAGGCCAAGCCTCTTCCGACGCCATGTCGACGACGACTGCCCTGGATGCTGACACGGATGGAGAAGCAGTGGACCAGAAGGAGTACCGCAGCATGATTGGATCGCTGCTCTACCTGACGGCGACACGGCCGGACATTCAGTTCGCCGTGTGTTTGTGCGCGCGCTTTCAGGCTTCGCCACGCACTTCTCACGTCAGGCCGGAGTGAGCGGTGAAGCGCATCTTCAGGTACCTTTGTTCACGCCTGAGCTCGGGATTTGGTATTCTGCTTCTTCCACCCTCTCGCTTTGTGGTTTTTCTGATGCTGATTTTGCTGGTTGTCGCATTGAGCGCAAGTCCACTTCTGGGACTTGCCAGTTTATTGGGTCTTCTCTGGTGTCGTGGTCTTCTCGCAAGCAGTCTAGTGTCGCTCAGTCTACCACGGAGGCTGAATATGTTGCTGCGGCTAGCTGCTGTTCCCAGTTACTCTGGATGATGGCCACTTTTGATTTGATTTGGTTTGAGCTTTACTCGAGTTCCTTTGCTTTGTGACAGCACGAGTGCTATTAGCGTTGCTAAGAACCCCGTGCTTCACTCGAAAACCAAACACATTGATGTGCGCTTTCATTTTTGCGCGAGACCACCAGGAGAAGGGTGATATCGACCTTCGCCATGTCGATACTCATCACCAATTGGCTGATATTTTCACCAAGCCTTTAGACGAATCAACCTTTAATAGGTTGAGGGGTGAGCTTGGTGTGTTTCCCCTTTTAGATGGGGGAAGCATTTTGAGACGTACAGACTGACTCTTTTTTTTTTGAGGCTCTTTTCTTTTGAGTTTCTTGAGTCTCTCCATTTGGTATCTTCTTTCTTCAGTTTTGTGTCGGGCATACGCATTTACATTCTGAGCTTCATGTCTATATTCACTAGAATGTAATTATGCTCTTGTTAGTATTGCTCCGATACTTATGATGATGCTTGTAGCTTATGCTCTTCTGATCACTGTTACATATATGAGCGAGCTATTTTTGGAATGGTGATTTATGCCTAATGTATATAAATCTGAAAATGTTCACCATTGAGATATGCAACTAGCATGTGTAGTTGTGTGTTGAGTCATTCCTGCTTTTCATATATGCTAGGTTGCTATGTCTCTAGTTCTGAGTCATTCACTTGCTTGGTTGTTCATAACTTGCTTAAAATCTGAACCAAGTATTGTTGAATTGAAAAGATCGAGATGGGATTGCTTGTCAACACCTCATGGTATTGAGACTGTTTCTCATTGCACTTTGAGTTAAACTTGAGCCATGTAGTGTATGACCGAAACCGTTGCTTTAAGCTTCTGATTGCTTCGGCATAGGCTTCGCACGGTTGAAAAGTTAGGCGATGACAAGCTTTCAACCTCTCGCAATCACATGCTAAAAATGAACTTGTGAATTCTTTACCGCTGCAACTCCGATATGAATTTGAAATCACAAGTATATGTTTCATTCCTATGCATGATGATTGAACTTTGCTAGGGGTAGTTCACCGTTGTATATGCTTAGCACTTGTTTGGATTCCTTCTATACATGTCTAGTGCTATTTTGATGGTGACTATCTTTTTGGCTTAAAACTGCTCACATGCTCATATGCTTCATATTTCGTACAAGTGATCAGTTTGAGCCTTTGCTATTTGAGTGCTTAATTGAGATGTTGGAGCTATACTGATTAGAGCATCTTTGCACTCTTTTGACTATATACTTGAAGCTCCTAACTTGCATTTTGACTCATATGCATTGTGGACGGAAGAGATCTTGTGTTCAGGGGAGGTAGTTTATGTGAAGAGAGTTGCTTCTCCGATACCTTTTGGCCTTGATAAGTGCATTTTCAACTAGGGGAGAAATTTACGCAAATCATATGCCCTGAAAATCTTTTGTCCTAGTTGCTTGCATTTGTCGAGGGGGAGTTTGCTAGTTGTGTTGAGCCGTTGCCTCTGTCTTGAGGGACTAGCAAACGTTCCTAGCTTTTCATGAGCTTTCATAAGCTTTTCATTTGGCGTTCAATTGGTATCGTCTGGTGTGCATTCCCATTTGGTTTGGGTTGAATTCCAATTGGTTCGGAGTGATTTTCTTGCTAGTTGTGTTGAGCCTCTGTGCCTCTATCTTGAGGGACTAGCATTTTGCTTCTGTTGTCCTCCGATCTTCAATTGGTATCTGCTAGCGGTGTTGAGCCTGTTCTACCTCTTCTTGAGGGCTAGCTTTGCTTTGCTTGGTTGCGTCGAGCCGTTGCCCATGTCTTTGGGGACCAAGTTTTCGCTTCATCCACTTGACCTTCTTTGGCTTTTGTTAGGCTTTTGGGTCATTTGGTTGGGTTTTCTCTTCCCACTCCTTCCTACCTCCTTCTTCTTATTCATGATTTGTTGTGGAGTTGACAATGCACTCATCAAGGGGGAGATTGCGGATACATGGGTGTATGCCGAGTCTCTGTGTGATGAGTGATTGTCAACGGAGATGATGCGCATGTTCTTTGGCTTGTGTTGTGCAGGTGTCGAGCACGGAGACAGTGATCGATGGCGGGTGAGGTCAAGTTGCGACGTGCCGTGCCGACGGACCGGGCGCGATGAAGGATGGGCGTGCCGTGCGGCGGACGTGCCATGCCGATGTATCGGACGGTGAAGGGCGGACGTGGACTTGGACTGATGGACTGGAGGCCGGAGGATCAGCTGTGGTGGCTGGCAGCCTGCGACAGCGACAAGCGGAGAAGTGCGATCATGTCGGTGGAAGGGGTGCACAGGCGGTGCATCCCCTCTACGACGCGGTTTGTTGGTAGAGCCCGGGAAAAACCAACGGTGGACGGTTTCCAGGTTTGGGCCTCAAAACCTGGGTGCTGGGTTTCCAGGTTGAGCCACAAAACCTGGGCGCGACGGTTTCCAGGTTGAGCCTCAAAACTGGGCTGTGGGCCGGTTTCCGAGTTTGGGCCTCAAAACTCGGGCGCTGACGGTTTCCGAGTTTGGGCCACAAAACTCGGGCTGGAGGCTGGTTTCCCGGTTTGGGCCTCAAAACCGGGGGCTGATGGAAAAGGCTGGTTTCCCGGTTTGGGCCGCAAAACCGGGGGTGCAGAGTGGTGGCGGCACGTGGCGGCGATCTGAAGGTTGCGTGGAGGCGACGCGGAAGACCGTGCGGGCGTGGCCGTCGGATCTACCTACCACCAGCGGGTGGACTAGAATAGCCTTAGGGTTAGGCTGGTCCGCTCTGTAATTAGAGTAGAGAGGGTAGAGTAGGAAATAGACTTAGGCTAGGTTAGTATAAGTAGTCTAGGGGAGACACCCTCCTCCCCATCTCAATCGCAGTTAGAGCTCTTTTCCTAGGTTTCCACTCTCCCACCCCTGCTTTAGCTAGTTGAGATCCGCAGAGAGACTCCACTCTGTGTACTGTTGATTTGAGGAAGTGAGGCCGTATCCTCACCTTGGAGCACAGATCGATGGCTTGATTTGCGTCCTTAATTCGAGTTCGTGGCTGTGATTCGCGTTTTCTTTGTGTTCTTCGCGGAATCCTTTTTCTCCACGATTTTCCCGTCGCTTGATCTCTTTGCTCGGTTCATCTTTTGCAAAACCGTTTGAACCAAGTTGTTCTAGATCGTGAGGCTCTCCTTTCCACCGAAGGAATTAACTCTAACCTCACGGTCTAGGAGATCGATCGATTTTCGTTTTGATTGTGTTCTTGCCTCCATGCCCCGAAATTTCTTGATTCACCGATTTGGAGTTAGGTTCGAGCCATGATCTCTTAGAGATAGCTCACTAACATCCTTGTGACCCCTCAGATCGAATCCTAGCCTAGAGCTTTTGATTTAGAGGAGATCGGGTTGAATCATCAAAGAACTGCGGGTTTTCGGGAGCATCGGACGCTTATCACGGGAGCATCGGACGCTAGGGTCCCTAGCATCGGACGCTCCGGTGACGCGTGTCACGTTTTCGGCGTTTTAGTTTGCATCGGACGCTAGGCATCGGACGCGTCCGTTGTCCATCGGACGCGCCGGAGCCTTTGCATCGGACGCTGGTGATTACTGTTCACAGCGTCCGATGGTGGAACAGTAAGGTTCCAGAACCGTCCAGTCTGCATCGGACGCTTCCGGTGGTCTGGCATCGGACGCAGGCCAGCGTCCGATGCGACTGGTTTTCGCACGGTTTCGTCCGCGGTTCGCTCGTTCGTTGTCGGAATTGATTTCCGTTTTTTGCGTTGGCTTTCTAGAGTTGTCTAGTGTCTCGCTGTGCTTCTAGGAAGCATCCACCCTACATATATAGGGTCGTGGACATTAGCAAGCTCTAGGGTTCGCTCTTGGGGTCGATTTGGGACAGTGGCATCTAGTTTTCCGTAAGGAAATTTTGAAGCTCCCATTCACCCCCCCTCTGGTCGCTTTCGGTTAGCTTCTCGGTCCTTCAGAGAGACAAGCCAAGCTAGACAAGAGAAGCTTCCACAAGGTGGTTCAGGACATCAGTTCAATGACAAGTAAAGTAATATTTCAAGTAAGTAACATCTCTTAAAAGCTTCATATTGATTCTAGATGAACATAAACAAAGAACTAAACTGTTTAAGTTGAACCTTAACATGTGCGTCCGTTAATTTTGTTCCTAAGCTCTACTCTCTGAATCTCATGCCTAACTAAATGAGGCTTACAGGTTGTGACATCTAACATTGGAAGAAGATGATCAGATCAACACCTTATGCATAGATTATCCTTCCTTGGGTTAAGTAATTTGATCTGTTAAATATTTTAAGATGCTACTTTTATTCTCATTCTTTGATCCTATCACTCATATTAAGATTAAATAGAACACATAAACAACAAGTTTGTCTTGTGCAATGTACCTAAGGTTAGAGAGGAATAAACAAAACTTTTGGTTCTGTTGGTGTTTTTCCACCAACAGAGCCCATGCACTTGATCTCTACCTTGTCTTTATGAGCAGGACACACTCTTGAGCAAATATGGAGAAGTTTATCACTCCCAAATTCTACAGAGTGAAGGTCCTAGATCTAAAAGAACATGCACATTGAGGAAGATGCTGCCAGCTTTCATAATTAACGCTTCACTTCAAACTGCTGGACGAACGAAGAACATGAGTGACACCATATCAAGAGACATAAACAAGAAGGAATGATGGAATACGTCGTTGTCAGAATTAGAGGTCATAAAGTCCCCACAGACTCCTTGATCCTCGACATGAGAAGACAATGATGTCCACCTCATCCTAGGAAAATCATTCCTCTATGCTACAAGTGCAATCATCTACAAGAGGAAATTCATTTTCACTTTCCTAGAGAAAAGGTACGATGCTACTTCATCAACTACATGCCCAATGAAGCACCAAGAAGAATAGAAGTGAAAAACGCTGCTCTCAAAGCCAAAGAAGACAAACTATCAAGAATAGAGAGGGCAATCATGAAGAAGAAGTTATCGACACTGTACCAGAAAAAAGGAGAGAAACCTCAAGACAGTGAACCACAGGAAGTGAGAACTCAAACAAAGAAAGATTCAGCTTCAAGAGCCGTATACTTACTACTAAAGTCCACCCTCAGACGCCCTACGAACATGCAACCATCACATCATCAAAGAGGAATAATAGAAACAGAAGAAGGTAGAACAAGACTACACAACCACATCAAGAAACAGTATGGATGGTCAGCTCTACTCAAGCAGAATACGACCACCTTCTCGTATCACCATTCCTCGCCAAGAGAGATGACTAAGGTGTACCCACCATCGATTACAAGATCGAAGGAAGTACATTCCATAAGACGTTCTATGATATTGGCTCAAGCGTCAATATAATGCCCAAGGTAACATATGAGCAATTATACAAGAATAGACCTATGTATTCGACATATGTGCAGCTGCAGATGGCGGACCAAACCTATCAATTCCCGGAGGGAGTAGTGAAGGACGTAATGATCCGAATTAAAGACCACTATGTTCCCACCGACTTCGTAGTACTAGACATGGGAAAAGAAGATGGCGTTCATATCATCCTAGGAAGACCCTTCCTCAACACCACTGGCGCCATCATCTACATAAGATCCGGAGAGATACACTTCCAGTTCTTCACAGAAAAGGTACGCTGTTATTTCAATAGTTATGCCACTAATGCACAGGGAAAGAAGAATCACTCATGAAGGAGACGTCGCACATCCCGACACAACAAGAATCAACAAATCAATGATGGATGGACTGACTATGAAGGAGAAGTCACTAGAAGCGAAGATATCCCATTGGAGGAAACGAAGGACGAAGGAGTAAAGGAGACAAGTCCACCAGTCAAGCAAGTATGGAGAAAGAAAGAGAGTTCTACTGATGTGCATTCATCAAGGTCCTCCTCAGGATCTGCTGATGCACCCAAGGAAGAATAAAGAGCATACAAGGAGTCCTGTTCGATGGACTATAAAACATCGAATCCTCACCGGAAGGATTTGAAAGATCAGGAAAAGCTGATGAATAAGAAGGACATATCCACTGCCAGTCTACTACATTACAAAGTGACTACGTCAACATTCAGCTTAGGGGAAGGCACCCCCATGTATCCATATAAGTATCTCTACCCTTTTAAGTTTTTTCATAAATAAATTCAAAACACCAAAAATATGTGAGCACATGAAGGCTCACCCTAAAAAGAAACAAACAAAAATATGTGGGCACATGAAGGCTCACCATAAAATCTAAAAAGATATTATGAAACACTGCTGAACTCTGCTTAGTGGAGAAGAAAGAACATATATAATTTTAAGAGTTTTAAGACAATCGGACAAATGGAGGAATATTTATCACTAACGCTTAATCAATTTCCACTAGTTGTGTTGTCTATCTTTGAATTCAGCAGGAAGAGAAGAAGAGAAGGACTCAAGAAATCATTATCGGTCTACTCGACTTCTGAGGAAAAGTATAAGTCAAGATCCAGCTTGGGGGAGAGCACCCTCAGTTATCACGATAAGTATCACTGCTTTTTATTACTATTAGTTCTATTTAGTTAGACCAGGTTCATTTATAAATATAGAAAAGATAAATAATTATTATAAAATCGAATAAAGATATTATATAATAAATACTTAGGTGGATAAGAACCTAATTTTGCTCATTTTGAAAGATGAACTTTTTGCTCTGCCTTTTTAAGTACTTAATGTTTAAACCTAAATTTTCTTGAGTTTTAGACAAGTTGTTCTGAATGAACTCTAAACCTAAAACCTGTGGATGGCAAATGCTTGATCCAAAGTCTAGATAATTGTGAGATATGATATAAAAAGGTTTGAGCTGCGGCTTATCTAATTCTTAGAGATACTAGAGTTCTGGAGATTTACTTTTTGAAAAGATTAAAAACACATGATGAGATCCTGTATGACATGAATTCCTACCTAGAGCCATTAATATGATTTTAAGATAAGGCTACTTACTTTGTTCTAAGTTTTTAGTTATGGTTGAGAAATTTATCATGCTCTAGAGATCAAGAATGTTTTATTAAAAGATTCACTCTTCCGAAGTAGTATTGTGTTAGAGGCATGGGCTATGCAAAAATATAAAAGGAGGAAATAAAAAGGGACAAGTGTCCGACTACCTCAAAGAAAAGAAGAAGAAGAGAATTATGATAAAAGAAAAAGAATGATAGCCCATGGTTCCTCTAATTACAATATGCCAGTAAGAGATGACAAATTTCAAATGTTCTAAAATCTTGATCTATGAGTATGACATCTTTCTTCGTAAACTTTGAACTTTGACTTAGTAAGATATGCTTCCACTTCTTAAAGCCCCAGATATATATCAATAGAAGAAGGAAAATTGCATCAGTGAGGAATCATAAAATATAAAAGAGCGATTTGAGAGTGTCATACAAAGGAATCTCTGATTTTTATTTTGAAAATATACAAAAACTCCAGAACGAAGGTTGATCAAAGAGTTAGAGATACAGTGCTTAACTTGATTGTTCTATCTTTCAATTGTTTAAAGATCCAGGTAAAGGCAAAAGCTCCATGGTTAAAGGTAAGATGAGAAAGTCAGAATAATTAACTCTAAATCAAGGAAGATTTTTCTTATATATAAAGGCATAGTAATAGTTTCAAATAAATATTTGCGAAGGGACTAGCAAAAGGTAAGCTTGGGGGAGTTGTTGACGCTGGTTATCTATCAAAATTAGAGGATAAATAAATATGAAAAGGCATGAATTCAATCACCAACAAAGGTTTAGGGTTTCAACTGACAATATTCCACGAGTTTTGGTGAGTTATGATTCTGCAGGGACTAAACCAGGAAACCGGCACCGATAGCTTCCCATAGAAGGAAACCGACGCGAGATATTGCAACCGGCATGTCAGGATTATTCTAGAAGACTCCAGGGGACGCAAGAAGACACCAGGAGGTCGACCACCACGAGAGGCCACCAGGTGAGACCGACCGGTCCCACCCTATGACCGGTCGGTCTCCCACCGGGCCCGCTGCCTTCCTTCCTTTGCAAGCTACCTCCACCGACCTCCTAGGATGCATCTCCACCATCCCCGAAGTCGGTTTGATCCAAGGGCTCACGTTCCACGCTCTGGGCTATAAATACAGCCCCAGACCCCCCTCTCCAGGCATCTCCCTCTTCATTATTCATCTCCACATCAGAAACTAGGGTTCTAATATAGAAGTAGAGGTCCCTCTAGATGAATCTCTTCTAGTTCATCTAGAATTAGATCTAGTTCATCTAGTTGTAATCAAGAGCCAGCTATCAAGTAGAAGATTAGATACCCCTCTAGTAGGATTAGAACCTAATATTATTCAAGAACTAGAAGATAGAGAGAGAGAGGAAGAGATCAAGAGGAAGCTCCGGCCTGTCGGATCAACTTCTTCATCTTGTACCTGTGGATTCAAGTTCATCGTCAACTTGCTTCAACGATTGTTTCGGTAATCGACATCTATATTTAAGCTTGAGCTATTGTTCTTATTATTCTTAAGGTTTGTGACTCTTTTGAGTGCTTTAATTCTAGATGCGCTAGAGTTAGAGTAGTTGGATAGTGTAAGCGTGGTGCTTAGACTTGATAGCTCATCATAAATGCCTCCTATAACGCCGGTTGAAGTGGTAGTTCACAAGGGTGACTCTTATAGCCTTGTTGATTCTTCTATAGTCCACTACCCGTGTGTAGGCTCGGTAGGATTATACATTTGCATAAAAGAATCATACTCTGTTTGTGACCTTTTATGGCAATTCCCCATTAACAATAATAAACATATCTTAAGTTGGATTTAGATAACCTTAGTGATCCCCTCTACACTTCTAGATTCTCCGTCCTTGTTAGCCACTCAGGGGTTAAACACTTAAGACTTACTGCTATCCGTTCCTTTGGGTTCGATATTAAAACTAGGTTACATCCGGTGAAGTGCTACATCGGTAGACGTTATCTGTGCGCTTGCGGATAAAGTAGAGTGTGCGTTAATTTATACCAACACCCGTGTGTAGGCTCGGTAGGATTATACATTTGCATAAAAGATTCATACTTTGTTTGTGACCTTTTATGGCAACTTCCCCACTAACAATAATACAAACATATCACTCTTAAATTAGAATTAGACAACCTTAGTGATCCCCTCTATACTTTTAGATTCTCCGTCCTTGTTAGCTACTCAGGGGTTAGACATTAAGACTTAACACTATCTGTTCCTTTGGGTTCGATATTAAAACTGGGTTACTCCGGTGAAGTGCTACATCGGTAGATTTTATCTGTGCGCTTGCAGATAAATTAGAGTGTGCGTTAATTTATACCAACAGCTAGTAGGGGGAGTATTTATACTCCTCCCCCTCCTCCATTAGAGTGTTCTTGCCATTTCATTGTGTTGAGAAACACCTTGAGAGGTTGAGAAAGAGCAAGAGCCCAAGTGAGGTTGTGAGAATTGCAAATTGAGAGAATTAGTGACCTCCTAGTGAGAATTGAGTAGCAAGTGTGCATCCATCCATCTCTTTGGCCTTGGCTTGGTCAAGTGAGAGTTTTAGCTTGTTACTGTTGGTGATCGGCATCACCTAAATGGCTTGGTGGTGATCGTGAAGCTTGGAGAGCATCCGGTGGCATTATGGATGACCCAAGCAAGCTTGTGACCGGTAGTGAGCGATTCACCGGGCCGGAGTGGCGAAGAATTAGCTCATAGTGAGCACTTGATCCTTGCGCGGATCAAGGGGGAGCTATACCTTTGCGCGGGTGCTCCAACGAGGATTAGGTGGGTGTGCCGACACCTCGATACCTTGGGAAAAAGTCACCGAGTCATTTCTACTCCCTTTACTTCCGCATTTACATTTGAGGAATTCAATTCTGCAATTTACTCGTTGTTCTTTCTCAATTGTATTGCCATGTGTTGACACTGGTTATCTATCAAAATTAAATGATAAATAAATATGAAAAGGGCATGAATTCAATCACCAATAAAGGTTTATGGTTTTAATTGACAATATTCCACAAGTTTTGGTGAATTGTGATTCTGCAGGGATTAAACAGGAAAACAGCCCTCGATTGCTTCCCCTAGAAGGAAACCAACATGAGATAATGCAACTGCCAAGTCAGGAATATTCTAGAAGACTCTAGAGAACACCTGAAGACTCCACGAGGCGGGGCACCCCGAGACCCCGATAGGTGGGACCGACCAGTCAGGTGGGCCCACCAGTCGGTTGGGTCCCGCACCCCACGCCTCCTCCTTCTGGAACCTTCCTCTACCGCCTTTGAGGATCCATCTCAGTCCTACGTGATGTCGGTTTGATCTAACGGCCGCGGTTGATCCCTCAAGGCTATATATATAAGCCCCCAGGCCGTAGGGAAGATCAGGTCTCTCTTCCGAAAAGTCTACACCTTATTTAGAAACCCTAGAAGAAGACTTCATGAGCAAGCTTTCAAGTAGAAGACTAGTTACCCCTCTAGTTTAGGTTTAGAACCTAGTCTTATATTAGAACTAGAAGGGAGAGAGAGAGACGAAGAGATCAAGAAGGAGCTTCAGCCTGTCAGATTAACTTCTTCATCTTGTACCTGCAGATTCAAGTTCATCTTCAACTTGCTTCAATGATTGTTTTGGTAATCAACGTCTATATTTAAGTTTGAGCCATTGTTCTTATTATTCTTAAGGTTTATGACTCTCTTTTGAGTACTTTAATTCTAGTTTCGCTAAAGTTAGAGTAGTTGGATAGTGTAAGCGTGGTGCTTAGAATTCATAGCTCATAATTGCCTCCTATAACGCCAGTAGTAGTGGTTGTTCGCAAGGGTGACTCTTATAGCCTTGTTGATTCTTCTATAGTCCACTTAACCGTGTGTAGGCTCGGTAGGATTATACATTTGCATAAAAGATTCATAATTTGTTTGTGAGCTTTTATGACAACTTCCCCACTAAGAATAATATAAACATATCACTCTTGAATTGGATTTTGACAACCTTAGTGATCCCCTTTATACTTCTAGATTCTCTATTCTTGTTAGCTACTCAGGGGTTAGTCTTTAAGGCTTAACGCTATCCGTTCCTTTGGGTTTGATATTAAAACTGGTTACCCCAGTGAAGTGCTATGTCGGTAGATTTTATCTGTGCGCTTGCGGATAAAGTAGAGTGTGCGTTAATTTATACCAACAAGCATGAAGGACTGAAGGACTGAGAATGCAATAGCAAGGTGACCAGGGGGGTGAATGGGAGCCAACAAAATTTCTCTCAAAACTTTGGGCAAATGTCCCAAAATCAACCCCCATGAAGGACCGAGAATGCAATAGCAAGGCGACCAGAGGGGGTGAATGGGAGCCAATCAAATTTCTCTCGAAACTATGGCCAAATGTCCCAAAATCAACCCCCGAAAGCTTCGATCGAAACCGTGATGCTCACGACCCTTGGAAGAGGGTGGATGATCCCTAGAATCACACCAGAGCACCACCAAGCACAAGCAAACCAAAGACCAAAAGCTACGGCTCAAGTTTACCCCTTGAAAATCGAGTCCCAAAAGTAGATTGAGGGCTATGCCGAGAAATCTCCAAATACCAATGCTAACAAGTAGCAAAGATACTTAGAAATGTTTCTTGGTTAACTCTAGGGCCAAACGAGAAGTCCGAAAACCAAGCAGAAAAGCCGTGATGGCAAATGCACTGAATTGCAAGCTTCAGCAGGGTCCCAGACTGTCCGTGGGTATGGTCCCGGACTGTCCGGCCCAACCGTGGACTGTCCGCGAGCGAGGGGCGTACTGTCCACCGGCAAAACTTGCCAAACAGCAAAGTTGCTGAAGTCTTGCTGGACGTCTCCCGGACTGTCCGCAAGCTACAACGGCGGACTGTTGCCGAGACCCGCAGCCACTGGACTGGCTCGATCCCGACACGCGGACTGTCTGCCAGTCAAAACCACGGACTGTCCGCCACCTCCCAGAAAGGGCGATTTTGGTCACGCAAGACTCAAATCTCACTAAATTCGATCCAAATCAAAATCCCACGTTCCCAAACTTGGAGAAGATGATCACGGAGTAGTTAGGAGACTATCCCCAAGAAATCATCCGCTCAAATTGACTAAATCACCAGGAAATCGAAAGGGAAGGTGGATGAACCGAAAAAGCGCCACGAAAACTAAATCGTCCCGATCTATTCATTCATGAGGAGTTAGATGAATTCCTTTGGTCGAAATGACCTCCTCGATGAAACGAACAAAATGATTCAAACGGATTTTGCAAAGACGCACTGGAGAGGGAGATCGAGCGACGGGAAAAATGTGAAGAAACAAAAAACGCGAAGAACACGAACCAAAACGCGAATCAACACATCGATCTGTAACCGTGTAGCAAACACACGATACGATAGTGAGGTTATGGCCTCACTTCCTCAAAATCTCAAGTACACAGAGGTATGGTTCTCTGCGGATCTCAGCTAGCTACAGCAGGGAATGGGAGAGCAGGAAAGCTTAAGCCTGAAAGAGCAAATGACTGAGATGGATGGGGAGGTGGGTGTCTCCCCCTACTTATCCTAATTCTAACTAATCCTAATTCCCACTCTACCCCTAACTAATTACAGAGCGAACTAGCTAAACCCTAGGGTTATTCTGGACCAACTCGTGGTAGGGGGTGATGCGACGACCACGCCCGCACAACTCGAAGGCGTTGCCTCGACGCAACCTTCCGATTGCTGCCACGTGCCGCCACCGCTCTGCCCGTCCTTTTCCTGGATGCCGCACCCCCGGTTTTGTGGCCAAAACCGGGAAATCAGGCCTTCACGCCATCCCCCCGGTTTTGAGGCCCAAACCGGGAAACCAGCCTCCAAGTCCATCCCCTGGTTTTGTGGCCGAAACCAGGAAACCCGCCAGCGCCCAGGTTTTGAGGGCCAAACCTGGAAACCGTCCTCAGCCCGAGTTTTGTGGCCCAAACTCAGAAACCCGCCGCACGCCCAGGTTTTGTGGCCCAAACCTGGAAACCGTCCGCCCAAGTTTTGTGGCCCAAACTCGGAAACCGTCCACCCGGTGGTTTTTCTCTGTCTGAACCACCAAACCGGAGCTATAGAGGGGATGCACCTCCCGTGCACGCCGTCCACCGACACGTGTCCCTAGGTCCTCGACCCGAGCAACACCGTGCCCCGCAAGTCTCCGCTCGTCGCTGTCCCAGGCTGTCAGCCACCATAGCTGATCCTCAGGCCACCGATCCCTCAGTCCAAGCCTCACGTCCGCCATTCACCGCTCCAGGTCCATCGGCACGGCACGTCTCTACTTGACCTTCACCTTGCCCTCGATCAGTGTCTCCGTGCTCGACACCTGCACAACACAAGCCAAAGAACCTGCGATCAAACCCGTTGACAATCACTCATCACTCAGAGACTTGGCATACACCCATGTATCCGCAATCTCCCCCTTGATGAGTGCATTGTCAACTACTCACACAAATCATAATGAAAAGAAGAAGGAAGAAGGAAGGAGAAGAGAGAACTCGACCAAATGACACAAAAGCATAGCAAAGCCGAAGAAGGTCAAGTGGAAGAAGCGAGACAACTTTGTCCCCAAAGACATGGGCAACGGCTCGACGCAACCAAGCAAAGCAAAGCTAGCCCTCAAGAAGAGGTAGAACAGGCTCAACACCGCTAGCAGGAAAAAGGTTCGATACCAACTGAAGAAGCGCAAAAAGATTCGATACCAATTGACATCAAACGAAAAATCGAAGCAAATGCTAGTCCCTCAAGATAGAGGCACAGAGGCTCAACACAACTAGCAAGGAAAAATCACTCCGAACCAATCGCGCTCCGAACCAATCGAAATCAAACGCCCTGAAAATGTTTGCTAGTCCCTCAAGAAAGAGGCAAAGGCTCAACACAACTAGCAAACTCCCCCTCGAAAAGTGCATGCAACTAGAAAAACTCCCCCTTAGTTGACGCGGGAAGCATATGATTTGCAATATTTCCTCCCCCTTAGTCAAACATTCAGAGAACACATGATTTGTCATTTTTCTCCCCCTTAGTTGAAAATGCACTTATCAAGTAAAAGCACCATCAGGCAAATGAGCAAAGGTTCTCCCCCTTTCCAACATGCATATGAGTCAAAATGCAAGTTAGCAGCTTCAGGCATATAGTCAAGAGAATGCAAAGATGCTCTACAAAGTATAACTCCAATGACTCAATAGTATAACCAACAAGCTAGCAAAGGCTCAAACTGATCACCAAATACAAAATATGAACATATGAGCAAGTGAGCAGTTTTTTAGCCAAAAGATAGTCACCATCAAAATAGCACTACACATGTATAGTCAGGAATCCAAACAAGTGCTAACCATGTATACAAGGCGAACTACCCCTGGCAAAGTTCAATCATCATGCTTAAGAATGAAACATACACTTGTGACTTCAATTTTAAATCGGAGTTGCAGCGGTGAAATTTCACAAGTTCAAATACTAGCATGTGATTGCGAGAGGTTGAAAGCTTGTCATTGCCTAACTTTTCAACCGAGCGAAGCCTATGCCGAAGCAATTAGAAGCTTAAAGCTACTATTTTGGTCATACACTACACGGCTCAAGTTTAACTCAAAGTGCAATGAGAAATAGTCTCGATACCGTGATGTGTTGACAAGCAATCCCATCTCGATCTTTTCAATTCACTTAACACTTGGTTCAATTTTTATACAGGATATGAACAGACCAAGCAAGTGAATGACTCAGAACTAGAGACATAGCAACCTAGCATATATGAAAATCACGAGTGAAGTCAACACATCCTACACATGCTAGTTGCATATCTCAATGGTGAACATTTTTAGATTTTCAGTTCATTAGACATGTTCATCATTCAAAAATAGCTCAGCTCACAACATGTATCAGTGATCAGGAAGAGCATAAGCTACATGTATCAACATAAGCATCAGAGCATACTACATAGAGCATAGTTACATTCTAGTGATTATAAACATGAAGCTCAGAATGTAAATGCGTATGCTGAAATGCAAAAGAAAAGAAAGACAAATGAAAAAGAGTCAGTCTATAGTACAATAACCAAAATGTTTCACCCATCTAAAAGGGGAAACACACACCAAGCTCACCCCTCAACCTATTAAAGGTTGATTCGTCTAAAGGCTTGTGAAAATATTAGCCAACTGATGATGAGTATCGACATGGCGAAGGTCAATATCACCCTTCTCCTGGTGGTCACGCAGAAAATGAAAGTGCACATCAATGTGTTTGGTCTTCGAGTGAAGCACGGGGTTCTTAGCAACGCTAATAGCACTCGTGCTGTCACAAAGCAAGGGCACGCGAGAAATGCTCAGACCAAAATCACGCAAAGTGGCCATCATCCAAAGCAACTGAGAACAGCAGCTAGCCGCAGCAACATATTCAGCCTCTGTGGTAGACTGAGCTACACTAGACTGCTTGTGAGAAGACCACGATACAAGAGAAGATCCAATAAACTGGCAAGTCCCAGAAGTGGGCTTGCGCTCAATACGGCAACCAGCAAAATCGACATCGGAATAACCGCAAAGGGAGAGGGTGGAGGAAGCAGAATACCAAATCCCGAACTTAGGTGTGAAACGAAGGTACCTGAAAATCCGCTTCACTGCCTGACGGTGAGAAGTGCGTGGCGACGCCTGAAAGCGCGCGCACAAACACACCGCGAACTGGATGTCCGGGCGTGTCGCCATCAGGTAGAGCAGCGACCCAATCATGTTTCGGTACTCCTTCTGGTCCACTACTTCTCCGTCCTTGTCCGCATCTAGGGCTGTCGTCGTCGACATGGGTGTTGGAAGAGGCTTGGCCTCACCCATATTGAACTGCTTCAGCAAGTCCTTAGTGTACTTGCCCTGGTGCACAAACGTCCCCTCTCGGGATTGCTTAATTTGCAACCCGAGAAAGAATGTCAACTTGCCCATCATGCTCATCTCGAACTCCCTGCTCATAATATCTGCAAACTTGGCAACCAAAGCGTGAGAACAACCACCAAAAATGATATCATCCACGTAAATTTGGACCAAGAGAGTGTCTTTGCCTTGCCTGAGGAGAAAGAGCGTTTTATCTACACATCCCATTTTAAAACCCTTAGCAAGCAAAAAGGTTTTCAACCTATCGTACCAGGCTCTAGGGGCTTGTTTCAAACCACATAAAGCTTTGTGGAGTTTGAAAACATGGTTTGGAAACTTGGGATTTTTAAAACCGGGGGGTTGCTCAACATAAACTTCCTCTTCTATGTAGCCGTTTAAGAAGGCACTCTTGACATCCATTTGAAAAAGTTTGAACCCTTTCGATGCAGCAAAAGCCAAGAGTATCCTAATAGCCTCCAAATGAGCTACAAGAGCAAAAGTCTCCTCAAAGTCTATCCCCTCCTTCTGACTATAACCCTTGGCCACATGGCGCGCTTTGTTTCTCACAATGTGGCCATCCTCTCCTTGTTTGTTTTTGAAAACCCATTTTGTCCCAATAGGATTACAGTTTGGAGGAGGTGGAACTAGAACCCAAACCTGATTTCTCTCAAAATTTTCTAACTCCTCATGCATGGCATTGACCTAATCCGGATCCGTCAAAGCGTGTCCAACATCTCGGGGCTCAAAATTAGCAACAAAAGCAGAATGAGCAAAGTGCGAGATTTGCTATGACCTGGACTGAGTGACACGTTCGTCGATGTTGCCAATCATCTGCTGAGGGAGGTGTTGGTGCTGGATGTGTCGTGGCGCCTCCCGAGACGAAATGATCTCCTCCTCAATAGTAGCTGGTGCCTCCCTGGGTACAAAAGGTACCGCTCGTGGTGGCGGATCCCTCGGCCCCCAGGAAGAAGAAGTGTCGGGGCCGTGAGTTGTCGTAGAAGCCGCTCCTTGTGGCACAATAGGTGGAGGGGATGCTGGGTCACCCATGCCTTCAGCATCCTCGTCCTCATCATCGAAAAGAGGCTCACCAACCTCATGATTACCTGCACGCTCAAAATGAGAAGAAGGACAAACCATGGTCTCGTCGAAGGTGACATCAGATGTCTCCATGACTCGGTTAGTATCAAGGTTAAGTTCACGATATGCGCGAGTGTGAGTGCCATAACCCAAAAATACACCGTCAGAAGAACGAGACTCAAATTTGTCTAGGTTGCCTTTCTTCAATATAAAATAGTGGCAACCGAAGACTCTAAAATAACTCACCTTAGGCTGTCTACCAAAATGCAACTCATAAGAAGTCTTTTTCAAAAAGGCTCTCAGAAAAATGCGATTTGAAATGTAGCATGCAGTGTTCATAGCTTCGGCCCAATATCGCCTAGGAGTCCTATGCTCATCGAGCATCGTCCTAGCCATCTCTACAAGGGTCCGATTCTTCCTCTCTACAACACCATTTTGGGGCGGTGTGTAGGGGGAAGAAAACTGATGCTCCAAACCCAAAGAATTACAAAACTTCTCAAAATCCGAATTCTTGAATTTGGAACCATTATCACTTCTAATAGCTTGCATCGAGTTCAAAGGGAACTCGTTCTGAAGATGCAAAATCAGATTGCGAGCAAATGAGAAAGTCTCAGTCTTCTCAGTCAAAAAGAAGACCCACGAATATCTCGAAAAATCGTCGACAACAACTAAAACATACCACTTCCCCCCAACTGAGCTCACCCGAGCCGGACAAACAAGGTCCATGTGTAAAAGCTCTCCAGGGCGCTGTGTCAAGACCTGAGTCACTAGATGGTGGGGAGCGGTAACCATCTTTCCATGTCTACAAGAATGGCAAACTAGATCCTTCTCCATCGACAACTTGGGCAATCCTCGGATTAGGCCAAGTGAGCTAAGTCCTGCAAGCAAGTCGAAGCTTAAGTGACCGAGCCTCCTATGCCACTTCCAAAGATCAGAGGAGGAAGGACTAGCCAAAAGACAGCGGGAAATACCAAACGACTCCGAGAAATTAGCGCGAAAGACCTTCCTAAAGGGCAAAATCAAACATACAAGATTGCCCTGAGGATCTAAAATACGACTGAGATTCGGTTTAAAATGAATCTCATAGTCATCATCAAAAAGTTGTGAAACAGAAAGCAAGTTAAAATGCAGGTTAGAAATTGTAACACCCCTGGTGTTTAAATATAATTAACCTGTCATGTCATCATTTAATCATTCTTGCCATGCATTTAAGTTTGCTTAATTTATTTATGTAGATCTTGTTCAGTTAAAGTGTTTTGATGCTGTGTTTTGAGGTTCAAAAATTTAAAAATCAAAATACAATTTAATTTCCTTTTGAAAAACCCCAAGTTCCCAAACTCTAGTTTTACCCCTCTCTTTCTTATTCAAAAACTGTTTTAGATTTAAAAATGGTCCAGTTAGCAAAGTTGTAGATTTCAAAATTCTAAACAACTTTGGTGTTTTGAGTTTTCTTTGTGCAGTTCAAAGTTTAGGAGTAATTTTCAAAGTTTCAAAAGAAAGGGAATAGGTCTTCTCTGTGTGCGCAGCTAGAGGGCCTCGGCCGCAGCCATGCAGCCACGCCAAAACCGCGCCCGTGCCGCGCGCAACCAGAGCCCGTGCTCTCGGCCCCTACCTCCGTTCCGTCCGAGCCCCTGCACCCGCACAGCGCCAAGCCCGGCTGACCCGCACCCGTATCGCCCGAGGCCAGCGCTGAGCGCTCAACCTCTCCGGACCCCTACCCCCGCGCAACACCGAGCCTGGCTGACCCGTTCCGTGTCGCCCGAGGCCAGAGCCAGCGCGCTTGACATCCCCGACCCCTACCTAGTCTCAGCCTCACCCATTCCCCTAACCCTCCCTTTTCACCTACGGCCGCGGACAGCGGGCGGATGCCAGCCGCCGACAAGCTGCCGCGCCGCACGCAAACACCCCCGACCCCCACCGTCCTTCGCCCGGACCCCGACATCACCCCGCGCCTATAAAAGCCGCCAAGCTCCCCATTTGCCACCACCAGCACTTCCTCGCCAACCCAAGCCATCAGGCAGCCCCAGCGCCCGCCGAAGTCGCCACTACCTTCGCCTTGAGCTTTTCCACCTCCCTGAACCACCGCTCTCGCCCCTCCATCCCTTCTTTCGCCGGTACAGCAACTCCCCACCAACTCCGGCGAATCGTTCGAGCCTCACCCTCGAGCACGCCTGCAAACCTCGCCCCCTCGAGCAGCCGAGACCACCCTCAGCCTCGAGCGAATCGCAGCTGCCCTCAGCTGTAAGCCTCGAGCAGCCGAGCCCCACCCTCAGCCTCGGACGAATCGCAGTCACCCTCGGATTGAGCCTCGAGAAGTTAGCCGAGGCTACCCTCGAGAAGTTAGCCGAGGCTACCCTCGAAAAGTTAGCCGAGCCTCGCCAAGGCCTCGCCACCGTCGAGCTCCCGCCTCCAACCCTCGCACCGCCTCGCCCGAGCCAAGCCTCGAGCAAGCATCCTCCGCTTCGCCCGAGCCTCCGAGCCAAGCCTCGAGCAAGCATCCTCCGCTTCGCCCGAGCCTCCGAGCCAGGCCTCGGCCGAACGACCATTTTTCCGTCTTGCCCGAGCCTCCCAGCCGAGACCCCGAGCAGCCGGTCCGCCGCCGCGCCTTGTCGGTGAGCGCTCTGACTCACGCACAGTGCTCTTTTCCTTTTTCCTTTTTCTTTTGAAACGTGAATAGTGTTCTGTTTTCTCTTTTTTGTGTGAATTAATCTATTGTTCCTTAAATCTTGAGAAAAATATGGTATGCTCCTTGCTCTGTGTAGTATTTTAGAAAAATAAGAAACTCTACCTTTCTGCAAAGTTTAAAATATGAAAAATCATCCTTTTAATTAACAAATGGATAGTTTTAGGTTTTTAGTAAAACTTGTATAGCTCCATAGGTTATGAAATTTGTTCTGTTATCTAGTTACACCATGATGAACCTATGGGATTAATTTAGTAAATTTTGAAGCAACTGTACAACACAACCTTTTAAAAATAAATTAGGAAAAATAGAAAGTTTTGTCCTGTGTTGTTTGTTCATATCAGCATCCTCATAAGCATACATCATTGCATCCGTATAGTAACCGAAGCAGAAGGCCTCAACGTCGAGCCAGCCGCTGACGAACCTACCCCCGAAGCAACCCCGAGCTCCGACTCCTGCAGTCCGACCTCGAGCCTGCTCTCTTTAAGGCAAGCCCCGGTGCATTTAACCCTTCCTTGATTTATAAAATGTTTTCCTTAAATGCTTTTGAGTTAAACTACTGCATTAGGTTATAGGAGTTGTGTGATGACCTATTACCTGCATTATTTACCTCCACCAGAAGATCCACCAGCCCTGCTTTAAAAACTTTTTTGCAAAATGCTTAGTGATGCTATACTATAGATTTACAATAAAATGCAATTTTCAAAAGTGTGATCACTGAAAGAATCTTTATGGGAATTTGGCTTTACTTCCCGACTATTGGCTAGGTATCTGATCCGTACCTGGTCAATGGCGAGAAGAGGTTGTCCACGCGTACGGTGCCGTCATGTTGTAGTCCAGGACTCAATAGTTGACACCGACCGGGATAGGGTTTTAAAAACCAACAGGACCTGTACTCTCGGGTTAGAGTCCCGAGGTGCTTGTTGCTGGAGGAAAACCGATAGGACCTACACTCTTGGGTTTGAGTCCCAAGGTGCTTGTCGCTGGCGGAAAAATTTACGGACCATCCGTATGGGGGCCTGCTGGGCAAGACTTGCAACTATTCACATACTACGGAAAGCTCTGGCTCCGAGAAATCCTTTATTGGACCGACAACCGCGCACTGGGAGTGGAGAGATGGCGGAAGTAGCATGTACCCACGTGGGTTAGAGTCCCGGATTGGAGTGGTGTACTGTACTTCCGGGTGGCGTAGGACCGGGCCCAATCTTGGAGGAATCGTGGAAGACGAGTTGGCATATGCAAGCTTGGGTGCTACATATGCAGTGTGAATAGGGATCCTCAGCTGAGTATTATTTATCCGGATTAACGTTGCTCCTCGGTTATGGAGACTTGTTCCACTGACTGTCAACGGAGAGTGGTTCTCAACTAGGTATGTTTTTGAAATGTAAAATGAATCATGAACAATGAAGAATTGAGAAATACTTGAATCTTTCCAAAAATAAAAAAACAAGTTTTACAAAATGCTTTTCTGCAAAATACTTATTTTGTTCAAGCCTTACCTAAGCCTTTCATTCCTGAGTCTTCTCCCTTTTTCTTTAGTCGGGTAAGTCTTGTTGAGTACCCTAGTACTCAGGGTTTGTTAACCCCTGTTGCAGGTTTCTAATAGGTGGCGTTGATCATGATCATGTCAGTGGGCTTGACGTGATCTGGTTGTTCCTCATCCCCAACTTAGGTACTCCGCCTATGTGTGGTTCTGTAATACTACTCTACTTCCGCAACACCAGTTATTTTTATGTAAAAGTAACATCTTCATAATTTGTAAAATTTATCTATCTTGCTTCCGCACTCCGATGGTATTTTGTATCAACTGTTGTAATGTTGTAATTATTCCAACCTTCATGATGATGGTCCTGTGGCTCGTGGATAATTCGGGGTCTCCACAGGGACACCCGACGGATCTTTCCAGTAACGTGTTTCATTTGCACAGTCATTGGGCTCCGTATGACGATGACGTGTGCAGGTGGGGCACATTATTGGTAGGTTCTTCCACAGAATGGTATCAGAGCAGGATTGTAATCAAGGGAAGACTGGTTGCAACATTACTTTTGAAAAACTTTAAAATGATTTCTTAATCTAAAAGTTTTTGGAAGTAACAAATTAAAAATGATCCTTCCCTAAGTTTCTTGCTTTGCTGGAAGACTTCGTGAAGACTATACTAGTAATTCCAACAGAAGGTACCAAGAAGTTTTCAACTTATCTACTAAGGATCATTGAAGCGTCAACTCCTCGCCAGGACGAGATAGGAGAGCTTTTCAACACCAAGTCAGTGAAGCTAGTATATAAAGTATAGCCCTATACCTAACTAACAGGTGTAGGCAGAGATCTCCTGGCAGTGAGAGATCGGATAGGACGAGCATGCATCATATCATGCATAATGTTAAATTGTGCTTCTTCTCTAAATTCTAAAAGCAGCTATGATCCCCGATGACTGATCGTCCCTAGATTCTGTTACCCTTATGTTCCATAAGTTCTGATCCTTAGGAACTTTTGGATATCTTTCATACACTCTACCACATAAGAGTCAGAATCAGGGTAAATCTTTGGTTCTTCCTTGATATGTGTGTGTCATGCCTTGAATTGGCACATACCATTTGCTTGATGTCGTGTAGACGACAAATGGTGGTTGAAAGTTACTGAAATTGTGTTCTTTGAAAGGACTGTGATCCATGGACCGGATAAAAGCGTAGGAACCTGGAGTCACCTATGGACGGCCAACATAGGGAGTTACTGTCAGGTGCTCGCTAATATACAGGCCTATCATCATGATTCTTTCTAAGTCCACCGTTAAAGTGCTTTCATTTCTGGATGCCCGAAAGGGAATTCAAAGCCACTTTCCTTCTAATTATGACCAATCCCTGCTTTTGGTTATAATTTCCCTCTTTATGGGATGAGAGTTATAGAAGTTATGCTCTGTTATGGTGCCATAATTGGTGACCATAGTGCCGCGTCGGAACCCGAAGAATCTTGTGTGCCGAGTTGCACAAGTTTCCGTTGGGTGCGCGCAGGTATCGAAGTCTACAGTTATGATCCATTATAGCCCGTAACTAATATACGCTCCCTCTTGGCTCTTGATATTTTTCCTTGCTCCACTCAAAAATCCCCTACCTTGCTACTTGCAACCGTGTTCTGATCCCAGTTATAATCCCAACCCCAACCTAGTTGTCTTGTGAACTCCTTGCGAGTAAACAAGTATGACACATTTCCTTTTCCATTACTCAACCCCAGCCTTTAAGCACTTCTTAAATCTCGGGACGAGATTTCTTTTAGGGGGGAAGACTGTAACACCCCTGGTGTTTAAATATAATTAACCTGTCATGTCATCATTTAATCATTCTTGCCATGCATTTAAGTTTGCTTAATTTATTTGTGTAGATCTTGTTCAGTTAAAGTGTTTTGATGCTGTGTTTTGAGGTTCAAAAATTTAAAAATCAAAATACAATTTAATTTCCTTTTGAAAAACCCCAAGTTTCCAAACTCTAGTTTTACCCCTCTCTTTCTTATTCAAAAACTGTTTTAGATTTAAAAATGATCCAGTTAGCAAAGTTGTAGATTTCAAAATTCTAAACAACTTTGGTGTTTTGAGTTTTCTTTGTGCAGTTCAAAGTTTAGGAGTAATTTTCAAAGTTTCAAAAGAAAGGGAATAGGTCTTCTTTGTGTGCGCAGCTAGACGGCCTCGGCCGCAGCCATGCAGCCACGCCAAAACCGCGCCCGTGCCGCGCGCAACCAGAGCCCGTGCTCCCGACCCCTACCTCCGTTCCGTCCGAGCCCCTGCACCCGCACAGCGCCAAGCCCGGCTGACCCGCGCCCGTGTCGCCCGAGGCCAGCGCTGAGCGCTCAACCTCTCCGGACCCCTACCCCCGCGCAGCACCGAGCCCGGCTGACCCGTTCCGTGTCGCCCGAGGCCAGAGCCAGCGCGCTTGACATCCCCGACCCCTACCTAGTCTCAGCCTCACCCATTCCCCTAACCCTCCCTTTTCACCTACGGCCGCGGACAGCGGGCGGATGCCAGCCGCCGACAAGCTGCCGCGCCGCACGCAAACACCCCCGACCCCCACCGTCCTTCGCCCGGACCCCGGCATCACCCCGCGCCTATAAAAGCCGCCAAGCTCCCCATTTGCCACCACCAGCACTTCCTCGCCAACCCAAGCCATCAGGCAGCCCCAGCGCCCACCGAAGTCGCCACTACCTTCGCCTTGAGCTTTTCCACCTCCCTGAACCACCGCTCTCGCCCCTCCATCCCTTCTTTCGCCGGTACAGCAACTCCCCACCAACTCCGGCGAATCGTTCGAGCCTCACCCTCGAGCACGCCTGCAAACCACGCCCCCTCGAGCAGCCGAGACCACCCTCAGCCTCGAGCGAATCGCAGCTGCCCTCAGCTGTAAGCCTCGAGCAGCCGAGCCCCACCCTCAGCCTCGGACGAATCGCAGTCACCCTCGGATTGAGCCTCGAGAAGTTAGCCGAGCCTACCCTCGAGAAGTTAGCCGAGGCTACCCTCGAAAAGTTAGCCGAGCCTCGCCAAGGCCTCGCCACCGTCGAGCTCCCGCCTCCAACCCTCGCACCGCCTCGCCCGAGCCAAGCCTCGAGCAAGCATCCTCCGCTTCGCCCGAGCCTCCGAGCCAAGCCTCGAGCAAGCATCCTCCGCTTCGCCCGAGCCTCCGAGCCAGGCCTCGGCCGAACGACCGTTTTTCCGTCTCGCCCGAGCCTCCCAGCCGAGACCCCGAGCAGCCGGTCCGCCGCCGCGCCTTGTCGGTGAGCGCTCTGACTCGCGCACAGTGCTCTTTTCATTTTTCCTTTTTCTTTTGAAATGTGAATAGTGTTCTGTTTTCTCTTTTTTGTGTGAATTAATCTGTTGTTCCTTAAATCTTGAGAAAAATATGGTATGCTCCTTGCTCTGTGTAGTATTTTAGAAAAATAAGAAACTCTACCTTTCTGTAAAGTTTAAAATATGAAAAATCATCCTTTTAATTAACAAATGGATAGTTTTAGGTTTTTAGTAAAACTTGTATAGCTCCATAGGTTATGAAATTTGTTCTGTTATCTAGTTACACCATGATGAACGTATGGGATTAATTTAGTAAATTTTGAAGCAACTGTACAACACAACCTTTTAAAAATAAATTAGGAAAAATAGAAAGTTTTGTCCTGTGTTGTTTGTTCATATCAGCATCCTCATAAGCATACATCATTGCATCCGTATAGTAACCGAAGCAGAAGGCCTCAACGTCGAGCCAGCCGCTGATGAACCTACCCCCGAAGCAACCCCGAGCTCCGACTCCTGCAGTCCGACCTCGAGCCTGCTCTCTTTAAGGCAAGCCCCGGTGCATTTAACCCTTCCTTGATTTATAAAATGTTTTCCTTAAATGCTTTCGAGTTAAACTACTCCATTAGGTTATAGGAGTTGTGTGATGACCTATTACCTGCATTATTTACCTCCACCAGAAGATCCACCAGCCCTGCTGTAAAAACTTTTTTGCAAAATGCTTAGTGATGCTATACTATAGATTTGCAATAAAATGCCATTTTTAAAAGTGTGATCACTGAAAGAATCTTTATGGGAATTTGGCTTTACTTCCCGACTGTTGGCTAGGTATCTGATCCGTACCTGGTCAATGGCGAGAAGAGGTTGTCCGCGCGTACGGTGCCGTCATGTTGTAGTCCGGGACTCAACAGTTGACACCGACCGGGACAGGGTTTTAAAAACCAACAGGACCTGTACTCTCGGGTTAGAGTCCCGAGGTGCTTGTTGCTGGAGGAAAACCGACAGGACCTACACTCTTGGGTTAGAGTCCCAAGGTGCTTGTCGCTGGCGGAAAAATTTAGGGACCATCCGTATGGGGGCCTGCTGGGCAAGACTTGCAACTATTCACATACTACGGAAAGCTCTGGCTCCGAGAAATCCTTTATTGGACCGACAACCGCGCACTGGGGGTGGAGAGATGGCGGAAGTAGCATGTACCCACGTGGGTTAGAGTCCCGGATTGGAGTGGTGTACTGTACTTCCGGGTGGCGTAGGACCGGGCCCAATCTTGGAGGAATCATGGAAGACGAGTTGGCATATGCAAGCTTGGGTGCTACATATGCAGTGTGAATAGGGATCCTCAGCTGAGTATTATTTATCCGGATTAACGTTGCTCCTCGGTTATGGAGACTTGTTCCACTGACTGTCAACGGAGAGTGGTTCTCAACTAGGTATGTTTTTGAAATGTAAAATGAATCATGGACAATGAAGAATTGAGAAATACTTGAATCTTTCCAAAAATAAAAAAACAAGTTTTACAAAATGCTTTTCTGCAAAATACTTATCTTGTTCAAGCCTTACCTAAGCCTTTCATTCCTGAGTCTTCTCCCTTTTTCTTTAGTCGGGTAAGTCTTGTTGAGTACCCCAGTACTCAGGGTTTGTTAACCCCTGTTGCAGGTTTCTAATAGGTGGCGTTGATCACGATCATGTCAGTGGGCTTGACGTGATCTGGTTGTTCCTCATCCCCAACTTAGGTACTCCGCCTAAGTGTGGTTCTGTAATACTACTCTACTTCCTCAACACCAGTTATTTTTATGTAAAACTAACATCTTCATAATTTGTAAAATTTATCTATCTTGCTTCCGCACTCCGATGGTATTTTGTATCAACTGTTGTAATGTTGTAATTATTCCAACCTTCATGATGATGGTCCTGTGGCTCGTGGATAATTCGGGGTCTCCACAGGGACACCTGACGGATCTTTCCAGTAACGTGTTTCATTTGCACAGTCATTGGGCTCCGTATGACGATAACGTGTGTAGGGGGGCCACATTATTGGGAGGTTCTGCCACAGAATGGTATCGGAGCAGGATTGTCATCAAGGGAAGACTGGTTGCAACATTACTTTTGAAAAACTTTAAAATGATTTCTTAATCTAAAAGTTTTTGGAAGTAACAAATTAAAAATGATCCTTCCCTAAGTTTCTTGCTTTGCTGGAAGACTTCGTGAAGACTATACTAGTAATTCCAACAGAAGGTACCAAGAAGTTTTCAACTTATCTACTAAGGATCATTGAAGCGTCAACTCCTCGCCAGGACGAGATAGGAGAGCTTTTCAACACCAAGTCAGTGAAGCTAGTATATAAAGTATAGCCCTATACCTAACTAACAGGTGTAGGCAGAGATCTCCTGGCAGTGAGAGATCGGATAGGACGAGCATGCATCATATCATGCATAATGTTAAATTGTGCTTCTTCTCTAAATTCTAAAAGCAGCTATGATCCCCGATGACTGATCGTCCCTAGATTCTGTTACCCTTATGTTCCATAAGTTCTGATCCTTAGGAACTTTTGGATATCTTTCATACACTCTACCACATAAGAGTCAGAATCAGGGTAAATCTTTGGTTCTTCCTAGATATGTGTGTGTCATGCCTTGAATTGGCACATACCATTTGCTTGATGTCGTGTAGACGACAAATGGTGGTTGAAAGTTACTGAAATTGTGTTCTTTGAAAGGACTGTGATCCATGGACCGGATAAAAGCGTAGGAACCTGGAGTCACCTATGGACGGCCACCATAGGGAGTTACTGTCAGGTGCTCGCTAATATACAGGCCTATCGTCATGATTCTTTCTAAGTCCACCGTTAAAGTGCTTTCATTTCTAGATGCCCGAAAGGGAATTCAAAGCCACTTTCCTTCTAATTATGACCAATCCCTGCTTTTGGTTATAATTTACCTCTTTATGGGATGAGAGTTATAGAAGTTATGCTCTGTTATGGTGCCATAATTGGTGACCACAGTGCCGCGTCGGAACCCGAAGAATCTTGTGTGCCGAGTTGCACAAGTTTCCGTTGGGTGCGCGCAGGTATCGAAGTCTACAGTTATGATCCATTATAGCCCGTAACTAATATACGCTCCCTCTTGGCTCTTGATATTTTTCCTTGCTCCACTCAAAAATCCCCTACCTTGCTACTTGCAACCGTGTTCTGATCCCAGTTATAATCCCAACCCCAACCTAGTTGTCTTGTGAACTCCTTACGAGTAAACAAGTATGACACATTTCCTTTTCCATTACTCAACCCCAGCCTTTAAGCACTTCTTAAATCTCGGGACGAGATTTCTTTTAGGGGGAAGGCTGTAACACCCCTGGTGTTTAAATATAATTAACCTGTCATGTCATCATTTAATCATTCTTGCCATGCATTTAAGTTTGCTTAATTTATTTGTGTAGATCTTGTTCAGTTAAAGTGTTTTGATGATGTGTTTTGAGGTTCAAAAATTTAAAAATCAAAATATAATTTAATTTCCTTTTGAAAAACCCCAAGTTTCCAAACTCTAGTTTTACCCCTCTCTTTCTTATTCAAAAACTATTTTAGATTTAAAAATGGTCCAGTTAGCAAAGTTGTAGATTTCAAAATTCTAAACAACTTCGGTGTTTTGAGTTTTCTTTGTGCAGTTCAAAGTTTATGAGTAATTTTCAAAGTTTCAAAAGAAAGGGAATAGGACTTCTCTGTGTGCGCAGCTAGAGGGCCTCGGCCGCAGCCATGCAGCCACGCCAAAACCGCGCCAGTGCCGCGCGCAACCAGAGCCCGTGCTCCCGGCCCCTACCTCCGTTCCGTCCGAGCCCCTACACCCGCACAGCGCCAAGCCCGGCTGACCCGCGCCCGTGTCGCCCGAGGCCAGCGCTGAGCGCTCAACCTCTCCGGACCCCTACCCCCGCGCAGCACCGAGCCCGGCTGACCCATTCCGTGTCGCCCGAGGCCAGAGCCAGCGCGCTTGACATCCGCGACCCCTACCTAGTCTTAGCCTCACCCATTCCCCTAACCCTCCCTTTTCACCTACGGTCGCGGACAGCGGGCGGATGCCAGCCGCCGACAAGCTGCCGCGCCGCACGCAAACACCCCCGACCCCCACCGTCCTTCGCCTGGACCCCGGCATCACCCCGCGCCTATAAAAGCCGCCAAGCTCCCCATTTGCCACCACCAGCACTTCCTCGCCAACCCAAGCCATCAGGCAGCCCCAGCGCCCGCCGAAGTCGCCACTACCTTCGCCTTGAGCTTTTCCACCTCCCTGAACCACCGCTCTCGCCCCTCCATCCCTTCCTTCGCCGGTACAGCAACTCCCCACCAACTCTGGCGAATCGTTCGAGCCTCACCCTCGAGCACGTCTGCAAACCACGCCCCCTCGAGCAGCCGAGACCACCCTCAGCCTCGAGCGAATCGCAGCTGCCCTCAGCTGTAAGCCTCGAGCAGCCGAGCCCCACCCTCAGCCTCGGACGAATCGCAGTCACCCTCGGATTGAGCCTCGAGAAGTTAGCCGAGGCTACCCTCGAGAAGTTAGCCGAGGCTACCCTCGAAAAGTTAGCTGAGCCTCGCCAAGGCCTCGCCACCGTCGAGCTCCCGCCTCCAACCCTCGCACCGCCTCGCCCGAGCCAAGCCTCGAGCAAGCATCCTCCGCTTCGCCCGAGCCTCCGAGCCAAGCCTCGAGCAAGCATCCTCCGCTTCGCCCGAGTCTCCGAGCCAGGCCTCGGCCGAACGACCATTTTTCCGTCTCGCCCGAGCCTCCCGGCCGAGACCCCGAGCAGCCGGTCCACCGCCGCGCCTTGTCGGTGAGCGCTCTGACTCGCGCGCAGTGCTCTTTTCCTTTTTCCTTTTTCTTTTGAAACGTGAATAGTGTTCTGTTTTCTCTTTTTTGTGTGAATTAATCTGTTGTTCCTTAAATCTTGAGAAAAATATGGTATGCTCCTTGCTCTGTGTAGTATTTTAGAAAAATAAGAAACTCTACCTTTCTGCAAAGTTTAAAATATGAAAAATCATCCTTTTAATTAACAAATGGATAGTTTTAGGTTTTTAGTAAAACTTGTATAGCTCCATAGGTTATGAAATTTGTTCTGTTATCTAGTTACACCATGATGAACCTATGGGATTAATTTAGTAAATTTTGAAGCAACTGTACAACACAACCTTTTAAAAATAAATTAGGAAAAATAGAAAGTTTTGTCCGGTGTTGTTTGTTCATATCAGCATCCTCATAAGCATACATCATTGCATCCGTATAGTAACCGAAGCAGAAGGCCTCAACGTCGAGCCAGCCGCTGACGAACCTACCCCGAAGCAATCCCGAGCTCTGACTCCTGCAGTCCGACCTCGAGCCTGCTCTCTTTAAGGCAAGCCCCGGTGCATTTAACCCTTCCTTGATTTATAAAATGTTTTCCTTAAATACTTTCGAGTTAAACTACTGCATTAGGTTATAGGAGTTGTGTGATGACCTATTACCTGCATTATTTACCTCCACCAGAAGATCCACCAGCCCTGCTTTAAAAACTTTTTTGCAAAATGCTTAGTGATGCTATACTATAGATTTGCAATAAAATGCCATTTTCAAAAGTGTGATCACTGAAAGAATCTTTATGGGAATTTGGCTTTACTTCCCGACTGTTGGCTAGGTATCTGATCCGTACCTGGTCAATGGCGAGAAGAGGTTGTCCGCGCGTACGGTGCCGTCATGTTGTAGTCCGGGACTCAACAGTTGACACCGACCGGGACAGGGTTTTAAAAACCAACAGGACCTGTACTCTCGGGTTAGAGTCCCGAGGTGCTTGTTGCTGGAGGAAAACCGACACGACCTGCACTCTTGGGTTAGAGTCCCAAGGTGCTTGTCGCTGGCGGAAAAATTTAGAGACCATCCGTATGGGGGCCTGCTGGGCAAGACTTGCAACTATTCACATACTACGAAAAGCTCTGGCTCCGAGAAATCCTTTATTGGACCGACAACCGCGCACTAGGAGTGGAGAGATGGCGGAAGTAGCATGTACCCACATGGGTTAGAGTCCCGGATTGGAGTGGTGTACTGTACTTCCGGGTGGCGTAGGACCGCGCCCAATCTTGGAGGAATCATGGAAGACGAGTTGGCATATGCATGCTTGGGTGCTACATATGCAGTGTGAATAGGGATCCTCAGCTGAGTATTATTTATCCGGATTAACGTTGCTCCTCGGTTATGGAGACTTGTTCCACTGACTGTCAACGGAGAGTGGTTCTCAACTAGGTATGTTTTTGAAATGTAAAATGAATCATGGACAATGAAGAATTGAGAAATACTTGAATCTTTCCAAAAATAAAAAAACAAGTTTTACAAAATGCTTTTCTGCAAAATACTTATCTTGTTCAAGCCTTACCTAAGCCTTTCATTCCTGAGTCTTCTCCCTTTTTCTTTAGTCGGGTAAGTCTTGTTGAGTACCCCAGTACTCAGGGTTTGTTAACCCCTGTTGCAGGTTTCTAATAGGTGGCGTTGATCATGATCATGTCAGTGGGCTTGACGTGATCTGGTTGTTCCTCATCCCCAACTTAGGTACTCCGCCTAAGTGTGGTTCTGTAATACTACTCTACTTCCGCAACACCAGTTATTTTTATGTAAAAGTAACATCTTCATAATTTGTAAAATTTATCTATCTTGCTTCCGCACTCCGATGGTATTTTGTATCAACTGTTGTAATGTTGTAATTATTCCAACCTTCATGATGATGGTCCTATGGCTCGTGGATAATTCGGGGTCTCCACAGGTACACCCGACGGATCTTTCCAGTAACGTGTTTCATTTGCACAGTCAATGGGCTCCGTATGACGATGACGTGTGTAGGTGGGCCACATTATTGGGAGGTTCTGCCACAGAAATAAGAGCAACATCACGCAACACAAAGTGCTCATTAACCCCCACCGACCCACGGGACAACACCTTACCTTTGCTATTGTCGCCGAAGGTGATAAACTCCTTTCCGGCAACAGGGCTAAGGCTGGAGAACCACTTGGCGTTTCCGGTCATATGTCGAGAGCAACCGGAATCCACCAACCAAATGTCCTCCAACCGTCTTACCTACATCAATAAAAAGACATAGGGTGAGCATACGGTCCAACACTGGGGTTTGTGAAGTAAGGAGAATACCAGTGTTGGGCCGGCTGCTCAAAAGAATGGTCAGTATAAAAACCATTCCTAGCCTGTCTACGAGGGTAGCGATCACCACGCACAGGAAAACATGGTCCGCTAAGGAAAGAGCATCCATCGCGATGGTCAAAACGCGGTGGGGCAAAACGCTCAACAAAGCCTCCGCCACGGGGTCCGTATCCTGCAAAGTCAGGACCCCATCGAGCACCTCCTCCCTGACACTTAGGACCTTGAGGTGCTGCACCTCTAGGCCTAGCAGCTCTCCTCGGAGCTCTCCTCTGGACGTTCGGCACATGCACATCATGGAATGGATGGTACATGCCCGGGTTGTCCTTCTCCCTGGCACGGCGCATCTCTCTCTTGCGCCTAAAGCAGAACTCACTCAAGTGACCATCTCTCCCACAGTGCTCACAATGGTACCTCACCGCTCTCATAGGGGGATGTTGGTACTCACGGTTGTGGGTGTGGTTCACTTTGCCCTTCTGTGGCAACAGCTCCTCCTGGATGGGTGGCATTGTATCCAACTTGTTTTTGAGGTGGTTGGGTTTGGGATGCCACACTTGGTTCTTGGGTGGAGCTCTCGGAGGTTCCTCAAACACCCCATCTTTGGTGGTAGGCTTGACAGGCTCTTTGGGTGGAAGCTTGGTAAGTTTGGGAGTTGTGGTGGAGTTTGGCTTCTCACATGGGTTCAGACCACTCGACTCTCCAATCTTCCCAAAAGAAGAAAGATCAACACCCGGAGCAAAACCTACACCTGGACCTCCAGCAGCTCGCTTAAATTGGGAGATCATCATCCCGAGCTGCGGCTCACTACAAGAGACCCATGACAAGATGGTCCGAAGGTATGTGTTTTCCTCCTCGGTTTGCATCTTGCCATGCTGCACATTTGCAATCTCCATCTCCAAACCCTCACACAAAGCACACCTACTCACACAAGTGCTACCCGAGCTGGCCTTCTCTAAAGACTCAATCTTGGCATTCTTCTCTGCCAACTCGGTTTGCAAGACAGGACAAGTCTTGCACACACCCAACAACTGGGGCCTAGCCCTGAGCTCATCAACCTCTCCAACCAAAGCAACATCCTTACCTCTCAGAGTGAGAAGGTCAGTCGTGTGCTTGGTGCACGACTCGCACTCAACCTCCTAAAAAACGACCACGGTGGATTTAGCAAACTCCAACTCCTTCACCGTGTCCTCCCACTTCTGCCTAAACTCCTTGCGCTCTCTAGCGGCACGCCTAAGCAGGTTATCTTGACTAAGCAAGGTGGTAGGAAGCTTCTCATTCTCAGCAAAGAGCTCATCATGGGTCATAGATACCTGGGAGGTGTTGTCGTCATCGTTCCGAGGGATGTCCTCTAGCTGGGGGTCGACCTCCTTGCCGAGGGCCATGGTGCAGAAGCCCTCGTTGTCGGCGAAGAAACAGAGGCTGTTCAGCTTGTCCTCGATCTTCTTCATCTTTTCGGAGTCATCATCGCTTGAGCAAGCGGAGTCGTCATCCGAGCCGTCGACGTCGCTGAGCATGGCGAAGAATGCATGCTGCTCAGCCTGGGCCTTCTCCAAGTACTTCTTCTTGATGTACTCCTTGTAGAAGCCGCCCCTCTTCTTGCGCCTTGGGGGGACGTGCTTCTCTTTGCACTTCCCAGAGTCATACTTGTGCCCGTGATCGCCCTTCCCCGAATGCTTGTTCTTCTTGGGGCAGTTGGCGATGAAGTGGTCGGGGTCGCCGCACTCGAAACAGCCCGAGCGTCCTCCTCTGCGGCGATGGTTCATGCGGTTGTTGTGGAACCACGAGAACCGGTTGGCAAGCAAAGCCAACTCATCATCCCCCAAAGACTCCAGCTGGTCCTCTGTCACAAAAGAGAGACGAAAGAGCAAAGCCACCAGAGGGGTTAGCAGAAGAACCAGAAACCAAAGCCATAGTCGGGCCAGAAGGATTCGCATAAGAAGCCCTCGACATGGCATCATTCTCACTAGACTTGAGCTTACTAAAGAGCTCATCGCAAGTGAGGGTCTCATAGTTAGATGATTCGATGATCGCTTGGACCTTTGAGTCCCACACCGACCGATCGAGAGTATGCAAAAGCTTCAAAGCCCTCTCATGATCATCGAAAGGCAACAGCTCCTTGTTAGCTCGCATCTTGTTGACAATAACCTGAAAGCGAGCGAATAAACTCTCTATGCTCTCGCCAGGCATATGTCAAAAGTTCTTATACTCCCGCTTGTGCGACTCATAGAGACGGGATTTGACTTGAGTGGTTCCCTCATGGAAGCGCATGAGGGTCGCCCAAATCTCATGAGCCGTGGGGAGGTGAGAAACGCGATCAAACTCGGACATGCTCAAACAGGAGAACAAGAGGTTACGCGCCCGGCTATTGGCCTCATGCTCATCGATCTAAAGCTGGGAGACACGAGCAGCCAGAACAACATAATCGGCCTTGTTGCAAATCTCCCAAACAGAAGAGCCCATGCTCTGGAGATAGGCCAACATGCGTGTCTTCCAATACACATAGTTTGTCCCATCAAAGAATGGAGGTTTGCCCACGCCGCGATCCATGTCGCCTTCGGTGGATCTAGAACCAGCTAAGGTGGAAGATCCTTAACCCGCTCCGATACCAATTGAAGGACCGAGAATGCAATAGTAAGGCGACCAGAGGGGGGTGAATGGGAGCCAATCAAATTTCTCTCAAAACTTTGGCCAAATGTCCCAAAATCGACCCCCGAAAGCTTCGATCGAAACCGTGATGCTCATGATCCTTGGAAGAGGGTGGATGATCCCTAGGATCATAGCGGAGCACCACCAAGCACAAGCAAACCGAAGACCAAAAGCTCCGGCTCAAGTTTACCCCCTTGAAAACCGAGTCCCGAACGTAGATTGAGGGCTACGACGAGAAATCTCCAAATACCAATGCTAACAAGTAGCAAAGATACTTAGAAATGTTTCTTGGTTAACTCTAAGGCCAAACGAGAAGTCCGAAAACCAAGCGGAAAAGCCAGGACAACAAATGCACTGAATTGCAAGCTTCAGCAGGGTCCTGGACTGTCCGCGGGTACGGTCCCAGACTGTCCGGCCCAACCCCGGACTGTCCACGAGCGAGGGGCGGACTGTCCGCCGGCAAAACTTGCCAAATAGCAAAGTTGCTGAAGTCTTGCTGGACGTCTCCCGGACTGTCCGCAAGCTACAACGGCGGATTGTCCGCCGGTCAATGAACAGTGACCCGGTCGAGACCTGCAGCCACTGGACTGGCTCGATCCCGACACGCGGACTGTCCGCCAGTCAAAACCGCGGACTGTCCGCCACCTCCCAGAAAGGGCGATTTTGGTCGCCCAAGACTCAAATCTCACCAAATTCGATCCAAATCAAAACCCCACGTTCCCAAACTTGGAGAAGATGATCACTGAGTAGTTAGTTTGCTATCCCCAAGAAATCATCCGCTCAAATCGACTAAATCACCAGGAAATCGAAAGGGAAGGTGGATGAACCAAAAAAGCGCCACGAAAACGAAATCGTCCCGATCTATTCATTCATGAGGAGTTAGATGAATTCCTTTGGTCGAAATGACCTCCTCGATGAAACAAACAAAATGATTCAAACGGATTTCGCAAAGACGCACTGGAGAGGGAGATTGAGCGACGGGAAAAACATGGAGAAACGAAGAACGCGAAGAACATGAACCAAAACGCGAATCAACACATCGATCTGCAACCATGTAGCAAACACATGCTACGACAGAGAGGTTACGGCCTCACTTCCTCAAAATCTCAAGTACACAGAGGTATGGTTCTCTACGGATCTCAGCTAGCTACAACAGAGAATGGGAGAGCAGGAAAGCCTAAGCCTGAAAGAGCAAATGACTGAGATGGATGGGGAGGTGGGTGTCTCCCCCTACTTATCCTAATTCTAACTAATCCTTGAAGGACCGGAAAAGCGACCAGAGGGGGGTGAATGGGAGCTTTAAAATTTCTTCTCAGAAACTTTTAGCCGCTGTCCCAGAAGTCACCCCAGAGGCAAGTGTAGAGCTCGAATAATGTCCACGACCCTAGATGTAGGGTGGATACTTCCAAGAAGCACAGCGGGACACTATGCGACTCTAGAAACCCAACGCAAAAACCGGAAATCAAATCCGACAACAGACGAATGAACCGCGGACGAAAACGTGCGAAATCAGACGCATCGGACGCTGGCCTGCGTCCGATGCCTGATCACCGGACGCGTCTGATGCACACAGTGCGGTTCTGGAACCTTACTGTTCCACCATCGGACGCTGTGAACAGTGATCACCCAGCGTCCGATGCAAAGGCTCCGGCGCGTCCGATGCCTAGCGTCCGATGCTACCAAAAACGCTGGGAAAGTGACACGCGTCACCAGAGCGTCCGATGCTATGACTGCAGCGTCCGATGCTCCGGTGCCGAGCGTCCGATGCCCCCGATATCGGTGCGGTTCTTCGGTGATTCAACCGGATCTCCTCCGAATCAAATGCTCTAGGCCTAGGATTCGATCTGAGGAGTCACAAGGATGTTAGTAAGCTACTCCTAAGAGATCATGGCTCGAACCTAACTCCAAATCGGTGAATCGAAAGAATTCGGGGCAAGGGAGCAAGAACATGATCCAAACTAAAAATCGTTTGATCTCCTAGACCGTGAGGTTTGAGATCAATTCCTTTGGTAGAAAGGATTGCCTCACGATCTAGAACAACTTGGTTCAAGTAGATTTGCAAAAAACGCACCAAGCAAAGAGATCAAGCGACGGGAAAATAGGACCAAAAAGCAATCCGCGAAGAACACAACCAAAACGCGAATCACAAACCGGAAATTGCAACCGTGTGGCAAACACACGCTACAAACGTGAGATTACGGTCTCACTTCCTAAACTTCCCAAAAACACAGAGGCATGATTGAGTCTTCTCTGTGGATCCTCTACAACCAGGTATGATTAGGGCTAAGCTAGAGGATAGAGAGAGAGAGTGCTTAGAGCAAATGGCTGAAAGGATGAGAGGAGAGGAGGGGTGCCTCTCTTATTTATAGCCTAAACAATAATCCCCTTCTAACCCTAGGTAGGTGAGCGAAACGGCCAACCCTAGGGGTATCTCGATCCAACTCTGATTGAGGTTGATCCGACGGCCCCGCGCCTTCCTCACCCTTAGCTTCGCCTCGACGCAAGCCTCAGGATGCCGCCACGTGCCGCCCTGCCGACCACCGCGCCTTCCTTGTGGATAGCTACGCCGCCGCGCCAGCCTCTCCACACCGCCACGTGTCGACCGTCCTTTTTGCAGACCTCCCCCCGGTTTTGAGGCCGAAACCAGGAAACCTGGGCCTTCCCCCGGTTTTGAGGCTGAAACTGGGAAACCTGTCCTCCGGCTGAGTTTTGTGGCCCAAACTCAGAAACCCGCGCCCCAGGTTTTGAGGCCCAAACCTGGAAACCGTCCTCGCCGAGTTTTGAGGTCCAAACTCGGAAACCGGCCACCCCGAGTTTTGTGGCCCAAACTTGGAAACCGTCGATGGTAGCTTTTTTAGGCTCAGCTACCGAACCCGTGCCGTAGACGGGATGTGGATCGCACACCCTGAGTTCCAGCACCGATGCCGGAGCATGTCCAGCCTCCACGCCGGGCACAGTGCATTCGCCATCCTTCTCGGCCTCCCGCCAAGTGTCACGACGCCATCACCTTCCTCCCGACTCGGCCGATGCACCGCACATCCCCATGCCTTCTTGCTTGTCGACGCCATGTGCCAGCTACCACAGCTGGTCCTCAGGTCTCCCGGTCCGTCAGTCCAAGCTCCACGTTCGCCCTTCACCGCTCCCGGTCCATCGGCACGACACGTCCCGCTTGACCTTCACCTCACCTTAGACCACTGTCTCCGAGCTCCGCACCTGCACATCAACACAGCCAAGAGACATGTTGCCTGTTGATCGATCACTCATCACTCAGGAAGGGAACCACAAGGGCACATATCAACCTTGTGTTCTCAATCTCCCCCTTGATGAGTGCATCGTCAACTCATAGTAACCGTAACCAAAGATAAAAGAAAACAGAAATAGGTAGAAGGAGAAAACTTATTTGAGATGTCCAAAAGCCAAAGAAAAGGCCAAAGAAGAACACTCAAGATAAGCGATGCTTGGTCCCCAAAGACATGGCCAGAGGTTCGACACAACCAAGCAAAAAATCAGAGCAGCAACTCATCAAGGAGCAAAATCCGATCAACTTCAGAGCACAGGACTTGGTTCCCCAAGACATGGGCAATGGCTCGACGCAACCAAGTCAAAGAAAAGCTAGTCCTCAAGAAGAGGCAGAGAGGGCTCAACACCACTAGCTGAAAGCTCGAATACCAACTGAAGACTGCAAAGAGAGCAACTACTGCTAGTCCCTCAAGATAGAGGCACAGAGGCGCACAGAGGCTCAACACAACCAGCTGAAAAGATCGATATCAAATGAAAAGCACATCCAGAACTCCCCCTTACTCAAAGACTCCCCCTCAACAAGTGAAGCACAAATTGCAAATTGTCACCATAAATCAACTTTCTCCCCCTTGGGGGCAATTTGCAATCAAAAGACACAGGGTAAAAAAATGAATCAGGCGGAGCTAAGATCATGCCTATCGGTGCCAGACACATGCATATGAGTCAAAAATGCATGTTAGCAGCTTCAGGTATATATTCAAAAGAGTGAATAAATGCTCTAATGAGTACTGATCCGACTACATAGCAACATACACAAGTGCTAGCAAAGGCTCAAACTGATCACTAATTACAAGATATAAAAGCATAAGCTTCAGTGAGCAGTTTTAAGCCATTCTAAAAGAGGTTTCACCATTAACATAGCACTAAATATGTACAGACAGGAAGTCAACAAGTGCTAATTCATGTATACAAGGTGAACTACCCCTAGCAAAGTTCAACCATCATGCTATAGAATGAACCATATACTTGTGTTTTCAGATTTTATCGGAGAAATTTGCAGCGGTAATTAACACAAGTTCAAAAACAGCATGTGATTGCGAGAGGTTGAAAGCTTGTCATTGCCTGACTTTTCAACCGTGCAAAGCCTATGCATATGCAATCAGAAGCTTAAAGCATCGGTTTCGGTCTTACACTACACGGCTCAAGTTTAACTCAATGTGCAATGAGGAACAGTCTCGATACCGTGATGTGTTGACAAAGCAATCCCATCTCGATCTTTCCAATTCACTACAACTTGGTTCATTTTAAATAGAATGTGAACAATCCAAGCAAGTGAATGACTCAGAACTAGAGACATAGCAACCTAGCATATATGAAATAGCTCAAATGACCTCAACACATCCTACACATGCTAGTTGCCAATCTCAATGGTGAACATATATCAAATTTTAAGTTTATTAATCATGTTCATCATTCTGAAAATAGCTTAGCTCACAAAATGTATCAGTGATCAACAAGAGCCTAAGCTGCAAGCATCATCATATATCATCGAAGCATACACTAATTAGAGCATGGATTCATTCTCAAGTATATAGACATGAAGCTTGAAAATGCAAGATGTATACATGATGAAGACAGAATCGGAGCCAAAACTAAACTAAAGGACTCAAGACCCAAAAACAAAAGAATCAAAAAGTTAGTCTATGGTACATGAACAAAATGCTTCCCCCATCTAGAAGGGGAAACACACACCAAGCTCACCTCTCAACCTAGCAAAAGTTGAGAGATCCAAAGGCTTGGTGAAAATATCCGCAACCTGGTTATGGGTGTCTACATGCCTAAGATCAATGTCACCTTTCTCGTAGTGATCACGAAGAAAGTGAAAGCGAACATCGATGTGTTTGGTCTTGGAGTGAAGAACTGGGTTCTTTGCTACACTAATGGCAGATGTGCTATCACAAAGCAAGGGGACCCGACTGAAATCTAGACCAAAATCACGCAATGTAGCAACCATCCATAAAAGCTGCGAAGCACAAGAAGCAGCGGCAACATACTCGGCTTCAGTAGTAGACTGGGCTACGTTCGACTGCTTGCGAGAAGACCACGAAACCAAGGAAGAGCCAAGAAACTGACAAGTCCCATAAGTAGACTTGCGCTCAATCCGACAGCCGGCAAAATCCGCATCGGAATAACCACAAAGCGAGAGATTCGAAGAGGCAGAATACCAAAGTCCGAACTCAGGAGTGTATCGAAGATACCTCATGATGCGCTTAACCGCTTGCTTGTGGGAAGTCCGAGGGGACGCCTGAAAATGAGCGCACAGACACACAACAAACTGTATATCTGGCCTCGTCGCCGTCAGATACAGGAGCGAGCCAATCATGCTCCTGTACTCCTTCTGGTCAACCGGCTCTCCGTCTTGGTCCGCATCCATCGCCGCAGTCGTCGGCATGGGCGTCGTAAGAGGCTTGGCCTCGCCCATGTCGAATTTCTTGAGGATGTCTTTTGTGTATTTGCCTTGATGTACAAACGTCCCGTCTCGGGTTTGCTTAATTTGCAACCCGAGGAAGAAAGTCAACTCGCCCATCATACTCATCTCGAACTCCCTGCTCATAGTATCTGAAAACTTTGCAAAAAGAGCATGAGAAGAGCCACCAAAGATGATGTCATCCACGTAAATCTGGACTAACAGGATATCGTTGCCTTGCTTGAGGAGAAACAAAGTTCTATCGACCCGTCCCATTTTAAAACCCTTGGAGAGTAAGAAGGTTTTTAGACGATCATAGCACGCTCTCAGGGCTTGTTTCAAACCATACAAAGCTTTTGAAAGTTTATAAACATGGTTTGGAAACTTGGGATCCTCGAAACCTGGGGGTTGCCTAACATAAACTTCTTCCTCTATATACCCATTCAGAAAAGCACTCTTAACATCCATCTGATATAGCTTGAAACCCTTCAAAGCAGCAAAGGCTAGAAGGATTCTAATGGCTTCTAAATAGGCTACAGGAGCAAAAGTTTCCTCATAGTCTATCCCCTCTTTTTGGCAAAAACCCTGGGCTACTAGCCTAGCCTTGTTTCTCACTACCATCCCATCCTCACCCTCTTTGTTTTTGAAAACCCATTTGGTACCTATAGGGTGGCATTCTGGTGGTGGTGGAACTAGGGTCCAAACTTGGTTTCGCTCAAAGTTCTCTAACTCCTCATGCATGGCATTGACCCAGTTAGAATCAGAAAGTGCGTGTCCAACATCTTTGGGCTCAAAAGAAGCAACGAATGCAGAATGAGCAAAGTGGGAGATTTCATACGCTTGCGACCACGTGACTCGCTGGTCGATGCCGCCGATCATCTGCTGCGGGGGGTGAACTTGCTGAATGCTTCGGGGCGCTTGCCTCGCCGAAGTCGCCTCCCCCTCGCCAGATGCTGTCGCTCTCTCATGATCAACCGGTGCTTGCTGGAGAGGTGGCTCCAGAGGACCCCAAGAAGAAGAGGTAGTGGGATCGGGTCCTCGAGCTAAAGTAGTCGTCGCAGGGTCGACGGGGGCAGCCAGTGGAGTTGGCTCGGGATCACCCCAATCGGCATTCTCCTGCTCCTCCTCCACAAAGATAGTCTCTCCCAGCTCCTGTTCTCCTGCAACATCAAAGATAGAAGAACCACAAGGCATAGTTTCGTCGAATGTGACCTCGCAGTTCTCCACTATCCGGTTAGTTTCAAGGTTAAGAACTCGATAAGCACGCGAATGCGAAGCATAACCAAGAAACACGCCATCAGTAGAGCGAGATTCAAACTTGTCCAAATTACCTTGTTTCAGGATAAAACACTTACAACAAAACACCCGAAAATGAGACACCATGGGTACACGTCCAAAACGCAACTCATAAGAAGTTTTCTTCATGAAAGCCCGAAGAAAGATGCGATTTGAAACATAGCAAGCAGTGTTGATCGCCTCGGCCCAAAACCGCCTAGGAGTCCTATGTTCATCGAGCATCGTCCTGGCCATCTCAACAAGGGTCCAGTTCTTGCGCTCAACAACACCGTTTTGCTGGGGGACATATGGAGAAGAAAACTGATGCTCGATTCCATTAGAAGAACAGAAGGAGGAAAGCTAGGAGTTATCAAACTCAGTACCATTATCGCTACGAATAGCTCTAATGGTATCAGGGGGAAACTCAGTTTTCAACTTCAAAATCAAATCACGAGCAAAAGAAAAAGCTTCATCCTTACCCTCCATGAAAAATACCCAAGAGTACCTCGAAAAATCGTCAACGATCACTAGAACGTACCACTTTCCACCCGCTGAGCAAACCCGAGCTGGACCAACAGTGTCCATATGTAAAAGCTCGCCGGGTTGCTTGGTCATCACCTGATTAACAGGTGGGTGAGAAGCAGCAACTATCTTCCCATGACGACAGGGATGGCAAACAAGGTCCTTCTGAAACTTAAGCTTGGGCAATCCTTGGATTAGGCCAAGTGAGCTAAGTCTTGCAAGCAAGTCAAAACTCAAGTGACCGAGCCTCCTATGCCACTTCCACAAATCAGAAGAAGGACCAGCCATCAAACATCTAGCAGAGCCGAAAGAACGAGAAAAATCGGCTCTGAAAACACGGCCATAGGGAACAATCCAACAAACAAGATCTCCCCGAGGGTCTAAAACACGACTCAGACCCTTCTTAAAGCGCACTTCAAAATCATCCTCAAGAAGTTGCGAAACAGAAAGCAGATTATAGTGCAAAGTAGAAACCAAGGCAACATTCTTCAGGACAAAGTTCTCATTGAGCCGAATGGCTCCTTGAGAAATGACCTTACCTCTACTATTATCCCTGAAAGTGATGTACTCCTTGTGCATCACGGGGTTAAGGCTGGAGAACCATTCCTTCTTTCCGGTCATGTGGCGCGAACACCCGGAATCCATGAGCCACATGTTCTCCAACCGAAGTTCCTGCATCAATAGAAGGGCAGGAAGTGAGCGTATGGCACAACACTGGGGTTAGTATACTGAGAAGGATACTAGTGCTATGTCATAGGCCCAGAAAAGTGTTAGTAGCAACACCAAACTGTCCTCGTCCCATGGGTGGATAGCGATCACCACCAACCTGAAATGGTGGTCCGCTATGGAACGGAAATCCTCCAAACTGACCTACCTGTCCCATCTGAGCAAAGCGATCACCACCATATTGAATAGGTGGTCCACTATGGGACTGAGCAGCAAAGCCTCTTACACTCGGCTCCAGGTCGTATTGAGGACGACCGGAACCGCGACGGGCACGACCACCACCCAGTGGTCTAGCTGCCTGGGGCCTAGCTACCTGAGGGGGTGCACCTCCAGGCCTAGCGCCCTGCCTCTGAACTCCCCGACCTTGCACACCATGGTGAGGGTGGTGCCTGGCCTGGTTGTTCAGCTCCAACTCCTTCCTAGCGTCTCTCTTCCTCCGAAAGCAAAACTCAGCTAGGTGACCCTCACGGTGACAGTACTCGCACTCAAACCTCACCACTCTCTTGGGTTGTTGGTTTCTATGGTTGCGAGGGTTGTTCATCCTAGCTGGCCTCTTGCCCTTCGGAAGGGGATCACTAGAGACGTCAGGAAGGGTGTCAAGTGTGTTCCTAAGATGATTAGGTTTGGGAACCCACACTTGCTTGCGAGGTGGAGCTTTGGGAGGTTCATCAAGGATGCCATCCTTGGTGATAGGCTTGGGAGGCTCAGGTGGGATGATCTTGATGAGCTTAGGAATAGTGGATGGTTTCTCACTTGAATTCACTCCACTAAACTCACTGATCTTACCAAAGGTACTAGCTCCCTTCCCACCTGAAGCAAAGCCTACTCCCGAGCAATCAGTTCCCCTCTTGAACTGACTGATCATCATGCCCAACTGCGGCTCGCTGCATGACACCCAGCTCAGAATGGACCGAAGGTATGTGTTTTCCTCCTCGGTTTGCATCCTGGCATGCCGGCAGTTGGCAATCTCCAGCTCCATCCCCATGCATCGCTCACATGGAGCGGACAAGGTGCTAACTGAGCTGGCCTTCATGGCTTCAGCAAGCTTGGCACTAACTTCTGCCAACTCAGTTCGCAAGCTAGGACAAAGCTTGCACGCACCCAACAAAGAAGGCCTCGCCTTCACCTCCTCCAGCTCCTTCTTCAGGGAGGGACACTCCTTGCAATCACCCACCAAGTCTAGCCTACTCTTCAGCTCATCATACACCTCAATCAAAGAGGCATACTTGGTTTGCAGGGTGGCAAAGTTTGTCATATGCATCGTGCACTCCTCACATTCCTCCTCATCGGTCACCTTCACCTCGGACCTAGCAAACTCAAGCTCCTTAAGCGCATCGTTCATCTTAGCCTTAAACTCATTGCGCTAACGGATGGCTCGCTTGAGGGTCTTATGCTGACCTAGGACTATCTCGGCGAGAGAATCACGCTCACCGGTAAGACGATCGATAAGAGAAGAGGATGATACCTCGGAAGCATCATCGTCGTCGTCGGTGTCGCCGTCCTTGTCTTGGCGCTTGCAGTCCTCTTCATCCAAGGCCATGGTGTAGAAGTTCTTGGAGGAATTGCCGAAGAAGCAGAGTCCATTGAAGCGATCTTCAGTCTTGTGCTCGGACCCATCATCGCTGGAGTCGCCGTCGGAGGTCTTCTCGCCATCGCTGAGGTTGGCGAGGAAGGCGCGGTTGCCGGCGTCGAAAGCCTTCTTGCCGGCGTCGAAAGCCTTCTCCACGTCCTCTCGGTGGTAGCCGCCCTTCTTCTTCTTGCCCTTGCGCCTGAAGTTGCGGTTCTTGCGGGGGAAGGACTTGTCGCGCTTGGGGCAGTTCGCGACGAAGTGATCCGGATCTCCACATCCGTAGCAGCCCTCACGTGCGCCACCACGCCGGCGATTCAGGCGGTTGTTGTGAAACTGCGAGAACCGGGTGATGATGAGGGCGAGCTCGTCATCGTCCAACGCCTCCACCTGCTCCTCAGTCACTGAACGCAAAGAAGACAAAGCAAAGAGAGGTGGTGAAGCGTCAGCGGAAAGAGTCGATCCACCCTTGCCCGAGACCAAAGCCATGGAATGTGAAGATGGGTTCTTCAGCTTGGCCTGAGTCAAGTGATCGATCTCGGTGGACTTGAGCTTGCTGAATAGCTCGTCCATGGTGAGGGTGTCGTAGGAAGCAGACACAATGATAGTCGACACCTTCACCTCCCATACCCTCCGATCTAGGGCGTATAGCAACTTGAGTGCCCTCTCATGATCGTCATAGGGTAGGTTAGCCCGATTGGCACGCATCTTGTTCACAATCGTTTGAAAACGAGCGAACATAGCGTCAATCGTCTCTCCCTCCAACTGAACAAAGTTCTCGTACTCACGCTTGTACGTCTCGAAGAGTCTGGTCTTGATCTGAGCGGTCCCCTCGTGATAGCTTTGAAGCTTCACCCAGATCTCTCGTGCCATCTCAAGCTCAGAGACATGCTCGAACTCAGGAAGAGAGAGGTTGGCCAAAAGTGCGTTACGGGCCTTAGAGTTGGCCTCGTGTTTGTCAATCTGGTGCTGACCAACTCGAGCCGCAAGAACCACGTAATCAGCATCCTCGCATATTTCCCAAACGGAAGAACTGATGCTGCAAAGATAAGCACGCATCCGAATCTTCCAATAGGGATAGTTCGTCCCATCGAAGTAGGGAGCCTTGCCATTCCCTCGATCCATGTCGCCCTTAGGATCCGAAACCAATTAAGGTAGAAGAGATCCTTAACCGGCTCCGATACCAATTGAAGGACCGGAGAAGCGACCAGAGAGGGGGGGGGTGAATGGGAGCTTTAAAATTTCTTATCAGAAACTTTTAGCCGCTGTCCCAGAAGTCACCCCAGAGGCAAGTGTAGAGCTCGAATAATGTCCACGACCCTAGATGTAGGGTGGATGCTTCCAAGAAGCACAGCGGGACACTATGCGACTCTAGAAACCCAACGCAAAAACCGGAAATCAAATCCGACAACAGACGAATGAACCGCAGACGAAAACATGCGAAATCAGACGCATCGGACGCTGGCCTGCGTCCGATGCCTGATCACCGGACGCGTCCGATGCACACAGTGCGGTTCTAGAACCTTACTGTTCCACCATCGGACGCTGTGAACAGTGATCACCCAGCATCCGATGCAAAGGCTCCGGCGCGTCCGTTGGACAACGGACGCGTCCGATGCCTAGCGTCCGATGCTACCAAAAACGCTGGGAAAGTGACACGCGTCACCGGAGCGTCCGATGCTATGACTGCAGCGTCCGATGCTCCGGTGCCGAGCGTCCGATGCCCCCGATATCGGTGCGGTTCTTCAGTGATTCAACCAGATCTCCTCCGAATCAAATGCTCTAGGCCTAGGATTCGATCTGAGGAGTCACAAGGATGTTAGTGAGCTACTCCTAAGAGATCATGGCTCGAACCTAACTCCAAATCGGTGAATCGAAAGAATTCGGGGCAAGGGAGCAAGAACGTGATCCAAACTAAAAATCGTTCGATCTCCTAGACCGTGAGGTTTGAGATCAATTCCTTTGGTAGAAAGGATTGCCTCACGATCTAGAACAACTTGGTTCAAGTAGATTTGCAAAAAACGCACCAAGCAAAGAGATCAAGCGACGGGAAAATAGGACCAAAAAGCAATCCGCGAAGAACACAACCAAAACGCGAATCACAAGCCGGAAATTGCAACCGTGTGGCGAACACATGCTACAAACGTGAGATTACGGTCTCACTTCCTAAACTTCCCAAAAACACAGACGCATGATTGAGTCTTCTCTGTGGATCCTCTACAACCAAGTATGATTAGGGCTAAGCTGGAGGCTAGAGAGAGAGTGCTTAGAGCAAATGGCTGAAAGGATGAGAGGAGAGGAGGGGTGCCTCTCTTATTTATAGCCTAAACAATAATCAACTTCTAACCCTAGGTAGGTGAGCGAAACGGCCAACCCTAGGGGTATCCCGATCCAACTCTGCTTGAGGTTGATCCGACGGCCCCGCGCCTTCCTCACCCTTAGCTTCGCCTCGACGCAAGCCTCAGGATGCCGCCACGTGCCGCCCTGCCGACCACCGCGCCTTCCTTGTGGATAGCTATGCCGCCGCGCCAGCCTCTCCACACCGCCACGTGTCGACCGTCCTTTTTGCGGACCTCCCCCCGGTTTTGAGGCCAAAACCGGGAAACCTGGGCCTTCCCCCGGTTTTGAGGCTGAAACCGGGAAACCTGTCCTCCGGCTGAGTTTTGTGGCCCAAACTCAGAATCCCGCGCCCCAGGTTTTGAGGCCCAAACCTGGAAACCGTCCTCGCCGAGTTTTGAGGTCCAAACTCGGAAACCGGCCACCCCAAGTTTTGTGGCCCAAACTCGGAAACCGTCGATGGTAGCTTTTTGAGGCTCAGCTACCGAACCCGTGCCGTAGACGGGATGTGGATCGCACACCCCGAGTTCCAGCACTGATGCCGGAGCATGTCCAGCCTCCACGCCGGGCACAGTGCATTCGCCATCCTTCTCGGCCTCCCGCCAAGTGTCACGACGCCATCACCTTCCTCCCGACTCGGCCGATGCACCGCACATCCCCATGCCTTCTTGCTTTTCGACGCCATGTGCCAGCTACCACAGCTGGTCCTCAGGTCTCCCGGTCCGTCAGTCCAAGCTCCACGTTCGCCCTTCACCGCTCCCGATCCGTCGGCACGACACGTCTCGCTTGACCTTCACCTCACCTTAGACCACTGTCTTCGAGCTCCGCACCTGCACATCAACACAGCCAAGAGACATGTTGCCCGTTGATCGATCACTCATCACTCAGGAAGGGAACCACAAGGGCACATATCAACCTTGTGTTCTCAATCCTAATTCCCACTCTACCCCTAACTAATTATAGAGCAAACCAGCTAAACCCTAGGGTTATTCTGGACCAACTCGAAGTAGGTGGTGATCCGACGGCCACGCCCGCACAACTCGTAGCGTTGCCTCGACGCAACCTCCCGATTACCACCACGTGCCGCCCTCGCTCTGCACCCCCGGTTTTGTGGCCGAAACCGGGAAACCAGGCTTTTTACGCCATCCCCCGGTTTTGAGGCCAAAACTGGGAAACCAGCCTCCATGTCCATCCCCTAGTTTTGTGGCCCAAACCAGGAAATCCGCCGCACCCAAGTTTTGAAGCCCAAACCTGGAAACCGTCCCCAGCTCAAGTTTTGAGGCCCAAACTCGGCAAACCCGCAGCGCCCAAGTTTTGTGGCCCAAACCCGGAAACCGTTCGCCCGAGTTTTGTGGCCTGAACTCGGAAACCGTCCACCCGATGGTTTTTCTCTGGCTCAACGACCAAACAAGAGCTGTAGAGGGGATGCACCGCCCATGCACCCCGTCCACCGACACGTGTCCCCAGGTCCTCGACCCGAGCAACACCGTGCCCCGCAAGTCTTCGCTCGTCGCTGTCCCAGGCTGTCAACCATTACAGCTGATCCTCAGGCCACCGGTCCCTCAGTCCAAGCCTCACGTCCGCCCTTCACCGCTCCCGGTCCATCGACACGGCACGTCTCTACTTCACCTTCACCTTGCCCTCGATCACTGTCTTCGTGCTCGACACCTGCACAACACAAGCCAAAGAGCATGCGATCAAACCCGTTGACAATCACTCATCACACCGAGACTCGGCATACACCCATGTATCCGCAATCTCCCCCTTGATGAGTGCATTGTCAACTACTCACACAAATCATAATGAAAAGAAGAAGGAAGGAAGAAGGAGAGGAGAGAACTCGACCAAATGACCCAAAAGCATAGCAAAGCCGAAGAAGGTCAAGTGGAAGAAGCGAAACAACTTGGTCCCCAAAGACATGGGCAACGGCTCGACGCAACCAAGCAAAGCAAAGCTAGCCCTCAAGGAGAGGTAGAACAGGCTCAACACCGCTAGCAATAAAAAGTTCATTACCAATTGAAGAAGCACAAGAATGTTCGATACCAATTTGAAAAACTCCAGAAAAGAGCTCGACACCAATTCGACATCAAACAAAAAATCAAAGCAAATGCTAGTCCCTCAAGATAGAGGCACAGAGGCTCAACACAACTAGCAAAGAAAGAATGCTCCGAACCAATCGAAATCAATCTCACTGAAAAATGTTTGCTAGTCCCTCAAGAAAGAGGCGAAGGCTCAACACAACTAGCAAACTCCCCCTCGAAAAGTGCACGCAACAAGGAAAACTCCCCCAGGTTCAACATGGAAAGCACAAGATTTGAAAAACTCCCCAAACTCCCCCTTAGTCAAACACCCGCCAAACTCCCCCTTAGTCGAACACCCGGGTATGATTTGTAAGTTTTCTCCCCCTTAGTTGAAAATGCACTAATCAAGTAACAACATCACCAGGCAAACGAGCAAAGTTCTCCCCCTTCCAAAATGCATATGAGTCAAAATGCAAGTTAGCAGCTTCAGGAATATAGTCAAGAGAATGCAAAGATGGTCTACAAAGTTCTGGTCCGATGACTCAACAACTGCACATCAAGCTAGCAAAGGCTCAAACTAATCACCGAATACGAAATATAAACATATGAGCGAAGTGAGCAGTTTTTAGTCAAAAGATAGTCACCATCAAAATAGCACTACACATGTATAGACAGGAATCCGAACAAGTGCTAAACATGTATACAAGGTGAACTACCCCTAGCAAAGTTCAATCATCATGCTTAAGAACATACACTTGTGATTTCAATTTTAAATCGGAGTTGCAGCGGTGAAATTTCACAAGTTCAAAATATTAGCATGTGATTGCGAGAGGTTAAAAGCTTGTCATTGCCTAACTTTTCAACCGAGCGAAGCCTATGCCAAAGCAATCAGAAGCTTAGAGCATCGGTTTCGGTCATACACTACACAGCTCAAGTTTAACTCAAAGTGCAATGAGAAACAGTCTCGATACCGTGATGTGTTGACAAGCAATCCCATCTCGATCTTTTCAATTCACTCAACACTTGGTTCAAATTTTATGCAGAATATGAACAAACCAAGCAAGTGAATGACTCAAAACTAGAGACATATCAACCTAGCATATATGAAAAGCACGAGTGAATTCAACACATCCTACACATGCTAGTTGCATATCTCAATGGTGAACATTTTCAAAGTTGATTAAGCAAATTCACCATTTCAAAATAGCTCAGCTCACAACATGTATTAGTGATCAGAAAGAGCATAAGCTACAAGCATCAACATAAGCATCGGAGCATACTACATAGAGCATAGTTACATTCTAATGATTATATACATAAAGCTCAGAATGTAAATGCGTATGCTTAAATGCAAAATAAAAGAACACAAACGAAAAAGAGTCGGTCTATAATACAAGAACCAAAATGTTTCCGCCATCTAAAAGGGGAAACACACACCAAGCTCACCCCTCAACTGATTAAAGGTTGATTCGTCTAAAGGCTTGGTGAAAATATTAGCCAACTGATGATGAATATCGACATGGAGAAGGTTGATATCACCCTTCTCCTGGTGGTCACGCAGAAAATGAAAGCGCATATCAATGTGTTTGGTCTTCGAGTGAAGCACGGGGTTCTTAGCAACGCTAATAGCACTCGTGCTGTCACAAAGCAAAGGCATGCGAGAAAAGCTCAGACCAAAATCACGCAAAGTGTCCATCATCCAAAGCAACTGGGAACAGCAGCTAGCCACAGCAACATATTCAGCCTCTGTGGTAGACTGAGCGACACAAGACTGCTTGTGAGAAGACCATGATACAAGAGAAGAACCAATAAATTAGCAAGTCCTAGAAGTGGACTTGCGCTCAATACGACAACTAGCAAAATCGGCATCGGAATAACCGCAAAGGGAAAGGGTGGAGGAAGCAGAATACCAAATCCCGAACTCAGGTGTGAAACGAAGATACCTGAAAATCTGCTTCACCGCCTGACGGTGAGAAGTGCGCAGCGACGCCTGAAAGCGCGCACACAGACACACCGCGAACTGGATGTCCGAGCGTGTCGCCGTCAGGTAGAGCAGCGACCCAATCATGCTTCGGTACTCCTTCTGGTCCACTGCTTCTCCATCCTTGTCCGCATACAGGGCTGTCGTCATCGACATGGGTGTTGGAAGAGGCTCGGCCTCACCCATATCGAACCGCTTCAGCAAGTCCTTAGTGTACTTGCCCTGGTGCACAAACGTCGCCTCTCGGGTTGCTTAATTTGCAACCCGAGAAAGAATGTCAACTCGCCCATCATGCTCATCTCAAACTCCTTGCACATAATATCTGCAAACTTGGCAACCAAAGCATGAGAAGAACCACCGAAAATGATATCATCCACGTAAATCTGGACCAAGAGAGTGTCTTTGCCTTGCTTGAGGAGAAAGAGCGTTTTATCTACACATCCCATTTTAAAACCCTTAGCAAGCAAAAAGGTTTTCAACCTATCGTACCAGGCTTTAGGGGCTTATTTCAAACCATATAAAGCTTTGTGGATTTAAAAATATGGTTCGGAAACTTGGGATTTTCAAAACCGGGGGGTTGCTCAACATAAACTTCCTCTTCTATGTAGCCATTTAAGAAGGCACTCTTGACATCCATTTGAAAGAGTTTAAAACCTTTGGATGCAGCAAAAGCCAAGAGTATCCTAATAGCCTCCAAATGAGCTACAGGAGGAAAAGTCTCCTCATAGTCTATCCCCTCCTTCTGACTATAACCCTTGGCCACAAGACGCGCTTTGTTCCTAACAATGTGGCCATCCTCTCGGTTGTTTTTGAAAACCCATTTTGTCCCAATAGGATTACAGTCTGGAGGAGGTGGAACTAAAACCCAAACCCGATTTCTCTCAAAATTTTCTAACTCCTCATGCATGGCATTGACCCAATCCGGATCCGTCAAAGCATGTCCAACATCTTGGGGTTCAAAATCAGCAACAAAAGCGGAATGAGCAAAGTGAGAGATTTGCTGTGACCTGGACCGAGTGACACATTCGTCGTTGCTGCCGATCATCTGTTGAGGCGGGTGCTGGTGCTGGATGTGTCGTGGCGCCTCCCGAGCTGAAGTAGCCTCCCCCTCAACAGCAGCTGGTGCCTCCCCAGGTACAAAAGGTACCGCTCAGGGTGGCGGATCCCACGGCCCCCAGGAAGAAGAAGTGTCAGGGCCGTGAGTCGTAGTAGAAGCCGCTCTTTGCTGCACAGCATGTGGAGGGGGTGCTGGATCATCCATTCCTTCAGCACCCTCGTCCTCGTCATCAAAAAGAGCTTCAGTGACCTTGTGATCATCTACACGCTCAAAACAAGAAGAAGGACAAACCATGGTCTTGTCAAGGGTGACATCAGATGTCTCCATGACTCGGTTAGTATCAAGGTTAAGTACACGATATGCGCGAGAGTGAGTGCCATAACCCAAAAATACACCGTCAGAAGAACGAGACTCAAATTTGTCCAGGCTGCCTTTCTTCAATATAAAACAATAGCAACCAAAGACTCTAAAATAACTCACCTTGGGCTGTCTACCAAAACGCAACTCATAAGAAGTCTTTTTCAAAAAGGCTCTCAGAAAAATGCGATTTGAAATGTAGCATGCAGTGTTCATAGCTTCGGCCCAATATCGCCTAGGAGTCCTATGCTCATCGAGCATCGTCCTGGCCATCTCAACAAGGGTTCGATTCTTCCTCTCTACAACACCATTTTGAGGCGGTGTGTAAGGGGAAGAAAACTAATGCTCTAAAACCAAAGAGTTACAAAACTTCTCAAAATCCGAATTCTTGAATTCGGAACCATTATCACTTCTAATAGCTCGCATCGAGTTCATAGGGAACTCGTTCTGAAGACGCAAAATCAGATTGCGAGCAAAGGAGAAAGTCTCAGTCTTCTCAGTCAAAAAGAAGACCCACGAATATCTCGAAAAATTGTCGACAACAACCAAAACATACCACTTCCCCCCAACTGAGCTCACCCGAGCCGGACCAACAAGATCCAAGTGTAAAAGCTCTCCAGGGTGCGAAGTCATGACCTTAGTCACTGGATGGTGAGGAGCGGCAACCATCTTTCAATGTCTACAAGAATGGCAAACTAGATCCTTCTCCATCGACAGCTTGGGCAATCCTTGGATTAGGCCAAGTGAGCTAAGTCTTGCAAGCGAGTCAAAGCATAAGTGACCGAGCCTCCTATGCCACTTCCAAAGATCAGAGGAGGATGGACTAGCCAAAAGACAGCGGGAAGTACCAAACGACTCCGTGAAATTCGCGCGAAAGACTTTCCCAAAGGGCGAAATCAAACATACAAGATTGCCCTGAGGATCTAAAATGCGACTGAGATTCGGTTTAAAACGAATCTCATAGTCATCATAAAAAGTTCGAAACAAAAAGCAAATTAAAATGCAGGTTAGAAACAAGAGCGACATCGCACAACACAAAGTGCTCATTAACCCACACCGACCCACGAGACAACACCTTACCTTTACTATTGTCGCCGAAGGTGATAAACTCCTTTCTGGCAACAGGGCTAAGGCTGGAGAACCACTTGGTGTTTCCGGTCATGTGTCTCGAGCAACCAGAATCCACCAACCAAATGTCCTCCAACCGTTTTAACTACATCAATAAAAAGACATAGGGTGAGCATACGGTCCAACACTAGGGTTAGTGAAGCAGGAAGAATACCAGTGTTGGGCCGGCTGCTCAAAAGAACGGTCAGTGTAAAAACCATTGCTAGCCTGTCTATGGGGGTAGCGATCACCACGCACAGGAAAACGTTGTCCGCTAAGGATGGAGCATCCATCGCGATAGTCAAAGCGCTATGGAGGGAAACCCTCAACAAAGCCTCCGCCATGGGGTCCGTATCCTGCAAAAGCAGGACCCCGTCTGTAACGTAACGGCCCTAATCCCATGGCCCACTGACCACCGTCAACCACTGACAGTCGATCCGTACAGCCAAGAGATTAAGACCGGTTCCGCTACTGGGCTACTTCAGTGCCCGTTGTCCGCAGGATCATCTCACAATTCAGTTACAATCTCTTTAACATTTTGACAAGTAACATCGGAGTAAATAGCGGAAGACTTAGATAACAATAGTTTTACAAACCAGGGTTCAACATAAAAATTAAAGTGAAGTTATTACAGACCATAGTTCAAATAGATAGAGTTGGCAGAGTAGCATATGACAACAACTTAAAGATACATCACCCAGCCCGAGGGTGAATAATCACTCATCGGCCTCATCGGCCTCCTCCTGAACAACAGTCACACAGCAGGGTCCAAGGCATACTGAGGAATCTGCCATTCCTGCAACATGGGTAATAAAACCCTGAGTACAAAGGTACTCAACAAGACTTAACCGACTAAAGAAAAAGGGGAGGAGACTCAGGAATGAAGGCTTAGGGTAGTCAAGGTAAGGCTTAAGCAAGATCAAGTATTTTGCAGAAAAGCATTTTTGTAAATCTTACTTTATTTTGAAAGATTCAGTATTCCTCAATTCTTCATCCTTCATGATTCATTTTACATTTCAAAACATTCCTAGTTGAGAACCACTCTCCGTTGAGAGTCAATGGAACAAGTCTCCATAACCGAGGAGCAACGTTAATCCGGATAAATAATACTCAGCTGAGGATCCCTATCCACACTGCATATGTAGCACCCAAGCTTGCATATGCCAACTCGTCTTCCACGATTCCTCCATTATTGGGCCCGGTCCTACGCCACCCGGAAGTACAGTACACCACTCCAATCCGGGACTCTAACCCACGTGGGTACATGCTACTTCCGCCATCTCTCCACTCCCAGTGCGCGGTTGTCGGTCCAATAATGGATTTCTCGGAGCCAGAGCTTTCCGTAGTATGTGAATAGTTGCAAGTCCTGCCCAGCAGGCCCCCATACGGATGGTCCCTAATTTTCCAGCCAGCAACTGTGCCTTGGTTATATCTCACCCAAGCGCAACAGTCCTGTCAGTTTTTCAACCCGTCCCGGTCGGTGTCAACTGTCGAGTCCCGGACTACGACATGACGGCACCGTACGCAAGGACAACCTCTCCTTCCCATTGACTAAGTACGGATCAGATACTTAACCAATAGTGGGAGTAAACCAGAAATTCCCATAAATATTCTTAAGTGATCACACTTTTGAAATTGGCATTTTTATTGCAAATCTATTGTATAGCATTGCTAAGCATTTTGCAACTATTTTTGAAAAGCAGGTATCGGGTGTATCAGTGGTCAAGGTAGATAGTGCATCAATTAGGATAGCACACAACTCCTATAAACCTAATGCAATAATTTAACTCAAAGCATTTAAGTAAAACATTTTATAAATTCAAGGAAAGGGTTAAATGCACCGGGGCTTGCCTTGGATGGCAAAAAGAGCAGACTCGGGGTTGGTGGTGTAGGTGTCGGAGCTCGGGGTCGCCTCGGGGACAGATCCTTCGGTGGCTACCTCGACTTCAGGTCCTTCTTCGTCAACTATACGGATGCAATGATGAATGCTCATGAGAATGCTCGCATGATCAAAAAGGTGCAAGACAAACACTGAATTAGGAATAAAAGCATTTCTCTAAGGTGGACATAGAATTATTATCATTTCTTTCCTTTAGCAAGATAAGTTAGAATTATTAACTAACCTAAACATCACCAAACATGGCATCACAAACATCATAGACCAACGGGTGGGGGTCTATGTACATCAATCAACCCAAAATATCACATCATCAAACACTTAACATCAACCCTAGTCTATTTTTTTCTATTTTCCTATTTTATTTTAAAAGGTCATTTATGAAGTTGCTCCAAAAATTACCAAATTAATCTCATAAGCTCATTATGGCATAAATAGGTGGCAGAACAAATTTCATAATTTTTGGAGGTCATTAAGGTGCTCAAATAATCTAGGCTTTAATTAACAAAAGGCACTATTTAGGAATTAAAATAAATGTTCAAAAATCAACTTGTTCCAAAAGGCTTCAAAATTTTATCAGAGACTAAACGTGGCATAAGAAGCTCTCAAAAATTTATCTCAAGATTTTTGGAGTTATAGATCACTCTCCAAAAATACCAAAACCTTCATTTTTCAATTAAAAGGGGAATTTTACATTTTCAAATTTTTGCACAAAACTCAAGTTTAATATTTTTATAAAATACTTTAAAGCATCAAGAGTCTACCACAAAAATTTCAGAATTTTTGGATGCACGCAGAAAATACCACAAAAAAAAGAGAAAACAGAACACTATTCACATTTCTCAGAAAAAGAAAAGAGCACTGTGCTCTTTCAAGGCCGGGCTCGGCGAATCGCGGGGCTCGGGCGAATCGCGCGGGGCTCGGTCGAGACGGGCTCGGTCGAGACGGAAGCGATAGCTTCGTCCGAGGCCTGGCCCGGAGGCTCGGGCGAGACGGAGAAGTGAGCCTCCGTCCGAGGCCTGACTCGGGCGAAGCAGAGAACATGCGTCGCCGAGGCTTGGGCTCGGGCGAAGCGGAGGGCATGCGCTTGCCGAGGCTTGGGCTCGGGCGAGGCGGAGTGGAAGCAGAGGCCGAAGGCTCGGATGCTTACCACGTGTCGGAGGCAGGGCTCGAGGGTGAGGCTCGACTCGTGCTCGAGGGTGAGGGTCGACACGCTCGAGGGAGAAGACGACAGCGGCGGCGCTCCGGCGATCCGGCGGTCCTGCGCAACACACGAGACCGCAAGGGCCGGTTTAGAGTCGCACGGAACCAAGGAAGGTGATACGGGGGTCGGTGAAGGATGATCATGGCCGGAGACGGCGAATTTCACGAACCCGAGTTCACCGGTGTTCGGTCGGAGATTGGGAAGACGGGGTTACGCCGGGCAAACGGAGGCGGGGAAGGTGAAATTGAAGGGTGGGAAAGCCTCACGAGCTCACGGCGGAGCTTTCGGGATCGGTGGTGGGGCGGCGGAGTGACTGGAGAAAGCTGGCCACGGTGGCGGAGGTGGAGTGCGGAGGTCGGAGCTCCGGCGGCTTATATAGCCGCGGCTATGGGACGGTAGAGAGCTCGGGGATATGCGGGTAAGGTTTGCGGGGGCGTGCGCACTCGATTGCGCTCTGGCAGACGAGCTGGCGTGCAGCCGGGGCTCGGGCGCAAGCTCGGCCGGCGATGGCCACGCGGCGGCGGCGCGCTGGACACTGTAGGGGCCGAGAGCGAGGGTCAGCGCTCGCGTGCGGGCGCGGAGGGAACAGGGGAACAGCGGCGGCAGGTTGGTGGCGCGTGGGGAGCAGCCGTCTGCGCTGCAGGCGCAGCGCCGGCGCCATGGCCGGGCCCCCCCCTCCCTCTGGCTCTACGGGAAGATGAACAGTGCTAGGGTCTAGGGTTTGACTTTTGGCCAGTTTCTGTATTTTGCAAATTACTCTCAAAAATAGAACTGAGCGACAAAAACTCAAAACACCAAAGTTGTTCAGAAAAATGAGATCTACAACTTTGTCAATATGAACATTTTCAAATTCCGAATAGTTTTTTTTGAACTATATTCAAAAACAGAAAAGGGGACATTTTTCAAACTTGATTCAAATCAAAATTACTCTGGATTTCAAACTGAAACTTGAAAATCTTCCAATATGAAAGTTGTTCCATTTGTCAAAACCTACAACTTTGCTGATATACATTTTCTCTGAAACTCAATAGTTTTTGAATAAATTTTTAAAACTGAAAAGGGGACAAAAACTGGAATTTGAATGAATTTGAGATTACTTCAAATTTTATATAGAAACATTGAAATCTGTAAATACCAAAGTTGTTCCTCTAGGTCAGATTCACAACTTTGCTTTTTGGACCAACCTCAAAATTTTGAATTTTGAAAAAGTTATTAAAAAGGGAATAAATCCAGGATTTGGAAATTTTAGGGTTTTGCAAAAGGAAATTCAAATCAAAACTGATTTTTAAACTTGGATCAAAGCAACAGACATCAGGGCACTAAATCTGAACAAGAATTACATAGAACTAGACACAGAGGTGAAATTACCATTTTGCCCCTATAGGAAGAAGTGGGCTAATAAGGGTTTTTGCAATAGAGGTACATCACATAAAATGATACACTAAGCAAAAGCATACACATGAAATCATGATCAAGATGATTAATGATGCTAATGATGATATGTCAAGTTAATTACATGTTTAAACACCAGAGGTGTTACAGCCTCCCCCCCTAAAAGAAATCTCGCCCCGAGATTCTGCGTCTAAAGAAAAGACAAAGAAGGGATAAAGGCAAAACTTTTACATAGACAGGGATTCGAGAAAGTCGGGGTAGTTCTTTGCCAAGAAGTCTTCGGATTCCCAAGTAGCTTCTTCTTCAGAGTGCTGGTTCCACTGGATTTTGTACCACCTTGTGGTAGTTCTTCGAGTAACTCGATCTTTGTGATCCAACACGCGAACTGGATATTCCGAGTAGGATAGATTAGGCTCTAGCTCGACACCTTCAACTTCCACGACATGTTCAGGTACTCGGAGACACTTCTTGAGTTGGGAGACATGGAAAACATTGTGGACTGCGGAGAGATGATCGGGCAACTTTAGCTTGTAAGCTACCTTGCCACAACATTCCAAAATCTCAAACGGACCAATGTAGCGGGGTGCTAACTTTCCCTTAACTCCAAAACGAGTGACTCCTTTGGTTGGTGAGACCTTGAGATATACATAATCTCCAATTTGAAACTTCAGAGGTCGACGTCTCTTGTCAGCATAACTCTTTTGTCGGGATTGGGCAATCTTCATGTTCTCTTGGATCTGCTTGACTTTCTCTTCCATATCTTTGACCAGGTCAACTCCAAAGAATTCCCTTTCTCCAGGTTCGGACCAACTGAGAGGTGTACGACAACGACGACCGTACAGTGCTTCAAAGGGTGCCATTTTATACTTTCTTGATAACTGTTATTATATGAGAACTCTGCCAAGGGCAAACAGTCATCCCAAGTATCTGCGAAGGTGAGAGCACAGGCTCTCAACATGTCTTCCAGCACTTGGTTGACTCGCTCCGTCTGTCCATCAGTCTGAGGATGATATGCTGTGCTGTATAAGAGCTGGGTTCCAAGTGAGGTATGGAACGCTTTCCAGAACTTCGCAACAAACTGGGTACCACGGTCAGAGACAATGGTCTTGGGTATGCCATGAAGCTTCACTATGTTGTTCTTGTACAAGGCGGCATATGTGGGGACGGTGTAAATGGTCTTGACTGGCAGAAAGTGAGCTTGTTTGGTGAGTCGGTCCACGATTACCCAAATGGAATCAAAACCTTTCCGGGTCTTGGGTAGCCCATTAATAAAATCCATGCTGATATCTTCCCACTTCCAGGCAGGTACAGATAAAGACTGCAATTCTCCTCCAGGTTTCATGTGCACGGCTTTGACTTTCTGACAAGTATCACAGCGAGCGACATAGCGAGCGATTTCAATCTTCATCTTTGTCCACCAGAATCTCTGCCTTAGATCCTGGTACATCTTGTTGCTGCCGGGGTGGATGGAAAACCTAGACAGGTGTGCTTCATCAAGGATCAACTGTCTCAACTCAGGCACCTTGGGAACTACTAGACGGTTCTTGAACCAAACAACTCCTACATCATCGATCCTGAAACAATCAGCCTTTCCGGTCTGGACTTTTTCGATGATGTGCTTGATTCCAGGGTTATCTTTTTGTGCAGCAATGACCTGTTCTCTGATAGAGGTCTCTATCCTGACATTGCTCAGAGTTCCTTGTGGTACCATTTCAATACCCATCCTTTCAAGATCATGGCACAAGGAAAGATCATAGGGCTTCGTCGTCAGACAGTTGCAGTACGACTTGCGACTGAGGGCATCGGCGACTACGTTCGCCTTACCAGGATGGTAATGCACTTCGATATCATAATCCTTGATTAACTCAAGCCATCTTCTCTGCCTCATGTTCAACTCTTCTTGAGTGAAGATATACTTCAGGCTCTTATGATCGGTGTACACATTGCAGGCACTGCCCAACAGATAATGACGCCATATCTTCAAAGCATGCACCACTGCTGCTAATTCAAGGTCATGGGTTGGGTAATTCTCCTCATGTCGCTTAAGCTGCCGTGAGGCATAAGCGATCACTCGACCTTCTTGCATCAAAACACAACCCAAACCAGTACCAGATGCATCACAGTATACATCAAAGGGTTTCTCGATATCTGGTTGAGCTAGGACTGGTGATGTAGTTAACAGTTCCTTCAAGGCTTGAAAAGCTTGCTCACAGGCTGGTGACCAAACAAAATCCACGGAATTCTTCAACAACTCTGTGATAGGCTTGGCAACTCTGGAGAAATCTGGGATGAAACGACGATAGTATCCAGCCATTCCCATGAAGCTGCGAACTTCGCGGACAGTGGTAGGTGGCTTCCAATCCAAGATATCTGCCACTTTTCCAGGGTCAACTGACACACCTTCAGCGGACAGGACATGACCAAGGAATTGAATTCAATCCAACCAGAATTCACATTTACTGAACTTGGCATACAGCTGGTGATCTCTGAGACGAGAGAGAACGATACGAAGATGCTTGGCATGATCCTCAGGAGTTCTTGAATAAACAAGGATGTCGTCAATGAACACGACTACAAATTTATCGAGCTCTGGCATGAACACAGAGTTCATGAGATACATGAAATGAGCGGGTGCATTGGTCAAACCGAAAGACATGACCAAATACTCATATAGGCCGTATCTGGTGGTGAAAGCTGTTTTGGGAATATCTTCGGGACAAATCTTTATTTGGTGATAGCCAGATCTGAGGTCGATCTTGGAAAACACTCTGGCTCCAGATAACTGGTCAAAAAGAAGGTCAATGCGAGGCAAAGGATATTTATTCTTGATGGTGACCTCATTGAGCGGACGATAGTCAACGCACAGACGAAGGCTTTTGTCCTTCTTCTTCACAAAGATAGCAGGGCAACCCCAAGGAGATGAACTTGGGCGAATGAGACCCTTGCCCAATAGCTCTTGCAATTGGATCTTTAGCTCTGCCAATTCTCTGGGAGGCATTCGATAAGCTCTACGGGATATAGGAGCAGTCCCGGGCTTTAGCTCTATAGCAAACTCAACATCACGGTCGGGAGGTAGACCAGGTAGATCTCCTGGGAAGACATCAGGGAACTCACAGACTACGGGGATATCCCTGATTTCCGGAGCATAGGCAGAATTTAACTGGGTGGTTGTTGGCTTTTGAGGCATAGGAAGTTGGAGAAAGAGTTTGGAGGTACTGTTAGGAATATCCACTCTCACAACTCTATTCAAGATGTCTATCATGGCTTTATACTGACACATCCAATTCATGCCTAAGATGACATCTATCTCTTGATCGCGCAGTACTATCATGGTGGTAGGAAAGACATGTTCCCCCAACATTACTGGTATGCTGCGGACCACTTCCTTAGTATTTATCCGTCCTCCAGGCGAAAGTATACAAAAACTTTCTTTTAGCTCCCTCATGGGTAACTCATGCTTGATGACAAAAGTGCGACTGATGAAGGAATGCGATGCACCAGAATCAAACAAGACGACTGCAGGATGATTGGCAACAGGGAACCTACCGAGCATGACGGGCTCTCCTTCTGGGATGTTACTGACGGTGGTGAAGTAGACTTGCCCGTGCTTCCTGACAAGCTTGCCCTTCTGGACGTGCTGCTGCGGTGCACGGTGCTGCTGCTGCTGTGATCCTCCAGGGCCTTTCTGTGCATACTGGGCATTCTTCTTGGGTTTTGGGCACTCGCGAGCCCAGTGACCAACTTGGCCACAGTTGTAGCATGGGAGGTTGTAAGCTGTTTGTGGGGCGGTGACACGAACACCTGGGGCGTTCGGCTGAGTGGCACTTTGCTGGTTGGCATTATGGGTGGTGGCTGCGGTACGAACGACCACTTGCTGATGGGGGTATGGGGCACGGTTTTGATGGTGACTGGGGTGGTAGATGACTCTTGGGCGCTTATGGTTGCTGGAGAAACTGCTAGACCCAGCCTTCTTCTTTTTCTTCTCTTCCTGATACTGGCGGTTGCTTTCCTCAAAAGCAACAGCACGGTCAACGACATCATGGTAGGATCCGTTTAGGTTGTTGGACAGACCTCTGCGAATCTTAGGGTGCAGACCCCTGAGAAAACAATCCCTCTTCTTTTCCTCTGTGTTAACATAGTCGGAGGCATACTGACTGAGGTGGTTGAATTGTCCCACGTACTGCATGACGGTGGAATCTTTCTGTTGCAGGGCCAAGAACTGATCCAACTTCATCTTCATCAATCCCGAAGGGATGTGATGTGCTCTGAAAGCGGTGCGGAACTCTTCCCAGGTCAGCTGGTGACCTTCTGGCTGGGCGGCCAACAGGTTGGCGTACCAGGCACTTGCAGGACCACGGAGCTGCTGAGAAGCGAACCGAGGCTTCTGGATCTCTGTGCAGTGCAGGAGACTGAACTTCTGTTCCATGGTGCGTAACCAGTCGTCAGCCTCGAGCGGTTCATCGGCCTTTGTGAAGACCGGTGGTCGTGTTTCAGTGAAGTCCACATAGGTGGTCTCTTGGTTGTGGCGACCACGGTGTCCAACATTCTGCTGTCCTTGGTTCTGAGCCATAAGGTTGGCAGCGGCGGCCAGGGCTGCAATGGCATCTGCCAGGGTAGCTGGTACAGGTGGAGGGTTTGGGATGCGGTCATCAGCACCTCCGGCTCCGGCACGGGTGTTCACAGGCATCTGTATAAGCAACTTTGGAACTCAGCATACAAAGATTGGACGAAACTGATAAGATTCATTGATGCAAGGGTAGATAACTGATACAGAGGTTCGACAGATAACCACAGACTGACAAAGGAAAGGTACAAGACAAGATACAAACTCGGCTAGACAGAAGACCAACTAACGCCCCAAACCTAGACTTAAGGCTTTAGGTAAGCGGATGGTACAGACACAAGGAGTCTAGTCATCATCGATGAAGATCAACTCTTCGTCATCATCATCATCCTCGATGATAAGCTCAGGCTCTTCCTCCTCATCTTCATCTTCAACGTGGACATCTTCTGCAGGTTCCACTTCTTCCTTCTGGCCTGGCTCATGCTCCACTTCAGGTTCCTCCACGACTCCGTCCTCAGGTTCTTCCATAACCGGGGGTACCAAGGGGTGGAGTTGACCATGCAGCTGATGCACTTCTTCATGAAGCATATCATTGTACTGCTCAAGCTGGGCGGTGTATTGCTGCAGTCCATGGAGCTGGGCTCTGGTGACATCCTCTCGGATCCATGTTGCATCACGCTGCTGGATAGCGCGAACCGTGTTCCGGTTGGCCTGCTCCAGGGAAGCTCGTGCCTCATAAAACTCCATGCGGGAAAGGTAGAAGTCATGCTCCATGTTCTCCATTTCAGCCTTCAGATTTTTGATTTCTTCCTTTAGCTGCTTGCGGGTGCGGCGGGGAAAGCGACGGCCATTGGAGGATTCTCCAGTCTCTTCTCCGGTGCGTGGCGCCAGCTGGTGACGCGGCACACCATGCGGTCCAGTCGACTTGCGGGCAGTCCGCTTGATGATGGCCATATCTGGATAAGAGGTTATAGATGAGAAAGGCTAGCAAGAAAAAGGTATAGGCACACTAACCCAACGAACTCTTCTATATACTTAAGTGAATGTGACATGATGCATGAATCGTTCCTACGGAACAAGGCAATGCAATTACTAAGGTAAGGTACATAGGGCTTATACAAGTTGTCTTGCTACTAGTTGCCAAAGAAAAGATGAGATGAGAGAAGCAATTTGGACTCAAAATAGTCAAGTTTAGTTTTTGTTAAAAACATTTTGAAGTTTTCGCAAAAAGATTGCGACGTCATAGTGAGATGCTCCGATACCACTCTGTAACGTAACGGCCCTAATCCCATGGCCCACTGACCACCGTCAACCACTGACAGTCGATCCGTACAGCCAAGAGATTAAGACCGGTTCCGCTACTGGGCTACTTCAGTGCCCGTTGTCCGCAGGATCATCTCACAATTCAGTTACAATCTCTTTAACATTTTGACAAGTAACATCGGAGTAAATAGCGGAAGACTTAGATAACAATAGTTTTACAAACCAGGGTTCAACATAAAAATTAAAGTGAAGTTATTACAGACCATAGTTCAAATAGATAGAGTTGGCAGAGTAGCATATGACAACAACTTAAAGATACATCACCCAGCCCGAGGGTGAATAATCACTCATCGGCCTCATCGGCCTCCTCCTGAACAACAGTCACACAGCAGGGTCCAAGGCATACTGAGGAATCTGCCATTCCTGCAACATGGGTAATAAAACCCTGAGTACAAAGGTACTCAACAAGACTTAACCGACTAAAGAAAAAGGGGAGGAGACTCAGGAATGAAGGCTTAGGGTAGTCAAGGTAAGGCTTAAGCAAGATCAAGTATTTTGCAAAAAAGCATTTTTGTAAATCTTACTTTATTTTGAAAGATTCAGTATTCCTCAATTCTTCATCCTTCATGATTCATTTTACATTTCAAAACATTCCTAGTTGAGAACCACTCTCCGTTGAGAGTCAATGGAACAAGTCTCCATAACCGAGGAGCAACGTTAATCCGGATAAATAATACTCAGCTGAGGATCCCTATCCACACTGCATATGTAGCACCCAAGCTTGCATATGCCAACTCGTCTTCCACGATTCCTCCATTATTGGGCCCGGTCCTACGCCACCCGGAAGTACAGTACACCACTCCAATCCGGGACTCTAACCCACGTGGGTACATGCTACTTCCGCCATCTCTCCACTCCCAGTGCGCGGTTGTCGGTCCAATAATGGATTTCTCGGAGCCAGAGCTTTCCGTAGTATGTGAATAGTTGCAAGTCCTGCCCAGCAGGCCCCCATACGGATGGTCCCTAATTTTCCAGCCAGCAACTGTGCCTTGGTTATATCTCACCCAAGCGCAACAGTCCTGTCAGTTTTTCAACCCGTCCCGGTCGGTGTCAACTGTCGAGTCCCGGACTACGACATGACGGCACCGTACGCAAGGACAACCTCTCCTTCCCATTGACTAAGTACGGATCAGATACTTAACCAATAGTGGGAGTAAACCAGAAATTCCCATAAATATTCTTAAGTGATCACACTTTTGAAATTGGCATTTTTATTGCAAATCTATTGTATAGCATTGCTAAGCATTTTGCAACTATTTTTGAAAAGCAGGTATCGGGTGTATCAGTGGTCAAGGTAGATAGTGCATCAATTAGGATAGCACACAACTCCTATAAACCTAATGCAATAATTTAACTCAAAGCATTTAAGTAAAACATTTTATAAATTCAAGGAAAGGGTTAAATGCACCGGGGCTTGCCTTGGATGGCAAAAAGAGCAGACTCGGGGTTGGTGGTGTAGGTGTCGGAGCTCGGGGTCGCCTCGGGGACAGATCCTTCGGTGGCTACCTCGACTTCAGGTCCTTCTTCGTCAACTATACGGATGCAATGATGAATGCTCATGAGAATGCTCGCATGATCAAAAAGGTGCAAGACAAACACTGAATTAGGAATAAAAGCATTTCTCTAAGGTGGACATAGAATTATTATCATTTCTTTCCTTTAGCAAGATAAGTTAGAATTATTAACTAACCTAAACATCACCAAACATGGCATCACAAACATCATAGACCAACGGGTGGGGGTCTATGTACATCAATCAACCCAAAATATCACATCATCAAACACTTAACATCAACCCTAGTCTATTTTTTTCTATTTTCCTATTTTATTTTAAAAGGTCATTTATGAAGTTGCTCCAAAAATTACCAAATTAATCTCATAAGCTCATTATGGCATAAATAGGTGGCAGAACAAATTTCATAATTTTTGGAGGTCATTAAGGTGCTCAAATAATCTAGGCTTTAATTAACAAAAGGCACTATTTAGGAATTAAAATAAATGTTCAAAAATCAACTTGTTCCAAAAGGCTTCAAAATTTTATCAGAGACTAAACGTGGCATAAGAAGCTCTCAAAAATTTATCTCAAGATTTTTGGAGTTATAGATCACTCTCCAAAAATACCAAAACCTTCATTTTTCAATTAAAAGGGGAATTTTACATTTTCAAATTTTTGCACAAAACTCAAGTTTAATATTTTTATAAAATACTTTAAAGCATCAAGAGTCTACCACAAAAATTTCAGAATTTTTGGATGCACGCAGAAAATACCACAAAAAAGAGAAAACAGAACACTATTCACATTTCTCAGAAAAAGAAAAGAGCACTGTGCTCTTTCAAGGCCGGGCTCGGCGAATCGCGGGGCTCGGGCGAATCGCGCGGGGCTCGGTCGAGACGGGCTCGGTCGAGACGGAAGCGATAGCTTCGTCCGAGGCCTGGCCCGGAGGCTCGGGCGAGACGGAGAAGTGAGCCTCCGTCCGAGGCCTGACTCGGGCGAAGCAGAGAACATGCGTCGCCGAGGCTTGGGCTCGGGCGAAGCGGAGGGCATGCGCTTGCCGAGGCTTGGGCTCGGGCGAGGCGGAGTGGAAGCAGAGGCCGAAGGCTCGGATGCTTACCACGTGTCGGAGGCAGGGCTCGAGGGTGAGGCTCGACTCGTGCTCGAGGGTGAGGCTCGACACGCTCGAGGGAGAAGACGACAGCGGCGGCGCTCCGGCGATCCGGCGGTCCTGCGCAACACACGAGACCGCAAGGGCCGGTTTAGAGTCGCACGGAACCAAGGAAGGTGATACGGGGGTCGGTGAAGGATGATCATGGCCGGAGACGGCGAATTTCACGAACCCGAGTTCACCGGTGTTCGGTCGGAGATTGGGAAGACGGGGTTACGCCGGGCAAACGGAGGCGGGGAAGGTGAAATTGAAGGGTGGGAAAGCCTCACGAGCTCACGGCGGAGCTTTCGGGATCGGTGGTGGGGCGGCGGAGTGACTGGAGAAAGCTGGCCACGGTGGCGGAGGTGGAGTGCGGAGGTCGGAGCTCCGGCGGCTTATATAGCCGCGGCTATGGGACGGTAGAGAGCTCGGGGATATGCGGGTAAGGTTTGCGGGGGCGTGCGCACTCGATTGCGCTCTGGCAGACGAGCTGGCGTGCAGCCGGGGCTCGGGCGCAAGCTCGGCCGGCGATGGCCACGCGGCGGCGGCGCGCTGGACACTGTAGGGGCCGAGAGCGAGGGTCAGCGCTCGCGTGCGGGCGCGGAGGGAACAGGGGAACAGCGGCGGCAGGTTGGTGGCGCGTGGGGAGCAGCCGTCTGCGCTGCAGGCGCAGCGCCGGCGCCATGGCCGGCCCCCCCCTCCCTCTGGCTCTACGGGAAGATGAACAGTGCTAGGGTCTAGGGTTTGACTTTTGGCCAGTTTCTGTATTTTGCAAATTACTCTCAAAAATAGAACTGAGCGACAAAAACTCAAAACACCAAAGTTGTTCAGAAAAATGAGATCTACAACTTTGTCAATATGAACATTTTCAAATTCCGAATAGTTTTTTTTGAACTATATTCAAAAACAGAAAAGGGGACATTTTTCAAACTTGATTCAAATCAAAATTACTCTGGATTTCAAACTGAAACTTGAAAATCTTCCAATATGAAAGTTGTTCCATTTGTCAAAACCTACAACTTTGCTGATATACATTTTCTCTGAAACTCAATAGTTTTTGAATAAATTTTTAAAACTGAAAAGGGGACAAAAACTGGAATTTGAATGAATTTGAGATTACTTCAAATTTTATATAGAAACATTGAAATCCGTAAATACCAAAGTTGTTCCTCTAGGTCAGATTCACAACTTTGCTTTTTGGACCAACCTCAAAATTTTGAATTTTGAAAAAGTTATTAAAAAGGGAATAAATCCAGGATTTGGAAATTTTAGGGTTTTGCAAAAGGAAATTCAAATCAAAACTGATTTTTAAACTTGGATCAAAGCAACAGACATCAGGGCACTAAATCTGAACAAGAATTACATAGAACTAGACACAGAGGTGAAATTACCATTTTGCCCCTATAGGAAGAAGTGGGCTAATAAGGGTTTTTGCAATAGAGGTACATCACATAAAATGATACACTAAGCAAAAGCATACACATGAAATCATGATCAAGATGATTAATGATGCTAATGATGATATGTCAAGTTAATTACATGTTTAAACACCAGAGGTGTTACACCGTCGAGCAACTCCTCCCTGACGCCTAGGACCATGAGGTGCTGCACCTCTAGGCCTAGCAGCTCTCCTCTGAACATTCGGCACATGTACATCATGGAAAGGATGGTACATGTCCGGATTGTTCATCTCCCTGGCACGGCGCTCCTCTCTCTTGCGCCGATAGCAAAACTCACCCAAGTGTCCATCTCTTCCACAGTGCTCACAATGGTACCTCACCGCACTCAAAGGGGGTTGTTGGTACACACGGTTGTGGGTTTGGATCACTTTGCCCTTCTGTGGCATAAACTCCTCCTGGATAGTTGGCATTGTGTCTAGCTTGTTCTTGAGATGGTTGGGTTTGGGTGCCCACTGCTGGTTCTTGGGTGGAGCTCGTGGAGGTTCTTCAAACACCCCATCCTTGGTGGTAGGCTTGAGAGGCTCTTTGGGTGGAAGCTTGGTTAGTTTGGGAGTAGTGGTGGAGTTGGGCTTCTCACATGGGTTCAGACCACTCGACTCTCCAATCTTCCCAAAAGCAGAAAGATTAACACCCGGAGCAAAACCTACACCAGGACCTCCAGCAGCTCGCTTAAATTGAGAGATCATCATCCCAAGCTGCGGCTCACTACAAGAGACCCATGACAAGATGGTCCGAAGGTATGTGTTTTCCTCCTCGGTTTGCATCTTGCCATGCTTCACATTGGCAATCTCCATCTACAAACCCTCACACAAAGCACACCTAGTCATACAAGTGCTACCCGAGCTGGCCTTCTCTAGAGACTCAATCTTGGCATTCTTCTCTGCCAACTCGGTTTGCAAGACAGGACAAGTATTGCACGCACCCAACAAATGGGGCCTAGCCCGGAGCTCATCCACCTCTCCAACCAAAGCAGCATACTTACCTCTCAAAGTGAGAAGGTCAGTCATGTGCTTGGTGCACGACTCGCACTCACCCTCCTCAAAAACGACCACGGTGGACCGAGCAAACTCAAGCTCCTTCACCGTGTTCTCCCACTTCGACCTGAACTCCTTGCGCTCTCTAGCAGCACGCCAGCACGCCTAAGCAGCTTATCCTGACTAAGCAAGGCGGCAGTAAGCTTATCGACCTTAGCAGAAAGCTCATCGTGGGTCATAGATACCTGGAAGGTGTCATCGTCATCGTCGTCGTTCTGAGGAGTGTCCTCCAGCTGGGTGTCGACCTCCTTGCCGAGGGCCATGGTGCAGAAACCCTCATTGTCGGTGAAGAAGCAGAGGCCGTTCAGCTTGTCCTCGATCTTCTTCATCTTCTCGAACTCGTCGTCGCTTGAGCAAGTGGAGTCGTCATCCGAGCCGTCGACGTCGCTGAGCATGGCGAAGAAAGCACGCTGCTCAGCCTGGGCCTTCTCCAAGTACTTCTTCTTGATGTACTCCATGTCGAAGCCGCCCCTCCGCTTGCGCCTTGCGGGGACGTGCTTCTCCTTGTGCTTGCCGGAGTCGTACTTGTGCCCGTGATCGCCCTTCCCTGAATGCTTGTTCTTCTTGGGGCAGTTGGCGATGAAGTGGTCGGGGTCGCCGCACTCGAAACAGCCCGAGCGTCCTCCTCCGTGGTGACGGTTCATGCGGTTGTTGTGGAACCGCGAGAACAGATTGGCAAGCAAAGCCAACTCATCATCCCCCAAAGACTCTAGCTGGTCTTCTGTGACAGAAAAGAGTGAAGAGAGTGCAAAGCCACCAGAGGGGTTTTCAGAAGAGCCAGAAACTAAAGCCATAGTCGGGCCAGAAGGATTCTCATATGAAGCCCTCGACATGGTGTCAATCTCACTAGACTTGAGCTTACTAAAGAGCTCGTCGCAAGTGAGGGTCTCATAGTTAGATGATTCGATGATCGCCTGGACCTTTGAGTCCAACACCGACCGATCGAGAGTATGCAAAAGCTTCAAAGCCCTCTCATGATCGTCAAAAGGCAACAGCTCCTTGTTCGCTCTCATCTTGTTGACAATGACCTGAAAGCGAGCAAATAAACTCTCTATGCTCTCGCCAGGCATATGTCGAAAGTTCTCATACTCCCGCTTATGCGACTCGTAGAGATGGGATTTGACTTGAGTGGTGCCCTCATGGAAGCGCATGAGGGTAGCCCAAATCTCACGAGCCGTGGGGAGGTGAGAAACGCGATCAAACTCGGACATGCTCAAACAGGAGAACAAGGCGTGACGCGCCCGGCTATTGGCCTCGTGCTCATCGATCTGAAGCTGAGAGACACGAGCAGCCAGCACAACATAATCGGCCTTGTTGCAAATCTCCCAAACAGAAGAGCCCATGCTCTGGAGATAGGCCAACATACGTATCTTCCAATACGCATAGTTCGTCCCATCGAAAAACAGCGGTTTGCCCACGTCGCGATCCATGTCGCCTTCGGTGGATCTGGAACCGGCTAAGGTGGAAGATCCTTAACCTGCTCCGATACCAATTGAAGGACCGAGAATGCAATAGCAAGGCGACCAGAGGAGGGTGAATGGGAGCCTACAAAATTTCTCTCGAAAATTTGGGCAAATGTCCCAAAATCAACCCCCAAAAGCTACGACCGAAACCGTGATGCTCACGACCCTTGGAAGAGGGTGGATGATCCCTAGGATAACAGCGGAGCACCACAAAGCACAAGCAAACCAAAGACCAAAAGCTTCGGCTCAAGTTCGCCCCTTGAAAACCGAGTCCCGAACGTAGATTGGAGGCTACGTCGAGAAATCCCCAAATACCAATGCTAACAAGTAGCAAAGATACTTAGAAATGTTTCTTGGTCAACTATAGGGCCAAACGAGAAGTCCGAAAACCAAGCCAAAAAGCTGGAACGGCAAATGCACTAAAAATCAGCCTTCAGCAGGGTCCCGGACAGTCCGCGGGTACGGTCCCAGACTGTCCGCGGGTACTGCGGACTGTCCGCCAAGAAGTCCCGGACTGTCCGTCGGCAAAAACCCGAAAACAGCAAAGCTGCTGAAGTCTCCTGGACAAGTCCCGGACTGTCCGCGACCTACAATTGCGGACTGTCCACCAGTCATGTAAATTCAAAACAGCCGAAGAACACAGCCACTGATCTGGCCAAATCCCCGATGCGCGGACTGTCCGCCGTACAAACCCCGGACTGTCCGCGGGTGTCTAGAAAGGGAGATTTTGGTCACCCAAAACTCAAATCTCCTCCAAATCGATTCAAACCAAAATCCCTTGATCCCAAACTTGGAGAGGATGATCACGAGGTAGTTAGGAGACTATCCCCAAGAAATCATCCGCTCAAATCGACTCAATCAACGGGAAATCAAAGAGGAAGGTGTATGAACCGAAAAAAATGCCATGAAAATGAAATCAACCCAATCTACTTGTTCGTGAGGAGTTAGATGAATTCCTTTGGTCGAAATGACCTCCTCACTGAAACGAACAAGATGATTCAAACGGATTTCGCAAAGACGCACTAGAGAGGGAAATCGAGCGATGGGAAAAACCGGAGAAACGAAGAACGCGAAGAACACGAACCAAAACGTGAATCAACACATAGATCTGCAACTGTGTGGCTACCACACGCTACAACAGTGAGGTTACGGCCTCACTTCCTCAAAATCTCAACTACACAGAGGTATGGTTCTCTGTGGATCTCAGTAGCTACAGTAGGGAATGGGAGAGCAGGAAACCCTTGAAGCAAAGAGCAAATGACTGAGATAGATGGGGAGGTGGGTGTCTCCCCCTACTTATCCTAATTCTAACTAATCCTAATTCCCACTCTACCCCTAACTAATTACAGAGCGAACTAGCTAAACCCTAAGGTTATTTTGGACCAACTCAAAGTAGGTGGTGATCCGACGGCCATGCCCGCACAACTCGTATCGTTGCCTCGACACAACCTACTGATTGCCACCACGTGCCGCCCTCGCTCTGCACCCCCGGTATTGTGGCCAAAACTGGGAAACCAGGCTTTTTACGCCATCACCTGGTTTTGAGGCCCAAACCGGGAAACCAGCCTCCAAGTCCATCCCCTGGTTTTGTGGCCCAAACCAGGAAACCCGCTGCACCCAGGTTTTGAGGCCCAAACCTGGAAACCGTCCTCAGCCCGAGTTTTGAGGCCCGAACTCGGCAAACCCGCAGCGCCCAGGTTTTGTGGCCCAAACCTGGAAACCGTCCACCCGAGTGTTGACACTCCTTAATGGATTCACTCTAGGAATGAGTCACATAAAATAATAAACTAGTGAAAGCATGAAAGAGTGTACGGGACACTACTAACTTCACTTAACGTCAAGTTGTCATCCCCAACATGAAGCTAGCAATGTAATTATATCAGGGCACTGGATTAAGAGATAGATATTTACCCACAAGCGCACAGATAAATATACCCATTGTAGAGCATTTCACCCAAGCTAGTCTCAGGTATTATTATTTATATTTAGCCTAGAGACTAATCAATTCAAGGTATGATAGTATTGAAAGAACTTAACAGCATTTATCATGGCACACACTTATAATAAGACTGATAACACACTAACTACTATGAACAGGAACCAGGTACAGAGTAAATAATATAATAGATAATTGATAAAGGATAACAGAGATCAGATCAATCAAGGATAAACTTAGAACAATACTGCCTAGCAAGATGATGATTAGAACAGGTATAAATAAGGAACATTCCTAAGTTATTCTAGTTACAAGTCATAGCATACATTGATTAGTGCAATTATATTTGGCAATCATTGGCTAGGTCACATCATATTTATAATCAAGAGGCAACTCCATAGCTAAGGTGTTAAGCATAGTAACCCTTAAACCATGAGTTAACTGAGCCATACTGAACACTATATTCGGGAGGTGGAATACAGAGAACTCAACAGGTCTGTCACACCCGCGATCTACCACTCTATCCAGAACATAGGACGCATTCGCGGATAAATAATGTATAGGCACCACGCATACACAACATTTATCACCCACCTGTTGTACTTTAAGATGAGCGCTATACGAACATGAGTATAGACATAAAGATGAACTATCTATGCAAAATATATAATCAAAGCAAACTATAAGCATTATAACTAAGAATATAATCATTGATGTCTTAATCATATCAATTGTATTGCTATCTGGAACACAATAATGAACAATAAGGTGAATTAGATCATCGATAAGAACTAAAGTACGAACTAGAACAAGATTATGAACTAGACGATGATCTATACGATGAACTAGGACATAAACAATGAAGAACAATGATGAATTAGAAGAGCAATTATGAAATAGATCCATAATGTTAATACAAGAGAGAAGATCTTGGGTTTACCGAGCCTTCTCATGACTAGATCAGGAATCCAAGTGAAGCTTGCCTCCTCTAATCCTATTCTATCTACTATTCTAGGTGGATGTAGTCCTAAAGCTTCCGATTGATCTCCTTCTGGTTGGTCTAACCCTGATGAATGAATTGCCTATTGCCTGATTGACCTAGAGAGGGGGGTCAGGGGCTGTTTATATAGCCCTGAGCGATGAATCGTGGCCCTTGGATCAAACTGACTTAGGGTACGGTCGAGATGCATCCTGGAGGTCGGTGGAAGTAGCATGCAGAGGATGGAACCCAGTGAGCCCAAGGGCCGACCGGTCGGTCTGTCCTGTGGGACCGGTCGGTCCCACAGGTCGGCCTCCTGTGGTGTCCTTCGTCGTGGTGTCCTCTTACGTCTTCTGGAGTCTTCTGGAAGTATCCTGACGTGGCGAATGCGTTATCTCCCGTCGGTTTCCTTCTATGGGAAGCTATCGATGCCGATTTCCTAGTTTAGTCCCTGCAGAATCATAACTCACCAAAACTCATGGAATATTGTCAGTTGAAACCCCAAATCTTTGTTGGTGATCATATTCTTGTCCTTTTCATATTTATTCATCTCTTAATTATGATAGTTAACCAGTGTCAATAACTCCCCCAAGCTTACCTTTTGCTAGTCCCTTAGCAAATATTTATCTAGAATTGTTACTATGCCTCCGCATATAAAAATCTTCCTTGGTTTAGAGTTAATTATTCTGACTTCCTCATATTACCTTTAACCATGGAGCTTTTTCCTTTACCTGGGTCTTTAAACAATTGAAAGATAGAACAATCAAGTTAAGCATTGTATCTCTAACTCTTTGATCAACCTTCATTCTGGAGTTTTTATATATATTTTCAAAATAAAACTCAGAGATTCCTTTGTATGACACTCTCAAATTGCTCTTTTATATTTTATGATTCCTCACTGATGCAATTTTCCTTCCTTCTATGGATATATATAAGAAGTTGCGGATACATGGGTGTATGCCGGGTCTCTGAGTGATGAGTGATTGTCAACTGGATTGATCGCATGTTCTTTGGCTTGCGTTGTGCAGGAGTCGAGCATGGAGACAGTGATCGAGGGCAAGGTGAAGGTCAAGTTGAGACGTGCCGTGCTGACGGACCGGGTGCGGTGAAGGATGGGCGTGCCGTGCGGCGGACGTGCCATGCCGATGCACCGAGCGGTGAAGGGAGGACGTGAGGCTTGGACTGAGGGACCAGAGTGCCTGAGGATCAGCTGTGGTGGCTGGCAGCCTGGGACAGCGACGAGCGGAGACTTGCGGGGCACGGTGTTGCTTGGGTCGAGGACCTAGGGACACGTGTCGGTGGACTGGGTGCACAGGCGGTGCAGCCCCTCTACAGCTCCGGTTTGTTGGTTGAGCTAGAGAAAAACCAACGAGTGGACGGTTTCTAGGTTTGGGCCTCAAAACCTGGGTGCTCGGTTTCCAGGTTGAGCCACAAAACCTGGGCGCGGACGGTTTCCGAGTTTGGCCACAAAACTCGGGCGATGGGCCGGTTTCCGAGTTTGGGCCTCAAAACTCGGGCGCTGCGGGTTTCTTAGTTTGGGCCACAAAACTCAGGCTGGAGGCTGGTTTCCCGGTTTGGGCCTCAAAATCGGGGGCTGATGGAAAAGGCTGGTTTCCCGGTTTGGGCCTCAAAACCGGGGGTGCAGAACGAGGGCGGCACGTGGCGGCTATCTGGAGGTTGCGTCGAGGCAACGCTTCGGCCAGTGCGGGCATGGCCGTCGGATCTACCTACCACTTCGGGTTGGACCAGAATAGCCTTAGGGTTTAGCTGGTTCGCTCTGTAATTAGTTTAGAGAGGGGTAGAGTAGGAAATAGACTTAGACTAGAATAGGATAAGTAGCCGGGGAGACACCCTCCTCCGCTTATCTCAGTTTTAGCCATCTCATTTGCTTCCTGCACTTAGGGTTTCCTGCTCTCCCATCCCCTGCTGTAGTTGAGATTCGCAGAGAGACACCAGACTCTGTGTACTGTTGATTCGAGGAAGTGAGGCCGTATCCTCATCTTTTCTCGCAGATCGTGGTGCCAATTCGTGTTTTGATTCGAGTTCTTCGTTGTTCTTCGCGGATTGCTTTTCTCCATGATTTTCCCGTCGCTTGATCTCTTTGCTCGGTTCATCTTTTGCAAATCCGTTTGAACCAAGTTGTTCTAGATCGTGAGGCACTTCTTTCTACTGAAGGAATTTAACTCTAACCTCACGGTCTAGGAGATCGAACGATTTTCGTGATTGGATCGGTTTTTTTTTGCTCCCTTGCCCCGATTTCTTCTGATTCATTGATTTGGAGTTAGGTTCGAGCCATGATCTCTTAGGAGTAGCTCACTAACATCCTTGTGACTCCTTAGATTGAATTCTAGCCCTAGAGCTTTTGATTCGGAGGAGAACGAGTTGAATCGACGGAAGAACAGTGTTGCGTCGGGACCATCGGACGCTCCAGTTCTTGGCATCGGACGCTGACCCGAGTAGCATCGTACGCACCGTTGCCACATGTCAGTTTCTGGCTTTTGAGTGGGCATCGGACGCAGGGCATCGGATGCTCTAGCCCTGGGCATCGGACGCGTCCGTTCGTCATCGGACACGCCTGTGCCTTTTCATTGGACGCTCGCTGGTCACTGTAGCTAGCGTCCGATGGCCATACAGTAAGGTTCTATTTGCGCTGATTTCGCATCAGATGCGTCTGTTGGTTTGGCATCGGACGCTGCCAGCGTCCGATGCTGCTGTGAGTGCGCAGTTTCGTTCGCTGTTTGTTCGTGCGATCTCGGATTTGGTTTCCGTCTTTTGCGTTGGCTTTCTAGAGTTGTCTAGTGTCCCGCTGGGCTTCTTGGAAGCATCCACCCTACATCTAGGGTCATGGACATCAGCAAGCTCTAGGGTTCACTCTTGGGGTTGTTTTTGGGATAGTGGCTCTAGTTTCCAAAAGGAAAACTTAAAGCTCCCATTCACCCCCCCTCTGGTCGCTTTCGGGTAGCTCCTCGATCCTTCAATTGGTATCGGAGCGGGTTAAGGATCTTCCACCTTAGCCGGTTCCAGATCCACCGAAGGCGACATGGATCGCGGCGTGGGCAAACCGCCGTTTTTCGATGGGACGAGCTATGCGTATTGGAAGATACGCATGTCAGCCTATCTGCAGAGTTTGGGCGCTTCTATCTGGGATATTTGCAACTCCCCTGATTACGTGGTCTTGGCTGCTCGTGTGACTCAGCAGCAGATTGATGAGCACGATGCCAATAGCCGAGCCTGTAATGCTCTTTTCTCTTGTTTGAGCATGGGTGAGTTTGATCGCGTTTCTCACCTCGCTATGGCTCGGGAGATCTGGGACACCCTCATGCGTTTTCATGAGGGCACCTCTCAAGTCAAAACTCGACTCTACGAGTCGTTCAAGCGAGAGTATGAGAACTTTAGACATCAACCTGGTGAGAGCATAGAAAGTTTATTCGCTTGCTTTCAGGTGATTGTCAATAGGATGAGGGCTAACAGAGAGCAGTTGCCTTTTGACGACCATGAGCGTGCTTTGAAGCTTTTGCACACTCTGGATTGTTCGGTGTGGGATTCCAAGGTTCAGGCGATCATCGAATCGCCAAACTATGAGACCCTCACCTGCGACGAGCTCTTCAGTAAGCTCAAGTCCAGTGAAATTGACGCTATGGCAAGGGCTTCCTTTGAAAATCCTTCTCGCCCATCGATGGCTTTGGTTTCCGGCTCTTCCTCTAACCCCTCAGCAAGTTTTGCGCTTTCTTCTCTCTTTTCCGTCACAGAGGACCAGCTGGAGTCTTTGGGAGACGACGAGTTGGCTTTGCTCGACAACCGGTTCTCGCAGTTCCTCAACAACCGCATGAACCGTCGTTGCGGAGGAGGACGCACGGGCTGCTACGAGTGCGGCGACCCCGACCACTTCATCGCCAACTGCCCTAAGAAGAACAAGCATCTGGGGAAGGGCGATCATGGGCACAAGTACGACTCCGGCAAGCGCAAGTAGAAGTACGTCCCTCCAAGGCGCAAGAAGAGGGGCGGCTTCGACAAGGAGTACATAAAGAAGAAGTACTTGGAGAAAGCCCAGGCTGAGCAGCGCGCGTTCTTCGCCACGCTCAGCGACGTCGATGGCTTGGATGACGACTCCGCCAGCTCGAGCGACGATGAGTCCGACAATAGGAAGAAGATCGAAGACCAGCTCAAAGGTCTTTGCTTCTTCGCCGACGACGGAGGCCTCTGCACCATGGCGCTCGGAGATGAGGTCGACGGCAAGCTGGAGCGCACCCCTCGAAACGACGACGACGACGACACCTCCCAGGTATCTCTCACCCACGATGAGCTTTCCGCTGAGGTAGAGAAGCTTACTGCCGCGCTCCTTAGTTAGGACAAGTTGCTTAGGCGTGCCGCTAGAGAGCGCAAGGAGTTTAGGCAGAAGTGGGAGGACACGGTGAGAGAGCTTGAGTTCGCTCGATCCACCATAGTCGTGTCGGAGGAGATTGAGTGTGAGTCGTGCACTGCGCACATGACTGACCTTCTCACTTTGAGAGGTAAGTATGCTGCGTTGGTTGGAGAGGTGGATGAGCTCCGGGCTAGGCCGTAGTTCTTGGGTGCGTGCAAGACTTGTCCTGTCTTGCAATCCGAGTTGGCAGAGAAGAATGCCAAGCTTGAGTCCTTAGAGAAGGCCAGCTCGGATAGCACTTGTGTCACGAGGTGTGCTTTGTGCGAGGGTTTGGAGATGGAGATTGCCAGTGTCAAGCATGGCAAGATGCAAACCGAGGAGGAAAACACATACCTTCGGACCATCTTGTCATGGTTCTCCTGTAGTGAGCCACAGCTCGGGATGATGATCTCCCAATTCAAGCGAGCTGCTGGGGCTCCTGGTGTAGGTTTTGCTCAGGGTGTTGATCTTTCTACTTTTGGGAAGATTGGAGAGTCGAGTGGTTTGAACCCATGTGAGAAGCCCAACTCCACCACTACTCCCAAGCTTGCCAAGCTTCCACCCAAAGAGCCTCCTAAGCCTACCACCAAGGATGGGGTGTTTGAGGAACCCCCGAGAGCTCCGCCCAAGAACCAAGTCTGGGCACCCAAGCCAAACCACCTCAAGAACAAGTTGGACACAATGCCACCCATCCAGCAGGAGTGTTTGCCACAGAAGGGCAAAGTGAACCATACCCACAGCCCAGCGTACCAACAACCCCCTTTGCGCGCGGTGAGGTACCAGTGTGACTTCTGTGGGAGGGATGGTCACCTGAGTGAGTTCTGCTTTCGGCGCAAGAGAGAGGCACGCCGTGCTCGGGAGTGGGAGAACCCGAACATGTACCATCCTTCTCATGGTGGGCATGTGTCGAAGGTCCAGAAGAGAGCTGCTAGGCCCGGAGGTGAGGCTCCCAGGCCTAGGCAGGAGAGGAGAGCTCCGAGGAGAGACGCTAGACCTAGAGGTGTTGAGTTCCAGGTTCCTAGGCGTAGGCCTCGTAGAGAGCGTGCCCGACGGGGTCCTGCTTTTGCAGGTAACGGACCCCGTGGCGGAGGCTTAGTTGAGCGCTTTCCCCCACCGCAGTTTGAGTATCGCGGTGAGTGCTTCTTCCCTAGCGGACCACGTTTTCCCCAGCTTGGTGATCGCTTCCCTCGTAGACGTACTAGGAATGGTTTTTTCACTAACCCTTCATTTGAGCACCCGGCCCAACACTGGTTTTCCCCTTACTTCACTAACCCCAGTGTTGGACCTTATGCTCACCCTATGTCTTTCTATTGATGTAGGTAAGACGGTTGGAGGACATTTGGTTGGTGGATTCCGGTTGCTCGAGGCACATGACTGGAAACGCCAAGTGGTTCTCCAGCCTTAGCCCGGTCACCGGAAAGGAGTACATAACCTTCGGCGACAATAGTAAAGGTAAGGTATTGTCTCGTGGGACTGTGCGGGTTAATGAGCACTTTGTGTTGCGCGATGTTGCTCTTGTTTCTAACCTGCATTTTAACTTGCTTTCCATTTTGAAACTTTTTGATGATGACTATGAGATTCGTTTCAAACCGAACCTTAGTCGCATCTTAGATCCTTAGGGCAATCTTGTATGTCTGATTTCGCCCTTTGGGAAAGTCTTTCGTGCGAATTTCTCGGAATCGTTTGGTTCTTCTCGCTGTCTTTTGGCTAGTCCTTCTTCATCCGATCTTTGGAAGTGGCATAGGAGGCTCGGTCACTTAAGCTTCGACTTGCTTGCAAGACTTAGCTCACTTGGCCTAATCCGAGGATTGCCCAAGCTTTCGATGGAGAAGGATATAGATTGCCATTCTTGCAGACATGGGAAGATGGTTGCCGCTCCCCACCATCCTGTGACCAAGGTTATGACCTCGCACCCTGGAGAGCTTTTACACATGGACCTTGTTGGTCCGGCTCGGGTGAGCTCGGTTGGTGGCAAGTGGTATGTTTTGGTTGTTGTTGACGATTTTTCGAGGTATTCGTGGGTCTTCTTTTTCTCTGAGAAGACTGAGACTTTCTCATTCGCTCGCAATCTGATTTTGCGTCTTCAGAACGAGTTCCCTTTCAACTCGATGCGAGCTATTAGAAGTGATAATGGTTCCGAATTCAAAAATTCGGACTTGAGAAGTTTTGTAACCGCCTTGGTTTGGAGCATCAGTTTTCTTCTCCCTACACACCGCCCCAAAATGGTGTTGTAGAGAGGAAGAATCGGACCCTTGTTGAGATGGCCAGGACGATGCTTGATGAGCATAGGACTCCTAGGCGCTTTTGGGCCGAAGCTATGAACACTGCATGCTACATTTCGAATCGCATTTTTCTGAGAGCGTTTTTGAAGAAGACCTCTTATGAGTTGCGTTTTGGTCGCCAACCCAAGGTGAGTTATTTTAGAGTCTTCGGTTGCCATTGTTTTATACTGAAGAAAGGCAACCTGGACAAGTTTGAGTCTCGTTCTTCTGACGGAGTATTTTTGGGTTATGGCACTCACACTAGAGCATATCGTGTACTTAACCTTGATACTAACCGAGTCATGGAGACATCAGATGTCACCTTTGATGAGACTCTTGTTTCTCCTTCTTCTCGTTTTGAGCGTGCAGGCGATCATGAGGTTGGAGAGCCTCTTTTCGATGATGAGGATGAGGGTGCTGAAGGTATGGATGATCCAGCACCCCCTCCACCTGCCTTGCCGCAAGGAGCGGCCTCGATGACGACTCACGGCCCCGACACTTCTTCTTCCTAGGGGCCATGGGATCCTCCACCTCGCGCGGTACCTTTCATACCCGGGGTGGAACCAGCTGCTGTTGAGGGGGAGGTCACTTCTTCCCAGGAGGCGCCACGACACATTCAGCGCCAGCACCCCCTTGAACAGATGATCGGCGACATCGGCGAGTGAGTTACTCGCTCCAGGTCACAGCACATCTCTCACTTCGCTCATTCTGCTTTTGTTGCTAATTTTGAGCCCCGAGATGTTGGACACGCATTGACGGATCCGGATTGGGTCAATGCCATGCATGAGGAGTTAGAGAACTTTGAGCGAAATCGGGTTTGGGTTCTAGTTCCACCTCCACCTGACTGTAAGCCTATGGGGACAAAATGGGTATTTAAAAACAAGCAAGGAGAGGATGGCCATGTTGTGAGAAACAAGGCCCGGCTTGTAGCGAAAGGCTATAGTCAGAAGGAAGGGATAGATTATGAGGAGACCTTCGCTCCTGTAGCACGTTTAGAGGCTATTAGGATACTCTTGGCTTATGCTGCATCCAGGGGTTTCAAACTTTTTCAAATGGATGTCAAGAGTGCCTTTTTAAACGGCTACATAGAGGAGGTGGTCTATGTTGAGCAGCACCCCGGTTTTGAAAATCCCAAGTTTCCAAACCACATTTTTAAGCTCCACAAAGCTTTGTATGGTTTGAAACAAGCCCCTAGAGCCTAGTACGATAGATTGAAAACATTTCTGCTAGCTAAGGGTTTTAAAATGGGATGTGTAGATAAGACGCTCTTTCTCCTCCGGCAAGGCAAAGACACACTCTTGGTCCAAATTTACGTGGATGATATCATTTTCAGTGGTTCTTCTCACGCTTTGGTTGCCAAGTTTGCAGATACTATGAGCAGGGAGTTCAAGATGAGCATGATGGGCGAGCTGACATTCTTTCTCGGGTTGCAAATTAAGCAATCCCGAGAGGGAACGTTTGTGCACCAGAGCAAGTACACCAAAGACTTGCTGAAGCAGTTCGATATGGGTGAGGCCAAGCCTCTTCCAACACCCATGTCGACGACGACTGCCCTGGATGCGGATGTGGACGGAGAAGCAGTAGACCAGAAGGAGTACCGCAGTATGATCGGGTCGCTCCTCTACCTGACGGCGACACGGCCGGACATTCAGTTCGCCGTATGTCTGTGCGCGCGCTTTCAGGCGTCGACGCGCACTTCTCACCGTCAGGCGGTGAAGCGCATCTTCAGGTACCTTCGTTTCACGCCTGAGCTCGGGATTTGGTATTCTGCTTCCTCCACTCTCTCGCTTTGAGGTTATTCCGATGCCGATTTTGCTGGTTGTCGCATTGAGCGCAAGTCCACTTCTGGGACTTGCTAGTTTATTGGGTCTTCTCTTGTATCGTGGTCTTCTCGCAAGCAGTCTAGTGTCGCCCAGTCTACCACGGAGGCTGAGAATGTTGCTGCGGCTAGCTGCTATTCCCAGTTACTCTGGATGATGGCCACTTTGCGTGATTTTGGTTTGAGCTTTACTCGAGTGCATTTGCTTTGTGACAGCACGAGTGCCATTAGCGTTGCTAAGAACCCCGTGCTTCACTCAAAAACCAAACACATTGATGTGCGCTTTCATTTCTTGCGAGACCACCAGGAGAAGGGTGATATCAACCTTCGCCATGTCGATACTCACCACCAACTGGCTGATATTTTCACCAAGCCTTTAGATGAATCAACTTTTAATAGGTTGAGGGGTGAGCTTGGTGTGTGTTTGCCCTTTTAGATGGGGGAAGCATTTTGAGTTGTATCTTAGACTGACTCTTTCGTTTTGAGTTTCTTTTCTTTTGCATCTTTAGCATACGCATTTACATTCTGAGCTTCATGTCTATAATCACTAGAATGTAATTATGCTCTATGAAGTATGCTCCGATGCTTATATGGATGCTTGTAGCTTATGCTCTTCGTGATCACTAGTACATGTTGTGAGCTGAGCTATTTTGGAATGGTGAATGTGCTTAATGTATAAAAATCTGAAAATGTTCACCATTGAGATATGCAACTAGCATGTGTAGGGTGTGTTGAGTCCATTCCTGCTTTTCATATATGCTAGGTTGCTATGTCTCTAGTTCTGAGTCATTCACTTGCTTGGTTTGTTCATATCTGTTTAAAATTTGAACCAAGTGTTAAGTGAATTGAAAAGATCGAGATGGGATTGCTTGTCAACACCTCACGGTATCGAGACTGTTTCTCATTGCACTTTGAGTTAAACTTGAGCCGTGTAGTGTATGACCGAAACCGTAGCTTTAAGCTTCTGATTGCTTCGGCATAGGCTTCGCTCGGTTGAAAAGTTAGGCAAAGACAAGCTTTCAACCTCTCGCAATCACATGCTATATAATTGAACTTGTGAATTCTTTACCGCTGCAACTCCGATATAAACTGAAATCACAAGTGTATGTTTCATTCCTATGCATGATGATTGAACTTTGCTAGGGGTAGTTCACCTTGTATATATGCTTAGCACTTGTTTGGATTCCCATCTATACATGTGTAGTGCTATTTTGATGGTGACTATCTTTTGGCCCAAAACTGCTCACTTGCTCATATGCTTCATATTTCGTATGTGTGATCAGTTTGAGCCTTTGCTATTTGAGTGCTTAATTGTACTGTTGGAGCTATACCTATTAGAGCATCTTTGCACTCTTTTGATTATGTGCCTAAAGCTTCTAACTTGCATTTCTGACTTCATATGCATCTTGGAAGGAGAAGCTTGTGTTAAGGGGGAGACTTTGCCAAAGAGGGAGAAATTTTGCCTTGGTTTCTTGATTAGTGCATTTTCAACTAAGGGGGAGAATTCTTGCAAAACATATGTCTTCCTAGTTGCTTGCACTTGTCGAGGGGTAGTTTGCTAGTTGTGTAGAGCCGTTGCCTCTGTCTTGAGGGACTAGCAAACATTTTCCTCATTTGGTGTCGAAGTCCTTCCTCAATTGGTATTGATGTGAACTTTTAGATTGTCTTGATGTTCAAGTTGGTTCGGAGTGGTTTTCATGCTAGTTGTGTTGAGCCTCTGTGCCTCTATCTTGAGGGACTAGCATTTTGCCGTCTTTTGCTCCGATTTCTCAACTGGTATCTGGACTTCGATTGTTTTTTTGCTAGCGGCATTGAGCCTGTTCTACCTCTTCTTGAGGGCTAGCTTTGCTTTGCTTGGTTGCGTCGAGCCGTTGCCCATGTCTTTGGGGACCAAGTTCTTTGCTTCTTCCACTTGACCTTCTCTGGCTGTTCTATGCTTTTGGGTCATTTGGTTGGGTTCTCTCTTCTCCTTCCTCCTACCTTCTTCTGTCACTTATGATTTGTGTGTGTAGTTGACAATGCACTCATCAAGGGGGAGATTGCGGATACATGGGTGTATGCCAGGTCTCTGAGTGATGAGTGATTGTCAACTGGATTGATCGCATGTTCTTTGGCTTGCGTTGTGCAGGTGTCGAGCACGAAGACAGTGATCGAGGGCAAGGTGAAGGTCAAGTTGAGACGTGCCATGCTGACGAACCGGGTGCGGTGAAGGATGGGTGTGCCGTGCGGCGGACGTGCCATGCCGATGTACCGAGCGGTGAAGGGCGGACGTGAGGCTTGGACTGAGGGACCAGAGTGCCTGAGGATCAGCTGTGGTGGCTGGCAGCCTGGGACAGCGACGAGCGGAGACTTGCGGGGCACGGTGTTGCTTAGGTCGAGGACCTAGGGACACGTGTCGGTGGACGGGGTGCACAGGCGGTGCATCCCCTCTACAGCTCCGGTTTGTTGGTTGAGCCAGAGAAAAACCAACAGGTGGACGGTTTCTAGGTTTGGGCCTCAAAACCTGGGTGCTCGGTTTCCAGGTTGAGCCACAAAACCTGGGCGTGGACGGTTTCCGAGTTTGGCCACAAAACTCGGGCGATGGGCCGGTTTTCGAGTTTGGGCCTCAAAACTCGGGCGCTGTGGGTTTCTGAGTTTGGGCCACAAAACTCAGGCTGGAGGCTGGTTTCCCGGTTTGGGCCTCAAAACCGAGGGCTAATGGAAAAGACTGGTTTCCCGGTTTGGGCCTCAAAACCGGGGGTGCAGAACAAGGGCGGCACGTGGCGGCTATCCGGAGGTTGCGTCGAGGCAACGCTTCGGCCAGTGCGGGCGTGGCCGTCGGATCTACCTACCACTTCGGGTTGGACCAGAATAGCCTTAGGGTTTAGCTGGTTCGCTCTGTAATTAGTTTAGAGAGGGGTAGAGTAGAAAATAGACATAGACTAGAATAGGATAAGTAGCCGGGGAGACAGCCTCCTCCCCTTATCTCAGTTTTAGCCATCTCATTTGCTTCCTGCACTTAGGGTTTCCTGCTCTCCCATCCCCTGCTGTAGCTGAGATCCGCAGAGAGACACCAGACTCTGTGTACTGTTGATTCGAGGAAGTGAGGCCGTATCCTCATCTTTTCTCGCAGGTCGTGGTGCCAATTCGCGTTTTGATTCGAGTTATTCGTTGTTCTTCGCGGATTGCTTTTCTCCACGATTTTCCCGTCGCTTGATCTCTTTGCTCGGTTCATCTTTTGCAAATCCGTTTGAACCAAGTTGTTCTAGATCGTGAGGCACTTCTTTCTACCGAAGGAATTTAACTCTAACCTCACGGTCTAGGAGATTGAACGATTTTCGTGATTGGATCGGTTTCTTTTTTGCTCCCTTGCCCCGATTTCTTCCGATTCATTGATTTGGAGTTAGGTTCGAGCCATGATCTCTTAGGAGTAGCTCACTAACATCCTTGTGACTCCTCAGATTGAATTCTAGCCCTAGAGCTTTTGATTCGGAGGAGAACGAGTTGAATCCATGGAAGAACAGTGCTGCGTCGGGACCATCGGACACTCCAGTTCTTGGCATCGGACGCTGACCCGAGTAGCATCGGACGGGCCGTTGCCACGTGTCAGTTTCTGGCTTTTGAGTGGGCATCGGACGCAGGGCATCGGACGCTCTAGCCTTGGGCATCGGACGCGTCCGTTGGTCATTGGACGCGCCTGTGCCTTTTCATCGGACGCTCGCTGATCACTGTAGCTAGCGTTCGATGGCCATACAGTAAGGTTCTGTTTGTGCTGATTTCGCATCGGACGCGTCCGTTGGTTTGGCATCAGACGCTGCCAGCGTCCGATGCTGCTATGAGTGCGCAGTTTCGTTCGCTGTTTGTTCGTGCGATCTCGGATTTGGTTTCCGTCTTTTGTGTTGGCTTTCTAGAGTTGTCTAGTATCCCACTGGGCTTCTTGGAAGCATCCACCCAACATCTAGGGTCGTGGACATCAGCAAGCTCTAGGGTTCGCTCTTGGGGTTGTTTTTGGGATAGTGGCTCTAGATTCCGAAAGGAAAACTTAAAGCTCCCATTCACCCCCTCTGGTCGCTTTCGGGTAGCTCCTCGGTCCTTCAGAAGTGAAAAGCAGATCTTACTAAGTCAATGTTCAAAGTTTAGGAATAAAGATTTCATACTCATAGATCAAGACTTTAGAACATTTGAAATTTGTCATCTCTTGCTGGCATATAGCAATTAGAGGAACCATGGGCTATCATTCTTTTTTCTCATACTTTTATCATAACTCTTTTCTTTTTTTTCTTTTTTTTTCTGAGGTAGTCGGAAACTTGTCCCTTTTTATTTCCTCCTTTTATACTTTTGCATAGTCCATGCCTCTAACACAATACTACTTCGGAAGAGTGAATCTTTTAATAAAACATTCTTGGTCTCTAGAGCATGATAAATTTCTCAACCATAACTAAAAACTTAGAACAAAGCAAGTAGCCTTATCTAAAAATCATATTAATGGCTCTGGGTAGGAATTCATGTTATGTCATACAGGATCTCATCATGTGTTTTTTAATCTTTTGAAAATGTAAATCTCCAGAACTCTAGTATCTCTAGGAATTAGATAAACAACAGCTCAACCCTTTTATATCATATCTCATAATTTTCTAGATTTTAGATCAAGCCTTTGCCATCCACAGGTTTTAGGTTCAGAGTTTATTCAGAACAACTTTGTCTAAAACAAAAGAAAAATTTAAGTTTAAACACTAAGTACTTTAAAAGGCAGAGTAATTATTCATCATTTAATATGAGCAACATTAGGTTTTTATCCACCTAGACTTTTATTTATTATATATATCTTTATTTGGTTTTATAAAATTATTTATCTTTTTAGTAATTTCTATATTTATTGACCTAATCTAACGAGATAGAACTAATAGTAATAGATAAAAAGCAGTGATACTTATCGTGGTAACTGAGGGTGCTCTCCCCCAAGCTGGATCTTGACTTATTCTTTTTCTCCAGAAGTCGAGTAGACTGTTAATGGTTTCTTGAGTCCTTTTCTCCTTCTCTTCCTGCTGAATTCAAAGATAGACAACACAACTAGTGGAACTTGATTAAGTGTTAGTGATAAATATTCCTCCATTTGTCCGATTGTCTTAAAGCTCTTAAAATTGTTTATGTTCTTTCTTTCCACTAAGCAGAGTTCAGCAGTGTTTCTATTATCTCTTTGGATTTTATGGTGAGCCTTCATGTGCCCACATATTTTTATCTTTTTTCTTTTTAGGGTGAGCCTTGATGTGCTCACGTATTTTTGGTGTTTTGAATTTATTTATGAAAAACTTAAAAGGATAGAGATGGATACATGGGGGTGCCTTCCCCCAAGCCGAATGTTGATGTAGTCACTTTATAATGTAGCAGACTAGCAGTGAACGTGTCCTTCCTCTATTAGGACTTTGATTGATGTTGATGGAGCATTCACTTGTTCGTCAGCTTTCCTTGGCCTTTCAGATCCTGTGAAACTCAAATAGACAGCAAAACTTGTGGAGCAGATTAAGAAGTAGTGGTTGGCCACTCAAGTCTTAGATGTCTTAGAATTTGAGTAAGATCTCTTTCTCAATATTTTATTTTTAATTTTTAGATACAAGGGAAAATGCAATGGGATGCAATGCAGAAGTAAGTATGCAAATGTATATCTATTTATTTTTTATGCCTCCACAGAAAATATATACTCTCATGGGGCTTAGAGTTTCTATATTTTTATTTGTTTTCTGATGTAGATATAATTGCTTAAGAAGTAAATATGATGCTAATAGTAGAATGGTCATGCAATGATAAATTTAATGCTAATGATTTATGGATAACTACCGAGTTACCTTTCGGCGAGGATTCGACGTTTATAGTCTATCGAACAAGACTCCTTGTACGCTCTTTATTCTTCCTTGGGTGCATCAGCAGATCCTGAGGAGGACCTTGATGATTGCACATCAGTAGAACTCTCTTTCTTTCTCCATACTTGCTTGACTAGTGGACTTGTCTCCTTTATTTCTTCGTCCTTCGTTTCCTTTAATGGGATATCTTCACTTCTGGTGACTTCTCCTTCATAGTCAGCCCATCCGTCCTTGATTTGTTGATTCTTGTTGTGTTGGGATGTGCGACGTCTCCTCCTTGAGTGACTCTTCTTTTCCTGTAAATTAGTGGCATAACTATTGAAGTAACAGCGTACCTTTTCTCTAAAGAACTGGAAGTGGATCTCTCCAGATCTCATGTAGATGATGGCGCCAGTGGTGTTGAGGAAGGGTCTTTCTAGGATAATGTGAACGTCATCTTCTTTTCCCATGTCTAGTACTAAGAAGTCGGTGGGAACATAGTGGTCTTTAATTTGGATCATCACGTCCTTTACTACTCCCTCCGGAAATTGATAAGTTTGGTCCGCCATCTGCAGCTGCACATATGTTGAATACATAGGTCTATTTTTATATAAATGTTCATATGTTACCTTAGACATTATATTGACACTTGAGCCAATGTCGCAGAACATCTTGTGGAATGTACTTCCTTTGATCTTGCAATCGATGGTGGGTACGCCTGGGTCATCTCTCTTAGCGAGGAATGGTGATACAAGAAGGTGGTCGTATTCTATTTGGGTAGAGTCGTTGACCATCCATACTGTCTCTTGATGTGGCTGTGTAGTCTTGTTCTTCCTTCTTCTGTTCCTATTCTTCCTCTTTGATGATATGATGTTTGTATCTTCATAGGGCACCTGAGGGTGGACTTTGGTAGTGAGTGTATGGCTCTTAAAGCTGAATCTTTCTTTGTTGCCTGTGATTGTGAAACAGATCTTGGCACCGTCCGTGTAGATGATGGCTTTGGTTGAGCTTAGGAACGGGCATCCAAGAATGATGGGTGCTTTTTCGTTTCCACCTGTTTCAATGATCATCAAGTCTGCACACACATACGAGCGTCCCACTCGTATACAGATGTCTTCTAGAATTCCCAATGGGTAGCACAGTGTCTGATCTGCAAGCTGCAAACTCATGGTTGTATATAATAGAGGTGCACCATGTATTTGTTCATATATTACCCTTGGCATGATGTGGACGCTTGCTCCAAGGTCACAGACTGCTTCTTCAAAACTGTGAGGTCCAATATGAATTGGAATCATAGGTCTTCCTGGATCTCCTTTCTTTGGGGCAATGGAGTCATCCATCCATTCCCTCTAAGGTCTAGGTATGAGGTGTCCTGCATCAAAGATGTCTTCAAGATTTGCAGTTTCTAGTTCTTTTGGACTTCCTGGAATCTTACCGTTTTCTATCATAGGGACTCAAGCTGCTAACTGAGATTCTATCATTTTATTAAAGCTATGCTGATTCTTTATGGCAGAAGTAAAGCTATCCATTCTAGTATTAATATTTTCAAGTAGTTTATCATTGGAAGCTATCTTCTTAGACATATTATCAATAATTTTATTTTGATTAGATATCATCTCTCTCAAAGGTGGTTGATTAAAAGTATTACCTTGGTAGTTACCTGAGTAGTTACCTGAGTAATTAGGCCTTGATTGCTGGTTCCATCCTTGAGCTTGTTGAGGACGATAATTGGTGTTGTTGTTGATGTACTTTGCATCCTCTTGAATCTCAGGGCAGTTGCTCCCTGAATGACCAGTGCCTCCACACTCTTCACATGTCATGCAAGAGTCGTAGATTTGCTTGACATCTTCTCTCTTGGGAGTGTGTTCATCGAACTTCTTCATGAGTAGGTCCAGTTTAGCAGACAACATGTCTACTTCTTTTAGTTGATGTATTCCTCCCCTCTTGCGTGGTTGAGAGCATTCCTCATTCCATCCTTGGATCGAGGCCATCTTCTCTATGAGTGTAGTTGCATTGCTGATTGCGAGTGATAAGAATGATCCTCCAGCAGCGGCATCTACATTTTCACGGGTACTCGAAGTGAGCCCGTGGTAGAAGGTCTGCATGAGTAGCCAATTCTCCATCCCATGGTGAGGGCAATCTGATATGTAGTCTTGAAAGCGTTCCCAAGCTTCTGGGATTGATTCTTCATGTTGTTGTTGGAAAGTTGAAATCTTGGCACGGAGGGCATTCGTCTTGCCCACTGGAAAGAACTTTGCTAGGAAGGCGGTTGAACAGATCGCCCACGAGGTGTTTTTGTCTTTGTTGGCGTAGAACCATTGTTTTGCTTTTCCCAAGAGTGAGAATGGGAATAAGCGAAGTAGAATGGCATCCCTCTCGACTCCTCTAATGGTGAAAGTGCCGCAAATCTCCAGAAAGTGTTGAAGATGAGCGCTTGTGTCTTCATGTGCCTTTCCGCAAAACTAATTAGCTTGCACCATGTTGATCAAGGCTGGCTTGAGTTCAAATCCGTTGTCCCCTACATTGACTGTTGATCTAGTTCTAATGTTGGCAGTGGTTGGTGCAGAGAACTCGCGGAGTGTCTTGTCGGCCGTAGTGTCTAACACTGGTGTCAGGCTTCTTCTTATCTGGCTAACTTCTGGTAGTGGTGTGGAGGGCCTCTTGAGTTTGTGTCTAGTTTTCCTTAGTAAAGCTTTGGGATCCTCAGTGTAGTTGTTCGGAAGTTGGAAACCACTCATACATCACCCTGCATAAAATAATAAAGATAAACAAAGCCAGGGTAAGTCTATAAAAGTAAATAATTAGTGCATTATCATATGTGTGTAAATAAAATGATATGTTCTAGCTACCGTTCTAAATGCTGCTAATTCAATGTCCTATCAGTGTTTATAAAGATTGTAATGATTAACCCTAGGTACTATCCCTAATTGAATTGATGTGATTCCCCGGCAACGGCGCCAGAAATGCTTGTTGACACTCCTTAATGGATTCAATCTAGGAATGAGTCACATAAAATAATAAACTAGTGAAAGCATGAAAGAGTGTACGGGACACTACTAACTTCACTTAACGTCAAGTTGTCATCCCCAACAGGAAGCTAGCAATGTAATTATATCAGGGCACTGGATTAAGAGATAGATATTTACCCGCAAGCCAACAGATAAACATACTCGTTGTAGAGCATTTCAACCAAGCTAGTCTCAGGTATCGTTATTTATATTTATCCTAGAGACTAATCAATTCAAGGTATGATAGTATTGAAAGAACTTAACAGCATTTATCATGGCACACACTTATAATAAGACTGATAACACACTAACTACTATGAACAGGAACCAGGTACAGAGTAAATAATATAATAGATAATTGATAAAGGATAACAGAGATCAGATCAATCAAGGATAAACTTAGAACAGTACTGCCTAGCAAGATGATGATTAGAATAGGTATAAATAAGGAACATTCCTAAGTTATTCTAGTTACAAGTCATAGCATACATTGATTAGTGCAATTATATTTGGCAATCATTGGCCAGGTCACATCATATTTATAATCAAGAGGCAACTCCATAGCTAAGGTGTTAAGCATAGTAACCCTTAAACCATGAGTTAACTGAGCCATACCGAACACTATATTCGGGAGGTGGAATACAGAGGACTCAACAGGTCTGTCACACCCACGATCTACCACTCTATCCAGAACATAGGATGCATTCGCAGATAAATAATGTATAAGCACCACGCATACACAGCATTTATCACCCACCCGTTGTACTTTAAGATGAGCGCTATACGAACATGAGTATAGACATAAAGATGAACTATCTATGCCAAATATATAATCAAAGCAAACTATAAGCATTATAACTAAGAATATAATCATTGATGTCTTAATCATATCAATTGTATTGCTATCTAGAACACAATAATGAACAATAAGGTGAATTAGATCATCGATAAGAACTAAAGTACGAACTAGAACATGAACTAGAACAAGATTATGAACTAGACAATGAACTAGAACATAAACAATGAAGAACAATGATGAACTAGAAGAGCAATTATGAAATAGATCCATAATGTTAATACAAGAGAGAAGATCTTGGGTTTACCGAGCCTTCTCATGACTAGATCAGGAATCCAAGCGAAGCTTGCCTCCTCTAATCCTATTCTCTCTACTATTCTAGGTGGATGTAGTCCTAAAGCTTCCGATTGATCTCCTTCTGGTTGGTCTAACCCTGATGAATGAATTGCCTATTGCCTGATTGCCCTGGTGAGGGGGGTCAGGGGCTGTTTATATAGCCCTGAGCGATGAATCGTGGCCCTTGGATCAAACCGACTTAGGGTACGGTCGAGATGCATCCTGGAGGTCGGTGGAAGTAGCTTGCAGAGGACGGAACCCAGTGGGCCCAAGGGCCGACCGGTCGGTCTGCCCTATGGGACCGGTCGATCCCACAGGTCGGCCTCCTGTGGTGTCCTTCGTCGTGGTGTCCTCTTACGTCTTCTGGAGTCTTTTGGAAGTATCCTGACGTGGCGAATGCGTTATCTCCCGTCGGTTTCCTTCTATGGGAAGCTATCGATGCCGATTTCCTGGTTTAGTCCCTACAGAATCATAACTCACCAAAACTCATGGAATATTGTCAATTGAAACCCTAAATCTTTGTTGGTGATCATATTCTTGTCCTTTTCATATTTATTCATCTCTTAATTATGATAGTTAACCAGTGTCAACACCGAGTTTTGTGGCCGAAACTCGGAAACCGTCCACCCGGTGGTTTCTCTCTGGCTCAACCACCAAACTGGAGCTGTAGAGGGGATGCACCGCCCGTGCACCCCGTCCACCGACACGTGTCCCCAGGTCCTCGACCCGAGCAACACCGTGTCCTACAAGTCTCCGCTCGTCGCTGTCCCAGGCTGTCAGCCACCACAGCTGATCCTCAGGCCACCGGTCCCTCAGTCCAAGCCTCACGTCCGCCCTTCACCGCTCCCGGTCCATCGACACAAGCCAAAGAGCATGCGATCAAACCCGTTGACCATCACTCATCACACCGAGACTCGGCATACACCCATGTATCCGCAAGGACCGAAAATGCTAAATCAAGGTGACCAGAGGGGGTGAATGGGAGCCTTAAAATTTCTTTCGAAACTCTGGCCTCTGTCCCGAAAATCAAACCGACACGGATGATGTCCACGACCTAAGAGATTGGGTGGATGTTCCCTAGGAACACAGCGGGACACCACAAAAACTCTCTCACCCAAGTTCACACAAGTCAACTAGTGACAGAAGGAACTTTGGGTAACCTCAACCTCCACCGAGCAACGCGAGGGGGATTGTAACACCCTAGGTGTTAAGCAATCCTAAATGCATAACTTGACATCTCATAAGCATGAAGCATCATCATCCCATGTTGCATTCTTTTTGTAAAAGTGTCATTTCATGTGTGCACTTGTGATGTATGCTTCAAGTGTTTCTTGTTTGGCTTGCTTTTGGAGTGTGTGAGTCTCCCTAGCAGTTGAACCTAGTTGAGGAGTCAAAATGAAGATAGGTTAATGTTGGTTTTTTTAGCTAACCAAGCCTTTAACCCTAGTTGCCTTAATAGAGCCCTAGGAGTCCTTTTGTTTGACTAACTAAGACCTTCTTGATAGAAGTTTTTCTTGGTTGTGGGCCCTTAACCAAAAGTGTGTAGAATTTAGAGTAGAACAAAAAGTGTTTAAGGGCCAACTCATAAAAATGGGTTTAACAAGGTGTTTTAGGACCCACAAGGCAGAAATGGGGGAAATTAGACTTAGAAAATTCTTCTAAGTCCTAACTGTCAAAACAGTTTTGTCTAGCCATCTTTGGAGCGTTTTCGAGAGCAACCTAGGCCGAACCAAAGCTCGATCTTGTAACCAAAGTTGTAGCTGGCATGTAGCTCTAAGTAATGGAGCAAGTGGTTTAGCGTTGAGTGGATTAGGAGATAATCGCGCTCAAAAACCGGCTGTCAGTCGGCCTAATGGCCACTGAATCGGCCGATTCAGTTCAAACGCACGCGCGTGGGTGGCCGACCGTGTTGGGCATCTTCCGCCGCGTGGCTTGCGCTGGCTGGCCGTGTAGCGTCCGCGCGCGGCGTGGCGAGCACAAGACTGCCCGCTCGCCCCGCTGCCCGAGCCGCGCTGCTCCTCCCTCCATTCTGTCCCCTCTCTCGCTCTTGCTCTCGTTCGCCGTCGCCCAGGCGGAAAAGGGGGGAAAGCCGAGCACTCACCGCCGTTCATCGCCGTCCCGCCGCATCACCGCAAGCCCGACCACCCACATAGCTTCGCCGTGAGCCCCTGCACCTCTTGCTGTCCTTAGCACCCCGTAGCAAGCCCTAGGCGAGCCCCGGGATGAGCCGCTGCCATGGCCACCATTACCGCCGAGCTCGGTTCGCCATGGCCGGCATTCGTCCTGTGGTTTCGTGTTGCCCTAGCGCATGTTTAGGAGTCAGTGAGGTCCGAGGAGGAGATAGGGGGTGATGGTTTAGCCGATTAGGGTTAGGTGCCCGCGGAACGCCGTCGTCCGCCATGTCCGCCATGGCCGGCGAGCTCGGTCCGCCGTGGCCAACCTCTTTCCCGTGCCCGTCTGCCAATCCTAGCTAGCGTTCGCGAGTCGCCGTGGCCCATAGAAGGCGTTGAAGGTGTTGGTTGAGCTGGTTAGGGTTTGGTAGTCCTAGTTCATCGCGTCTGCCGCTCGCCATGGCCGCCGGAGTCGGCATGGCCATGGTCGCAGGCGCTCGGAGTAGGAGCCCTGGCTCCTGAGCCTCGGATTAGGTTAGTGGAGGTCACCGGGGTAGGAATCGCGCGTTGGTTTGGCTCGGGATGACTGTCGACAGAATATGGTCGATAGCCCACCTAGGGGTATGCCCAAGGTGGTAGATTAGCGGGGAAGGCGCGTGGAACGACGATCCAGACGTGACACAGGGACGGGACTAGATGAACATGAGAGTTTATCTAGGTTCGGGCCGTCGAGTTTAGCGTAATACCCTACGTCCTGTGTCGAGTTGTCTATTCTATATATTGATGAACCTGTTTTTGAGAGGGGGTCCCTGCTCACCTTATATAGTCTCGGCGAGTAGGGTTACAGATCCTAGTAGATCGGATCTCACGATGGAACAAGGAAACCTAGTCGATTACAATCCCGTGTCATGGAGAACACGATGTCTTTCCTAACCGACTATGATTCCTTGTCGGTGAAGACTTCCACGCCGTCATCCGACCAGCTGGGCCGCCTGCCCGACCAGCTGGGCCTTGACGCCATGATCCTTCACATCTAGTTGGGCCGGTCTTCATAAAACAGCCCAAGTATGACCGTGAGGACACCTGGGTCTATATCCCCACAGCTAGTCCCCGAGCACATTGAATCTTAAAGCAGTGAAGAGACCTTGAAGTATTCTTGAAACAACTTTTCTCGAATTCCTGATCTCCGACCAGGTTGTAATCTAGCATATCATGAACCCGCAAGATACGATGTGCTCTTAAAAAGAAAGAACGACTTCTAGGAGTCTGGTGAAGTGTGCCCACTTTAATGATAACATAATAGCAGCATCCTTCCTGCATACTCACCGATCAGGTGAAGTGTGCCCACTTAGTCCCCGAACTTGACAACAGATGACTCCGTCATGTGATGCCAAGTTCCGAAAATAAATCACGATGATAAAAAATATACATGCGTGACCTAGCGCCATGTATACACGGTAGTCCCTGAGCTTGGCAATAGATGACTTTGTCATGTGATGCCAAGGTCAGAAAATAAATCATAAAGCCATGAAGAAGTAACCACACAATTCGAAATCGTCCGCCGTGTACTACTTTATTCGATTGCCTTTTTCCTGTTGAACTCGTGACACGAGATGTCAGCCTTCCAATACTTTTTAGTACTGCCGGCTTTGTCATTATGCTTTGTGGAATCGAATCTATCTCTAGCATCGGTCTTCACATGGAGCACAGTTCATTGGCTGAATTATTAGTCCTGCAGTTACTTTTATTCGTAGACCATGTCCATGAACCAGAGGAAAACGGCTATAAATACCCTGTTAGATAGGCAAAGAGAGCACAACCTCGTGCCCATATGCTCTTCCATAGTCTTGCTATAGGATCTGTATTGAAGATGACCATATCTTCAAGTATCTTGTTTTTGTGAGGTAGATGAAGTGCCCAGAAGAATTCTTGTGAATGGATCATTCGTTAGGATGATCTCTAAGTAGTCGCTAGCAGCGGGGTACAGAGGTGTGCCTAGAAGAACATTTGTGACTACCACTCGTAGATAACCTCGTAGTCACAGGTTTTCAAAAGGGGGCCCAGGGTGACGGTCTTGCCCGGAGTTCCTTTAGCATTGGAGTAGTGCCTGAAACCCTTCCTTGGGACAAACTGAAGAGGCTCATGTGTCTACCCAAGGTTTTGTATCTGCTTGGCTGCGTCTTATTGTACTTAAATCTCAATGTACTCCATACTTAGATTAAACTGCTGTGTATTAGGTTGCTTGCTTGTGATATAAACCTTTGTAACTGGTGATAAAACAATATTGATGTTCAGCCACATATATGCCAATGACTAGTTATCTGGCCAGCCACCGGTGTTATAGAGATGGCCAATGAAAACACTGACCAGTCCCCAGTTTTGACTGGAGGGGCTGGTCGTGAAGCCAACGCGGGTCTGCCATTTGTGTGCCTGTAACTGGTCATCTGACCAGTCCCCAGCTTTGCTGAGAAGGCTGGCGTAGTAGCCGACCAGTCCCCAGTTTAACTGGAGGAGCTGGTCATGAAGCCAACGCGGCTCTGCCACGTGTGTGCCTGTAACTGGTCATCTGACCAGTCCCCAGCTTTGCTGAGAAGGCTGGCGTAGTAGCCGACCAGTCCCCAGTTTAACTGGAGGAGCTGGTCGTGAAGCCAACGCGGCTCTGCCACGTGTGTGCCTGTAACTGGTCATCTGACCAGTCCCCAGCTTTGCTGAGAAGGCTGGTGTTATTAAAAAGGAACGGACTTGGCTTACACGGCTAAAAATCGGCTTGACTGTTGGGCCGACGAAGCGGGTCGTGACAGTGAAACAAGGAAAGAAAAAACCCTATTTGTACGGTAAAAACCGAAAGGTCACGCGGTAGAATATAAAGGCACGCGCCGCCGGGTCGAACCCTAACTGTTGCCATTCACATTTCCATCTTCTCCGGCGAACTAAACACTGTAGCCCTAGATTAGAGAGGGCTCACCCTGCGACCGCTCCTTCATTTTCGCCGACGGAATAGATGGCGCCCCGGGCAAAGAAAACTGCGGCGGCGGGGGCGGTGCAGTTGGACAAGGAATGGGCGCCGTCGAGGAGTACCGAGGAAAGCATCAGCTGCCTCGTCGCTGCCGGCCTGCTGCCGGATAAAGTCACCGGGGGATGGAGGGCGCCTGCCGGTGAGCGCTATCCCCAACCCAACGCTGATGAGCTTGTTGTTTTTGAAGACTATTTTGTCCGTGGATTTGGTTTGCCGTGCCATTCGTTTTTCCGATGCCTGCTCGATTTCTGGGGAATTGGTCTCTGCAATCTTGGACCAAATTCCATTTTATCAATCTCTGTTTTCATCCACCTACGTGAGGCTTACCTCGGGATTCAGCCGCACTTCAATTTGTTTCGCCATTTCTTCCAATTGAAGAAGAATAGCCGCGGATCCCGAATTGCGGGTAGTGTGTATCTTCTGTTGCGGGAGGGGATGGCGTTAGAATACATTAACGTACCTCTTTCGAGCAATGTCAGTGGCTGGGCAGAGAAGTGGTTCTACATGACCCAGTGCCAGACTCCACCTGTCTGCTGTGACATAGGGAAATTAGTTGAGTCGAACTGGACCTGGTCGGAGAAACCATCATCAGGTGACATGGAGCAAGTCTGGGAGATTCTCAGTTTGCTGAGAGGGACAAGCGTCGATGGGATTCAAATCACAGCAAACTTCATATATCGACGGGTGCAACCGTGTAAAGATAGAGTGCACCCTGGCTATGAGTATGCAGGTCAGCCTGATCTGACCCGTGAGCATGCCGAAGACTTGGCGAGGAAAGAAGTTGAGAGGCGTGTTCACGCGGTACTTCAATTTGGCGTGTGGAAGAAACCGGCGAAGGTTACCCAGCCATTTAGTTTGGCAAATCCCGTCAAAGATGTAAGTCTCCTTCAGAAGTTGATGCGATGTGTATGACCAACCATTTTTTAGCGACACTGGCTTTGGTTTGTTTGCAGGACCGCTCTGCTGTGTATGTTTCGGGCGTGCCGACAACGGAGTGGCCTGGGGATCCTGACAAAGGTGGCGCGACCAGGCCACTGCCGCGTCCCCAATCAGACGAGCAGTCGACTGGAGCGGCGAAGAAAAATAAGGGGCCTGTAGATGAAGAGGCCTCATCGACTGCGAGGGCTACGGGGAAACGCGCGCCCTCTGGGCAGAGAGCGGCTGCTGGGTCGACAGCGCCAACAGAAAGCCCTGTGAGGATATCAGGGGGCGCGGTTCCTAACCCGACCAGCTCCGTTCATGACTGGGAAGACGACGACGAGGAGGAAACGCCCGCGCCCAAGCAGGTCCGAGTTGAGGAGCCAGCCACGGGAGCACAATCCTCACCAAGGCCAAGGAAACTGAAACTGAGAGGCGGGCTCCGCGTCAGCAACCTGTAAGTGCCTTACCGCCTTTATCGTTGGTGTGTGATCCACCCAAAAGTTCTGAGGCTGTCTTTCATTTGTTGTAGCGACCCTGTTACCGATGTTGAGGTGGCTGGCGGTGACTCTGTTACTGGGCCGACCGGTATTCCGGAACCGGTGCAGTTCCTGGAAGAAGAAATGGGAGCTGGGGGGTCAGGTGATGGTCGGGCAGCCGCGGAGGCTGGTCATGAGGGGGGCTCTGATGGTAGGGGGGACCCCGACGCTGATATGAACGGTGGTCGGGAGTCGGCCGGGACTACTCAAGCGCCTCCAGATGCCCCGCTTCCTCCTCCGGAGGAAAACATGCAGAATACGATCGGTCATGCTTCCGCCTCGTCGCAAAATGAAGAGGTGCATGAGGCACCCGAAGTAGAAGTGCCCGAGGCACCTGAAGATGAGGTAATCGAGATTGTGCGCCCCCCGAAATCTCCTGATCGGGTGGTCAGAGTGGCTCGACAGCGGGCCGGTGAGTGGGTGTTCCATGAAGAGAACACTGACAACCGCCCGATGAAGAATTTTGATCGGATGCTCGGCCAACTTCGCAAATATGCTCAGGTAATTTCATTATAACTTTTCATATCTTGAAGTGGTGACCTGCGTTGGTTGGAATGTCTGATGCCTGTGTACAGGGGATATCTGACCTGTCAGAGGAGCGACGAAAGTGCTTCGAATCCGTGGGTCCCTTGCTTGACGCCAAGGTGAAACTTGAAGAGGCGTGTTCACAGTATCGAGCGAGCTTGGAAACTGCTCGGCAGGCCGAAATCGGATTGCGTGAGACTGTTGAAAGGCAGGTATCTGAGCTTGCGCAGCTACGCCGTGAAAACCAGGGTAACGGGCGATGAGATCTTCCCTCTCTCAATTTTGATTATTCGTCTCATAACAAACGTTGTTGTTTAATAGAGCTGTTGTCGCAAGCCGCCGTAGCGGAGCTCAAAGCACGAGAAGGCGAAGCTGCAGCTGCTCAGCAGAAAACGCGGGCAGATGAGTTGGAAAAAGAATTCGAAGGTAGCTGCTGAGATTCTTCAACTTTATATATGTTGCTTTCTTGGTCGGCCGTGATGTGTTATGACTGGTTTTGTTATAGGGCAACGCCGCGGTTGGCAAAACCAAATCGCTTTGGTTTGTCAAGATAAGAAGACCTGGGAAGGGTGTTGCCAATCCATGTTGCGGGGGATCAAGCCAGTGATTGATGTCATGTATCGATCTAGCAGCCGGGTACTCCGTCCGGACAACGTGGTCGACCAGTGTGCCGGATTGTGGTCTGCGGTGAAGAATTTCACGGTGGATGCCGGCGAACAGGTTGGTGCATATGTGCTAGCCCCTACCCGGGCCCATTACCCGGGCGTAGACATAAAGAGGCTGGAAGCTGGCTTTCCTCGAAATACGTCAGAGGCCCAGGCGTTGGGGCTGATTGAGGGGGCTCGGGAGACGACTGCTGCTCTCGTGGAAGACTTGGATCTGTTTGGGGAACCTGGAGAGTCCAGCGCTCCATAGGACCAAGAAACTTTTATGTCCGCTCTTGTAAATTGTTAACTGAACATGTGTGAACTTAATCTTATATCCCAAATTAGCAATGCAGTGGGTAATCTGGGCGAATAACAATGACACCTTATTCATAATATTCCATAAAAATACAGGGCCGAGTACATATCATTTAACTCTGCATAATTATGCGTAAAAACGTCGTAGCTGATCGATATGCCACGAGTTGGGGACATCAGTCCCGTTTAGGTCAGTGAGCCTATACGATATAGGTCGTGTGACCTGCTTCACGATGTAAGGGCCTTCCCAATGAGAAGATAGTTTGTGCAACCCGGCAGTGTTTTGGATGCGCCTCAAGACCAGATCCCCAACGGCGAAGAACCTTTCTTTAATGTTCCTGTTGAAGTATCTGCATAGGCTTTCAACGTATTTGGCTGTTCGGATGCATGAATCCAGTCTTCGTTCCTCGATGTAGTTGACTTCGAGTTCTCTGGCCTGGTCGGATATTTCCTGGTTGTGCAGCTCCACCCTTGGCGATCGGAACGCTATATCAGCATGCAAGACTGCTTCAGCGCCAAACACCATGTAGTAGGGTGAAGTGCCTGTGCTTCTGCTGGGTTGTGTTCGAAGCCCCCAAACGACGGATGGTAACTCTTTTAACCATCTACCAGCCTTTTGATCCTGGTTGTTGGCTCTATACAACCTTTTCTTTAATGCGTCGAGTATCATGCCGTTTGCTCTTTCAACTTGCCCATTAGCCCTTGGGTGAGCAACAGAGACATATTGACAATTATACTCCTCTCTTCGCAAAAGTTCCAGAAATCTGAGCCGGTGAAGGTGGAGCCAAGGTCGGAAATTATGCAATTAGGTAGGCCGAATCGATGGATGATGTCGTTTAGCAGCTCGGCTGCTTTTTGAGCCGTGGGTTTGACCAAAGGCTTGTACTCTATCCATTTGGAGAACTTATCGATCATGACATAGACGTACTTGAACCCTCCGGGTGCTGTCTTGAATGGCCCAATCATGTCTAGCCCCCAGCATGAGAAAGGCCAGGAGGCTGGTATGGCTTGGAGGTCGTGAGCTGGGACATGGATCTGTTTGGCGAAAAACTGACACCCTTCACAATATTTGACTAGCTTTTCCGCGTCAGCCACCGCTGAGGGCCAGTAAAAACCTGCTCGGAACGCTTTCCCGACCAGGGTTCGGGAGGCTGCGTGGTTGCCGCATATTCCTGCATGTACGTCCACCAGAATTCGGAGGCCTTCTTCTTGGGAAACGCATTTTAGCAACAGCTCCTCTTTGGCGTTTTTGCGCATGAGCTTTCTGTCTACTAAGAGGTACTGCTTGCTGCGTCGAATAAGGCGCTCGGCTTCGACCTTGTCTTGGGGGACGTCTGCGCTAGCGAGGTATCTTATGAATTGATCCCTCCAATCATTGCCTGGCAATCGTACGGAAGCGACAGTCTGGTCGGTTTGGGGCTGGTCGGCAGCCCCTACGGAATCTTGCTCAATGGATGGTTTGACTAGGTCCTGGACAAAGACACCATGAGGAATTTGCGACCTGGTCGAACCGAGTTTGAAAAGTGCATCTGCTGCCTGGTTGTCAGCGCGTACCACGTGCTGAAACTGTAGACCATAGAATTTTCCTTCTAGTTTTCTTATCTCGGCAACGTAGGCGTCCATCTTTTCGCTGGTGGCATCCCAATCCTTGTTGACTTGGTTTCTGACTAGGGTGGAATCACCAAAAACCTCTAGCCTTTTAACTCCTAACTCGGCTGCGATCCGGAGGCCATGGAGGCAAGCTTCATATTCGGCTGCAATATTAGACGCTTTGAAATGTATTCGGAGGACATAGCTCAGCTTGTCTCCAGAAGGTGATATGAAGTGTATGCCTGCTCCTGCTCCTTCAAGGTTCAAAGACCCGTCAAAGTACATTGTCCAGTGCTCGGTGCTGGTCGGAGGTACGGGTGTTGTCATGTCGGTCCATTCAACGACGAAATCGACGAGCGCCTGAGATTTAATGGATGTTCGGCTGCGAAATTCAAGAGAAAACGGGGCTAGCTCCAGGGCCCATTTGATAATACGGCCATTTGCGTCCTTATTGCGAAGAATATCTCCGAGCGGATACTCAGTAACCACCGTAATAGAATAATAATCAAAATAGTGCCGCAGTTTACGAGATGTGATTAGTATCGCATATAGCAGCTTTTGTACCTGGGGGTATCTTGATTTGGAGTCGTTGAGTACTTCACTGATATAATATATCGGACGCTGAACCTTGTATGCGTGCCCTTCCTCCTCTCGCTCCACAACCACGATGGTACTTACGACTCGGTCAGTGGCCGCTATGTATATCAATAGGGTTTCGCCATCCCTTGGTGCAGCCAATAATGGTGGCGTTGTCAGTAGTTGTTTGAGGTCTTGAAAGGCGGTTTCGGCGTCCTCGGACCACTCAAACTTCTCAGAAGCTTTGAGCAGTTTGAAGAATGGGAGGCCTTTGTCTCCGAGCCGTGATATGTAACGACTTAGGGCTACCATGCAGCCAGTTAGCTTCTGGACGTCTTTTACGCACTTCGGAGACTTCATCCTTAGGACAGCTTGCACTTTTTCGGGGTTTGGCCTTAGGCCCTCTTTGCTTACTATATTCCCTAACAGGATGCCGGAGGGGACCCCGAAGGTACACTTTTTAGGGTTAAGTTTCCATCGGAACCTGTTGAGGGCTGAAAAGGTGGCGTGCAGGTCATCGACCAGAGTATGAGCCGATCTTGTTTTTACGATGATGTCGTCAACATAGGCAGCCACGAGCTCTGCTTGGATCTCTTCGGCGAGACACTTCTGTATTGCCCTTTGGTATGTGGCCCCGGCGTTTTTGAGCCCAAACGATATCGTAGTATAACAATATGTGCCAAAGGGTGTAATAAATGAAGTTTTGGGTTGATCCTCTTCTCTCAGAGAAATTTGATGGTACCCAGAATAGCAATCTAGGAAAGATAGAACCTCGCATCCAGCCATGGAGTCCACGAGCTCGTCAATGCGAGGTAAAGCGAAGGAGTCTTTAGGGCAGTGTTTGTTGAGATCGGTATAATCAACACACATTCTCCACTCTTTATTCTTCTTTTGGACTAAAACCGGGTTGGCAAGCCACTCCGGATGATACACTTCTTTTATGAAACCGGCAGCCAACAGCCGGGTGATTTCTACCCTAATGGCCTCCTTCTTGTCACGAGCGAACCATCGTAGCTTCTGTTTGATTGGTTTGGCGGTCTTCGAAACGTCCAAGGAGTGCTCGACCAGCTCCCGAGGTACGCCGGGCATGTCCGCGGGTTTCCACGCGAAGACGCTTACGTTGCCCCTCAGAAAACTGATGAGCACGCTTTCCTATTTGGGATCGAGGTTGAGCCTGATTCGCGCCGTCTTGCTACAGTCCCCTTCGACCAGCTCCACTTCCTTGAAGTCCTTGCTCCTGGTCGCGGCGCGCTTGGCTTCCTTGAGCGGGATAGATTGCTCCTCCGGAGGCACCTTTACTGCATCCACGCGAGTTTCCTCCATGTGGATGGACAGGTCGTGGGCTTGAGCTGTCGCGAAGCTTTCCTTTTCACACTCGTATGCCGTGGAGATGCTCCCCCTGATGCTTAAAACGCCATTCTCAGATGGCATTTTTAGCAAGAGGTAGGTGTAATGCGGGATTGCCATGAACTTGGTAAGGGCAGGTCGGCCTAACAATGCGTGGTATGACCCTTCGAAGTCTGCTACGATGAAGTTGATGTAGCAAATGCGATGGTGCTCTTTCGTCCCAAACTGGACTGGTAGGGTGATTTGGCCCAAAGGCTGAGAGGCCTGAGACGGCAGGATACCCCAAAAGGGGGCGTCGTAAGGTTCCAAATCCCCTATGGTGATGCCGAGCTCTGGTAAGGCGTGCTTGAATATTATGTCTAGAGCACTGCCTCTGTCGATCAGTACTTTCTCGAATCGTACTCCATCGATGGTCAGATCGACGACGAGCGGGAAGCGACCAGCTTCAGGGACCCTGGCCCATTGATTAGCTCTGCTGAACGAGATCTCTTGATGGGACCAGGACAAATAGCTGGGGTCTGAGATTCTTTCGTCCATTCAGTCGACGGAGTAGACCGCTCGCTCGACTAGCTTGCGAATTCTTTTATCAGCCAGGATAGCCTTGCCGCCAAATATGGTACGCACGGACTTTTCGGCTTCTCTGAAGCCGCCGTGCTATGGGTTTCTTCCTAGATCCTGGTCTTCTTCATGATCCTCTTGGTGATCCTTGCCTTCGCGCCTATTGGAGGGTCCATCTTCGGTATCAGGGCGCTGCTTCTTCGGGCCATTGCGATATATGTCTTTGAATCCTCTGCACTCCTCCATAGTATGTCCTACACCTAGGTGCACCGGACAATCCTGCTTCAGGATTTTGGAGTAGGCTGAGTCGTAGCTACGCTTGCCTCCTGCCTTAGCGTTGTTGACTTCGTTGCTTGGTGTTCGGCCGGGGTTTGACTGTCTTCGCCTATCGTCGCGGCTGTCATACCTTCGGTTAGAGCGGCGATTATCCCGAAACCTTTCACGCCGATCATCGTGGGGTTCGTCGTGCCGATCACTGCGGTAGTCGTTGCGCTGTCGGTCATTGTGCCGGGGCCTTGGCGCCCGGCGGTCGTCAGCGAGCTGTGTGTTATATTCTTCTGCTCGTGCCTAGCTTTGAGCTATATTAAGAAGGTCCTCCACTGTTCGCGGCTCTTTTTGGAGCAACTTATTCCTCAGCCCTTCATGGTGGTGTAATCCTCGTATAAAAGCTGAGATGGATTCGTCATCCGTGACGTTGGCTACCTGGATGCGGGCATCGGAGAATCAGCGAATATAATCACGCAAGAGTTCACCCGGGCGGTCTCTGACACGCTCGAGGTCGTATTTGCTTGCTGGTTGCTGGCATGTAGCCTTGAAGTTGGATATGAATGCCTTTCTCAAATCATACCAGCTGTCGATAGAGTCGGGGGGGAGACTCAGGAGCCACTGGCTTGCAGCTTGGTTGAGGACTACAGGCAGGTAGTTAGCCATAACATCTCCTCCTCCGCCGGCCGCTCGGACCGCGGTCTCATATAGCATGATCCACTGGCGAGGGTCTGCCTTCCCGTCATACAACCTCAGGTCGTGGATCTTGAACCCTTTTGGCCAAACAACAGATCTGAGCCTTTTTGTAAATTGCCTGGGACCGGTAAGTGTTTGATCTAGGAGACCATGCTCGCGATCCCATCTGTTGCGCCTTTCCATCTCCTGCCATAGCCTTGTGTCCTTGGAACCTTCAATATAGTTACGCAAGTCGGACCTTTCGGTGAGATGCTGTTGGCGCAAAAAGTGGCGCACTATGCCAATCACACAGCAAGCCGAAGAAGCTGGCTTCAAATGTGGCCCGGGTGCTCGGAAATCCGGTGCGTGCCAGTTAGTTTGTCCTGCAACTAACAAGGGAGATAAACTGTTAAATACAAAAGCTGGAACATGCCGGGTGTGACCAGACAGCTCCATATTTACGGCCCTGAAGCCACTTACGACGACATACAGCTATAGAAAGCTGTCTGCCAAGCATGTTCATGAAACCATTCGGCTAAGTCTAGGTGTAAACATGTAAGCTGTAACTTGCCGAATGATCAAATAACGAAGGGATGCATGAATGAATAACAATTGGTCGTGTATACAATTTATGAAAGAACATGATCTAGACCAAAGATATCATCAAGCATGGTAAATTATCAACAGGTAACTCGTAGATATAAATTTATTTGAACAACACATGCATAGGCCCAATTCGGCTAGTCTGTCGCACGTCCAGCCTTCATAAACCCGTCAGGTGTAAACTCAAGCAAAGCTAATCCACCGCATGATACCACTTGCTATAAATCTACTCCACTCCTTATAATTAGATTAATCCACCGCATGATACGATCTAATTATAAGAAGCTAAAAGCATGCATATGTCCACACAGATCCATATATACTCATTACTCATGTAAGCATAACCAGAATCGGCAAACTAACCGAACTGGGGTCCATGAAGAAGAAACATACAAACAGAGCATGATTAAACTAATCTAAAACCTGTACCTGCCGCACGGCACCCAGCTCTATCAAAGCCAAAACATGATCGGCATGTATGAACCCGCAACATGTAACAACCTAGATTGAAAGTCGATTCAGCCATCATGATCTTATGATTAGCAAAGCACAAGCAAACCCGTGCAACAAGGCCGAACGAAAATCAATCTAGATTGGGCAAAAGAGTGTTGCACGAATTAATTAAAAACAAAGCATTGCAACACATGATAACTTAATGAATCTATTAGACCTGCCAAATCTAACAGAGCTGATAACTATTTTTACTCATGACTTAATCCGCCGCACGATACAAGGCATAAGCAAAAACTTCCCGTCATAAGCTTAAATCCGCCGCACGATACTAAGCTTAACGTATGAGACTACTTGCACCATATCTAAATCCGCCGCACGATACTAGACATGATAGCAAGGTTGCCGGGACTTACGGAGGTCGACGGATCGATGATTCCTCTCGAAGAACACGACGACACGACTTGGACTCGATAGGTGGCACGGAGCCGGGTTGGTTGTATTGATTGTGTATATGTGTACAATGGCCTCAGGGTTTATATTTATACCCTGGCGTCCCATGAGTCCTAGAAGGACACGATCACAACGACAAAATCAGGAAACTATCTAAAACATGATGCCTTCTGCTCCAAGCTTTCCTTAATAACCGGCGCGCGCTAAAAATGATGAGATCCTCGTTGCCAAATCCTCTGACATGCTGCATTTGTCATCTTCTGGCGCAAACCGACCTTAATCTGATGTAGCCGACCGCAACGTTATATTGCCGATCCTACTCGCCATCGACCAATCGCCTTCACAGCCTTGCCGAATATTGAGTTAGCCGACCGCGTAGATCAAGAGCCAACTAATCGTCGATCACTTGCCGAATCCTTCTCCTTCTGCAGGCTGGGCCCATCTGCCATATCTTTGCATGTGCGAAAATCTGGTGTCAACACATGCCCCCTAATTTTGGGATAAATGTTTTATTCCAAAATTCTCTTCCTCTTTTCGCACCACTGTAGAGCCTCTGGAAGCATCCGTCTCCACACGCCATAATCATCACACCTGCCGATTCGTCTCCCGATGCATTTGGGATTTCTTTAAAACTATCTCTCTGTTTTGTTTTAGCTTGTGTTTCCCGGACTCCCCTGTTTCAGCCCTTTAGCCAGAAAACCTTCTCTCCTCTTGACACCAATTAGAAGATGTCTTCCCAGGCGAGCCGTCACAGTCTCGAGCTTGGTGATTCTAGCACTTCTAAGAGAAGGTTGCCTCCTCTTTGATTTTCGCCTCAGATGAGATATTGGACCTCATTTTGTCACATTTCTTCAGGAGGACTAGTGATGATTTCGCTGAGGATTTGATTCAGAAAATGACAGGCCTCCAGCTCGACCTAGAGAGAAAGGGTTGGGAAATCACCCGAATCTCCCAAGAGCGTGACGTCGCTCGAAAAAGAGCCACCAGTAAGTGTTTTCCTGCCATTTCTTTCTGCATTCTCTTCTCCTGCTTTTACTGATTTCTTCCCCTTTCAAGCCTTGGCGGCCAAACTCTACGATCTCGAGGCTGCCATCACCAATCTCGCTGCCACAGCCGATGTAACAGGCACAACACCCTTGAAACGGGTAAACGAAGTCAACCGCGTTCTCCCCATCATCTCCAGAGCCGGCATGGGGTATGGCGCGACACTCGCCTTTTCCGCCGTGAAGATTCATTCCGGCGCCGATTACCACAGATTCGATGTCTGTGAACAAGACCTAGAGGATAGAGTAGAACGTTCCGTAGATGACATGAAGGTGGCTGGATCAGATCTGGCCGACACTTCTGATCATTTTTTTCGATTAGGCGTAGGATGGAGTGGATGAACTGACCAGTTTCACTGTAATCTTGCATTCCCACTTTTGTAAAATAAGAAGTTCCTTTAGTTCGTTCGTCCTTGAAATCGATCTGTGATTGATCCTTCAAGATCAATGTGTGCCCCATTTTGCGCATCAGCCACTGATTTTTTATTAATTCTCTCTCTTTTTGCTCCAACGACGACGTATACCACATCGGCCATTGCTGATAACTTGTTGTAATCGGTCATCTTAGATCCAAAGTTCCGGCTTTCTCTTAGCCTCCCGATCTATGATGACATCAAGATAGCATTTTTTGGAGGAATTTCTGTTTTTCAACCTTCTGTCCTCGGTGTCAATCGGTAACATGAGCTTCCAAACAGTCAGTCAAAACTGAACAATCTTTAGCTGAATCTTATTTTTTTCCCGATTCTAGGTCATGACCTCCTCTAGTCATCAATAATTCTGCCTGGCCCAATAACGGCCCACAAACTGCAAAAAATCTCGCCCGGATGCTTGATTCCCAGTGTGCAAATCATGGTCCTACAAATATGACCCTGGACAGGCCATCGTCCTTGACTCCAACCAAACAGTCTGACTTGCAAACTTTCCACTTCTCGGCTTTTAGCTCAAGCCAGAGAAAAAATCCTTTGCCGGCGTTTCCATTAATGGCAGACAACAATAATCACAGCAGATACCCCATTGGAGATGAGGCAGGAGGAAGCCGAGCATCAACTCACCGGTGTCATGGGTAAAACTAATCTCTGCCCCCTCGCGGTAACTTTTGCTTGTCTATCTTTGATTCAACGTTCACTTCTCCCCCAGGGTGGGGTCTCTCTCTAGCCAAGCTTGGGTCCTTCCTCGAGAAACGGTAGATCCAATAGCTTCTTTCAATCTTTTCCTTAAGCCACCAGATTCTGAGTTTGAGGATTCATCCAGCAGACCCGCTCGGACACTCTTCGGTACCGCGAGGAAAAGGATAAAGCTCAGAAGGAACTGGAAGATCTATCCAAGAAGCATGGCCTTGAGGAAACTGAATGGGCAGATCAACGGAAACAGCTTTGCAGCATCATTACAGGTTAGCAGAATCTCGGTTTTCTTTTCCCTCCTGATCGATTCTGCCTTTGCTTATCGTTTTTGCCTTTCGTCAGCCTTGTCCGCAGAGAATGACCGCTTGAAGGCAGCAGTAGACAGAGTCGCTCTCAATGTGAATGCCCGTGGGGATTCTGTCGAAGCTCGTCTTGACGCCGTGAATGGTCGCATAGATCAGGCCGTCATCCAAGGCGTGCGCGCCGGGGTCTCCCTTGGGCTAGCAGCAATGAGTCCCTGGACCAAAGAGGACTACTCCTCCCTACCGGTTGGATTCGCCTGCGACCCGGATGAGTTCGAAGATCTTGAAGTTTATGATAACCATGCTGCTGCTATCGCTGAAACTGTTGATCCGCAATCCATTGTAAACACATTATTCCAAGGGTAGCTTATACTTAGGATGGATCCATAAACGAAGTTTGCAGCAAATGAATTTGTTTTCCTCTGAATAGCGTCTATCTGCATCTCTCAAATCCTCAATGATTTTCCCCGAATGCAGAATTTCTTCAGAAAAACGCTTGCCGAATGCGTGATGTCATTTTAACCGACTGAATCTCACTCCCAACGTGTCATGTCATTCGGCGTCTTCATTTACTACTTCTCACCTTTCTCCTTCCCCGATAAACCTGCCATCCATAAAATGCTAGACCCACCAGGGTCATGAACGTTTGAACTAAAGGCGATAAAAATATCGGCTGTAACCCAAATCCTTGAAATATTTTTTTTACTAAAGGCGATGTTCTCACATCGGCTGTATGAAACACCTTTCGAGTTACATAGCTCCATGCATTCGGCGTTAACAAGTAGTACCGAAGCTTCAACCGACAAGTACACAAACCGAAAGGTCTTGTCACAGCCGAATACCCCTCTCTTAGGTTTGACATTTTCGGCTAAAACAGATTGTTAATGATCCTTCTTTACAAGGTCCAAAAATAAAGGCCGATCCTACTATAAGGCTACCGGCCGTCACGTACAACTCAAAACAATCCCCAAGTTGTGGAAGCGCTTCCATATATCTTCAATCCCATCAAAAGCTTCTGTTGCACGTCACCTTGCATGAATCTTTTCTGAACTCCCATAAGCTCTGGCAATGAAGAAGCAATCAGAACCCCTAAAGGTTTGCAGATTTCAAAGCATATTTGAGACCCAAACTTGAACATACTGATCCAACTTCGGCTTCATTATCAACACTTCATTCCTTGTCAGCCGACACGAAACTTTGGCCTCAACGTTTCTCCATCACCATTAATTGGATTTTAAAAATTACTCTGAGAGCCGATTATCTGAATCGGCTGTTGGTCCCCGTCGAAGACATTTACAGGACCTGCTTCCCAGGCTCTTCTAGAGAAACACTCGACATCTTCATACTCCCAATATATTGGTTCTGCATTAGCTATACTAACCGAATCATCAGCATGGACAATCTCAACGTCATCTCCAATCCATTGAATAAGGAACCGATGCATAGTCGACGGTACGCAGCAATTGGCATGTATCCAGTCCCTTCCTAGTAGTAAGCTGTATGCCCCCTTGCCATCAATGACAAAGAAGGTGGTGATGAGGGTCTTCGAACCAATCATCAACTCAACATGGACTGCTCCTCGTGTATCAGAAGAATTGCCAGCAAAATCTCTCAAGACCATGTCGGTTTTTAACAAGTCTTCATTTGTCAGCCCGAGCTTCCGGAAAGTGGTATATGGCATGATGTTGATAGCAGCTCCTCCATCGATGAACATCTTAGTTAATGGCTTACCATTGACATATCCTCTCATGTATAATGGCTTCAAGTGTCGATGGTTAATTGGCTTGTCGAAAACTGCTTTGTCAGCCAAAACAAGATGAGCTAACAAATCTTGAAATTCACCTTCATCAAAATCCGAATATGTTTCCTCTGGAATCTCTTGATCTTCGGGAGCTACAAACTCTGATGGGAGAGAGAATGCCATGCACGCGTCAGCCGAATAACCGCCTTTATTCAGCCTCTCCTTTGGACGCCAAACTTGCTTTGTCATGACGCCTGCTTGTTCCAACTCTTTGTTCCTCAGGCGTTGCACTCTCCTCTTCTGGCTCTTCCTCAGTCCTGGTGGACACCACTGTCCTCTCTGCCAGATATATGGGCGAGGCTGTGCCCCCTTGTTATCGTCCCGGTGGTACATCCACTCTTGATCGGCATATCTTTTGGCTTGTCGATCCGGGCTTTCCATTTTTAAGCGCCGATTGTCCTCTGGGACCCTTGCCCCAAGCCTTTCATGGACAGACCGGCGGTTGACTTGAGATTGCCTGTACTCAGAATACTGATCACTGCATTCAGGACAATTGTTCTTGACAGGCAATTTTAAGCCTTCATTCCAGCAATATTGGAAGAACAAGCATTCCCAATGAGATTGCTCCTGTTTCTCCACATCTTCTCGTTCTTTTCGGCATACCTCCTTCTCGTATCTTCTCTGTTCTTCCAGGAACTTTTGTTTCTCATAAAACCTCTGCTTCTGATATCTTTCCTGTTCCCGACGCCATTTGTTCAGCAAGACACGTGTTGTAACTCTAGGTATGGAGGTTTCACCCATCTCAGTTCGGCTAGTCTTGAACCGAACCCTTTGTTGGAACTCGTTGTTTGTAATTTGCCGACCGGGGTCAATGGTATCAGCTTCCTTTGCTTTGGTAGAGGTTAGAATCTTCATCTTGCTCTTACCCCCGGATTCGGCTACATTCGCCATGTTAATAGAGAAGGACACAGTACTCTATCCAAAAGGATTGCTATCTATCTTCATCTTACCATCGAATCTCAAGTGTCCATCTTGGATGGCCTTCTGAATTTGCATCCTGAATACTCGGCAATCGTTTATAGAATGAGATCTTGCATTGTGAAAGCCGCAGTACTTCTTGTCTTTGACTCCCTCAGGACACAGCATCGGGTGATCCGGGTGTAGCCTGACTCTCCCTTCGGCTATCAAGAACTCGAAGAGCTTGTCGGCCTTTGTGATGTCGAAGTCGTATGCCCCCTTCTGTTGGCGCAACCATTGCTTGTTGGCCTGGGAAGGCTCCTTGTCCCAATTGAACTCTGCAGCGGCCACCTCATCCTCAGTGTCAGTGTAGTCATCGGCTTCGTCCAGGAAAGCCTGATACATCTGGGCCGCAACATTGTCCTTCTGGAAATGCCCTTCTCTCCGGAAGCCTTGCGCTTGGATAGTCATCTCATTCAACCGGCGAGAAAGATGACCCAGGTCCTCGAACTCCTGACCGAACAGTTTGTCTCTGATGCTTGGGAGCATGCCTGCTATGGCCAATGGTGTAAGCTGATCATCCGGCAGGTAAATGCCGAAGCACTAGCTCTTGACCTCCCTGAACCTGCGCAGGTACTCCTGTGGTGTCTCATTTGGCCTTTGGCGCACATACAAGATATCCACCAGCTTTTTCTCCTTGGTGCCCGTGTAAAAGTGCGTATGGAACTTTTGTTCCAAGTCTGCCCAAGAGAGAATGGATCCCGGCGGTAATGACGCGAACCATGCAAACGCCGGTCCAGTGAGCAATGACGGGAAATACCGAACCCTGAAGGCATCTTCGGTACTGGCCTCCCCTAGCTGGAGGAGATAACGGCTGACGTGTTCCAACGTGCTGGTGTCATCCAAACTGGAGAACTTAGTCAGATCCGTCGGTACTTTGACTCTGGGAGGCAGAGCCACACGGTGAAACCATTCAGGGAACGGGGATCTGTAAGCATGGGTGTGCTTAGGCTTCAGGCCGAAAGTATGCTGCATCATGTTTGCCATCTTCTCCAGCATGACATCGACATTGGAGTCGGTAGTCTTTTCGGCCGCCGGCCTCCCATATCCTGGATGTGGAAAGCCCTCTAGGTGATGAGGCTCAGTCATCTCATGATATCCATTTCCATAGTAGTCCTTGATGAGCCTATGAGTCTGCGGAGAAATCTTGTGCGTTGACTCCGGCGGCTGACTCTTATTGCCGAACGTGATTTGACCCATGGTCGGCAATTGACCTTTTGGCATATGTTTCTCTTGTACGGTCAGCCCGCTTGATTGAGCCTTAGGCGGGGTCTTCTCGCCAGCATCCCCTGCCTTCTTGAGGTGATTCGGCAAGTTGAACAGATGCGGTCCCGCTATAGGGCCAAACTCCGCTTCCATAAGTTCGTCGGCCTTAGGGCCGAATTGGGCGATCATGATGGTACGGAAAGTATTGAGAAACGCCCCATGCATCCGGCTGATGGTGCCGGAAATAGCTCCGTTGACAATGTTAGTCATCTTCAGCATTGCCTCCACCTCCTCGGGGTCATTTGGATCGAGCTGGACAGGCTTCGGCAAGTCGTGCATGCGACGAACCTTTCCGCTCTTATTCTTGGAAAAGGCTTCTAGGCACTTGGCTTGGAATTCGGCACAAGCGTTAAGCACCTGATCTTTGTATTCATCGGGCAATTCGGCGAGTCGCACTTGCATGAGCTCCGCTTTGTCACTGGTTCCAGTTTTAGTGACTTCAACCATTGTTGTAGAAAAAGGTGTCCCACCGGGCGTGCCAAAAAGTGTGTTGGCGCAAAAAGTGGCGCACTATGCCAATCACACAGCAAGCCGAAGAAGCTGGCTTCAAATGTGGCCCGGGTGCTCGGAAGTCCGGTGCGTGCCAGTTAGTTTGTCCTGCAACTAACAAGGGAGATAAACTGTTAAAAACAAAAGCTGGAACATGCCGGGTGTGACTAGACAGCTCCATATTTACGGCCCTGAAGCCACTTACGACAACATACAACTATAGAAAGCTATCTGCCAAGCATGTTCATGAAACCATTCGGCTAAGTCTAGGTGTAAACATGTAAGCTGTAACTTGCCGAATGATCAAATAACGAAGGGATGCATGAATGAATAACAATTGGTCGTGTATAAGATTTATGAAAGAACATGATCTAGACCAAAGATATCATCAAACATGGTAAATTATCAACACATGCATAGGCCCAATTCGGCTAGTCTGCTGCACGTCCAGCCTTCATAAACCCGTCAGGTGTAAACTCAAGCAAAGCTAATCCACCGCATGATACCACTTGCTATAAATCTACTCCACTCCTTATAATTAGATTAATCCACCGCATGATATGATCTAATTATAAGAAGCTAAAAGCATGCATATGTCCACACAGATCCATATATACTCATTACTCATGTAAGCATAACCAGAATCGGCAAACTAACCGAACTGGGGTCCATGAAGAAGAAACATACAAACAGAGCATGATTAAACTAATCTAAAACCTGTACCTGCCGCACGGCACCCAGCTCTATCAAAGCCTAAACATGATCGGCATGTATGAACCCACAACATGTAACAACCTAGATTGAAAGTCGATTCAGCCATCATGATCTTATGATTAGCAAAGCACAAGCAAACCCGTGCAACAAGGCCGAACGAAAATCAATCTAGATTGGGCAAAAGAGTGTTGCACGAATTAATTAAAAACAAAGCATTGCAACACATGATAACTTAATGAATCTATTAGACCTGCCAAATCTAACAGAGCCGATAACTATTTTTACTCATGACTTAATCCGCCGCACGATACAAGGCATAAGCAAAAACTTCCCGTCATAAGCTTAAATCCGCCGCACGATACTAAGCTTAACGTACGAGACTACTTGCACCATATCTAAATCCGCCGCACGATACTAGACATGATAGCAAGGTTGCCAGGACTTACGGAGGTCGACGGATCGATGATTCCTCTCGAAGAACATGACGACACGACTTGAACTCGATAGGTGGCACGGAGCCGGGTTGGTTGTATTGATTGTGTATATGTGTACAATGGCCTCAGGGTTTATATTTATACCCTGGCGTCCCATGAGTCCTAGAAGGACACGATCACAACGACAAAATCAGGAAACTATCTAAAACATGATGCCTTCTGCTCCAAGCTTTCCTTAATAACCGGCGCGCGCTAAAAATGACAAGATCCTCGTTGCCAAATCCTCTAACATGCCGCATTTGTCATCTTCTGGCGCAAACCGACCTTAATCTGATGTAGCCGACCGCAACGTTATATTGCCGATCCTACTCGCCATCGACCAATCGCCTTCATAGCCTTGCCAAATATTGAGTTAGCCGACCGCGTAGATCAAGAGCCAACTAATCGTCGATCACTTGCCGAATCCTTCTCCTTCTGCAGGCTGGGCCCATCTGCCATATCTTTACGTGTGCGAAAATCTGGTGTCAACAGATGCTCGCGTAGGTCTCGATGCTCAGAGCTTGGATTGTTCCTAGTGCGCTAGTCGGGTTGGCAGTCCGGTCGTCTATCGCGGTTGTCGCGCTGGTCCCGATTACTGCTGGACTCCGGATGCGGGTCTGGTCCTCTTTGACTTCTCCGAGATCCAGTTGGGGCGGCGCCAGAAGGTCCCGCGACCTGGTCTTGGACTTGTACCAGGGATGCCTTAAGATATGCTCCAAGCTGCTCGAGCTGCGGTGTAGCTGGGAGGTTTTCGACCAGGTTCATGGCCATAGCCAGATTAGCTTGCGGTGTCCGATGTACTTGATGCTTTCCGCATATGTCGAACGCATCGTTCAGGTTACGCTGTGGGCGATGGCCTCCAGGGTTTTCAGCTGCTCTCCGAGTAGCTCTGTCAGCGTTCCTAGCCAAGCGCTGAGCTTTAGCTTCATCCGTTTCACCGTCGATCGGCGGCTCATCGTGACGTACCGCGAATATCGACCCCCCAAAGCGCGGGAGGGGGCCGAAGCCTGGAGGGTAATCTGGCGTCCGATCAGGTGAATTAGATCTGGTCGAACTGGCACTTGAGGTTGAGGCGGTGGCAGCGATAGAAGTTACAATTGCCATACACGCATTGGCGCCGAGTTGTTTCAGTATTGGCCGTTGCTCCTCAGGAGTGCGCCGATCCTTGGCTTTGTCCGTCAAGAGTCGTGTGAACTGCTTCCCATACGACGAGGCTGAGTTGTCGAGCCCATGGGGGAAGGTAGCAGCGAAAAAGCTGCGTTTCGCGCTGCTCGGACTAGGCTCCCGAGGAGAGCTTAACGTGATGGAGCGACTGGTCGGGGTGGAGGTGATGACCAGACCGGTCTGAAGCTGCGCATGTCTCTTGGCACGGGCCGGTCGTCGAGGTTGAAGCCACTCCCCTTCGTCGTGCTCAGGCAAACGATCTCTGATCGAATCTGCTAGAGCAAGGGTTTCGGCGATGCCTGCCGTGACTCGATCGATAGATCCGATCAAGTCAGAGATGTCAAGGTGCCGCCCTCGGTAACGGGGAAGCACGGTCCTGCTTGGGGGCTCCGATCTTGACGTCGGGGCTCCAACTGGCAGAAGTGCTTGGGGTGCCTCTATGCTCTCGATCGCTGGGCCATCTCCGGTGACCCACGAAAAAGACCCAACGGTGATTGCCAGGCCTGCCGGGAGATCCATAGAAGCCGGAAAAGAAACCGCCTGAGTCGTCATGACGTCCGCACTCACACTCCCCACGGTAGGCGCCAGCTGTCGACGGAATATGGTCGATAGCCCACCTAGGGGTATGCCCAAGGTGGTAGATTAGCGGGGAAGGCGCGTGGAACGACGATCCAGACGTGACACAGGGATGGGACTAGATGAACACGAGAGTTTATCCAGGTTCGGGCCGCCGAGTTTAGCGTAATACCCTACGTCCTGTGTCGAGTTGTCTATTCTGTATATTGATGAACCTGTTTTTGAGAGGGGGTCCCTGCTCACCTTATATAGTCTCGGCGAGTAGGGTTACAGATCCTAGTAGATCGGATCTCACGATGGAACAAGGAAACCTAGTCGATTACAATCCCGTGTCGTGGAGAACACGATGTCTTTCCTAACCGACTATGATTCCTTGTCGGTGAAGACTTGCACGCCGTCATCCGACCAGCTGGGCCGCCTGCCCGACCAGCTGGGCCTTGACGCCATGATCCTTCACATCTAGTTGGGCCGGTCTTCATAAAACAACCCAAGTATGACCGTGAGGACACCTGGGTCTATATCCCCATAATGACCGGAGCCGGCCGGCGTAGCACGCCCGCGCCACCGTGTCCGCCATCGTTGCCGGCGAGCTCGATCCATGCGTGCGCTGGGCCAAGTGAGGGTACCGTCGGGTGCGGAAGGAGAAGGGGAGTCCGCGGTGGGGTTGGTTTCGCCGGCGAGGTCGCCGACGGCGAGCTCCGCCGCGGTCAACTCCTCCCCTGTTCTGTGTGTGTGACAGGTGGGGTCAGTTTGACCTGAGGGCCCGCGGGTCAGTGGCTCGGGTCCCGCTTGTCAGTGAGTCTGGGTGCAGCAGTTTGGGTGCGTCTGGCAGTTTAGGTTAGGGAGTTTTTAAGGGTTTTGTTTAAATAGTTTTCAGAAATGTTTGAATTGCTTGTTTAATTCATATCTTGCAATTTGTAAATGTTAAAATGGTGAAATAAGTTTTGTTAGGTTTGTTGTCATAAGTTCTATGCAAGAAAAATGTGATATGTCCAGTTTGTGATATATTTCTGTGTAGTTCTATTTAATTCTTGTTTTGGCTGAAATCTTGTTAAATGCATAGTAAACTGTGTATAGCTTAAAAAAATGTGATCCTTGTTTTGTTAGGTTTGTTTTGAGGAGTAGTTTCTGGGAAAAATGTAATATGGAGTTGCTCTGTGGAATAATTCGACAGTAGTAATTAAATTGATTAAATGTTATTTCCTTGTTTATTTTGTAGTAATTAAAATATAAAGAATGTGAACCTGAGAATTTTTGTACACTGCTCTTGTGCTAAAAAATTCAGTGGAAAAATAAGAAATCTGTTGTTTGACACTTTTTGCTAGGATGTGTAGTTCAAAGCACCTTTTCATGGTAAAGTTTGTCTTTTTCATAGAGGATGGAGTCTAAGTCCAAATGGGGTGAAATTTGGACAGGGAACAAGATTATGTGTTGTTAACTTCCAGTAATTTTTGTAGATTTTTCTAAAGCTGTCTAGGATGGGTTGCTGTTATAGGCTTGTTTAATTAGATTTATTTCAGCCAGTGATTAGAGGGTAATAAACTCATTAAGTAAATTTTGATGTGGTGACAACATAGTTTAACCAGTTGATTATGGTAGGGTAAGTAGTTGGGTAGATGTTGAGATCTTTTGTAAGCAGTAGGATGATGTTGACTATCGTGTTGAAGAGAACGCAGTAGATGACATGTGTTTATCTCCTGAAATATCTCATTCCATGTTGCATCACCATGCATCCCACGTGCATTCGTGTTATTTATTCATGTTATGCATCATACATGATCGGTAGCGGAGGTTCAGGATCCACCACCCGAGGAGCAGTACCGGGAGGAGACACCGGAAGAGAGGGTCCCGGAAGGAGACATTGAAGATCTGCCGGAGTGCCGTGATCACCGACCTTCAGACTTTGAGCGAGGCAAGCCCCGAAGCATCTTACTCCTATGGTTTGCAGTTACTGTTTACAAAGTTAACCTGATATGCTTGTTGCATTAGGTTATAGGAGTTGAGTGACACCGTTGTTGCATTGATTAATTATCCTTGTCCACCTGCAATTACTATCTTAATATCCCTGTTAGTTTAGGCTCGGTTATATGCTTAGCCCTGATTAGATCGGTAAAAGTTGGGTGATTTCCTATCTCCCGCATATAGGTGGATACTGATCATGTTTAGCCTTGTGCTATCATGGAGATAACCATGTGATATTTAATCTGAGACCGGGCGGGATGTAGGAGCAGCAGGACATAGGTTCTGTGTGCTAGTAGTCTCCCGTCTATGTCGATTAGGAACCGACGAAGGCACACCTCAGCCATTTTGAACGTGTCAATCACTTAACGGAGTAGGTCGGAGTACCTCCCGTGAACCAGAGTAAGGTTTTTCGAGCCGGTGATGGAGACGTTGACGCCTAACACCCAGGGCCTTATATGTACCGTGGTCAACTATTCGGATCAACCTGGAATGGTCTGAGGGCAGGCAGAGCCTGATCGACCTGACATGACCGTGGGCAGTTAATAGCTTGAGCGACCTGGCATTGAGATAACCCCCGGTGTAGAAGGGCCCATGGCCGTCCCGCGTGTTGTGTTCTCGAACCTCCTGAATTGGTCACCGACGGCCGCCTGGCAGGGTGTGATCATGCGAGTGTGCGATATTTTATCCCCAGCTGGTAGGAATCGATTATAATCGCCATCGCTCCTGGTTAGTGAGTAACTTGACTGGGCATGTGTTACCGTAGTAACTTATGGAACTAAAGATGGTTATGGTACTGAATCTGAAAGGCTATTGATAAAATAGTCACTCTTGCTTGAATAAAGTAGTCAAGTGTTTGCTCTAGAATAGGTGCAAATCTAGTTAATCAGGATGACTACATAAAATTGACTTCTAATACTCTAATGATGATTTTGATAATGAAAATCCTTTTATGCAAAAAGGTAAGTATGGCCAATCTCCAGATATAGTCTTGCATACTCCTTGGTGTCATTTATTTCTGGTTTATGACGGGTAAGTCTAGCTGAGTACCTTCTCATACTCAGGGTTCTTTTCCCATTGTTGTTGCAGATGGGCAATGCTTCTACGGCTATTGCGAGAACTGTCTGTACCCCGTCGAGGGTAGTGAATAGACCGTGGGCATGGTCAACTCTTATCTTTCCCTGATGCTTTTGTGGACTGATCAGGCGATGGCATTGTATTGTGAACTGAAAACTTGTGTTTCAAAACTATGTTGCTTCCGCTCTTGAATTTCGAAGTATGGTTTGTAATAACTGTTGAACTCCGATGTATTTGAACTATGTGCGAACTGAATGTACTTTGTGGACATGTACGCTAATCTATTACGATCTTGGCTAAAGTTGAATGATTTGAAATCCTTCGAGATTTCTGGACTACAGGGTTTGTACGAGCTTAAGTATCTGTGACCTCTGCGGAAGCAGGGATCCGGTGCTTAATCTGGTATAAATTGGTCGGTTCTATCTCAGCTGGCATCGGAGCGTGGTTAGCGTTATTGTTCATAATTCTATTTGGAAAACTGTATTTTTTCAAATGAAATTTTCTATTTGTCCAAACTTGTAGCTACAATAGGATCTGAAAAACCTTCTTGATAAAGATTAAGGTGTGCCATTGATCAAGTCCTTATGCCAGTAGGTTCCTAGGTGGCTATTTAAGTACTAACTTGGGGGTTATGCATCATGTTTAAATTCTGTTGTTTCTGTCGTCCATACGGCAATGGTGAAATTGTATGGGTGCTATTCTTTGGAATAGTAATGTATGGATCAACTGCCTCTACGCCAAGGTAACAAGTGAGTTGTGAGAGCATGATTGGACAACCGCCAATCTAGGGGAGTGCTTGAATGGTACTGACATGTATACCTGTTACACACAAGTATATGTGAAAGTATTGATTGTGGGAGCAATATTATTCTGATGGGTGAATATACTGCTTACGTGTATACCGGCTGTACACCTAAGTTAGTATTAGATTTAATTTTAGCAATGCATGATATTCATACTGTGGGCAGGGCTGAAGTGAGTTTCTGCAGGTACGCTAACTTGCGAACGTACAGTACATCTAGTTAACGTTATGAGTGAATGTGTATGCCACCGTCTAGCCGTTAGATTGTTAGGCAGTGAGGACGTATGTAACGTGCATGCATCATGATCATATAATCTTGCATTAATCTTACTTCCTTCCTTATGATTATTCGTCCCGTTTTCTTAAATAAAAGTTGTTCTCAAACTAATGGAAAATATGTGTGGGTAAACTTCTTACAGATGGCACGTACCAGGCGTACCGCTCGTAAGTCAACCGGAGGCAAGAGGCCTAATTATATGCTGGGACCCTGGACAGCTGAGGGGTCAGAGGATTTTCTGGGAGAGTTCGTCATGCCCACTATCCTTTGGAGAGTTCTGCACCTGGTGGGATATCAGGAGGGCTAGGAGCCGCAGTACGACTGGCACCGTGTGCAGTTTTCAGAGGACTGCCACATGTATACGGTGGAGGTTGACGTGCCTAGCCGTGATGATCAGGATCACGTCTGGTGCCGCTGAGTGTTTGCTTTGCAGGGGAGGACCCCATGGGATGGAGCCAACAGAGTTGCTTACACCGTTCTCTGGGATATCATGGAGGACCATCCCGAGGTGGTTGCTCAAGCTACCGCCAGCATTTTCCCGACAACAGATCCTTACCAGGCAGTGTGGCGTCAGCCAGGAGCTATGGTGCTTGAGGCTAGCTCTCTTGAGAGGTAGCATTGTGCTGGACCAGCAGGGAGTGTTATGGCTGCTCTCATGGCTACTTACGGATGCCTATCGCGCAGCTATGATCATCTGGATCATATCCTGAGTGAGGAGATGGCTGCACAGCGTCGCCGACAGGAGGAGCATGCTACAGAGATAGATCTCCTCACCACACAGCTAGCTCACTTGACTGTGGAGAGGGACCAGGCGCTTCAGAGAGAGCAGGAGACTACTCATCAGCTCGCCATTCAGCAGGAGTCAGCTACCTTCTTAGCGTTGGTTATGAGAGAGACCGAGGAGTTGCTTCGAGGTGTTTGCATTGAGGGCATTCGTGGTTCAGAGGAGAACAGGCTGTTGAGATTGCGAGTGGGAGACCTAGAGTTGCAACTTCATCACCTGCAGGACTACAACGACCGTCTGCACGAGGAGATCCATCGCAGGGAGAATGAGAGGAACCCCATCTTTCCACAGGAGGACCCGGATCCGAGTAGCTCTTCCAGTAGTTCTTCAGATGTGTCTAGTGAGGATGGCGACGTTGGTGACATCGCTAGAGAGTAGTTTAGATCCTATGCTTAGCACCTAGAGACCTTTTGCGTATGTTGGCACGCCCGATCTTTTGCTATTGTTATGGGCTGGATGTATGCATGAGTAGCAGACTTATGTGTTGTGGTGTGAGACCTTGGAAAGTCCCATATGTATGGGCAAAACTATGGATGTTTATGTTGACTATTGCATGATATGTGTTAAGTGATCTTATTATGTGTTGATGCGATGTGGATCAAAATTTATTATACCTCTGTGACTGTTTGGTGAATTTGATTTTCCGAATAATTTCAGCGGGTATGATTTAATGTTCTCTACAATAGTGCAACTCCACCTAATGATCACTTGCTGTGAATGTATGCAGATGACGACAACTCGTAGTGGAGCGGGTGGTAGTGGTGGAAATGAGGACCCCAGAGAAAACCGCAATCCACCACCTCCTCCACCACCGACGGCTGAGCAGCTTTTTGCTCAATTTCTTGGAAGCCAACGCAACATCGAAGCTTTGCTGAGAGAGAATTTGGCGCATGGCCATCAACGCCCTGAGCTGAATCAGTATACTCCCTTCAAGGATTTGTTGGATACTAAACCACCTATTTTCATGGAAGCTATGGAACCGTTAGAGGCGGAGGAATGGTTACACACTTTGGAACAGAAATTTTGTTTGCTCAAGCTTACAGAGGAGCTCAAAGCAGAATATGCCGCGCATCAGTTGCAGGGGCCAGCCGGTATTTGGCGGGGTCATCACCGTACCACCTATCCTGCCAAAGTTCCTATAACTTGGAGAGTGTTCACCGATGCTGTTCGAGGGCATTACATTCCGCCAGGCTTGACCCAGATGAAGGTGGCAGAGTTCATGAATCTGACACAGGGAACTCGGTCTGTCACAGAATACCACCACTTGTTCAATTCGCTGTCTCGATATGTTCCAGACTTCGTAGACAAAGATGCCAAGAAGATTGCTAGTTTCAAGAGAGGCTTGAACACTAAAATGGGAAATTCAATGGGTACATCTTCCCGTACTGTCTTCAATGACTTTATAAGTGACTGCATGATTCAAGAGAATCATAACAACAAGCATGCTGCAAGTAAGGCCCAGAAGAGGACCTTTGATCCAGGACCGTCTCAACCTAGAGGACCACCAGTTCAACGTATCCAGTATCGACCACCAATGCCGGGGGCATGTTTCAGGCCGCCGCAGATGAAGAATCAGCCACAAGCTCAGCGTAATCAAAGACCGTACAAAGTAGCTGCTAGTCAAGCTCATGGAGGTCAGGGCAGCTCGACCGGAGGAAAACCTTTGGTTCGGGGACCCTGCTTCAACTGCAATCAAGAGGGGCACTTCGCAAGATATTGCCCTCACCCAAAGAAACAGCAAGCTAACTATCCTGCACGTCTGCACAACATGACCGCCGAAGAAGCTCGTGCTGGAGAGCCCGTGACTGCCGGTATGTGCCTTGTTAATCATCATCCTGCAGTTGTTTTGTTTGATACTGGATCATCCCATTCATTCATGAGCAAAGCATTTGCACAAAAACATAATCCAGAGGTGTCTGAAATGGATTATGGGTTTTGCGTAAGCTCCGTGGGGAGTAGCGTGCTATCTAGGCAGATGGTTTGTAACGCAACCATCGACATTGGAGGGCACAGATTTGGAGCCAATCTAGTAGTTTTGCCAGGACTCAGTATGGTTGTAGTCCTAGGTATGAGTTGGATGAGCATGTGGAATGCGGTGTTAGACACTGCAAATAGGACCCTTACCTTATCTGATGGGAGGATGAACACAAAGTTACGCATCTCTCTTCCTCGAGGTGCTGATTTCGTCGATCTATCGTGCACCTTATCTATAGAAGATCTGTCAAAAATTCCAGTTGTTCAGGATTTTCCAGATGTTTTTCCCGATGAGTTACCAGGATTACTGCCCAAGCGGGCAGTGGAGTTTGCTATTGAGTTGCTACCTGGAACTGCACCAATCTCTAGAAGACCCTATCATATGTCGCCCAATGAGTTAGCTGAACTCAAAACACAGATTAAGGAACTTTTGGATAAAGGATTTATTCAACCAAGTGTGTCAGAATGGGGGTGTCCGGCCTTGTTTGTCAAGAAGAAGGACAAGTCTCTATGGATGTGTGTGGATTACCGACCACTCAATGCCGTGACCGTTAAGAACAAGTACCCATTGCTACGGATAGATATTCTGTTTGACCAGTTATCCAGAGCCAAGGTATTTTCCAAGATCGATTTGAGATCAGGCTATCCACAAATCAGAATTCGACCACAGGATATCCCAAAGACTGCTTTTTCAACCAGATATGGGTTGTATGAGTATTTAGTCATGTCTTTTGGATTAACAAATGCTCCCGCTTACTTTATGAGTTTGATGAACTCGGTATTCATGCCAGAGCTGGATAAGTTTGTAGTGGTGTTCATTGATGACATTCTGGTGTACTCTGAGAACCCGGACGAACACGCAGAACATTTGAGGATTGTTTTGACGAGGCTCCGGGAACATAAACTCTATGCTAAGTTTAGCAAATGCGAATTTTGGTTGAAGCAAGTACAATTTCTTAGTCACATCCTGTCAGAAGAAGGAATCTCTGTGGACCCTAGTAAAGTACAAGAAGTGATGGAGTGGGAAGCTCCAACTTCAGTTGGTGAAATCAGGAGTTTTCTCGGTTTAGCAGGATATTATCGTCGTTTCATTCCCGATTTGTCTAAGATTGCTAAACCCATGACAAGTTTGCTCCAGAAGGATCAGAAGTTTGACTGGACAGAGAAGTGTGAAATAGCTTTCCGTACCTTGTGGAAACTATTAACCATTGCTCTTGTCTTAGCCCAGCCGGATATCGAGAAGCCATTGATGTCTTTTGTGACGCATCGAAAGTTGGTTTAGGTTGTGTTCTTATGCAAGAAGGCAGAGTGATTGCTTATGCTTCACGTCAGTTAAGAAAACATGAGATAAACTATCCTACGCATGATTTAGAGTTAGCCGCTGTGGTGCGCGCTCTAAAAATATGGAGACATTATCTGCTTGGTAACGTCTGTAACATGTACACTGACCACAAAAGTCTCAAGTATATCTTCACTCAACCTGAACTGAATATGAGGCAGAGAAGATGGCTTGAACTAATCAAAGATTACAATCTGCAGATACATTATCATCTAGGAAAGCCAAATGTGGTTGCAGATGCTCTGAGTCGTAAATCACACTGCAACAATTTGAGGTTACAACCAGAAGACGAGTTTAGTCTCGTACACCCTATGATTCTGCACAATATCAAACTGCAAGGCACCTTAGTTGATCAGATTCAGGAAGGGCAGAAAACAGACAAGGGAATTTATCATATCAAGGAAAGGCTGAAAGCCGCAACTGAGCCAGTAAAGCATTTTTGAGTTGATGACAAGGGAGTATTATGGTTTAACAATTGCTTAGTGGTACCCAAGAACAGAGAACTCAAAAACTGGATTATGGATGAGGCTCATCTCTCCAAGTTATCTCTTCATCCAGGGAGCACTAAAATGTATCAAGATTTGCGTCCAAAATTTTGGTGGACCAAAATGAATAAAGAGATTGCCGCATATGTAGCCAGATGCGACACGTGTTGCCGAGTGAAAGGTATTCACCTGAAGCCAGCCAGAACACTTCAACCGTTACCAGTACCCAAGTGGAAGTGGGAAGAAATAGGTATGGATTTTATCACCGGTTTGGCAACCACCCAGAAGGGAAATGACTCGATTTGGGTGATAGTTGACCGTCTCACCAAGACTGCTCATTTTATCCCCGTTAAAACTTGTTATCGAGCACCGGACTATGCAGAGATTTATATCAATCAGATTGTTCGATTACATGGTATACCCAAGGTCATAGTTTCAGATCGTGGAACACAGTTTACCGCACCATTCTGGGAGAAACTACAAAAAGAATTAGGCACTAAGCTAATCCGTAGCTCAGCCTATCATCCCCAGACATCAGGACAAACTGAAAGAGTAAACCAGGTATTAGAGGATATGTTAAGAGCCTGTGTAATCTCAGCAAAGGGATCTTGGGAGAAGTGGTTGCCATTAGCAGAATTTGCTTACAAAAATAGTTATCAAGAAAGCATTCAGATGGCACCTTTCGAAGCTCTGTATGGCAGAAGATGTAGAACATCGGTGAATTGGGTTGAACCAGGAGAGCGTCGTTACTATGGAATCAACTTTGTTAATGAAGCAGAATAACAAGTTAGAATAATCCAACAACACATTGCAGCTGCACAGTCTCGACAGAAGAGCTATGCCAACAAGAGAAGGAAACCGCTTGAATTCAATGTAGGCGACTACGTGTATCTGAAGGTATCGCCCATGAAAGGTGTCAGACGCTTCGGCATAAAAAGAAAATTAGTGCCAAGATTTGTAGGACCTTACAAAATCGTGGAAAGGAGAGGAAAAGTAGCTTATCAGCTACAGCTACCAGAGCATCTGAAGGCTATATTCCCTGTATTCCATGTATCACAACTGAAGAAATGTCTTTGAGTTCCAGAAGAAGAAGTGCAACCCGCCCATATCAAGTTACAATCCAATCTCACCTACTTAGTGGAACCGTATCGAGTGCATGATGAAAAAGAAAGAATAACTCGTGGGAGAATAGTAAAGCAATATAAAGTATCTTGGAGTAAGCAAGATGAACGAGATGCCACTTGGGAAACAAAAGACTATTTGAAAGAGGTGTACCCCCAATTTTATAAGAAATGGTCAGTAACTTAAATCTCGGGACGAGATTCTTTTAAGGAGGGGAGGGCTATAACACACTAGGTGTTAAGCAATCCTAAATGCATAACTTGACATCTCATAAGCATGAAGCATCATCATCCCATGTTGCATTCTTTTTTGTAAAAGTGTCATTTCATGTGTGCACTTGTGATGTATGCTTGAAGTGTTGCTTGTTTGGCTTGCTTTTGGAGTGTGTGAGTCTCCCTAGCAGTTGAACCTAGTTGAGGAGTCAAAATGAAGCTAGGTTAATGTTGGTCTTTTTAGCTAACCAAGCCTTTAACCCTAGTTGCCTTAATAGAGCCCTAGGAGTCCTTTTGTTTGACTAACTAAGACCTTCTTGATAGAAGTTTTTCTTGGCTGTGGGCCCTTAACCAAAAGTGTGTAGAATTTAGAGTAGAACAAAAAGTGTTTAAGGGCCAACTCATAAAAATGGGTTTAACAAGGTGTTTTAGGACCCACAAGGCAGAAATGGGGGAGATTAGACTTAGAAAATTCTTCTAAGTCCTAACTGTCAAAATAGTTTTGTCTAGCCATCTTTGGAGCGTTTTCGAGAGCAACCTAGGCCGAACCAAAGCTCAATCTTGTAACCAAAGCTGTAGCTGGCATGTAGCTCTAAGCAAAGGAGCAAGTGGTTTAGCGTTTCATCGAGTGGATTAGGAGATAATCGCGCTCAAAAACTGGGTGTTAGTCGGCCTAATGGCCACTGAATCGGCCGATTCAGTTCAAACGCGCGCGCGTGGGTGGCCGACCGTGTCAGGCATCTTCCGCCGCTTGGCTTGCGCTGGCCGGCCGTGCAGCGTCCGCACGCGGCATGGCGAGCACAAGACTGCCTGCTCGCCCCGCTGCCCGAGCCGCGCCGCTCCTCCCTCCATTCTGTCCCCTCTCGCTCTTGCTCTCGTTCGCCGTCGCCCGGGCGGAAAAGGGGGAAAGCCGAGCACTCACCACCGTTCGCCGCCGTCCCGCCGCCTCAACGCAAGCCCGACCACCCACATAGCTTCGCCGTGAGCCCCCACACCTCTTGCTGTGCTTAGCACCCCGTAGGAAGCCCTAGGCGAGCCCCGGGTTAAGCCACCGCCATGGCCGCCATGACCGCCGAGCTCGGTTCGCCATGGCCGGCCTTCATCCCGTGGTTTCGTGTTGCCCTAGCGCATGTTTAGGGGTCAGTGAGGTCCGAGGAGGAGATAGGGGGTGATGGTTTAGCCGATTAGGGTTAGGTACCCACGGAACGCCGTCGTCCGCCATGTCTGCCATGGCCAGCGAGCTCGGTCCACCATGGCCAACCTCTTTCCCGTGCCCGTCTGCCGGTCCTAGCTAGCGTTCGCGAGTTGCCGTGGCCCGTAGAAGGCGTTGAAGGTGTTGGTTGAGCCAGTTAGGGTTTGGTAGTCCCAGTTCGTCGCGTCCGCTGCTCGCCATGGCCGCCGGAGTCAGCATGGCTGTGGTCGTAGGTGCTCGGAGCAGGAGCCCTAGCTCCTGAGCCTCGGATTATGTTAGTGGAGGTCGCCGGGGTAGGAATCTCGCGCTGGTTTGGCTCAGGATGACCGGAGCCGGCCGGCGTAGCACGCCCGCGCCGCCGTGTCCGCCATCGTCGCCGATGAGCTCGATCCGTGCGTGCGCTGGGCCAAGTGAGGGTACCGTCGGGTGCGGAAGGAGATGGGGAGTCCGCCGGTGGGGTTGGTTTCGCCGGCGAGGTCGCCGACGGCGAGCTCCGCCGTGGTCAACTCCTCCCCTGTTCTGTGTGTGTGACAGGTGGGGTCAGTCTGACCTGAGGGCCCGCGAGTCAGTGGCTCAGGTCCCGCTTGTCAGTGAGTCTGGGTGCAGCAGTTTGGGTGCGTCTAGCAGTTTAGGTTAGGGAGTTTTTCAGGGTTTTGTTTAAATAGTTTTCAGAAAAGTTTGAATTGCTTGTTTAATTCATATCTTGCAATCTGTAAATGCTAAAATGGTGAAACAAGTTTTGTTAGGTTTGTTGTGATAAGTTCTATGCATGAAAAATATAATATGTCCAGTTTGTAATAAATTTCTGTGTAGTTATATTTAATTCTTGTTTTGGCTGAAATCTTGTTAAATGCATAGTAAACTGTGTATAGCTCAGAAAAATGTGATCCTTGTTTTGTTAGGTTTGTTTTTGAGGAGTAGTTTCTGGGAAAAATGTAATATGGAGTTGCTCTGTGGAATAATTCGATAGTAGTAATTAAATTGATTAAATGTTGTTTCCTTGTTTATTTTGTAGTAATTAAAATATAAGGAATGTGAACCTGAGAATTTTTGTACACTGCTCTTGTTCTAAGAAGTTCAGTGAAAAAATAAGAAATCTGTTGTTTGACACTTTTTGCTAGGATGTGTAGTTCAAAGCACCTTTTCATGGTAAAGTTTGTCTTTTTCATAGAGGATGGAGTCTAAGTCCAAATGGGGTGAAATTTGGACAGGGAACTAGATTATGTGTTGTTAACATCCAGTAATTTTTGTAGATTTTGCTGAAGCTGTCTATGATGGATTGCTGTTATAGGCTTGTTTAATTAGATTTATTTCAGCCAGTGATTAGAGGGTAATAAACTCATTAAGTAAACTTTGATGTGGTGACAACATAGCTTAACCAGTTGATTATGGTAGGTAAGTAGTTGGGTAGATGTTGAGATCTTTTGTAAGCAGTAGGATGATGTTGACTATCTTGTTGAAGAGAACGCAGTAGATGACATGTGTTTATCTCCTGAAATATATCATTCCATGTTGCATCACCATGTATCCCACGTGCATTCGTGTTATTGATTCATGTTATGCATCATACAGGATCGGTAGCGGAGGTTCAGGATCCACCACCCGAGGAGCAGTACCGGGAGGAGACGCCGGAAGAGAGGGTCCCGGAAGGAGACGTTGAAGATCTGCGGAGTGCCGTGATCACCGACCTTCAGACTTTCAGTGAGGCAAGCCCCGGAGCATCTTACTCCTACAGTTTGTAGTTACTGTTTACAAAGTTAACCTGATATGCTTGTTGCATAAGGTTATAGGAGTTGAGTGACACCGTGGTTGCATTGATTAATTATCCTTGTCCACCTGCAATTACTATCTTAATATCCCTATTAGTTGAGGCTCGGTTATATGCTTAGCCCTGCTTAGATCGGTAAAAGTCGGGTGATTTCCTGTCTCCCGCATATAGGTGGATATTGATCATGTTTAGCCTTGTGCTATCATGGAGGTAACCATGTGATATTTAATCTGAGACCGGGCGGGATGTAGGAGCAGCAGGACATGGGTTCTATGTGCTAGTAGTCTCCCGTCTGTGTCGATTAGGAACCGACGAAGGCACACCACATTCATTTTGAACGCGTCAATCACTTAACGGAGTAGGTCGGAGTACCTCCCGTGAAGCCGAGTAAGGTTTTTCGAGCCGGTGATGGAGATGTTGACGCCTAACACCCAGGGCCTTATATGTACCGTGGGCAACTATTCTGATCAACCTGGCATGGTCCGAGGGCAGGCAGGGTCTGATCAACCTGGCATGACCGTGGGCAGTTAATAGCTTGAGAGACCTGGCCTTGAGATAACCCCCGGTGTTGAAGGGCCCATGGCCGTCCCGCGTGTTGTGTTCTCTAACCTCCTGAATTGGTCGCCGACGACCGCCTGGCAGGGTGTGATCGGGCGAGTGTGCGACATTTTATCCTCAGCTGGTAGGAATCGATTATTATCGCGATCGCTCCTGGTTAGTGAGTAACTTGACTGGGCATGTGTTACCGTAGTAACTTATGGAACTAAAGATGGTTATGGTACTGAATCTAAAAGGCTATTGATGAAATAGTCACTCTTGCTTGAATAAAGTAGTCAAATGTTTGCTCTAGAACAGGTGCAAATCTAGTTAATCAGGATGACTACATAAAAGTGACTGCTAATACTCTAATGATGATTTTGATAATGAAAATGCTTTTATGCAAAAAGGTAAGTATGGCCAATCCCCAGATATAGCCTTGCATACTCCTTGGTGTCATTTATTTCTGGTTTATGACGGGTAAGTCTAGCTGAGTACCTTCTCGTACTCAGGGTTCTTTTCCCATTGTTGTTGCAGATGGGCAATGCTTCTACGGCTATTGCGAGAACTGTCTGTACCCTGTCGAGGGTAATGAATAGACCATTGGCATGGTCAACTCTTATCTTTCCCTTTTGCTTTTGTGGACTGATCAGGCGATGGCACTGTATTGTGAACTGAAAACTTGTGTTTCAAAACTATGATGCCTCCGCTCTTGAATTTCGAACTATGGTTTGTAATAACTGTTGAACTTCGATGTATTTGAACTATGTGCGAACTGAATGTACTTTGTGAACATGTACGCTAATCTATTACGATCTTGGCTAAATTTGAATGATTTGAAATCCTTCGAGATTTCCGGACTACCGGGTTTATACGAGCTTAAGTATCTGTGACCTCTGTGGAAGCAGGGATCCAATGCTTAATCTGGTATAAATTGGTCAGTTCTGTCACAAGGATTCAAGCTATTTTGTAAAGTGGGAAGCCCGATTTTTGTGAAGCACGGAGGCCGGGAATCCAACGCAAAAGCCAAAAACCAAAACCGACAACAAACGGACGAACCATGGATGAAAGCGTGCTGACCAGCACTAACCGGACTCACTGGAGCGTTCGGTCCGTTCTGATCGGACACGTCCGGTCAGCTGAAGAGCGTTCTAGGAGCTCTCTGTGTTGGACTGGACTCACGAAGTCTGAGCGTCCGGTCACAGCAATTAGCGTCCGGTCGATACAAACAAAAACTGATGAACAGTGCAACAAGCACCTCCGGTCACGTGATCTCAGTGCGTCCGGTCAGTGTTGCGTAGAAAGATTTTTCTTGGCTTTCAACGACCGGACACTCGAGGCAGAGTCCGATCGATACAAGGAGTGAGTCCGGTCACCTCGATTTCATGCAGTTCATCCACCGATTTGGCTTAATCTCACCCAAACCGAATCCTCTAGGGATCAAACTTGGTGAGAGGAGTCACAAGGGGAATAGTTGCGGATACACGGGTGTATGCCGAGTCTCGAGTGATGAGTGATTGTCAACGGGGTTGATCGCATGTTCTTTGGCTTGTGTTGTGTAGGTGTCAAGCACGGAGACAGTGATCGAGGGCAAGGTGAAGGTCAAGTAGAGACGTGCCATGCCGACGGACCAGGAGTGGTGATGGGCGGACATGAGGCTTGGACTGAGGGACCGGTGGCCTGAGGATCAGCTGTGGTGGCTGGCATCCTGGGACAGCGACGAGCGAAGACTTGTGGGACATGGTGTTGCTCGGGTCGAGGACCTAGGGACACGTGTCGGTGGACGGGATGCACGGGCGGTGCATCCCCTCTACAGCTCCGGTTTGGTGGTTGAGCCACAGAAAAACCACTGGGTGGATGGTTTCCAGGATTGGGCCACAAAACCTGGTTGCTGTGGGTTTGCCGAGTTTGGGCCACAAAACTCGGGCTGAGGACGGTTTCCAGGTTTGGCCTCAAAACCTGGGCGCTGCGGGTTTCTGAGTTTGGGCCACAAAACTCAGGCGACGGACGTCGGGTTTCCTAGTTTTGGCCTCAAAACTGGGCGATGGACATGGTGGCTGGTTTCCCGATTTGGGCCACAAAACCGGGGGTGGACGTGAAGGCCTGGTTTCCCGGTTTCGGCCACAAAACTGGGGGGCGGAGTCCGTGAAAATGACGAGCGGAGCGGTGGTGGCACGTGGCGGCAATCGGTGAGGTTGCGTCGAGGCAACGCTACCAGTTGTGCGGGCATGGCCGTCGGATCACCATCTACCACAAGTTGGTCCAGAATAACCCTAGGGTTTAGCTGGCTCTCTCTGTAATTAGTGAGGGGTAGAGTAGGAATTAGAATTAGGATAAGTAGAGGGAGTCACCCTCCTCCCCAACCATCTCAGCCATTTGCTCTTTTGCTTCTAGGGTTTCCTGCTCTCCCATTCTCTGCTATAGCGAACTGAGATCCACAGAGAAGAGAACAATACCTCTGTGCCCGTGAGATTTTTGAGGAAGTGAGACCGTACTCTCACTATTGTAGCATGTGGTAGCCACATGGTTGCAAATTCGTGCTTGTGATTCGCGTTTTGTTCGTGTTCTTCGCGGGTTATTTTTCTCCACGTTTTTTCCATCGATCGATCTCTTTGCTCAGTACGTCTTTTGCAAATCCGTTTGAACTGAGTTGTTCTAGATCGTGAGGCACTTCTTTCCACCGAAGGAATTCATCTCTAACCTCACGAGCTAGTAGATCGGTTGATTTTCATTCCGGATCAAGTTTTTCTCAGTTTCCCGAATTTCTTTGATTCATCGATTTGGAGATATGTTCGAGCCATGATCTCTTAGAGATAGCTCACTATCCTCCTTGTGACTCATCTCTCTAAGTTTGGACCCTAGAGGTTTTGTTTTGGGAGAGTTTGAATCAAATCGGTGGACGAACAGGGGGCTGTCGGGCTGACCGGACGCTTGGCTCAGACCGCCCGGACGCACTTCTGGAGTTCGGTCGTTGAATGCTCTTCGTGAATCGTTTTTGAGTGATGACCGGACTCACCCGTGGATTCTGACCGGACGCTCAGTTCACACTGTTCCTGTTTTTGTCTGAACTGACCGGACTCTGATGTGGTGACCGGACGGTCCAGGACAGTGAGTCCGGTCACAAATAGAGAGTTTTGAAAACTGCTTTGGGGTGACCGGACGCATCCGGTGGTGCTTGACCGGACGCAGGCAAAGTTCGGTCGGTGCAGTTTTGCGCAGTTTCATTCGTAGTTCGCTCGTCCGTTGTCAGTTTTGATTTTTGGCTTTTGCGTTGGGTTTTTGGAGTCATGAAGTGTCTCGCTGTGCTTCTTGGAAGCATCCACCCTATCTCTAGGGTCGTGGACACTTACGAGCTCTAAGGGTTGATTTTCGGGACAGTGGTGACAAGTTTCCGAAAGGAATTTTGAAGCTCCCACTCACCCCCCTCTGGTCACATTCTGATTGCATTCTCGGTCCTTCAATTGGTATCGGACCGGGTTAAGGATCTTCCACCTTAGCCGGTTCCTGATCCACAGAAGGCGACATGGATCGCGGTGTGGGCAAACCGCCATTTTTCGATGGGATGAACTATGCGTATTGGAAGATACATATGTCGGCCTATCTTTAGAGCATGGGTGCTTCTGTTTGGGAGATTTGCAACAAGGAGGATTACGTTGTCTTGGCTGCTCATGTCTCTCAGCTTGAGATCGATGAGCACGAAGCCAATAGCCAAGCGTGTAACGATCTTTTCTCCTGTTTTAGCATGTCCGAGTTTGATCGCGTTTCTCACCTCCCCACGGCTCATGAGATTTGGGCGACCCTCATGCGCTTCCATGAGGGAACCACTCAAGTCAAATCCCGTCTCTACGAGTCGCACAAGCGGGAGTATGAGAACTTTCGACATACGCCTGGCGAGAGCATAGAAAGTTTATTCGCTCGCTTTCAGGTCATTGTCAACAAGATGAGAGCAAACAAGGAGCTGTTGCCTTTCGATGATCATGAGAGAGCTTTGAAACTTTTGCATACTCTCGGTCGGTCGGTGTGGGACTCAAAGGTCCAGGCGATCATCGAATCGTCTAACTATGAGACCCTCACATGTGACGAGCTCTTCAGTAAGCTCAACTCCAGTGAGATTGACGCCATGACCAGGGCTTCTTATCAAAATCCTTCTGGCCCGACTATGGCTTTGGTTTCTGGCTCTTCTGCTAACCCCTCTAGAGGATTTGCACTCTCTTCACTTTTTTCTGTCATAGAGGAGCAGCTGGAGTCTTTGGGGATGACGAGTTGGCTTTGCTTGCCAACCGGTTCTCGCGGTTTCACAACAACCGCATGTACCGTCGCCGCGGAGGAGGACGCTCGGGATGCTTTGAGTGCGGTGACCCCGACAACTTCATCACCAACTGTCCCAAGAAGAACAAGCATTCTGGGAAGGGCGACCATGGGCATAAGTACGACTCTGGCAAGCGCAAGGAGAAGCACGTCCCTGCGAGGCACAAGCGGAGGGGCGGCTTCGACAAGGAGTACATCAAGAAGAAGTACTTGGAGAAGACCTAGGCTGAGCAGCGTACGTTCTTCGCCACGCTCAGCGACGTCGATGGCTCGGATGGCGACTCCGCTGTCTCAAGCGATGACGAGTCTGGGAAGAAAAAGAGGATCGAGGACGAACTAAACGGCCTCTGCTTCTTCGCTGATGATGAGGGATTCTACACCATGGCCCTTGGTGATGAGGTCGACGGCAAGCTGGAGGACATCCCTCAGAACGACGACAACGACACCTCCCAGGTATCTTTGACCCACGACGAACTCTCTGCCGAAGTAGACAAGCTTACTGCCGCTTTGCTTAGTCAGGATAAGTTGCTTAGGCGTGCAGCTAGAGAGCGCAAAGAGTTTAGGCAGAAGTGGGAGGACACGGTGAAGGAGCTTGAGTTTGCTAGATCCACCGTGGTCGTGTCTGAGGAGGCTGAGTGTGAGTCGTGCACCAAGCACATGACTGACCTTCTCACTTTGAGAGGTAAGTATGCTGCTTTGGTTGGAGAGGTGGATGAGCTCCAGGCTAGACCCGTGTTGTTGGGTGCGTGCAAGACCTGTCCTGGCTTGCAAACCGAGTTGGCAGAGAAGAATGCCAAGATTGAGTCTATTGAGAAGGCCAGCTCGGGTGCACTCGTGTGGCTAGGTGTGCTTTGTGTGCGGGTTTGGAGATGGAGATTGCCAATGTGAAGCATGGCAAGATGCAAACCGAAGAGGAAAACACATACCTTCGGACCATCTTGTCATGGGTTTCTTGTAGTGAGCCGTAGCTTGGGATGATGATCGCGCAGTTTAAGCTTGCTGCTGGAGGTCCAGGTGTAGGTTTTGCTCCGGGTGTCGATGTTTCTGCTTTTAAGAAGATTGGAGAGTCGAGTGGTCTTAACCCGAGTGAGACGCCCAACTCCACCACTACTCCCAAACTTACCAAGATTCCATCCAAAGAGCCTCTCAAACCTAACACCAAGGACAGAGTGTTTGAAGAACCTCCGAGAGCTCCACCCAAGAACCAAGTGTGGCATCCCAAACCCAACCACCTAAAAAACAAGCTGGATATAATGCCACCTATCCAGAGGAGCTTATGCCACAGAAGGGCAAAGTGATCCAAACCAACAACCGTGAGTACCAACAACCCCCTATGAGAGCGGTGAGGTATCATTGTGAGTACTGTGGGAGAGATGGACACTTGGGTGAGTTCTGCTATCGGCGCAAGAGAGAGGAGCGCCGTGCCAGGGAGATGAACAATCTGGACATGTACCATCCTTTCCATGATGTACATGTGCCGAATGTTCAGAGCAGAGCTCCGAGGAGAGCTGCTAGGCCTAGAGGTGCAGTGCCTCAAGGTCCTAGGCGTCAGAGAGGAGTTGCCCGACGGGGTCCTGACTTTGCAGGATACAGACCCCGTGGCGGAGGCTTTGTTGAGCGTTTCCCTCCACCGCGTTTTGACTATCGCGATGAACGCTCTTTCCTCAGCGGACCACGTTTTCCTGTGCGTGGTGATCGCTATCCCCGTAGACCTCCTAGGAATGGTTTTTATACTGACTGTTCTTTTGAGCAGCCAGCCCAACACTGGTACTCTTCCTACTTCACTAACCCCAGTGTTGGACCGTATGCTCACCCTATGTCTTTTTATTGATGTACGTAAAACGATTGGAGGATATTTGGTTGGCGGATTCCGGTTGCTCGAGGCACATGACCGGAAATGCCAAGTGGTTCTCCAGTCTTAATCCTATTGCCAGAAAGGAGTTTATCACCTTCGGCAACAATAGTAAAGGTAAAGTGTTGTCTCGTGGGTCAGTGCGAGTTAATGAGCACTTTGTGTTGTGTGATGTTGCTCTTGTTTCTAACTTGCATTTTAACCTTCTCTCTGTTTCACAACTTTTCGATGATGACTATGAGATTCATTTTAAACCGAATCTCAATCATATTTTAGATCCTCAGGGCAATCTTGTATGATTGATTTCGGCCTTTGGGAAAGTCTTGTGGCTGGACCTTCCTCCTCTGATCTTTGGAAGTGGCATAGGAGACTCGGTCACCTGAGCTTCGACTTGCTTGCAAGGCTTAGCTCACTTGGCCTAATCCGAGGATTGCCCAAGTTGTCGATGGAGAAGGACCTTGTTTGCCATTCTTGCTGACATGGGAAGATGGTTGCCGCTCCCCACCATCCAGTGACTCAGGTCATGACACAGCACCCTGGAGAGCTTTTACACATGGATCTTGTTGGTCCGGCTCGGGTGAGCTCAGTTGGGGGTAAGTGGTACGTGCTTGTTGTTGTCAATGATTTTTCGAGATATTTGTGGGTCTTCTTTTTAACTGAGAAGACTGAGACTTTCTCTTTTGCTCACAATCTGATTTTGTGTCTTCAGAACGAGTTCCCTATGAACTCGATGCGAGCTATTCGTAGTGATAATGGTTCCGAATTCAAGAATTCAGATTTTGAGAAGTTTTTGTGACTCTTTGGGTTTGGAGCATCAGTTTTCTTCCCCCTACACACCACCACAAAATGGTGTTGTAGAGAGGAAGAATCAGACCCTTGTAGACATGGTTAGGACGATGCTCGATGAGCATAGGACCCCTAGGCGATATTGGGCCGAAGCTATGAACACTGCATGCTACATTTCTAATCGCATTTTTCTCCGAGCTTTCTTGAAAAAGACTTCTTATGAGTTGCGTTTTGGTAGACACCCCAAGGTGAGTTACTTTAGTGTCTTGGTTGCCACTATTTTATATTGAAGAAAGGCAACCTGGACAAATTTGAGTCTCGTTCTTCTGATGGTGTATTTTTGGGTTATGGCACTCACACTCGAGCTTATCGTGTACTTAACCTTGATACTAACTGAGTCATGGAGACATACGATGTCACCTTTGATGAGACCATGGTTTGTCCTTCTTCTCGTTTTGAGCATGCAGGTGATCATGAGGTTGGTGAGCCTCTTTTTGATGACGAGGAAGAGGTTGCTGAAGGTATGGATGATCCAACACCCCCTCCACCTGCTGTGCCACAAAGAGCGGCTTCTGCGATGACTCACGGCCCCGACACTTCTTCCTCATGGCGGCCATGGGATCCGCCACCTCGAGCGGTACCTTTTGTACCCGGGGAGGCACCAGCTGCTGTTGAGGGGGAGATCACTTCTGCTCGGGAGGCGCCATGACATATCCAGTGCCAACACCCCCCTCGGCAGATCATCGGTAGCATTGATGAACGTGTCACTCGGTCCAGGTCACAACAAATCTCTCACTTTGCTCATTCTGCATTTGTTGCTGATTTTGAACCCTGAGATGTTTGACACCCTTTGACGGATCCGGATTGGGTCAATGCCATGCATGAGGAGTTAGAAAATTTTGAGCGAAATCGGGTTTGGGTTTTAGTTCCACCTCCTCCAGACTATAATCCAATTGGGACAAAATGAGTTTTCAAAAACAAACAAGGAGAGGATGGCCACATTGTAAGGAACAAAGTGAGGCTTGTGGCCAAGGGTTATAGTCAGAAGGAGGGGATAGACTATGAGCAGAGTTTTGCTCCGGTAGCTCATTTGGAGGCTATTAGGATACTCTTGGCTTTTGCTACATCCAAAGGTTTCAAACTTTTTCAAATGGATGTCAAGAGTGCCTTCTTAAACGACTACATAGAAGAATAGGTGTATGTTCAGCAACCCCCCGGTTTTGAAAATCCCAATTTTCCAAACCATGTTTTCAAACTCAACAAAGCCTTATATGGTTTGAAACAAGCCCCTAGAGCCTGGTATGATAGGTTGAAAACCTTTTTGCTTGCTAAGGGTTTTAAAATGGGATGTGTGGATAAAACGCTCTTTCTACTCAAGCAAGGCAAAGACACTCTCTTGGTTCATATTTACGTGGATGATATCATTTTCGGTGGTTCTTCTCACGCTTTGGTTGCCAAGTTTGCAGATTTAATGAGCAGGGATTTCAAGATGAGTATGATGGGCGAGCTGTGAAGGACCGAAAATGCTAAAGCAAGGCGACCAGAGGGGGGGTGAATGGGAGCCTAAAATTTCTTCTCAGAAATTATGGCCTCTGTCCCAACAAAATCAACCCCAAGAGCAAAGCCGACACACGTGATGTCCACGACCCAAGAGAATGGGTGGATGTTCCCTAGGAACACAGCGGGACACCACAAAAACTCCCTCACCCAAATCCACGCGAGTCAACAAGTGAGAGGATGGAGTTTGGGTAACCTTGCTCGGGGGATTCAGGCTTTTTCGCAAAGCGGGAAGCCTAGTTTCTGTAGAGCACAGAGTTGGGAATCCAACGCAAAAAGCGAATCTCAAATCGGAGCTCGAACGCAAAAGACACGGACGAAAACACGCGCTGTCTGCACTGACCGAACTCACTAGTGCGTCCGGTCAACAGGCACCGGACGCGTCCGGTCAGCTGATCAGCGTTCGGGGAGCTCTCTGTTCACGACCGGACTCACGGAGAATAAGCGTCCGGTCGTTATGACTGAGCGTCCGGTCAGGCACTAAGGGGGCAATGAACAGTTCCTTCAGCGTGTCCGGTCACGCGAAACCCTAGCGTTCGGTCGCACAAAAATGCTTTCTGACAGCACTGACCGGACTCTGAAGTGCGTCCGATTTGGAACGATCGGACGTGTCCGGTCCACAGAAACTCGTCTCGGGAGCTCTCTGTTGGGGACCGGACTCTGCATGGAGGTGCGTCCGGTCGACTTCCAGTCAGCGTCCGGTCACCACACGCGAACTGGACAGCGCGGGTGTTCAACGACCGGACTCTGGCTCGGTGCATCCGGTCGCTATGAGGCAGCGTCCGGTCACACCGACCAGTCCCCTGTTCGTCCACCGAATCGACCCGATCTCCCTCAAATCCAAAGCACTAGGGCTCTAACTTCGTGTGAGGGGTCACAAGGATGTTAATGAGCTACTCCTAAGAGATCATGGCTCGAACCTAACTCCAAATCGGTGAAACGAAGAAAACGGTGAGGAACGGACAAGAACTCGATCCCAAAACTAAATCCGCCCGATCTGTGAGTTCATGAGGTATTAGAGAAATTCCTTCGGTAGAAAGAAGACTCTCACGAAGCTACACAAGATGGTTCAAACAGATTTGCAAATCATCCCTCGAAACAACCGATTTCATGAAGGGCAAAAGAGAGAAAAACGTGCAACGCGAAGAACAAAATCGCAAGACGAATTAAAGCATGAATTTGATCCTTGGATTCAGAGGAATAGATGATTGATTAAGCACTCGGTGTCGGCTACAAGCCACTCCAGCAGATCAAAGCTTGGATGGCAAAAAGCTCAAGAACAAGAGCCTGTCTCTCCCTAACCCTAGCCTCCTCTCACAAACACCAAAAGAGAGTGACACCGTCCAAGGGATCTCCTGCCTTAGCAGCCCCCCTCCAACTATATATAGGCGCACGTCCAAATGACCAAAGCGCCCTTACATTAAGCACTCGACCCAAATACCCCCCAGGGGTAAAACCGTCCAATCCGGTCAATCTTCATCCGACGGCCATGCCTGCACATCCGGTAGCTTCGCCTCGACGCGACCTCTCTGATGCCGCCACGTGCCGTCACCGTCGACCGCCGCGCCTTCTCACCGATAGCTTCGCCGCAACGCAAGCCTCTCGGCGCCGCCACGCGTCGACCGTCTTTTCGGACCAACCCCCTGGTTTTGAGGCCCAAACCAGGCAAACCGGCCACCCCGAGTTTTGAGGCCCAAACTCAGAAACCCACAAGCCCAGGTTTTGAGGCCCAAACCTGGCAAACCGTCCACCCCGAGTTTTGAGGCCCAAACTCGGAAACCAGCCACCCCAGTTTTTGAGGCCCAAACCTAGAAACCGTCGATGGTAGCTTTTTGAGGCTCAGCTACTGAACCCGCACCGTAGACGGGATGTGGTTCGCACACCCCGACCACCGGCACCGATGTCGATGCATGTCCAGCCTCCACGCCGGGCACAACGCCTTCGCCTTCCTTCTTGACTTGGCCGACGGCACTTGCGCCGCACGCAAGCCCGTGTCCGACCTCCCGCCAAGCGACCCGACTCTAGCGCCTTCCTCCCGACTCGGCCGATGCACCGCACATCCCCATGTGCTCCTGCTTGCCGATGCCACGTGCCAGCTACCACAGCTGGTCCTCTGGCCCCTGGTCCGTCAGTCCAAGCCTCACGTCCATCCTTCATCGCTCGGTACCTCGGCATGGCACGCCCATCCTTCACCGCACCCGATCCATCGGCACGGCATGTCTCAACTTGACCTTCACCTCACCATAGACCACTGTCTCTGAGCTCCACACCTGCACATCAACACAGCCAAGAGACACATGTTGCACACGCACACCAACATAGAAACACCACACAACTCACACCACCGGTTAGTCATAAACAATAAGCGCATAGCAAGATATGGACTAAACCGGGTAAAAGCCTCAAACCTTCCTCAACACAGTCAATCATTCATCATATGTATTCTCAAGCTGACTTTCTTTCTCAGATTGCAAATTAAGCAATCCCGAGAGGGGACGTTTGTGCACCAGGGCAAGTACACTAAAGACTTGCTGAAGAGGTTCGATATGGGTGAGGCCAAGCCTCTTCCAACACCCATGTCGACCACGATGGCCCTGGATGCGGACAAGGATGGAGAAGCTGTGGACCAGAAGGAGTACCGAAGCATGATCGGGTCGCTGCTCTACCTGACGGCGACACGTCCGGACATCCAGTTCGCGGTGTGTCTGTGCGCGCGCTTTCAAGCATCACCGCGCACTTCTCACCATCAGGCGGTGAAGCGCATTTTCAGGTACCTTCGTTTCACACCTGAGTTTGGGATTTGGTATTCAGCTTCCTCCACCCTCTCCCTTTACAGTTATTCTGATGCCGATTTTGCTGGTTGCCGTGTTGAGCGCAAGTCCACTTCTGGGACTTGCCAGTTTATTGGTTCTTCTCTTGTATCTTGGTCTTTGCGCAAGCAGTCTAGTGTCGCTCAGTCTACCACAGAGGCTGAATATGTTGCTGCAGCTAGCTGCTGTTCCCAGTTGCTTTGGATGATGGCCACTTTGCGTGATTTTGGTCTGAGCTTTTCTCACGTGCCCTTGCTTTGTGATAGCATGAGTGCTATTAGTGTTGCTAAGAACCCCGTGCTTCACTCGAAGACCAAACACATTGATGTGCGTTTTCAGTTTCTACGAGACCACCATCAGAAGGGTGATATCGACCTTCGCCATGTCGATACTCATCATCAGTTGGCTGATATTTTCACCAAGCCTTTGGATGAATCAACCTTTAATCGGTTGAGGGGTGAGCTTGGTGTGTGTTTCCCCTTTTAGTTGGGAGAAGCATTTTGGTTCTTGTATCATAGACTGACTATTTTTCATTTGTCTTTGTTTTCGTTTCCTTTTAGCTTAGTCCTTTTGCATTTCAACATACGCTTTTACTTTCTGAGCTTCATGTACATAATATTTAGAATGTGATTATGCTCTATGTAGTATGCTCCCATGCTTATGTTGATGCTTGTAGCTTATGCTCTTTCTGATCACTAATACATTGAAGGACCGGATTAGCGACCAGAGGAGGGGTGAATGGGAGCCTCAAATTCAACTCGTGAATTGTATAGTCCTTGTCCCAGAAAGTCCTGTTCACGTCCCGGACTGTCCACGGTTTGCACGCCGGACAGTCCGCGGTTCAAATGAACAGTGACAGTCGAGAGTCCGATGCAGACCCTGTGCTGCGTCCGATGCGACCCCGAACTGTCCGCGGGTCACTGGCGGACTGTCCGCCGGTCACGAGACCGGGAACAGTAACGCGCTGAGCAGTTCGGACCTGATCAAGCCCCGAGTCTCGGACTGTCCGCCACTGAGATGGCGGACTGTCCGCGGATGGGCAGAACGCAGGAAAAACGCTCGGGAAGAACTCCAAATCGATCAAACCTCAACCAAATCAAAAGGGGCTTCGATCAAACTTCTCCCATGTGTTCCTCGATGTATTGGGGTGCTAATCCTAAGAAATCATTGCACCAATCCAAGTCGATTGAGAGTAATCTGAGAAACACCGAAAAGGGGGAAAGAGGAAGAACGGACACTAAATCAACCCGATCTACAAATCCGTGAGGTTAGGAAAGAAATCCTTCAGTGGAAAGAAGGAGTTCACGACTAAGAACAAACTGATCCAAGTGGAATCGAAAATCAACTTGTGGAGAGGGAGAACGAGGCAAATCTCCAAGAGATGAAAAACCAAAACGTGAAGAACACAGAACACGATTCGATTTCAGCGGTGATTCCTCCACACGAGGAGACAACGAGAATGCGGTCTCGTTTCCTCAAAGATCCGAATACACAGAGGTATGATTGTCGTCTCTGCGGATCGCTTGCAGCGAGGTATGATTAGAACCTAAGCGAGGGCTAGAGAGAGAGCTCAGGAACAAATGACTGCAAGGAGAGAGGGAGAGGAGGGGTGCTGTGGTGGAACCGTCCTGATTATAAGAGCTCAAGTATTATCTTAGCCAAATCCGTCTGACTTCGACTCATACTTGAACCCATATAACCCTGGTAGTTCGGAAATCTCGAAGGATTTCTATCACCGTACATCATACAGGATCGCATCAGAGTGCGAATTTAAAATAAAGTTATTACAATACTGAATTTAAAAGTACGGAAGCTGAAATAGTTTTAAACATGACCACCACACATGTGGTCCAAATAAAACATTGTTTGGTACATAAACTTAACACACTCACTCCTCCTTTTTAAGATAGTGTGCCACCAACAGTCTCAGACCAGCAAAAGAAAAAGGGAAGCTTCTGGACGACCCTGCCCTGGGCCTAGTCCTCATCACCTTCCACGGGGTAGAGGCAGTGCTTACAATAGCCGAAGTAGACCTGGCCATCTGCAACAACGGGATAAACCCTGAGTACGGGAATGTACTCAGCTAGACTTACCCGTCCAACTGAAAATAAAGACTCCAAGGGTATGCAAGGCTTTTGAGGTGGAGTTAGGATCTTTAGTTGCGAAAAGCTCAATTTAGATAAGAGGTAATTAATGATAATGATGAGCTGTAATTTTTAGACCTATTCTTTAGTTCTAGGTTTCCAACCTGTACTAGAGCACTCACTTGAATCTAGCAATCAATAATATAACCATATCCAGTTGACTTATCCACATTTTAGTTGAACCATTAAAACATCACCTGGAGTTGCATCGTGGTGAAGCTCGCCATAGTTTCCCACTAACCAGGGGAGACGACGACTCAAATCGAATTCCAAACCAGCTGGTGAAAGACCTTTAATACCAGCCCACACTTTCCCTGTCGGGTCCATGCATTGGGCAACCGCTCGATGCTTGTTCGTGGTGCTAATCGTCGCGGCTCACAGCACGGACCGCCCAATTGGAACCTGGCGATGGCCTCACGTGGCAAATCGCATTTCCATACTAGAGGGCACGACACGGTTTGAGACCGGCCCGAACAGCTTCTAACCGGCTTTGGGGTCGATGATTATAGCACCGACATATCCCTAAGTAAAAGGGCGCGTTCAAAAATGAACGAGGGCCAACATCGATACAAACCTACACGATCCAACGGATGGACTGCCCCAAGTTTCCGAACTTGTGCCCTGCCATCCAGTTGACCGTATTTCACTACAACTCAGGTTCTTTTCCATGATAACAAATATAGCCAACCATGATCCGGTAAATACCCATCTGGGGTATTATGGAAACATCCTTAACTACTACTTATTTAAGCAGGCTAAGCAGTTCTACTTATAGATAAGTAACAGGATAACAAGGCAAGTGTAAACAATAATCAAGGGGGGATAATGCATCAAATAGGATTCAATCAACTCCTATACCTAATGCATCACAATATAAACGGACTCAAATAAATTAATTGTAAAACCTGGGAGACTTAGAATGCTCCGGGGCTTGCCTTGAGTGAAGACCGAGGCCTCGTGAGAAGGGCACTCGGGTAAGTTAGTGTCGCAGGCGGGGTCGGCTTCCTCGGCTTGCTGGAGCTCCGGGATCTGCTGCTCGGTGTTTGTCTCTTGCTCTTGGTCGGGCTCCGGAAGTGTCGATCCTATTGTATGTGGTAAATTAAATAATTAACGGGGGTGCAGGATATGGTGGTGTGAAAAAGAGCATTTCTTGCAAACCAAAAAACCCAACTTGTTGAACCACTTTTGACATTGAGGTAATTTCATAATTTACTCACCAAATAAAATCCATTTATTCACCTATTTCTTATTTAATAATTCAAAAGAAATTTGGGTTTGAACTGCAAGTGCATTTTTCTGGACTCAGAAAAATCCAAGAAAATTCCAGAAGGCAAACAAAACCTGCTGGACTTCAGTGAACAAATTTCAGCCAAAAATAAAATACAGAACTACAGATACAAAAATAACAAATAAACTGTTCAAAAGGTGCTTTGAACTAGCTCCTCATCCAAAAAGTGTCAAACAGCAGATTTCATAATTTTCCTGGCTTCTTCTACTAAAAAACACTCTATTGTAGAAATCTTGCTAACAGAGCTTAAACACACAAGCCGACACAAAATAAACAAATCTATTGCAATTTAAACCACTTGAACTACAACCCTACTGGAAAAGGGTGCCAAACTCAATTTCATATTTTTCTCAAATTCTACTCCATATTTCATACTTATCAAGAAAGTTCCATAAACAGAAACATTATACTATATCTTACATGAATTTCCAAAGGAAAATACAGAAAAGCACATTTGTAAAGCAACTTCAGATTTTTCCACATAACAGCTCATGCTGACATTTTTTTTAGCTTGAACATCATAAACAGAGTCTACACAAATTTTCCCATATTTTATTTCGACATATAAACACCCTAATATTTATTCTAAGAAATCAGCCAAAAAGGACTTTTAATCCTAACACTAACTTTTTCCACATAAATAGTACCTCATATATTTTTTTTCACAGGTGCAAAACAGGATAATAAACTTACACCAATTTTTCTAGGAATTAACTCAACAGAAAACATATATAACCATTTATCTTAACAAAAGCACATAAACTGAAATAAATAAAAACAGTAAATTAAACTTCTACCAAAAATACTTTCATATTTTTCCATGATAGATCTACTCATAAACAAGCTAGCAAAACTAAAAGTACTCCATTTGGATTTGTAAAACGTGCTACACAGAAATAACAAGCATCTCTGGAAAATAAAACCTAAAAAGAAAAACATTTGAACTTCCCGGCCCAACTTGCGCGGACTCGGTCCATAGACTGAGTGAGACTGACGCGCGGGGCCGGCCAGGTCAACGGGCCCACGTGTCGGTGAGAGCCGAACAGGGGACGGGGTTGACCGTCAATTCCTCGCCGACGGTGAGGTCACCGGCGGGGAGGTCAGGCTCGATGAGCTCGTCGCGACGAGGCGCATCCAGTGGTGGTGATGGTTTGGCCAACGCACGACCGTAGCGTGCTGGCGGCGAGCGGCGGCGCAAGACGGCGGTGGCATCGCATGGCTATGCCACATCCGGCGGTCGCCGGCCAAATTGGCGCGTGCGCAGTGCTCCGTGAGCCCTAGGGAGCTAAGCGAGTGGGTCGGTTTGGCTCGGATGGCTCTAGAGGAGCTTGGCCTCGTGCATGGCCGCGGCGGCGCCCATGGCGCTCGGCCAGTAGATAGAGTGAGATAGGGAGCGGTAGAGTTAGGGCTAGTTGGTGTTCTCACCTTGCCTTGGCTTGGTGAGGCTCTGGGATGAAGGAAGGAGACGGTGGAGCTTGGGTCGGGGAAGAACGGCGACGCAGGCTCTACGGCGGCAGTGGTGTCCGCGGCGGCGCTCTTCGGGCTCCGACGTCGGTAGGGCTCGGCGAGTGGCGCGGAGGTGCGCACCGTGTGGTCTGGACGATGGCGGAGTGGTGGCCTAGGACAATCGGCTGGTGGTGGCTTGGTTTGGGCGGAACAGAGGCACGGGTCTTCGGTGCCGAACGGCGGCGAGTAGTGCGGTGCTCGGCGCGTTCGCGGGAGAGGAGAGGGAGAGAGCGGGAGCGAGAGAGTGCGTGAGTGAGCGAGTGAGAGAGCGGAGAGTAAGGTGCGCTCGGTTTTGGCCGAGCCTTGGCCGACCGGCGGTGGTGGCGGTGCCCGGCGTGGCGTGCGGCACGGCGAGCGAGGGCGGCGCGGTAGGCGAGGCAGGTGGGGAGTGGCCGGCGAAGATCGCTGGCGTGCTCCGATGGGAGAAGATCGGCAGGGGAGTGGCCGCGCGGGATTTGGAGCAGGAGACGGCGGCCACGTGGCGCAAACGCCGACGTACGACGCGGCCGCGGTCGGGGCGACCGGCGCGCGGCGCGGTCCGCGCGGGCAAGCGGCTGGCGCGGTCTGGGCCGAAAAGGCCGATTGGGCCGGAAGTGTGGCGCGGAAGAAAATTCTTTTTCCTTTTTCTTTTTTTCCAAATATTTTCCAAAGTTTTACCACTCAAAAACAGTTTAAAAAACTCCAAACCAGGCTTTGACCCAAATATAAAAGTTGCTCAAAATAATTTTCTCTACAACTTTCATATAAGACACATTTTCTGAAAACCATTTTTATAGCCTCTACATAAATAAAGCCAATTTTTGAAGTATAAAACATTTTGTTTAACTCATTTTTATTTGATAACTATTTTAGAACTTAGTCAAAACATCAACATGAAAAGCACTTGACCCAATATTCACTATTTTATAAAATTATTTGCCACAACAGAAATCTATTTAAATCATCACGTCCAATAGAAATCCAAAATCCAAATAAATAAACAAAAGACAAAAGCACTCTCATGCACATGAAATGATGCAATGCATTGCTCATGCTTATTTAGTAGCTAATGAGGTTCCTAATGCAGTGCTTGACACTAGGGTGTCACAGCCCTTCCCCCGTTAAAGAAATCTCGTCCCGAGATTTGTGTTACGTACCATTTCTTAACAAAAGCGGGATAGTTTATGCGTAGGTACTCCTCGGTTTCCCATGTTGCATCGTTGGGTCCGTGTTTGCTCCAGAGAATCTTGTAAGTCTTCACTGTCCGGTTACGAGTCTCTTGGGTTTTGGTATCCAAAATCTCCTTGGGCTACTCGTAGTACTCCAGATCTGATCTGTTCGTGACGTCCGGGATTCGAACTTCTTCTTGTTCTGGAACTCGAAGACACTTCTTCAGCTGTGATACATGAAACACTGGGAAAACTACACTCATCTCTTGGGGTAACTGCACTTCGTATGCCACTTCTCCCTTCTTTGCTATGATCTGGTATGGTCCCACGTATCGAGGTGCTAGCTTCTTCTTAATTCCAAAACGTTGGACCTTCCTCATGGGTGAGACCTTAAGGTAAACATAGTCTCCTACTTGAAATTCCAAGGGTCTTCTTCGAGTGTCAGCATAACTCTTCTATCTGGATTGTGCTACTTTGATATGTTGTTGTACTGTTTGCACAATCTTTTCAGCATCCTTTACATAATCTGACCAATAGTATCCTCGATCTCCTGACTCAACCCAGTTTACTGGGGTTCTGCATCTTCGTCCATATAAAACCTCAAACGGTGCCATCTTTATACTCTCCTGATAGCTGTCGTTATATGAAAAGTCAGCAAGGGGTAAACATTTTCCCCATGACTCTCCTAAAGATAGAACACAAGCTCTAAGGATATCTTCTAAAATCTGATTTACTCTCTCCGTCTGTCCTGTAGTTTGGGGGTGATAGGTGGAACTTCTTACCAACTTAGTTCCTAGCTCCTTATGCAACTGTTCCCAAAAACGTGCTATGAACTGGGGTCCTCTATCAGAAACAATCCGCTTCAGAATTCCATGTCGCCTTAAGATATTCTGAATATACAAGTCCGCATACTGATGAGGGCGGTGTGTAGTCTTGACTGGTATAAAGTGAGCCACTTTGGATAACCGATCCACGATAACCCAGATAGAATCATTTCCTTTCTGAGTAGTGGGAAGACCTGTGATGAAATCCATACTAATTTCTTCTCATTTCCACTCTGGGACTGACAACGGTTGTAGCTGTCCGGCAATTCTCAGGTGTATAGCCTTTATCCTGCAGCATGTATCACACCTTGCAACATAAGCTGCAACTTCTTTCTTCATCTTTGACCACCAATACCTGGTTTTCAAATCATGGTACATCTTACTACTTCCTGGGTGGATAGACAACTTTGAGTTGTGAGTTTCATTCAGAATTCTTTCTTTCAGCTCTGTGTCCTTAGGAACAACCAACCTTTGATTATACCATAGAATTCCTTGTTCATCTGTTCTGAAGTTCAAAGAACTACTGGTTTCCAACCTCTTCTTAATCTGACAGATTTATTCATCGGTCTTTTGTCTCTCGATGATGTCACTCTCTAGGGTGCACTGTAGAGTGATATTGTTCAGCATAACGGGGTGCATATGAGAATACATATGATGAATGATTGACTTTGGTGAGGAAGGTTTGAGGCTTTTACCCGGTTTAGTCCATATCTCGCTATGCGCTTAATGTTTATGACTAACCGGTGGCGTGAGTTGTGTGGTGTTTCTGTGTTGGTGTGCGTGTGCAACATGTGTCTCTTGGCTGTGTTGATGTGCAGGTGTTGAGCTCCGAGACAGTGGTCTATGGCGAGGTGAAGGTCAAGTTGAGACGTGCCGTGCCGACGGATCGGGTGCGGTGAAGGATGGGCCTGCCTTGCGGTGGACGTGCCATGCCGAGGTACCGAGCGATGAAGGGCGGACATGAGGCTTGGACTGACGGACCAGGGGCCAGAGGACCAGCTGTGGTAGCTGGCACGTGGCATCGGCAAGCAGGAGCACATGGGGATGTGCAGTGCATCGGCCGAGTCAGGAGGAAGGCGCTGGAGTCGGGTCGCTTGGCGGGAGGTCGGACACGGGCTTGCGTGCGGCGCAAGTGCCGTCGGCCGAGTCAAGAAGGAAGGCCGAAGGCGTTGTTCCCGGCGTGGAGGCTAGACATGCATCGGCATCGGTGCCAGTGGTCGGGGTGTGCGAACCACATCCTGTCTACGGCGCGGGTTCGGTAGCTGAGCCTCAAAAAGCTACCATCGACGGTTTCCAGGTTTGGGCCTCAAAACCTGGGGTGGTCGGTTTCCGAGTTTAGGCCTCAAAACTCGGCGTGGACGGTTTCTAGGTTTGGGCCTCAAAACCTGGGCGTGCGGGTTTCCGAGTTTGGGCCTCAAAACTCGGGGTGGACGGTTTCCTGGTTTGGGCCTCAAAACCAGGGGATGGTCCGAAAGGACGGTCGACGCATGGCGGCGTGGAGAGGCTGGCGCGGCGGCGAAGCTATCCACGAGGGAGGCGCGGCGGTCGACGATGATGGCACGTGGCGGCATCAGGGAGGTCGCATCGAGGCGAAGCTACCGGATGTGCGGGCGTGGCCGTCGGATGAAGATTGACCGGTTTGGACGGTTTTACCCCGGGGGAGTATTTGGGTCGAGTGCTTAATGTAAGGGCGCTTTGGTCATTAGGTCATGTGCCTATATATATGAGGGGGGCTGCTAGGGCAGCCGTGCCCTTGAACCCAAGGAGGAGGTGTCACTCTCATTTTGTTGTTTATGAGAGGAGGCTAGGGTTAGGGAGAGTTGGCTCTTGTTCTTGAGCTTTTCGCCATCCAAGCTTTGATCTGCTGGAGTGGCTTGTAGCCCGACACCGAGTGCTTAATGAATCATCCATTCCTCTGAATCCAAGGGTCAAATTCGTGGTGGAATTCGCGTTTTGATTTTGTTCTTCGCGTTCTCCTTTTTCTCCACGATTTTCTCCTCCCCCGATCTCCCTCTTCACTGCGTCTTTTGCGATTCCGTTTGAATCAACTTGTTCTTTGATGTGAGGAGAACATTTCGATCGGAGGAATTCATCTCTACCCTCACGAACAAGTAGATCGAGCCGAAATCGTTTTCGTTCTTCGTTCTTCCCCTTTTACGGTGTTCTTCGGATTTCTCATGGTGTAGTTGGATTGAAGCGATGATATCCTAGGATTAGCTTCCCAACACGTAGAAGAACACTTGGTGAAGTTTGGTCGCAGCCCCGTTCGATTTGGTGAAGATCCAATCGATTTTGGTTTTGACCCGAGCAGTTTTTGTGCTTTCTAGGAGATCGCGGACAGTCCACCATATTGGCCCCGGACAGTCCGCCGTAGGCGCGGACAGTCCGCCAAGTTAGGCGCGGACAGTCCGGCCATCGGGCTCCAGCCGATTCAGTGGCTGCGCAGCTCGGTTGGTTAGGTCAACAGTGACCGGCGGACAGTCCGCCAGTGTTGGGCGCGGACAGTCCGGGCCTGAGCAGAGTCGTTCCAGCAGCTTTGCTATTTTCATGTTTAGCCGGCGGATAGTCCGCCAGGACGCGCGGACAGTCCGGGGTCCTCATCGGACGTGGCTTCGGGCAGGCATCGGACGCTCTTCGTTCACTGTTCATGTGAACCGCGGACAGTCCGGCGTGCAAACCGCGGACTGTCCGGGACCCGTCCAGCAGCTGTTGCAGAACAGTTTGTTTTTGGGTCTTTTGCCGGCGGACAGTCCGGACTCCCAGGCACGGACAGTCCGCCCTTGACCGGACAGTCCGGCACCAGCAGCCCGGACAGTCTGGGATCCTGCTGAGAGCTGATTTTCAGTGCGTTGGCTCTCCTGGCTTTTCCGCTTCGTTTCCGGACTTCTCCTTTGCTCCTAGAGTTCACCTAGGAACCTCTCTACATATCTTTGCTACGCGTTAGCATCGGTATTTGGAGGAATCCCGACGTAGCCCTCTATCTACGTTTGGGAGTCGGTTTTTAGGCACGAAATTGACTCGGAGTTTTGGGAGTTTTGGTTTGCTCCCTTGTGTGGTGCCTCGCTGTGATCCTAGGGATCATCCACCCTCTTTCTAGGGTCATGGGCATCACATTTGAGTCTGAAGCTTTCGGGGTTGTTTTTGTTGGGACAGAGGCCGCAATTTCAAGAAGAAATTTTTTAGTCTCCCATTCACCCCCCTCTGGTCGCCTTGCTTTAGCATTTTCGGTCCTTCAATTGGTATCGGGGCCAGTTAGGGATCTCTTTACCTTAACCGGTTCCGGATCCGCAAAGGCGACCTTTTTGAGAGCGGTTGAGTTTCCGGCTTTTGGTTTGCCGAGGTGTTAAGCTTTTGTCTTGCTAACACTAACAGTGCTTTTAGAAATGGCACCAAGCTTTTCTCCCGGTGTGTCTTTGTCCTTAGGTTTGAGTCTTGGACATGCGACCGAGGACGACGCTTTGGCAAGAAGGAGGAATGAGGCTTTGGAGTGTGAGGTGGAGGCTTTGCTGGACTTCCTAGGAGATGATGGACATTCAACGGAAGATCTTGTGCGTGAACTTGGCAAGGCCAAGAAAGGTACACTTGTTGCGAGTCTTGGGGCTTTGTCCCGACGCTTTGAAGCTTGTTGTGATGATAATGTTAGATATGATGAGCTGTGTGATACCTTGCATAGAAAGATTGAGAAGTTGAATTGCTCCATCACAAGGTTAAAATGTGGCCTTTTTCATTGGAAGTCTAGTGCATCTTTACCTTGCACCTCTTGTAGTGACATGGTTAGGAAGAATGATGAGCTATGCTTTTCTCTTGCTAGCTTAAAATCTGAAAATGACATGTTGAAATCAAATGCTTCCATACCATGTCTTGTATGCTTTGACTTGCGCAAGGATCTTGTTCGTGCTAAATCTGAAATAGCCTTGCTTAGGTCAAAAGCTTCTTTACCATGTGTTTCATGTGAGTCTTTACATGCTGAAATCAATGAACTAAAATTGACTCACACCACATGTGTAGATGAACTTGAGCATGCTAGGGCTGAAATTGTAGAGTTAAATGCTAGGCCTTGTAGCTTGTGCTCTTTGAATAAAAATGCTTGCCTTACTTCTTGTGTTGTTCATGATTCATTGCTTGATGTGAATGGTGATGTTTCTTCCACCAATCTCATGTGCACATCATGCATTGATTTGGAAAAAGAAGTTTTGGTTTTGAAGCAAATACGCGATGATATGAGCGCCAAGTTGGTTGAGCACAATGATATGAGTGCCAACCTTGAAAAGGAGATTGAGCTCTTGCGTACCACATATGCCGAGTGCATTAGAGAGGAGTTGGAAAATATGAAAAACACTCCATGTGGTATTTGTGATCGCCTCATGTTTGAGAATGAGGTTTTAGCTAAAAGGTGCAAGAGCCTTTGTGCTAAGTCATTTGAGTCACGCTTTTCTTCCAACTCCGATGTTGATATTTCTGAGTTTGCATCTTTGCAACCGGAGTTGAGTTCTTGTGTTGCGCATGAGTCTTTTGACGATAGCACTTGTGTCAAGGTTTTGGATAGCTCTTTCATAGCTACTCCTAACCTTGCTAGTTCTTCGAGTGATGTCTAAGGGACTTCTTCTGGAAAGGGTGCTTCTCATATTTTTGGGACTCGTCCTCCCAATCCGGTTTTTCATTGCACCTTTTGCAAGAAAGATGGACACTCATTCGATTTTTGTTTCCACCATGTCGAACATGAGCGACGTATTCGAGCTAAGGCTTTTAGGAAGCCGCGTAGCCTTTCCCATGGCACGTGTGCTCCTAGTGTTGGCACCAAGTTGGTGATTGATGCTTCTTGTTCTAAGTCCCAAGGGACTTCTCACTTGTCGGAGAATGGTGTGCCTTCCAGTAGGCCTTTGTACCATTGCTCTTTTTGTGAGAAAGATGGGCATCAAGAAAGCTTTTGCTATCGGTGTGCCAAATGTTTATGCCAAGCTCGCTCTTCTAGGAAGATGGTGGTTCATAGCCCTTCTCGTGGCATGAACGCTTGTGCTCCTAGTAAGAAGCCCATTTTTGTTGATGGGTTTTATGACTCCTTTTCTAGTGGGATAGGTCATGGTCGTGGACATCCTTCTAATGCTTCTTGTGTTGGTCCACGTCATGCTTTTCATGGTGCTTCTATTGGTTCTTCTTCAAAAACCTTTGAAGATGTTTGCCTCTTTTCATGTGGTTCGACTTGTTATTCTCCTCGAGTTGTCCTTTTAAGGAATGCTTCCAAGGGTGTTTCAAAATTGCATTTGAACCAACATTTGCATCATGCTAACCCACATGAGAAGTTGAGATTTGTGACCAATTCCTGGATTCCCAAGTACATGCTTGCTAACCCTTTGGGATCCAAGGCTCGGGTTACTTTGTCCTCTTGTATGTAGATATGAGGACGCGGGGTGGAGAACATGTGCCGAATGGAGCTTGATCTTTTAGATGTGATCAAGTTTTGATGGTTCTCCGCATCTCGCCTAGATTTGCCTCCAAAGAGGTTTGTATAGCTTGGTGAGCTTTCTTATACACTCATATCTTGTACATCCATGATTTATGTCTTGTGGTTTGAGATGGATCATCATGTGCTCACTTGTATAGTTTTCGCATGTACATTTTCTTTTGTATTATGCCTTGTTTAGTCTAGCATGTGCTATCTTCTGTATTTCATGTCATGCTAGCTTTATGTATAGCTTTTGTAGAGTATTCCACTTTTCATGCTAGTCTGTGATCCTCATGAACATTATGCCATGTTTTACCATATTTATATCCATGAGCTTGATTAGTAGTGGTATGATGTTCATTAGGTGTCACTTTTCAGGTGCTAGTTTTGTTAGCTAGATGTACCCTGTTGATATGATTAGATTGAGCACTAGCCTTTCCACAATTTTATCATGTTACATGCTTTTGGATCTATTGCTATCATTACCTTGCATTGTAGCATGTGTTGAGGCTTAGGCTATGCTTGGGTTGATCATGTTTTTAGGCTGCATTGAGCTACATAGTGCTTTATCCTGTTGCATGGTAGTTTTGACTAGTTTGAGTTCAGATCTCCTAGGGGTATCATTCATAGGTAGATCTCTTTTTGTTGAGTGTTCACCTTATGCTTATGTGACTAACCGTTCTTGTGGAGACCTTGAGGTCACACTAGACGAGACAATGCCTTGTGTTTTCTTCTGCTTTTGAGTGTGCAGGAGAACAGGGGCCTGGAGAGAGCATTTCGGCTCATGGACCCGATCCCACTTCTTCCATGACTTGGGGTTTCATTCGAGCAGCTCTCCAGTGAGCACTAGCAGCACCTGGGCGAGCGATAGCATCAGGCGAGGGGGAGATGACTTCAGCGAGGCAGGATCCCCGGAGTTCAGCAGATTCAGGTGTCCCCTCGGGTATCACACCAGCAGGAGGTCATGCGCTTCAGGAGGTACATCCGACACACTTCTGAGTTCGGATTTTGGCTCTCTTCTTCTTCGACCTCTTTCTGTTGTGTGGTCTTTATGATGTGGATTTTGCTGACTGTTCGCTTGAGCATTTCTTGGCTCTTTTCTTATGGTTTTGGTGTGTGTTTCCCTTTTAGTTTGGGAAGCATTTTGCTTGTTGTATCTTAGTTGGTCTTCTCCGATACCCTTTTGTTTTGGGTTTTCCTTTTTAGGGTAGTTTTGCTTGGTCTTTGATAGACTAGCTTTTGCATGCATTTCATCTTGTACATCTTGCATTTTAGAGCTTCATGTATATAGCAATGAAAATGAGACTATGCTCTCTTTTTTTGGTATGCCCTGCTTATTCATGATGATGCTTGTAGCTTAGGCTCTTTTTGATCACTTGATACATGTTATGAGCTAAGCTATTTTTGCAAATGGTGAACCTGATTAATCAACTATGAAACCCTTAATTTGTTCACCATTGAGATTGGCAACTAGCATGGGTAGGATGTGTTGAGATAACTTGTGCTATCTTTTGTATGCTAGGTTGCTATGTCTCTTGCACTGAGTCATTCACTTGCTTGGATTGTTCATATGTACATTGTGCTTAAAATTTTGATCCAAGTATTAGTGAAATGAAAAGATCGAGATGGGATTGCATGTGTCAGCACATCACGGTATCGGGACTGTTTCTCATTGCATATTTGAGTTAAACTTGAACCGTGTAGTGTAAGACTGAAACTGGTGCTTTAAGCTTCTGATTGCTTTTCTTGCATAGGCTTAGCCCGGTTGAAAAGTTAGGCAATGATCATGCTTTCAACCTCTCGCAATCACATGCTTTAATTTGAACTTGTGTTAATACCGCTGCAAATTTCGATAAAATTTGAAAAATAACACAAGTCTATGCTTCATTCTATTGCATGATGATTGAACTTTGCTAGGGGTAGTTCACCTTTTATACATGAGTTAGCACTTGTTTGATTTCCTGTCTATTCATGCTAAGTGCTATTTTAGTGGTGAACTCCTTTTCAAATGGCTTAAAACTGCTCATATGCTTAAATGTTCATATTTCGTATTCATTTGATCAGTTTGAGCCTTTGCTAGTATTTGTATTGATTGCTACACTTTCAGGGCAGCACCCTTTTGAGCATCTTTTCATTCTGATTGCTATACACTTGAAGTTGTTGCATTGTGCATTTCATGCATTTTTAGCTTAGTGTACATACCCCCAGCTCCGATACACTTCATGGTTACCTTCAATTGGTATCACTACCCTCATATGCTTTTGGTTGATGACCTGTCTTGTAGTTGTGTCAATTGTGTAGAAACATGTCATAACCCCTCAGCATGTTCCCTTTTGTCAAGGGGGAGAAGCTGTTTGCAAGGGGGAGCTTGAGTGTTGGCACAAATGGGAGAGTCTTGCATTTTGGGGAGAGCTTGGAGATAGGGGGAGTTTAGCTCTTTTGGGTTCTTCTTCATTTGGTATCTTTACTCGGTATAGCTCTTTTATGTGTCTCAATTGGTATCCATCTCTTGGTATGGAATGCATCTAGTGTCATGAGCTTTGTGCATAGCTTTTGTGTATAGGCTTGCTTTCAGGGGGAGTCGCTTTTGTCTTGCTGCTTCTCCGCGTGCTCCGAGTGATTGTGCTCCATTTCACCTTGAGCCTTTTCTTTGGGCTTTTTCAATTGGAATTGAACCTTCCTTGTGTTCCTTCAATTGGTACGCTTCGATTGGTTTTCAATTGGTGCGGAGCATGTTTGGCCGTAAGGCATTGGTATCGAGCCTGCTAGTCGTGTTGAGCCGCTTTGCCTCTCTCTTGAGGGACTAGAAGTTTTTGCTTGGTATTTTAGCTGTTTTCACCAATTTATGGCTGCATTTGATTGGTATCAAATCTTCTGCTAGTTGTGTTGAGCCTCTGTGCCTCTATCTTGAGGGACTAGCAGTTTTGCTTCTTAATGCGCTGTTACAGCCTCAATTGGTTTTGAGCCTTGAGCTAGCGGCGTTGAGCCCCTTTTCTGCCTATTTTTGAGGACTAGCTCATTTTTGACTTGGTTGCGTCGAGCCGTTGCCCATGTCTTTGGGAATCAAGTATTTTGCTCTATGTGATCGAGTTTTGCTCTTTGTTGAGTTGTTGCTCCGATCCTTTGCTTGGTCGCGTTGAGCCGTTGCCCATGTCTTTGGGGACCAAGTTTTTCCAGTTTTGGTATCTCAAACCATCTCTTTTGCCTAGTTTTTTGTCAATTCAATCATCAAGGGGGAGAAATCTAGAAACCCAAGTAATTCAATCATCAAGGGGGAGTAACCCATGTGAACCCAAGTGGATAAGTACCTTGGTTTCTTTTGTGATGATTGTTTGACAATTTTTTAGATTGGTTTTCGAGTGCCTTTTGGGATTCATGAAACTCTTGTTTTCACTTAACTCTTCGGTTGTGTGGAGGCTTTGCCCGCTTTTCCCATTTCTTTCAGGACCGAGAGCTTTTATTTGGAGGTTTCATGATCCTTCCTCTCTCAAGTGGCCTTGTGTTTGCTTTTACCTGGCTTTTGGGCACTTGAGTGAGACTTGCCTTCAAACCCTTCCTTTTTGGTTTTATTGTTAGTCAATGCATTCATCAAGGGGAAGATTGAGAATACATATGATGAATGATTGACTTTGGTGAGGAAGGTTTGAGGCTTTTACCTGGTTTAATGTTTATCTGTGTTGGTGTGCGTGTGCAACATGTGTCTCTTGGCTGTGTTGATGTGCACGTGTTGAGCTCGGAGACAGTGGTCTATGGCGAGGTGAAGGTCAAGTTGAGACGTGCCGTGCCGACGGATCGGGTGCGGTGAAGGATGGGCGTGCCGTGCGGCGGACGTGCCATGCCCAGGTACCGAGCGATCAAGGGCGGACGTGAGGCTTGGACTAACGGACCAGGGGCCAGAGGACCAGCTGTGGGAGCTGGCACGTGGCATCGGCAAGCAGGAGCACATGGGGATGTGCGGTGCATCGGCCGAGTCGGGAGGAAGGCGCTGGAGTCGGGTCGCTTGGCGGGAGGTCAGACATGGGCTTGCGTGCGGCGCAAGTGCCGTCGGCCAAGTCAAGAAGGAAGGCGAAGGCATTGTGCCCGACGTGGAGGCTGGACATGCATCGACATCGGTGCCGGTGGTCGGGGTGTGCGAACCACATCCCGTCTACGGTGTGGGTTCGGTAGCTGAGCCTCAAAAAGCTACCATCGACGGTTTCCAGGTTTGGGCCTCAAAACCTGGGGTGGCCGGTTTCTGAGTTTGGGCCTCAAAACTCGGCGTGGACGGTTTCCAGGTTTGGGCCTCAAAACCTTGGCGTGCGGGTTTCCGAGTTTGGGCCTCAAAACTCGGGGTGGACGGTTTCCTGGTTTGGGCCTCAAAACCGGGGGATGGTCCGAAAGGACGGTCGACGCGTGGCAGCGTGGAGAGGCTGGCGCGGCGGCGAAGCTATTCACGAGGGAGGCGCGGCGGTCGACGATGACGGCACGTGGCGGCATCAGGGAGGTCGCGTCGAGGCGAAGCTACCGGATGTGCGGGTGTGGCCATCGGATGAAGATTGACCGGTTTGGACGGTTTTACCCCTGGGGGGTATTTGGGTCGAGTGCTTAATGTAAGGGCACTTTGGTCATTAGGATGTGCGCCTATATATATGAGGGGGCTGCTAGGGCAGCCGTGCCCTTGAACCCGAGGAGGAGGTGTCACTCTCATTTTGTTGTTTGTGAGAGGAGGCTAGGGTTAGGGAGAGTTGGCTCTTGTTCTTGAGCTTTTCGCCATCCAAGCTTTGATCTGCTGGAGTGGCTTGTAGCCCGACACTGAGTGCTTAATGAATCATCCATTCCTCTGAATCCAAGGGTCAAATTAGTGGTGGAATTCATGTTTTGATTTTGTTCTTCGTGTTCTTCGCGTTCTCCTTTTTCTCCACGATTTTCTCCTCCCCCGATCTCCCTCTTCGCTGCGTCTTTTGCGATTCCGTTTGAATCAACTTGTTCTTTGATGTGAGGAGAACATTTCGACCAGAGGAATTCATCTCTACCCTCACGAACAAGTAGATCGAGCCGAAATCGTTTTCGTTCTTCGTTCTTCCCCTTTTACGGTGTTCTTTGGATTTCTCATGGTGTAGTTGGATTGAAGCGATGATATCCTAGGATTAGCTTCCCAACATGTAGAAGAACACTTGGGTGAAGTTTGGTCGCAGCCCCGTTCGATTTGGTGAAGATCCAATCGATTTTGGTTTTGACCCGAGCAGTTTTTGTGCTTTTTGGGAGATCGCGGACAGTCCGCCATATTGGCCGCGGACAGTCCGCCGTAGGCGCGGATAGTCCACCAAGTGAGGCGCGGACAGTCTGGCCATTGGGCTCCAGCCGATTCAGTGGCTGCGCAGCTCGGTTGGTTAGGTCAACAGTGACCGGCGGACAGTCCGCTAGTGTTGGGCGCGGACAGTCCGGTCCTGAGCAGAGTCGTTCCAGCAGCTTTGCTGTTTTTCACGTTTAGCAGGTGGACAGTCCGCCAGGACCCGCGGACAGTTCGGGGTCCTCATCGGACGCGGCTTCGGGCAGGCATCGGACGCTCTTCGTTCACTGTTCATGTGAACCGCGGACAGTCCGGCGTGCAAACCGCGGACTGTCCGGGACCCGTCCAGCAGCTGTTGCAGAACAGTTTGTTTTTGGGTCTTTTGCCAGCGGACAGTCCGGACTCCCAGGCGCGGACAGTCCGCCCTTGACCGGACAGTCCGGCACTAGCAGCTCGGACAGTCCGGGATCCTGCTGAGAGCTGATTTTCAGTGCGTTGGCTCTCCCGGCTTTTCCGCTTCATTTCTGGACTTCTCGTTTGCTCCTAGAGTTCACCTAGGAACCTCTCTACATACCTTTGCTACGCGTTAGCATCGGTATATGGAGGAATCCCGACGTAGCCCTCTATCTACGTTTGGGAGTCGGTTTTTAGGCACGAACTTGACTCGGAGTTTTGTGAGTTATGGTTTGCTCCCTTGTGTGGTGCCTCGCTGTGATCCTAGGGATCATCCACCCTCTTTCTAGGGTCGTGGGCACCACGTTTGAGTCCGAAGCTTTCGGGGTTGTTTTTGTTGGGACAGAGGCCGCAATTTCAAGAACAAATTTTTTAGGCTCCCATTCACCCCCCCCCTCTGGTCGCCTTGCTTTAGCATTTTCGGTCCTTCAGTATAAGGTTAAATCCATCTTCCAAAAGTGGTTGTAGGGAGTTACAATGAGTCTTGCGACTCAGGGCATCGGCTACAACGTTTGGTTTTCTAGGGTGGTAATGCACTTCCAGGTTGTAATCCTTAATCAACTCTAGCCATCTTCTCTGCCTCATGTTCAGCTCTGGCTGGGTGAAGATATATTTCAGACTTTTATGATCCGTGTACACATGGCATAGGTTTCCCATAAGATAATGTCTCCATATCTTGAGTGCATGCACGACGGCTGCTAATTCCAAATCACGAGTGGGGTAGTTCTCTTCATGCGGTCTCAACTGGCGGGAAGCATAAGCGATAACTCTTCCATTCTGCATGAGTACACACCCAAGTCCAATCTTGGACGCGTCGCAAAACACATCAAAAGGTTCCTCCAAGTTTGGCTGAGCCAACACAGGTGCAGAAGTCAACATCGTTCGCAGAGTGCGGAAGGCTGTTTCGCACTCAGGAGTCCATTCGAACTTCTTATTCTTCTGCGTCAGACGGGTCATAGGCTTGGCTATTCTTGAAAAATCCGGAATAAACCGACGGTAATACCCGGCCAAACCTAAAAAGCTGCGAACCACAAAAACACTTGTGGGCGCTTTCCAATCCATAACCTCTTGTACCTTAGAGGGGTCCACGGAGATTCCTTCCTCCGAAAGGATATGACCAAGAAAAGGTACCTTCTTCAACCAAAACTCACACTTACTGAACTTGGCATACAACTTGTGCTCTTGTAGTCGGGTTAAAACAACTCGGAGGTGCTCAGCATGATCCTTCTCATTTTCAGAGTATACCAAGATATCATCGATGAACACTACAACAAACTTATCCAACTCTGGCATGAAAACCGAATTCATCAGGTACATGAAATGTGCCAGTGCATTGGTTAATCTGAAGGACATAACAAGATACTCATAGAGTCCATATCTGGTGGAGAAAGCTATTTTTGGTATGTCCTCTCGTCTAATCTTGATCTGATGGTATCCTGACCTCAGGTCAATCTTGGAGAACACTCTTGCTTTGGATAACTGATCAAACAAGACATCGATTCGAGGTAAGGGGTACTTGTTCTTTATGGTTACTGCATTAAGCGGTCTATAATCCACACACATCCTCAGAGTTTTATCTTTCTTCTTCACAAAGATAGCGGGACATCCCCAAGGTGATGAACTAGGACGTATCAAACCCTTATCCAAAAGCTCTTGCAACTGAACCTTAAGCTCTGCTAACTCCTTAGCGTGCATTCTATACGGTCTTCGAGATATGGGTGCCGTTCTAGGGATTAACTCTATAGCGAACTCCTCATCCCTATCAAGCGGTAATCCCGGCAACTCATCAGGAAAAACATCCAGAAACTCACATACTATCGAAATCTCAGCTATCTGCTTTGCTGTGATATTGAACAACACTCCAATCTCGTGGGGGTTTCGGGGTAGCTTGAACCGAAAGGTAGACCCAATGCGAGGGCTAACCATAGAAACTACTCGTTCTACAACATCAAGGTTGACCTTCCAGAGTTTCATCCAACCCATACCTAAGATCACATCCAAACCTAGACCAGGAATGACGATGGGGTCCACTATGGCCTTCTTATCCCCAAAGGTCATTTCCACTCCTTTAGCCATTTTACGCATGGAGAGAACAGCTCCGGCAGAACTTATCTGATATCCCCGGTCTAACTCTACCAACTCAAGATTACTCCTTAAAATAAAGTTTTCACTTATGAAAGAATGCGATGCTCCAGAATCAAACAGCACAACGGCGGGGTATTGATTAACAAGAAACGTACCAGCGATAACAGGCTCTCCTTCTGGCACTTCTTCCACAGTGGTGTGATGCACATGACCTGCACGAGGTGGAGGCTGGGCGTACTGCTTCTTTGGGCGAGGGCACTGACGCGACAGGTGTCCAGTCTGGCCGCAATTGTAGCATGGGCCAATCACATATGGGGTCTTGGGACCTCCTGCACTTCCTGCTTTGTTCTTGTTCTGCATCATGGGAGCAGTGTAGGGCTTTTGATAACTGGGACGGGTACGGTTGGTGGTGATCTTTTTGTGCGGGGGTCGGTATCTTGCTCCTGTGATAGGCGGGCGATACGGGGCACGTGCTCCGAAAGGGGTCTTCTGCTGAGATGAACCTCCTTCATTTGCACGACGGCGCGTCTCGGTTGCCAGCCGGCTGTCGTTATCCTCTTGATTTAGGCAATCACTGATGAAGTCGCTAAAGCTGGTGCGGTGAATGTTGCCCATCTTGGAAAGCATGGCGGCACTCATGCCGCGCTTGAAGCTTGCAATTGCGGATACATGGGTGTATGCCGAGTCTCTTAGTGATGAGTGATTGTCAACGGGTTTGATCGCAGGTTCTTTGTCTTGTGTTGTGCAGGTGTCGAGCACGGAGACAGTGATCGAGGGCAAGGTGAAGGTCAAGTTGAGACGTGCCGTGCTGATGGACCGGGTGCAGTGAAGGATGGGCGTGCCGTGCGGCGGACGTGCCATGCCGATGAACCGAGCGGTGAAGGGAGGACGTGAGGCTTGGACTGAGGGACTGGAGTGCCTGAGGATTAGCTGTGGTGGCTGGCAGCCTGGGACAGCGACGAGCGAAGACTTGCGGGGCACGGTGTTGCTCGGGTCGAGGACCTGGGGACACGTGTCGGTGGATGGGGTGCACGGGCGGTGCATCCCCTCTACAGCTCCGGTTTGGTGGTTGAGCCACAGAAAAACCACCGGTGGACGGTTTCCAGGTTTGGGCCTCAAAACCTGGGTGCTGAGGGTTTCCGAGTTTGGCCACAAAACTCGGGTTGAGGACGGTTTCCGAGTTTGGGCCTCAAAACTCGGGCGCGGCGGGTTTCTGAGTTTGGGCCACAAAACTCTGGCGTTGGAGGCTGGTTTCCCGGTTTGGGCCTCAAAACCGGGGGATAGCTGGAAAAGGCTGGTTTCCCGATTTGGGCCACAAAACTGGGGGTGCAGAGCGAGGGCGGCACGTGGCGGCAATCGGAAGGTTGCGTGGAGGCAACGCGGATGAGTTGTGCAGGCGTGGCCGTCGGATACACCTACCACCGAGTTGGTCCAGAATAACCCTAGGGTTTAGTTGGTTCGCTCTGTAATTGGATTAGAGAGGGGTAGAGTAGGAATTGTACTTAGGCTAGAATTAGGATAAGTAGTCGGGGAGACACACTCCTCCCCCTATCTCAGTCATTTGCTCTTTCGCACTTAGGGTTTCCTGCTCTCCCACCCCTGCTGTAGCTAGCTGAGATCCGCAGAGAGACTCACCTCTGTGTACTGTTGATTTTGAGGAAGTGAGGCCGTAACCTCATTGTCGTAGCGTGTGTTTGCGCTACAGTTGCAAATTCGTGCTTGTGTTTTGCGTTTTGTTTGTGTTCTTCGCGGAATCCTTTTCTCCATGATTTTCTCGTTGCTTGATCTCTTTGCTTGGTTCATCTTTTGCGAATCCGTTTGAACCAAGTTGTTCTAGATCGTGAGGCATTCTTTCCACCGAAGGAATTCACCTCTAACCTCACGGTATAGGAGATCGATCGATTTTGGTTTCGGGTCAACTTTTTCTCCCTTTCCTGAGATTCTTCAATTCACTGATTTGGAGATAGGTTCGAGCCATGATCTCTTAGAGATAGCTCACTATACTCCTTGTGACTCTACTCACCAAGTTTGAACCCTAGAGGTTTCGTTTTGGGTGAGAACGAGTCAAATTGGTGAACGAACTGTTGTTTCGCGGAGTGATCGGACGCAGGGTCGGGCTGACCGGACGCTCACTCAGTGCGTCCGGTGGTTGAATGCCACGTGCAGTCTTCCTGTGACTCGACCGGACGCTGGATCTCTCGCTCGACCGGACGCACTCCTTCCACTGTTCATCGCTTGCGCTTTCTTCTGACCGGACCCTCGAGGAACAACCGGACGCTAGCAGTCAGTGCGTCCGGTCCAACACAGAGAGCACCAAAATTGGATTTCATCTGACCGGACGCGTCCGGTGCACCTTGACCGGACGCAGGCAGAGTCTGGTCAGTACTGGTTTTGCGCGTTTTCATCCACAGTTTGCTCGTCCGACTTCCGATTTGAGATCCGCTTGTTGTGTTGGAATCCTGACTTTGTGCTCTTCAGAAATTGGGCTTCTCGCCTTTCAAAAAGGCCTGAATCCCCCTCGCATTGCTCGGGGGAGGTTGAGGTTACCCAAAGTTCATCCTGTCACTAGTTGACCTGCGTGAACTTGGGGGAGGGAATCTTTGTGGTGCCTCGCTGTGATCCTAGGGATCATCCGCCCTCTTCCAAGGGTCGTGGGCATCACGTTTTCGGTAGTAGCTCTTAGAGGTTGTTTTTGGGACTCTTGGCCAAAGTTTTTAGAAGAAACTTTATGGGCTCCCATTCACCCCCCCCCCTCTGGTCGCCTTGCTTTTGCATTCTCGGTCCTTCAATTGGTATCGGAGCAGGTTAAGGATCTTCCACCTTAGCCGGTTCCAGATCCACCGAAGGCGACATGGATTGCGGCGTGGGCAAACCGCCATTTTTCAATGGGACGAACTATGCGTATTGGAAGATACACATGTCGGCCTATCTGCAGAGTTTGGGTGCTTCCATTTGGGATATTTGCAACTCTGCCGATTACGTGGTCTTGGCTGCTCGTGTCACTCAGCGTCAGATCGATGAGCACGATGCCAATAGCCGAGCCCGTAATGCTCTCTTTTCATGTTTGAGCATGGGAGAGTTTGATCGCGTTTCTCACCTCGCTACAGCTCGGGAGATTTGGGCCACCCTCATGCGCTTCCATGAGGGAACCTCTCAAGTCAAAACCTGACTCTACGAGTCATTCAAGCGAGAGTATGAGAACTTTTGACATCAGCCTGGCGAGAGCATAGAAAGTTTATTCACTCGCTTTTAGGTGATTGTCAACAGGATGAGGGCTAACAAGGAGCAGTTGCCTTTCGACGATCATGAGAGAGCTTTGAAGCTTTTGCACACTCTTGATCGGTCGGTGTGGGATTCCAAGGTTCAGGCAATCATCGAATCGCCTAACTATGAGACCCTCACGTGCGACGAGCTCTTCAGTAAGCTCAAGTCCAGTGAGATTGACGCCATGGCGAGGGCTTCTTATGAGAATCCTTCTGGCCCGACTATGGCTTTGATTTCTGGCTCTTCTACTAACCCCTCTGCTGGCTTTGCACTTTCTTCTCTCTTTTCTATCACAAAGGATCAGCTGGAGTCTTTGGGAGACGAGGAGTTGGCTTTGCTTGCCAACCGGTTCACGCAGTTTCACAACAACCGCATGAACCGTCGCCATGGAGGAGGACGCTCAGGATGCTATGAGTGTGGCGATCCCGATCACTTCATCGCCAACTGCCCCAAGAAGAACAAGCATTCGGGGAACGGCGATCTTGGGCACAAGTACGACTCCAAGCGCAAGGAGAAGCACGTCCCCCAAGGCGCAAGAAGAGGGGCAGCTTTGACAAGGAGTACATCAAGAAGAAGTACTTGGAGAAGGCCCAGGCTGAGTGTTGGTAGTTCTTAACTTCACTAAAGATAGAGCTAGGCACTATCCCTGGTAATAGCCCAGAAATGCTTGTTGGCACTTGCTAATGTTGTCACTTGGAGTAGACTATGGAGTCTATTCCTGGCAACGGTGTCAGAAGTGCTTGAAGCAAGTCCAGTCACTATACCTAAAGGAGTGAAGCTAAAGCAGCTGTCTACTAATGCCAAATGGGGTTGTCAATCCCGACACTAGTAGGAGCTAGCTAGTGAGAATGCAATCTACAAGGAGGAGATTCTGCAAGCGCACAGAACTATTGGTTGTAGCACTTCGCCCGTGAGTACCAGGTGTCGATTTATTTGATCCCAAGGGAAGGCTATGGTGGTGGATGAGTTGAGTCAAGGAGGGGACGAGAGTCGAAGAAAAGAGAAAAGGAAAAGGGGAGAAGAAAGGCTAGAAAGAATATGGATGGCTAGGTAAGGATGAAGGGAATGGCTAAGGTAGGGTGGATAGATAGGTAGGTAAGGGTATAGGGTAACTAAAGGATAACTAATGATAACTAAGATAACTAACCTAGGTAACCCCTAAGCAAGATAACTACAAAGCAAGATAATGACGAAGCAGGGCAGGCAAAAGACAATAAAGCAGCTAAGTTAAGTATAGTTTTAGTCCTATCTTGTCAAGTATCGAGGCGTACTAACCTTTACCACTTACTTAGGTTGAACGCTAGCACAACGAGCCTTACTGTTAAACTGGGCCAACTACTTGGTGGAATTCAAGGCGCACAGGGCTGTCACCACCTGCTTGCTACCACAACTATCCGGGGGTCCAGCCGTATCTGAAGGTAAGTCTATAACTAAGCACCACGCCTAATTATATTCTAACTATCTCTATCTTGGCCTAGAATAGAGACACCCTTGCGGACGTCAGAGCAAATACTTGACTTAATAAGATAAACACTAAACTAACTAAGCAACCTATTGGCAAAGATCAAACACTAAGCTCACTAGAGATTAACTACTATGGCTAAGTGAATTGAACTGTAGGATAGCTAGGCACTCAAGCAATCAATCAAGTATAGCATATAGCACTCAATACTGATAAGTAGAGTAAAGTAATACTTGAAATGAAAGTACTAGAATATAGTAAAAGCTTGAGTAACGAGAGCAATACCTGAACTAGAGATGAAGGAAGACTCTTCCCAGCTCCAGAACCAATCACTTGCACGCCTCTGCTCTTGAGCTAAGCCTTGAGCAGCGCTACCGCGAGGGCGAAGATGCCTTGCTCAACTAGCTACCTACTTCCCTAAGCTCTCTAAGCTTCTAACCTAACTCTCACTTCTCTAGCTTGGAGTTGCTTTGCTTGGAATGGTACCAATGGAGAGGTGCCTCCAGGGAGTATTTATAGCTTGAGAAGTGAGGGGGGGGGGGGGGTACTTATAGTGGGCGGCCACCCGACCTATGGTTAGGTCAGGTGGCGGGCGCCACAAGCAACTGGCAGCCGCCAGTGTCCTGGCCACTGGATGCACCGCCCTTGATCCAACGGCCTCCAGGAGTTTGTTCGAGGCGGTTTGGGGATTGGTTCCATGTCCTAGCAACCGCCCATCAGCCTTGATCCGTGTCACTTCATCCTGAGCCGTCCGATGCCACTGACCTAGTGACCAAGGGCCAAGATTTGGCCCTGGGGAGGTCACACGGATTGGTGACGTGGCAGGGAGTGAAGATGGGCCAACCCAAGTGGCGGGCACCACTTGGAGCAAGCGGGCGCCACCCCTCTTCGGCCCATTTGGGCTCTGCCGAGTGGGCTTGTCTCCTGGTGGGTCAAAATGTCCAAATTTGGCTTAAATCCTGCATTCAAATAGAATTCTATGGACATGTGGAATTCGGTTAGTTTGAAACCTATTTGACTACATTTCATGCCTTTTTGGTGGACTTTAGGGTCAAATGTTGACGGTAAAACAGGGGTTTAAGGACCGTCAACAAGCTCCCCCAAGCTAACCTGTTGCTCGTCCTCGAGCAACAATGCGGTTTAAGCATTAAGCAAGAGATAGATAGCAAAATTAAAATGTATGCAAGTGCATATTGTATAGTGAGAAATAACTTAGCATATATCATGAATCATAGCAATGTGGGGCTTATAGATTTTCACTTCAAACATGCAAGAGTGAAATAAAGCAGTAGATAGGAAACTTTTATCTTGCTTAGGTGTGACTAGGATTTTGTCTGGAGGTTTTTTCAAGGTTTTAAAAGATAACAACTTGCTTAAGTCCTCTTAGATCACTCAATCACTCAATGGTGTTTAAATCCTCACATAGGCCAAAATGTAGCCTTTCCTATTTGTAAAGAATGATATGTGGAGCTATAGGTAGGCTAAGAACCATGAGCAAATTGCTGATGTTTATTGCTAAGTTAGACACTCAGATCACAAGGAGCAGCAAATCATAAAAATTGATCAAGATGTGCATGTGTGGTTATGTGGAAGTGTATAGAGAGACATTTCATAATCCTTCCTAGTTGATTTTCTGGGGTCTAGAGCTAATGATAACTTTTTTTTTGGATACAAAGTGAGTGGACAAAAGATGTGTCCTCACACTTTCTTAGTACATAGTCCTCTCTTGAGCTACTTTGCTCTTTTTTTTGGATACAGTGTGAGTAGACAAAAATGTGTCCTCACATTTTCTAGGACATAGTCCTCTTTTGAGCTAATTTGCTCAATAGCTTTTTCTCTCTCTTTTTTTAGCTCTAGAATTCCCCAGATTATCTATAGGAAAGGATTTTTGAAATGAATAGGGAAAGGGAGAGAAATGCTTATTCCCAGTGTAGGAATAAGCATAAGGCTAGCAATGGGATGTTTGGCAGGGTATTGCATATCTCCAGTGTAGAGACTAAGCAATTTATTTGGTGGTTGCAAACTTCCGGAGTGGATAGTACGCAATTTATGGTGGGTGTACATGTATCTTGATTCAAAAGTTATGATAAGCTTCTCTACTAAGATCTATGAGGCCTAACAAAGCTCAACACAAACAAAGCTCTATGTGGTTTTGACTAATGACTAACAAATATTTGGCTCGTGGTGGGATGGGATAAAATCTAGGAGGAACTTTTAGCAAGGTTTTCATAATTTTTTAAAAAAATTCTCCAGATTAGGTCCAAATTTCACCTTAACAGGTTTAAAGAATTACTCCATTTCTTACTAACTTTACTCACTAAGCATGATTTTAGTTAAAGCATGTGCAACCCACAAAAGCTATAACTTAGATAATACCAGTTATTCAAACCATAGCAATAGCATTTGCATGACATATTTCAAATCTTATTCAGGTTTCAACATGTTTAAGCAGATTTTATCAATATTATTCATGGATGGATACTTAGGCAAGCATATGACATTCAAAAAGATATAGAATTTAAGAACTGAATGTAAAGGGTAGGCTGGAGACATACCTTATTGGAGCGGGAGTCTCCCCCAAGCTGGCTTCTTGCTTGGTGAAAGGCCTTCTTCTTCTCAGTCGGAGATCTTGTTCTCATTTTTATTAAAAGGGAAACTATCTAATGTTGTGAAAAGGGAAACTATCCTATGATATTATTCTAACTAAGTTAACATATACCTATGCATATAACTAATGATAACTGATTTTTTTAGTTGCATGCATGGCATATGTTATTTATTTGAAAAGGGAAATAAAAATTAAAAGTAAACCATACCTTAGGTCCATGGAGTTTCATCCTTATTGGGTGGATCTTCTTCCTTGGGCACTTCTTCTCTTAGTACTCCATCTGGTTCTTCTTCTTTTGGCACCTCTCCCTTGTTATGTGATTCACACAACTTAGGAGGAGGTGGTTCTTTCTTTCTGTTCCACCTTGTTCCTGGGAGCCTCTTCTTGGTATGAATGGGCTTTGTTACCTGCATGTTAGCGGCATATGCGGGACCACGGGAGAAGGAGAATATTTCCTTCCTCCCTCCTAATGTCATATGAATTTTATCAGTCCCGACATATATGCAAGCATTAACAGTATTCAAGAAGGGTCTACCCAAAATTAAAGGCACATCTTTCCTATTTCCCATATCTAGTATTATGAAATCAGCAGGAGCATAGGAGCCTCTAATATGAATAGGTAAATCATTAACTATTCCTTTTACATTGAAAGTGGATTGATCAGCTAGCACAATATAGGCAGATGTGGATGACATGGGTGGAAAGAATGAGTTTTCATAAAAATCTTTAGACAGAATGTTCACACACGATCCTAAATCACACATGGCATTTTTAAAGACTTTACCAAAGATTGAGCATCTAATTATGGGACTACCAGGATCACCCTTTTTAATAGTCATGGTTTGATCTTCATAATAGTTAAAATATTTAATTTCAACCATATTAGCAGTTTCCATGTCAGGTTTAGCAGGAATTTTACCAGATTCAAAAGATGGTATGATAGCAGCAAGTTGAGCTAATTGGGTTTCTAGCATCTTATTAAAGCTAAGTTGATTTTTCAGAGCAGATGAGAAATCTTCCAATTTAGCATTTATTTTTTCAAGAATTTTATCATTCGCCATTAATTTCTCTTTCAAGTAATCAGTAGTTTTACCTTGTGAGTAAACTAAATTTTTTAAGAATGAGAGACTATCAGAATTATGAAAATTAGAGCGAGGGAATGAATTGTTACCTTGAGAATTGGAGTGATGATTCCATCCTTGATTTGGTTGACGGAAACCATTGTTGTTGTCGATGAAGTTCAAATCTTCATGTAGCTCAGGGCAGAAGTTCCCAGAATGTCCGGTTTCTCCACAGACTTCACAAGTCATGTAGGATTCCAGAGATTGGACACTCTCTTGTTGGTTCATCTTCTCACAGCTGTCCAGCTTCTTTGCCAGCAGGTCCATCTTGGCCATGATCATGTCAGCTTCCTTAAGGGAATGCATACCTCGCTTACGGGGCTATAGCCTCTCGTCATTCCATCCTTGGTTTGACACCATCTTCTCTATGAAAGCCTTAGCATCTGGGACATTCAAAGAAAAGAATGCACCGCCGGTGGTGGCATCCAAATGGCTTCTAGAGAGAGGGGTTAGGCCATGGTAGAAGTTCTGGATCAAGAGCCAGTCCTCCATACCATGGTGCGGACAAGCAGCAACATACTCTTGCAACCACTCCCAAGCCTCGGGAATAGATTCCTCGGCTTGTTGCGTAAGGCTAGAGATTTTGTTGCGCAGAGCATTCGTCTTGCCCATAGGAAAGAATTTAGCGAGAAAGGCATTGGAACACTTGTCCCATGTGTCTACAGCGTTGCGATCAGTATAGAACCATTGCTTCGCTTTTCCTAGCAAAGAGAAAGGAAAGAGACGAAGACGGATGGCTTCTTGGGTTATCCCCTTAATGGTGAAGGTGCCGCAAATCTCCAAGAACTGTTGGAGGTGAGCATTGGCATCCTCATGAGCCTTGCCACAGAATGGGCTAGCTTGGACCATCGTGATCAGAGCCGGTTTTAACTCAAAATTGAGGTTGGCATCAATCACGTCTGGTCCCGTCGCTATATTAGCGGCAGAAGGAGCAGAGAATTCACAAATGGCTTTGTTGGCCATCACGAAGATAGAACGAGATAAGAAAGAAAGAAGTTGAAAAAGATGAAGGAAAAAGATAAGAAGAGTCAAAGAAAGAAAGAATGGGTTAGGATGGGATTCGCTAAGCGGGAGCTTAAGAGAGGATAAATTCGACACGGACTCAACCGATACACCGATTGCCTTCCCCGGCAAAGGCGCCAGAAATGCTTGTTGGTAGTTCTTAACTTCACTAAAGATAGAGCTAGGCACTATCCCCGGTAACGGCCCAGAAATGCTTGTTGGCACTTGCTAACGTTGTCACTAGGAGTAGACTATGGAGTCTATTCCCGGCAACGGTGTTAGAAGTGCTTGAAGCAAGTCCAGTCACTATACCTAAAGGAGTGAAGCTAAAGCAGCTATCTACTAATGCCAAACGGGGTTGTCAATCCCGACACTAGTAGGAGCTAGCTAGAGAGAATGCAATCTACCAGGAGGAGATTCTGCAAGCGCACAGAACTATCGGTTGTAACACTTCGCCTGGGAGTACCAGGTGTCGATTTATTTGATCCCAAGGGAAGGCTAGGGTGGTGGATGAGTTGAGTCAAGGAGGGGATGAGAGTCGAAGAAAAGAGAAAAGGAAAAGGGGAGAAGAAAGGCTAGAAAGAATATGGATGGCTAGGTAAGGATGAAGGGAATGGCTAAGGTAGGGTGGATAGATAGGTAGGTAAGGGTATAGGGTAACTAAAGGATAACTAATGATAACTAAGATAACTAACCTGGTGTTGACACTTACTAACGTCGCTACCAAGAGTAGAGATAAACTCTATCCCCGGCAACGGCGCCAAAAATGCTTGTTGGTATAAATTAACGCACACTCTACTTTATCCGCAAGCGCACAGATAACGTCTACCGATGTAGCACTTCACCGGATGTAACCCAGTTTTAATATCGAACCCAAAGGAACGGATAGCAGTAAGTCTTAAGTGTTTAACCCCTGAGTGGCTAACAAGGACGAAGAATCTCGAAGTGTAGTGGGGATCACTAAGGTTATCTAAATCCAACTTAAGATATGTTTATTATTCTTAATGGGGAATTGCCATAAAAGGTCACAAACAGAGTATGATTCTTTTATGCAAATGTATAATCCTACCGAGCCTACACACGGGTAGTGGACTATAGAAGAATCAACAAGGCTATAAGAGTCACCCTTGCGAACTACCACTTCAACCGGCGTTATAGGAGGCATTTATGATGAGCTATCAAGTCTAAGCACCACGCTTACACTATCCAACTACTCTAACTCTAGCGCATCTAGAATTAAAGCACTCAAAAGAGTCACAAACCTTAAGAATAATAAGAACAATAGCTCAAGCTTAAATATAGATGTCGATTACCGAAACAATCGTTGAAGCAAGTTGATGATGAACTTGAATCCACAGGTACAAGATGAAGAAGTTGATCCGACAGACCGGAGCTTCCTCTTGATCTCTTCCTCTCTCTCTATCTTCTAATTCTTGAATAAGATTAGGTTCTAATCCTACTAGAAGGGTATCTAATCTTCTACTTGATAGCTGGCTCTTGATTACAACTAGATGAACTAGATCTAATTCTAGATGAACTAGAAGAGTTTCATCTAGAGGGACCTCTACTTCTACATTGGAACCATAGTTTCTGATGTGGAGATGAATAATGAAGAGGGAGATGCCTGGAGAGGGGGGTCAGGGGCTGTATTTATAGCCCGGAGCGTGGATCGTGAGCCCTTGGATCAAACCGACTTCGGGGTATGGTCGAGATGCATCTAGGGAGTCGGTTGAGGTAGCTTGCAAATGAAGGAACTAGGTGGGCCCAGGGGGTGACCGACCGGTCTCCCTGTGGGACCGGTCGGTCCCACAGGTCAGCCTCCTGTGGTGTCCTTCGTCGTGGTGCTCTCTTGTGTCTCCTGGAGTCTTCTAGAAGTATCCCGACATGGCGGTTGCGTCATCTCCCGTCGGTTTCCTTCTATGGGAAGCTATTGATGCTGATTTCCTGGTTTAGTCCCTGCAGAATCATAATTCACCAAAACTCGTGGAATATTGTTAGTTGAAACCCTAAACCTTTGTTGGTGATTGAATTCATGCCCTTTTCATATTTATTTATCCCATAATTTTGATGGTTAACCAGTGTCAACAATTCCCCCAAGCTTACCTTTTGCTAGTCCCTTAGCAAATATTTATTTGAAACTGTTACTATGCCTTCATAAATAAAAACAATCTTTCTTGATTTGGAGTTAATTATTCTGACTTTCTCATCTTACCTTTAACCATGGAGCTTTTGCCTTTACCTGGATCTTTAAACAATTGAAAGATAGAACAATTAAGTTAAGCATCGTATCTCTAATTCTTTGATCAACCTTCATTCTGGAGTTTTTGTATATATTTTCAAAATAAAGCTCAGAGATTCCTTTGTATGACACTCTCAAATTGCTCTTTTATATTTTATGATTCCTCACTGATGCAATTCTCCTTCTTCTATTGATATATATCTGGAGCTTTAAGAAGTGAAAAGCATATCTTACTAAGTCAAAGTTCAAAGCTTAGGAAGAAAGATGTCATACTCATAGATCAAGACTTTAGAACATTTGAAATTTGTCATCTCTTACTGGCATATTGCAATTAGAGGAACCATGGGCTATCATTCTTTTTCTCATACTTTTACTATATATTTATTTATTTATTTTCTTTTGAGGTAGTCGGACACTTGTCCCTTTTTATTTCCTCCTTTTATACTTTTGCATAGCCCATGCCTCTAACACAATACTACTTCGGAAGAGTGAATCTTTTAATAAAACATTCTTGATCTCTAGAGCATGATAAATTTCTCAACCATAACTTAAAACTTAGAACAAAGCAAGTAGCCTTATCTTATAATCATATTAATGGCTCTAGGTAGGAATTCATGTTATGTCATACAGGATCTCATCATGAGTTTTTAATCTTTTCAAAAAGTAAATCTCCAGAACTCTAGTATCTCTAGGAATTAGATAAACAGCAGCTCAAACCTTTTTATATCATATCTCACAATTATCTAGACTTTGGATCAAGCATTTGCCATCCACAGGTTTTAGGTTTAGAGTTCATTCAGAACAACTTTGTCTAAAACTCAAGAAAATTTAGGTTTAAACATTGAGTACTTAAAAAGGCAGAGCATAAATTTATTATTTAATATGGGCATAGGTTCTTATCCACCTATTATAAAATCTTTATTTAGTTTATAACAGTATTTTATCTTAACTTAATCTAACTAGATTGGACTAATATAAAAGATAGTGATACTTATCGTGATAACTGAGGGTGCTCTCCCCCAAGCTGGATCTTGACTTATACTTTTCCTCAGAAGTCGAGTAGACCGATAATGATTTTTTTGAGTCCTTCTCTTCTTCTCTTCCTGCTGAATTCAAAGATAGACAACACAACTAGTGGAACTTGATTAAGCGTTAGTGATAAATATTCCTCCATTTGTCCGATTGTCTTAAAACTCTTAAAATTATATATGTTCTTTCTTCTCCACTAAGCAGAGTTCAGCAGTGTTTCATAATATTTTTTTAGATTTTATGGTGAGCCTTCATGTGCCCACATATTTTTGTTTGTTTCTTTTTAGGGTGAGCCTTCATGTGCTCACATATTTTTGGTGTTTTGAATTTATTTATGAAAAAACTTAAAAGGGTAGAGATACTTATATGGATACATGGGGGTGCCTTCCCCCAAGCTGAATGTTGATGTAGTCATTTTATAATGTAGCAGACTGGTAGTGGATATGTCCTTCCTTTATTAGAGCTTTGATTGATGTTGAAAGTTTGTTGAGCTAGTGCTCCAACAGTGGATGGAACATTTACTTGTTCGTCAGCTTCTCTTGGTCTTTCAAATCCTATGAAACTCGAATAGACAACAAAACTTGTGGAATAGATTAAGCATTAGCGGTTGGCTACTCAAGCCTTAGTTGTCTAGAATTTCAATAAGATCTCTTTCTCAATATTTTTGTATTTTTATATTTTTATGATGTAAGAGAAAATGCAATAGGATGTATGCATATTTATTATTATTTTTATGCCACCACGGTGAACATTCCTGTGGGTTTTTACACACCATAGAATTATTCACATGGGGCTTTATGGTTTATGATGTAGTGTAACAATTGCAATAGTTTTATTTTCATTTCTAATGCAATACAGAAATTAAAATGTTTATGAATTAAATATGATGATGCAATGATTAAATATGATGATGCAATAAATAACTAAGAATTAAATATGGGAAATATGCAGAAAAGTAAATATGAGGATAACTACCGATTTTACCTTTTGGCGAAGGTTCGGATATTTAGGTCCGACGAACCGGACCTTCCCTTGGTTCGCATCTCCCAAGGTATGTCAGACGTTTGGAAAGTTGTTATTGATTGTACCTCTGAGGTGCAGACTTTTTCTTTCATACTTTCTTGGTCTGAGTCTTCACTTCCTATGGTTCACTGTCTTGAGGTTTTTCTCCTTTCTTTTCTGGGACAGTGTCGATAGCTTATCCTTCGTGATTGGCCTCTCTATTCTTGATAGTTGGTCTTCTTTGGTGTTGAGAGTGGCGTCTTTCACTTCTGTTCTTCTTGAGTGCTTCATTGGGTATGTAGTTGATGAAGTAGCATCGTGCTTTTTCTCCAGGAAAGTGAAAATGGATTTCCTCTTGTAGATGATTGCACTTGTAGCGTAGAGGAATGGTCTTCCTAGGATGAGGTGGATATCGTCTTCTCCCATGTCGAGGATCAACAAGTTTGTGGGGACTTCATGACCTCTAATTCTGACTATGATGTCTTCCATCATTCCTTCTTGTTTATGACTCTTTATATGGTGTCACTCATGTCATTTGTTTGCCCAGCAGTTTGAAGTGAAGCGTTAATTATGGAAGCTGGCAGCATCTTGTTCAGTGTACGTGTTCTTGTAGATCTAGGACCTTCACTCTGTAGAATTTGGGAGTGATAAACTTCTCCATATTTGCTCAAGAGTGTGTCCTGCTCATAAAGACAAGGTAGAGATCAAGTGCATGGGCTCTGTTGGTGGAAAAACACCAACAGAACCAAAAGTTTTGTTTATTCCTCTCTAACCTTAGGTACATTGCACAAGACAAACTTGTTGTTTATGTGTTCTATTTAATCTTAATATGAGTGATAGGATCAAAGAATGAGCATAAAAGTAGCATCTTAAAATATTTAACAGATCAAATTACTTAACCCAAGGAAGGATAATCTATGCATAAGGTGTTGATCTTTTTATAATTGAGAAATATCATCTTCCAAAGGTTAGATGCACAACATTTAAGCTCATTTAGTTAAGGCAGTGAGATTCAAGAGAGTAGAGCTAGGAACAAAGATTAAAGGACTGAACATGTTGAGTTGATTAGGTTGGGTCAATTGAGGTTCAACTTAAACATGTTTAGTTCTTTGTTTATGTTCATACTAGAATCAAGATGAAGCTTTTAAAGAGATGGTTACTTACCTTGAAATATTACTTTGTCATTGGAAAGTGATTGTCCTGAACCACCTTGTGGAAGCTTCTCTTGTCTAGTTGGCTTGTCTTCTCTTGCTCGTCTCATAGTGTGATTGAGAGGAGGAAGATCATAGTGGAATCATCTTTATAGGTATTGACCTTCCTTCTCTTGTGTCGACTTATCAGTGAAGGCGCATTGTTCTTCGAGTATGCTGACTAGAATCCTCTCTCTTTCTTGTCTTAATTCTGTACTTTGAGGATGTAGGGACAGTTCCGTATTCTTCTCTTGTCAACCTTTCTTGTTTTCCTTTAATCATTGGGTTGGCAAGAGACTTGAATTTAGAGCTGCTACTCGAGTGCCTCCATGAGAGTCTTTTGTCTTGTAATGTCTCAACTGAGAATTGTCCTCTCAACAGTGTCTAGATGATGGAGATCTTATCGATTGTTCTTCTTGATTTTTCTAGCTCAGGTACTATCTCTCCATCTTCTAACTCTTGTGGTGCAGTGGCTTCATCCTTTGAGGTCTTCTCTTGGTTCTCTTTGGGTGCTCATAATTGATGTAGTTGTTGAAGAATCAACAAAAAGATCCAAAAGTTGACTTCTCCAGGTCCGGCAAAGATGATAACATTGATGGTGTTCAAGAACGATCTTCCAAGAATGAGTGGTGGATCATATTCTTATTTTCGACTGGGATAGCATCTAGTGGTTTGTATTGATCAAAGCGGTGGGTAGAAGATCAATATGTTTGAAGTTGGTTTTCTCCTTCCTCCCTTTGATTGTGAAACACATCTAGATGACAGAATTGTATCTCCCAGTCTGGCTTGTGATGTAGATGGTCTCCCAACAGCATGTTCATGTGTTTGACTTGTAGATCTTGCTATTGTTGTAGTGGTACCTTCTTGTCTCCCAAGCTAGCTCTTGATTAGAAAAGAGGATAACTTCCCACTTCTTGTCTTGATGTCTTGGACAATGATGGTTGCAGGCATAGGTTGTCTTATATGAGGTAAGTTGCATCCTGTTTGTCATCAGTGTCCAAGCAAGACTCAAAGCTAGGCTAGCACCATTTGTGATCTGAGAGTAGGTTTGTGTGTCTATGGTTTGAGTTTTGGATCTTCAATGTTTAGATCAAACCATGGATGAACAAAATCTCTCTCCTGCGTAATGTTAGTGGATATATACCCGAAGGATTGCAAGAATTTAAAGCATGGGTTGTTGTCCAAAACATATGTATTTTGCATCTATGATAATAAGAAGATGTTTTTAGGATTACTTTAGCATAGACTAGTATTTCATGTGTTAGCTACACTTTAACATGATTTAAGACAAAAGATAACTTGTAGTAGAAGACATAATAAATAAACTTTGATACTCACAGTTCTTTTATCCATGATGAATGAGCTGAGTCTTCATTGTGCAAGAGTTGTTGAAGTTCATTGTACGTCTTGCTTCATCTCCAATGTGAGTTTATCTCCTGGACTTTCCCAAATTGATTTTGAAAGTTTTCCTGCAGGGGTTAGTCCAACAAAAATATCCAATATCTACTATAACATACTATCAGTTCAGAAATCAACCTAGACACCACGTCTAATTTGATCTAGGAAGGCATTTTAACCTAAGCACCATACTTAATTTAAAAGCCTTTAGAGGTAAAATCAGCACACCTTTTAGCTCAAGAATAAAACCAGACACCATGTCTTACTTTAATTCATGAAAACAGTTAAACTAAGCTCCATGCCTAATTTAAAAGGTGTATGATAATACTTCAAAACCAAAGAATATACTATAGCAAATAAAGGTAACATGAAAGCATTGTAGAGGTTTATTCAGATGGTGATGAAAGAGTATGATTAGTATATGAGCATATCTTAAAGGTAGGGGCAACCAACATAGCAACATGGCAAGGAATATACTTAGAAAGCCTGTAATTCAATGTTGCATGATGATTGGTGGGACATACCTTGTATTTATTGTTCCTTCGTTATTTTCTGCTCCAGACCTGGAAAGGTTAGTGACAAGAATACCCGAAGAAATATTTTCATAATTATATTTTTATGCTCTTTACAAGGACAGTGCAGCAAAAAGGTAGGCATAGCTTATAACCAGGTATTATGATGAGGTATAAGGATTCTACTGGTTATAGCTTGTTCATGGGGTAGTGATAGATAAGAGTGGAATTCAAAAAATAACATTCATAAGAATGAAAACAAAAATAATGAAAAGACTGGGACAAAAAAGGAAAAGATAAAAGTATGATTACAAGGTTATACTTAAGACGTAAAATGATCTACCGTTCCCCGGCAACGGCGCCAGAAATGCTTGTTGACACTTACTAACGTCGCTACCAAGAGTAGAGATAAACTCTATCCCCGGCAACGGCGCCAAAAATGCTTGTTGGTATAAATTAACGCACACTCTACTTTATCCGCAAGCGCACAGATAACGTCTACCGATGTAGCACTTCACCGGATGTAATCCAGTTTTAATATCGAACCCAAAGGAACGGATAGCAGTAAGTCTTAAGTGTTTAACCCCTGAGTGGCTAACAAGGACGGAGAATCTAGAAGTGTAGAGGGGATCACTAAGGTTATCTAACTCCAACTTAAGATATGTTTATTATTCTTAATGGGGAATTGCCATAAAAGGTCACAAACAGAGTATGATTCTTTTATGCAAATGTATAATCCTACCGAGCCTACACACGGGTAGTGGACTATAGAAGAATCAACAAGGCTATAAGAGTCACCCTTGCGAACTACCACTTCAACCGGCGTTATAGGAGGCATTTATGATGAGCTATCAAGTCTAAGCACCACGCTTACACTATCCAACTACTCTAACTCTAGTGCATCTAGAATTAAAGCACTCAAAAGAGTCACAAACCTTAAGAATAATAAGAACAATAGCTCAAGCTTAAATATAGATGTCGATTACCGAAACAATCGTTGAAGCAAGTTGATGATGAACTTGAATCCACAGGTACAAGATGAAGAAGTTGATCCGACAGGCCGGAGCTTCCTCTTGATCTCTTCCTCTCTCTCTCTATCTTCTAGTTCTTGAATAAGATTAGGTTCTAATCCTACTAGAGGGGTATCTAATCTTCTACTTGATAGCTGGCTCTTGATTACAACTAGATGAACTAGATCTAATTCTAGATGAACTAGAAGAGTTTCATCTAGAGGGACCTCTACTTCTACATTGGAACCCTAGTTTCTGATGTGGAGATGAATAATGAAGAGGGAGATGCCTGGAGAGGGGGGTCAGGGGCTGTATTTATAGCCCGGAGCGTGGATCGTGAGCCCTTGGATCAAACCGACTTCGGGGTATGGTCCAGATGCATCTAGGGAGTCGGTTGAGGTAGCTTGCAAAGGAAGGAACCAGGTGGGCTCAGGGGGTGACCGACCGGTCTCCCTGTGGGACGATGAAGAGGGAGATGCCGGGAGAGGGGGGTCAGGGGCTGTATTTATAGCCCGGAGCGTGGATCGTGAGCCCTTGGATCAAACCGACTTCGGGGTATGGTCGAGATGCATCTAGGGAGTCGGTTGAGGTAGCTTGCAAAGGAAGGAACCAGGTGGGCCCAGGGGGTGACCGACCGGTCTCCCTGTGGGACCGGTCGGTCCCACAGGTCAGCCTCCTGTGGTGTCCTTCGTCGTGGTGCTCTCTTGTGTCTCCTGGAGTCTTCTAGAAGTATCCCGACGTGGCAGTTGCATTATCTCCCGTCGGTTTCCTTCTATGGGAAGCTATTGATGCTGATTTCCTGGTTTAGTCCCTTCAGAATCATAATTCACCAAAACTCGTGGAATATTGTCAGTTGAAACCCTAAACCTTTGTTGGTGATTGAATTCATGCCCTTTTCACATTTATTTATCCCTTAATTTTGATGGTTAACCAGTGTCAACACCTGGGTAACCACTAAGCAAGATAACTATGAAGCAAGATAATGACGAAGCAGGGTAGGCAAAAGACAATAAAGCAGCTAAGTTAAGTATAGTTTTAGTCCTATCTTGACAAGTATCGTGGCGTACTAGCTTTTACCACTTACTTAGGTTGAACGCTAGCACAACGAGCCTTACTGCTAAACTGGGCCAACTACGTGGTGGAATTCAAGGCGCACAGGGCTGTCACCACCTGCTTGCTACCACAGCTATCCGGAGGTCTAGCCGTATCTGAAGGTAAGTCTATAACTAAGCACCACGCCTAATTATATTCTAACTATCTCTATCCTGGCCTAGAATAGAGACACCCTTGCGGACGTCAGAGCAAATACTTGACTTAATAAGATAAACACTAAACTAACTAAGCAACCTAATGGCAAAGATCAAACACTAAGCTCACTAGAGATTAACTACTATGGCTAAGTGAATTGAACTGTAGGATAGCTAGGCACTCAAGCAGTCAATCAAGTATAGCATATAGCACTCAATACTGATAAGTAGAGTAAAGTAATACTTGAAATGAAAGTAATAGAATATAGTAAAAGCTTGAGTAACAAGAGCAATACCTGAACTGGAGATGAAGGAAGACTCTTCCTAGCTCCAGAACCGATCACTCGCACGGCTCTGCTCTTGAGCTAAGCCTTGAGCAGCGCTATCGCGAGGGCGAAGATGCCTTGCTCAACTAGCTACCTACTTGCCTAAGCCCTCTAAGCTTCTAACCTAACTCTCACTTCTCTAGCTTGGAGTTGCTTTGCTTGGAATGGTACCAATGGAGAGGTGCCTCCAGGGGGGTATTTATAGCTTGAGAAGTGAGGGGGGTACTTATAGTGGGCGGCCACCCGACCTAGGGCTAGGTCAGGTGGCGGGCGCCACAAGCAACTGGCGGCCGCCAGTGTCCTAGCCACTGGATGCACCGCCCTTGATCCAACGGCCTCCAGGAGTTTGTCCGAGGCGGTTTGGGGGTCGGTTGCATGTCCTAGCAACCGCCCATCAGCCTTGATCCGCGTCACTTCATCCTGAGCCATCCGATGCCACTGACCTATTGACCAAGGGCCAAGATTTGGCCCTGGGGAGGTCACACGGATCGGTGACGTGGTAGGGAGTGAAAATGGGCCAACCCAAGTGGCGGGCGCCACTTGGAGCTGGCGGGCGCCACCCCTCTTCGGCCCATTTGGGCTCTACCGAGTGGGCTTGTCTCCTGGTGGGTCAAAATGTCCAAATTTGGCTTAAATCCTGCATTGAAATAGAATTCTATGGACATGTGGAATTCGGTTAGTGTCAAACCTATTTGACTACATTTCATGCCTTTTTGGTGGACTTTAGGGTCAAATGTTGATGGTAAAACAGGGGTTTAAGGACCGTCAACACTGAGCAGCACGCGTTCTTCGCCACGCTCAGCGACGTCGATGGCTCGGATGACGACTCCGCTTGCTCAAGCGACGACGAGTCCGAGAAGATGAAGAGGGTCGAGGACAAGCTGAACGACCTCTGATTCTTCGCCGACGACGACGGCCTCTGCACCATGGCGCTCGACGGCGAGTTGGTGAACTCCCCTCGGAACGACGACGACGACGACACCTCCTAGGTATCTCTCACCTACGACGATCTCTCTGCTGAGGTTGAGAAACTTACTGCTGCCCTCCTTAGTCAAGATAAGCTGCTTAGGCGTGCTGCTAGAGAGCACAAGGAGTTTAGGCAGAAGTGGGAGGACACAGTGAAGGAGCTTGAGTTCGCTCGGTCCACCGTGGTCGTGTCGGAGGAGAGTGAGTGCGAGTCATGCACCAAGCACATGACTGATCTTCTCACCTTGAGGAGTAAGTATGCTGCTTTGGTTGGAGAGCTGGATGAGCTGAAGGCTAGACCTTCCTTGTTGGGTGCGTGCAAGACTTGTCCTGTCTTGCAATCCGAGTTGGCAGAAAAGAATGCCAAGATTGAGTCCTTAGAAAAGGCCAACTCGGGTAGCACTTGTGTCATGAGGTGCGCTTTGTGTGAAGGTTTGGAGATGGAGATTGCCAATGTGAAGCATGGCAAGATGCAAACCGAGGAGGAAAACACATACCTTCGGACCATCTTGTCATGGGTCTCTTGTGGTGAGCCACAGCTCAGGATGATGATCTCCCAATTCAAGCGAGCTGCTGGAGGTCCTGGTGTAGGATTTGCTCCGGGTGTTGATCTTTCCGCTTTTGGGAAGATTGGAGAGTCGAGTGGTCTGAACCCAAGTGAGAAGCCCAACTCCACCACTACTCCCAAAGTGACCAAGCTTCCACCCAAAGAGCCTGCCAAGCCTACCACCAAGGGTGGGGTATTTGAGGAACCCCCGAGAGCTCCACCTAAGAACCAAGTGTGGGCACCCAAGCCAAACCACCTCAATTACAAGCTTGACACAATGCCACCCATCCAAGAGGAGTGCTTGCCACAGAAGGGCAAAGTGAACCATACCCACAGCCCAGTGTACCAACAACACCTTTTGCGTGCGGTGAGGTACCAGTGTGACTTCTGTGAGAGAGATGGTCACTTGAGTGAGTTCTGTTTTCGGCGCAAGAGAGAAGCACGCCGTGCTCGGGAGATGGACAACCCGGACATGTATCACCCTTTCCATGGTGTGCATGTGCTGAACGACCAGAGGAGAGCTGCTAGGCCCAGAGGTCCAGAATCTCAAGTTCCCGGGCCTAGGCAGAGGAGAGCTCCGAGGAGAGAGGCTAGGCCTAGAGGTCCAGAACCTCAAGTTCCTAGGCGTAGGCCTCGTAGAGAGCGTGCCCGGCAGGAGCCTGCAGTTGTAGGCTATGGACCCCGTGGCGGTGGCTTTGTAGTTGAGCGCTTTCCCCCACCGCGTTTTGAGTATCGTGGTGAGCGCTCCTTCCCTAGCGGACCACGTTTTCCTGTACGTGGTGATCGCTACCCCCGTAGTATGGCTAGGAATGGTTTTTACACTGACCGTTCTTTAGAGCAGCCGGCCCAACATTGGTATTCTTCTTACTTCACTAACCCCAGTGTTGGACCGTATGCTCACCCTATGTCTTTTTATTGATGTAGGTAAGATGGTTGGAGGACATTTGGTTGGTGGATTCCGGTTGTTCGAGGCACATGACTGGAAATGCCAAGTGGTTCTCCAGCCTTAGCCCTGTTGCCAAAAAGGAGTATATCACCTTCGGCGACAATAGTAAAGGTAAGGTATTGTCTCGCGGGTCGGTGCGGGTTAATGAGCATTTTGTGTTGTGCGATGTTGCTCTTGTTTCTAACCTGCATTTTAATTTGCTTTCTGTTTCGCAACTTTTTGATGATGACTATGAGATTCGTTTTAAACCGAATCTTAGTCGGATTTTAGATCCTCAGGGCAATCTTGTATGTTTGATTTCTCCCTTTGGGAAAGTCTTTCGCGTGAATTTCTCGGAGTTGTTTGGTGTTTCCCGCTGTCTTTTGGCTAGTCCTTCTTCCTCCGATCTTTGGAAGTGGCATAGGAGGCTCGGTCATTTAAGCTTCGACTTGCTTGCAAGACTTAGCTCACTTGGCCTAATCCGAGGATTGCCCAAGCTTTCGATGGAGAAGGATCTAGTTTGCCATTCTTGTAGGCATGGGAAGATGGTTGCCGCTCCCCACCATCCAGTGACTAAGGTCATGACCTTGCACCCCGGAGAGCTTTTACACATGGACCTTGTTGGTCCGGCTCGGGTGAGCTCGGTTGGTGGCAAGTAGTATGTTGTGGTTGTTGTCGACGACTTTTCGAGGTATTCGTGGGTCTTCTTTTTGACTGAGAAGATTGAGACTTTCTCATTTGCTCGCAATCTGATTTTGCGTCTTCAGATCGAGTTCCCTTTGAACTCGATGCGAGCTATTAGAAGTGATAATGGTTCCGAATTCAGAAATTCGGATTTTGAGAAGTTTTGTGACCGCCTTGGTTTGGAGCATCAGTTTTCTTCCCCCTACACACTGCCCCAAAAATGGTGTTGTAGAGAGGAAGAATCGGACCCTTGTTGAGATGGCCAAGACGATGCTTGATGAGCATAGGACTCCTAGGCGCTATTGGGCCGAAGCTATGAACACTGCATGCTACATTTCAAATCGCATTTTTCTGAGAGCTTTCTTGAAGAAGACCTCTTATGAGTTGCGTTTTGGTTGCCAGCCCAAGGTGAGTTATTTTAGAGTCTTTGGTTGCCACTGTTTTATTTTGAAGAAAGGCAACCTGGACAAGTCTGAGTCTCGTTCTTCTGATGGAGTATTTTTGGGTTATGGCACTCACACTAGAGCATATCGTGTACTTAACCTTGATACTAACCGAGTCGTGGAGACATCAGATGTCACCTTCGATGAGACTCTTGTATGTCCTTCTTCTCGTTTTGAGCGTGCAGGTGATCATGAGGTCGGTGAGCCTCTTTTTGATGATGAGGACGAGGGTGCTGAAGGTATGGATGATCCAGCACCCCCTCCACCTGTTGTGCCGCCAAGAGCGGCCTCGACGACGACTCACGGCCCCGACACCTCTTCTTCCTGGGGGCCGTGGGATCCGCCACCCCGCGCGGTACCCTTTGTACCCGGGGAGGCACCAGCTGCTGTTGAGGGGGAGGTCACTTCTTTCCGTGAGGCACCACAACACATCCAGCGCCAGCACCCCCCTCAGCAGATGATCAGCAACATTGAGGAACGGGTCACTCGGTCCAGGTCATAGCACATCTCTCACTTTGCTCATTCTGCTTTTGTTGCTAATTTTGAACCCCGATATGTTGGACACGCATTGACGGATCCGGATTGGGTCAATGCCATGCATGAAGAGTTAGAGAACTTTGAGCGAAATCGGGTTTGGGTTCTAGTTCCACCTCCACCAGACTGTAAGCCTGTTGGGACAAAATGGGTTTTCAAAAACAAGCAAGGAGAGGATGGCCATGTTGTCAGAAACAAGGCCAGGCTTGTAGCGAAGGGCTATAGTCAGAAGGAGGGGATAGACTATGAGGAGACGTTTGCTCCTGTAGCTCGTTTGGAGGCTATTAGGATTCTCTTGGCTTTTGCTGCATCCAAAGGTTTTAAACTTTTTCAAATGGATGTCAAGAGTGCCTTCTTGAACGGCTACATAGAAGAAGAAGTGTATGTTGAGCAACCCCCCGGTTTTGAAAATCCCAAGTTTCCAAACCATGTTTTTAAACTCCACAAAGCTTTATATGGTTTGAAACAAGCCCCTAGAGCCTGGTATGATAGATTGAAAACTTTTCTGCTAGCTAAGGGTTTTAAAATGGGATGTGTAGATAAAACGCTCTTTCTCCTCAGGCAAGGCAAAGACACACTCTTGGTCCAGATTTACGTGGATGATATCATTTTTGGTGGTTCTTCTCACGCTTTGGTTGCCAAGTTTGCAGATGTTATGAGTAGGGAGTTCGAGATGAGCATGATGGGCGAGCTGACGTTCTTTCTCGGGTTGCAAATTAAGCAATCCCGAGAGGGGACGTTTGTGCACCAGGGCAAGTACACCAAGGACTTGCTGAAGCGGTTCGATATGGGTGAGGCCAAGCCTCTTCCAACACCCATGTCGACGACGACTGCCCTGGATGCGGACAAGGATGGAGAAGCAGTGGACTAGAAGGTGTACCGCAGCATGATTGGGTCGCTCCTCTACCTGAGGGCGACACGCCCGGACATCCAGTTCGCGGTGTGTCTGTGCGCGTGCTTTCAGGCGTCACCGCGCACTTCTCACCATCAGGCAGTGAAGCGGATTTTCAGGTACCTTCGTTTCACACCTGAGTTCGGGATTTGGTATTCTGCTTCCTCCACCCTCTCCCTTTGTGGTTATTCCGATGCCGATTTTGCTGGTTGTCGCATTGAGCGCAAGTCCACTTCTGGGACTTGCCAGTTTATTGGATCTTCTCTTGTATCGTGGTCTTCTCGCAAGTAGTCTAGTGTCGCTCAGTCTACCATAGAGGCTGAATATGTTGCTGCGGCTAGCTGCTGTTCCCAGTTGCTTTGGATGATGGCCACTTTGCGTGATTTTGGTCTGAGCTTTTCTCGCGTGCCTTTGTTTTGTGATAGCAGGAGTGCTATTAGCGTTGCTAAGAACCCCGTGCTTCACTCGAAGACCAAACACATTGATGTGCACTTTCATTTTTTGTGAGACCACCAGGAGAAGGGTGATATCGACCTTCGCCATGTCGATACTCATCATCAACTGGCGGATATTTTCACCAAGCCTTTGGACGAATCAACCTTTAATAGGTTGAGGGGTGAGCTTTTGTATAAATTTGAAATCTTTCAAATTCTGATTTTGACACCTGAACTAGATTTCAAAAACTAAAAAGAATTAGACTTTGATCTTTTAAGCAAAGTTGTATAGAGGATTAAAAGAAACAACTTTTATTAAGATAGATTTTCAAGTTATTAAAGAAAATCTGAAGTAATTTGTAAAACAAGTTTGATTTGGTTCAAATTGAAAATCAATTTCCAAAAACAGATTTTATCCCTTTTTCTGTAGTTTCAAAAATAAGCATAATTTGGGTATGCTTCAAAAGCAAAGTTGTTCTATTTTTGATAAGGAACAACTTTGATGTGTAAAGTTTTTCAAGTTTTCTTTTGAAATGAAAAGTAATTTGGAAAATACAATTCTGTCCTTTTTGTCCTCTTCTGATTTTCAAACTAAAATTCAAAATCAGAGCATATTTTGAATATGTTGCAAAAATAAAAGCTGTTCAGAATCAAATTCTGAACATTTGATATTTTGGAATATTTTCAACTTCTGTTCAAAAATTCAAAGTAATTTTAAATTTGGAGAAGGGTAGTTTGGGAAAGGGGGAGATAAGTGTTGGTCTCTGTTCATGGCGGCAGGAGAGGGAGACGATCTTTTGATCGATTCTGTGCACGCGTGGACGACGTTTATCTTCGAAGCTCCGCGCGACCGATACCGTGGCAGAGTTGCGCAGCCTCTGGCCAAGCCTCTCGCGTCATGGCACCTCCACCATCGCGCACCACCGGCGTTTGCCACCGCATCACCGACGGGAACAATCCCAGTAAAAACTCCAAATTCCCCGTCTCTTCTTGATCTCATCCAAATTCACCATGCCTATAAGTACTCCACATCCTTGCGCACCTCCCGGACTTTACCTCTCCATCTCTAACTCATCAGAGAGCTCACACTCGCCGGAGTTCTCTCCGCCGGACCAAAAATCGCCGCCGAGCTCGATCTTGCAGTGGTCAGCTCAACCGAGCATCTCTCCGACCACTCTGTCTCGTGTTATCGTTTCATCTTGATCCCAGAGAACTCATCGGCTCGATGGTTCTTCGTTTGATGTCCAGGTTTCGCCGGAACAGCGCCACCTTCGCCGGAGTTTTTCGCCGGAGGCCACTGCTCCGTGGACACCTACTCTCCGAGCTTCCTCCGTCCAAACCGTCTTCACCATCGGCATCTGGGTGAGCTACTAGACTGTCCTAACTCCTCCGTTCGGTCGCTTCTGGCCTAGGTTCGCCGGAACGGCTTGCCGAGATCCATTCCGCCGCCGTGCTCGGTTTGACCTCGTCGGAGCGGTAGAGTTGGGGGTTAGGAGCTCTATCGGCCGCGTTTGGCTTGCCGGTGCTAATGCTCGCCTTAGCTTGGTCTCTAATGGCCGGAGTTGGCCGGCGTAAGCAGCGCGCCGCTCTGTGCGCCGCCGTGTGCACGGGCCGGGGTCGAGGACCTCGCGGTGGTAAAGTCGAGTTTCTCCAGGGTGTTAGTTGCAAAGTTGCAGACTCAGTTGAATAGTGCGCTGGATCGCGGGTTGTTTCCCTCAAAGCCGAAGGGCTTTTCTACAAAGTGTGCAGGGCGCGCGGGCGGGAGCAGGCCGGGCCGGCTTTTCGCGCGCGTTGGACCGCATAGTGTTGGGCCGCAAGCCCAGTTGACTTAGAATTGAGTTTTTCTTTTTCTTTATGTTTGAGTAGTAGCCTGTTTTGTTTTTTTTTGCTATAATTTTTCTATAGCTCTTTAAATTATGAAATTTGACATGAATGATGTTAGTATGTCTATGCTAATATAAAAATTATAAAACTTGTGTTTAGAGTATTTCTGCTATAGTCGTTAAATCCATGCTTTAATTAATAAATGCAACTTTGATAATTTAAGTAATTTTCTGTGTTTACCCAAAAATCATGAAATTTGAAATGGGAGTTTATGTTAGTCATATCTACCTTCATGTTTAATTTCATCGCTGTTTGAATTAGTATAATTAGTTTTTAAGTAATAGCTATTTAAGGACTAATAAAATAAATACAAATGATTAATCATTTAGGTTTATATGATTTTGGATTGTTTGACAACCAATGGGAACCTAGCATAAATTGCTCCCTGGTTATGGTTTTCTTTGTGTTAATTATCTTTTGTCGTTAGTTAAATATATAGCCTTGCTTTGTGGTTATGGTAAGAAATGTTTAATAGGCTTGGGTGAATTATCTTGATTTACTATTTAATATAGATAATATACCTTTTAAGTTTGCCAAGTTGAGTTTGTTGGTTTGCAACTTTACCGCAATGGAAAGTTGCACTCTAATACATGTTTATAGTTTAGAAAATTTCCATCTTTACCATATTCATGTCATAAGCATCTCATTGATCATGCATATGCAATTCTACGTGTAGATTCCGTTCCGGAAGAGCCTGTTTCTCAGTGGATTCCTTCTGAGTGTGCGGATCTTCCTATCTCTTCTGAGTTGCCGGACTTCACTAACTCTCAAGGCAAGCCCCGGTGCATTCAACCTTATTCTTGTGATTTTCTAAAGTTATTTCACTTGAGTAATATGATGCATTAGGTAATAGGAGTTGGGTGAATTTTTTTTTTGATGCATTACCTACCTTGATGATTCCAACACTTAACTTTGATACCTGTTTATGAAAATAATAGTATGCTTAGTCTTGCTAAACTACTTTATTACAGTAGGTGCTTTTAAAAATGGTCACTATGCTATGGGAATAATGAATCATGAGATAACATGATAATAAAAGTAACTTACATCAAGAGTGGAGTCTTGTTGTAAGGTTACTCAACCTAGGACTCTATCGTTGTTGGATCACTGTGATTGAGACCTTTGAGTACAGCCCACATGCGGTCGTAAGCCTCGTCTATAGCTATTCCGATACCTGAGAATGGCTAACCGCGCACTGGGAGTGGAGAGATGGCGGGAGTAGCGTGTACCCTCGTGGGTTAAAGTCCCGGATTGGAGGTGTACTGTACTCTCGGGTGGCGCGGACCCATTCTTGTATGGGAGGATCTATAGATAGGGTTGATATATGCAAGATTTAGTTCTACATATGTCGTGTGGTACTGAATCCCCAGCTGGGTTAATCGATTCGAATCGCCGTGTTTCCTCGGATATGGAGCCTCAATCCACTGTTCCGCACCGTAGTAAAGAATGGGATGGTTATGAAATGAGGATTTTAAAGAAAATGAAGGTTTAAGAATCTTTGGTTAGTTACAAACTTGAGTTAAAACTTGAAAATAGGCTCTACTTTTAGTAAGTTTTTATGCAAATGAAAAATTCTATTGAGCCTACCCAAACCAGCATGACCCTAAAGTCTTTTCTGTTGACGGGTAAGTCTTGCTGAGTATCGACCGTACTCAGGGTTTGTTAACCCCTGTTGCTGGTTTCTAATAGGTGATGTTGATCATGGTCATGTCAGTGGGCTAGACGTGATCTGGTTGTGCGGATACATGGGTGTATGCCGAGTCTCTGTGTGATGAGTGATTGTCAACGGAGATGATGCGCATGTTCTTTGGCTTGTGTTGTGCAGGTGTCGAGCACGGAGACAGTGATCGATGGCGGGTGAAGGTCAAGTTGCGACGTGCCGTGCCGACGGACCGGGCGCGATGAAGGATGGGCGTGCCGTGCGGCGGACGTGCCATGCCGATGTATCGGACGGTGAAGGGCGGACGTGGACTTGGACTGATGGACTGGAGGCCGGAGGATCAGCTGTGGTGGCTGGCAGCCTGCGACAGCGACAAGCGGAGAAGTGCGATCATGTCGGTGGAAGGAGTGCACAGGCGGTGCATCCCCTCTACGACGCCGGTTTGTTGGTAGAGCCCGGGAAAAACCAACGGTGGACGGTTTCCAGGTTTGGGCCTCAAAACCTGGGTGCTGGGTTTCCAGGTTGAGCCACAAAACCTGGGCGTGACGGTTTCCAGGTTGAGCCTCAAAACCTGGGAGTGGGCCGGTTTCCGAGTTTGGGCCTCAAAACTCGGGCGCTGAGGGTTTCCGAGTTTGGGCCACAAAACTCGGGCTGGAGGCTGGTTTCCCGGTTTGGGCCTCAAAACCGGGGGCTGATGGAAAAGGCTGGTTTCCCGGTTTGGGCCGCAAAACCGGGGGTGCAGAGTGGTGGCGGCACGTGGCGGCGATCTGAAGGTTGCGTGGAGGCGACGCGGAAGACCGTGCGGGCGTGGCCGTCGGATCTACCTACCACCAGCGGGTGGACTAGAATAGCCTTAGGGTTAGGCTGGTCCGCTCTGTAATTAGAGTAGAGAGGGGTAGAGTAGGAAATAGACTTAGGCTAGGTTAGTATAAGTAGTCCAGGGGAGACACCCTCCTCCCCATCTCAATCTCAGTTAGCGCAGTCATTTGCTTCCTAGCATTAGGGTTTCCACTCTCCCACACCCCTGCTTTAGCTAGTTGAGATCCGCAGAGAGACTCCACTCTGTGTACTGTTGATTCGAGGAAGTGAGGCCGTATCCTCACCTTGGAGCACTGATCGATGGGTTGATTTGCGTCCTTGATTCGAGTTCGTGGCTGTGATTTCCGTTTTGCCTGTGTTCTTCGCGGAATCCTTTTTGCTCCACGATTTTCCCGTCGCTTGATCTCTTTGCTCGGTTCATCTTTTGCAATTCCGTTTGAACCAAGTTGTTCTAGATCGTGAGGCACTTCTTTCCACCGAAGGAATCATCCTCTAACCTCACGGTCTAGGAGATCGATCGATTTTTCGTTTCGGGTCACTTTTCTTCCCTTCCCCCGAAATTCTTCGATTCACCAGTTTGGAGTTAGGTTCGAGCCATGATCTCTTAGAGATAGCTCACTAACCTCCTTGTGACTTCACTCACCAAGTTTGATCCCTAGAGGATTTGTTTTGGGTGAGTTCTAGTCGAATCGGTGGACGAACAGTGAATTCGCGGGGTGACCGGACGCTTCATTCAACGACCGGACGCTGCTACAGTGCGTCCGGTGGTTGAACTCTGTCTGAGTTCTTTTGCTTGACCGGACGCTCTGTTCAAATCGACCGGACGCTCCCTTCAGTGAGTCCGGTCAGAAACAGAAAGGTTCCAGAAACGTTTTTCTGTGACCGGACGCGTCCGATGCCCAGTGACCGGACCCTCTGGTGAGTCCGATCGTTTTTCGGTGTTTCGTTTTGCTCGACCGGACGCTGGTTTTTGGAACTGATCGGACGCGCTGCTCGCACTGTTCCCGTGTTTTTGTCTCATCTGACCGGACGCTCAGTGAACGACCGGACGCTTGAGCTCCGTGCGTCCGGTCGCGAACAGAGAGCTCCCAGAGCTGTTTTCTGACGACCGGACGCGTCCGGTCCCTGCTGACCGGACGCAGGCCAGAGTCCGGTCGCTGCTGTTTCGCGCGTTTTCGTTCGCGGCTCGTTCGTTCTTGATCGGATTTGAGTTCCGTCTTTTGGGTTGGCTTTCTAGGGTTGTCTAGTGTCCCGCTGTGCTTCTAGGAAGCATCCACCCTACATCTAGGGTCGTGGACATTAGCAAGCTCTAGGTTTCGCTTTTGGGGTTGATCTTGGGACAGTGGCATCTAGTTTCCGAAAGGAAATTTTTGAAGCTCCCATTCACCCCCCCTCTGGTCGCTTTCGGGTAGCTTCTCGGTCCTTCAATTGGTATCGGAGCGGGTTAAGGATCTTCCACCTTAGCCGGTTCCAGATCCACCGAAGGCGACATGGATCGCGGCGTGGGCAAACCGCCGTTTTTCGATGGGACGAACTATGCGTATTGGAAGATACGTATGTCGGCCTATTTGCAGAGCTTGGGCGCTTCGATCTGGGATATTTGCAACTCCCCTGATTACGTGGTCTTGGCTGCTCGTGTGAATCAACAGCAGATCGATGAGCACGATGCCAATAGCCGAGCCCGTAATGCTCTTTTCTCTTGTTTGAGCATGGGTGAGTTTGATCGCGTTTCTCACCTCGCTACGGCTCGGGAGATCTGGGATACTCTCATGCGTTTTCATGAGGGCACCTCTCAAGTCAAAACCCGACTCTACGAGTCGTTCAAGCGAGAGTATGAGAACTTTAGACATCAACCTGGCGAGAGCATAGAAAGTTTATTCGCTCGCTTTCAGGTGATTGTCAACAGGATGAGGGCTAACAGAGAGCAGTTGCCATTTGACGATCATGAGCGTGCTTTGAAGCTTTTGCACACTCTTGACCGTTCGGTGTGGGACTCCAAGGTTCAGGCAATCATCGAATCGCCGAACTATGAGACCCTCACCTGCGACGAGCTCTTCAGTAAGCTCAAGTCCAGTGAGATTGATGCTATGGCGAGGGCCTCTTTTGAAAATCCTTCTCGCCCGTCCATGGCTTTGGTTTCCGGCTCTTCCTCTAACCCCTCAGCTGGCTTTGCGCTTTCTTCTCTCTTTTCTGTGACAGAGGACCAGCTGGAGTCTTTGGGAGACGACGAGTTGGCTTTGCTTGCCAACCGGTTCTCGCGGTTCCACAACAACCGCATGAACCGCCGTCGAGGAGGAGGACGCACGGGATGCTACGAGTGCGGCGATCCCGACCACTTCATTGCCAACTGCCCCAAGAAGAACAAGCACTTGGGCAAGGGCGAACATGGGCGCAAGCGCGACTCCAAGTACAAGGAGAAGCACGTCCCCCCAAGGCACAAGAAACGGGGCGGCTTCGACAAAGAGTACATCAAGAAGAAGTACTTGGAGAAGCAGCAAGCTGAGCAGCGCGCGTTCTTCGCCACGCTCAGCGACGTCGACGGCTCGGATGACGACTCCGCCAGCTCGAGCGATGACGAGTCCGAGAAGAAGAAGAGGATCGAGGACAAGCTGAACGGCCTCTGCTTCTTCGCCGACGACGACGGCTTCTGCACCATGGCGCTCGGAGATGAGGTCGACGGCGAGCCGGAGCGTACCCCTCGGAACGACGACGACGACGACACCTCCCAGGTATCTCTCACCTACGACGAGCTTTCCTCCGAGGTTGAGAAATTGACTGCTGCCCTCCTTAGCCAAGATAAATTGCTTAGGCGTGCCGCTAGAGAGCGCAAGGAGTTTAGGCAGAAGTGGGAGGACACGGTGAAGGAGCTTGAGTTCGCTCGGTCCACCGTGGTAGTGTCGGAGGAGGCGGAGTGCGAGTCGTGCACCGCGCACATGACTGACCTTCTCACTCTGAGAGGTAAGTATGCTGCGTTGGTTGGAGAGGTGGATGAGCTCCGTGCTAGGCCGCAGCTGTTGGGTGCGTGCAAGACTTGTCCTGTCTTGCAATCTGAGTTGGCAGAGAAGAATGCCAAGCTTGAGTCTTTAGAGAAGGCCAGCTCAGATAGCACTTGTGTCTCGAGGTGTGCTTTGTGTGAGGGGCTGGAGATGGAGATTGCAAATGTGAAGCATGGCAAGATGCAAACCGAGGAAGAAAACACATACCTTCGGACCATCTTGTCATGGGTCTCCTGTAGTGAGCCGCAGCTCGGGATGATGATCTCCCAATTCAAGCGAGCTGCTGGTGCCCCTGGTGTAGGTCTTGGCCCGAGTGTTGATCTCTCAGTTTTTGGTAAGATTGGAGAGTCTAGTGGTCTGAACCCATGTGAGAAGCCCAATTCCACCACTACTCCCAAACTTGCCAAGCTTCCACTCAAAGAGCCAGCCAAGCCTATCACCAAAGATGGTGTGGTTGAGGAACCCCTGAGAGCTCCTCCCAAGAACCCAGTTTGGGCACCCAAGCCAAACCACCTCAGAAACAAGCTTGATGCTATGCCACCCATTCGTGAGGAGTTGCCACAGAAGGGCAAAGGCAAAGTGAGCCACACCCACAGCCCTGGTCACCAACAACCCCCTGTGCGTGCGGTGAGGTACCAGTGTGATTTTTGTGGGAGGGATGGTCACTTGAGCGAGTTCTGCTTTCGGCGCAAGCGAGAGGCGCGCAGGGCTCGGGAGATGGAGAACCCGGACATGTACCATCCAGCTCATGGTGGACATGTACCGAAGGCCCAGGGGAGAGCTGCTAGGTCCGGACGTCAGGGTCCCAGGCCTAGGCAGGAGATGAGAGCCCCGAGGAGGGAGACTAGGCCTAGAGGTCCAGGACCTCAGTTTGTTAGGCCTAGGCAGGAGAGAGCTCCGAGGAGAGACGCTAGAGCAGTTGAGCCCCAGGCTCCTAGGTGTAGATCTCGTAGAGAGCGTGCCCGACGGGGTCCTGCTTTTGCAGGTAACGGACCCCGTGGCGGAGGCTTAGTTGAGCGCTTTCCCCCACCGCAGTTTGAGTACCGCGGTGAGCGCTTCTTCCCCAGCAGACCACGTTTTCCTCAGCGTGGTGATCGCTTCCCTCGTAGACATGCTAGGAATGGTTTTTCTGCTAACCGTTCTTTTGAGCAGCCGGCCCAACACTGGTATTACCCTTATTTCACTAACCCCAGTGTTGGACCGTATGCTCACCCTATGTCTTTCTATTGATGTAGGTAAGACGGTTGGAGGACGTTTGGTTGGTGGATTCCGGTTGTTCGAGGCACATGACCGGAAACACCAAGTGGTTCTCCAGCCTTAGCCCGGTCGCCGGAAAGGAGTACATAACCTTCGGCGACAATAGTAAAGGTAAGGTATTGTCTCGTGGGACAGTGCGGGTTAATGAGCACTTTGTGTTGCGCGATGTTGCTCTTGTTTCTAACTTGCATTTTAACCTTCTTTCTGTTTCGCAACTTTTTGATGATGACTATGAGATTCGTTTTAAACCGAACCTTAGTCGCATCTTAGATCCTCAGGGCGATCTTGTATGTCTGATTTCGCCCTTTGGGAAAGTCTTTTGTGCGAATTTCTCGGAATCGTTTGGATCTTCTCGCTGTCTTTTGGCTAGTCCTTCTTCTTCCGATCTTTGGAAGTGGCATAGGAGGCTCGGTCACTTAAGCTTCGACTTGCTTGCAAGACTTAGCTCACTTGGCCTAATCCGAGGATTGCCCAAGCTTTCGATGGAGAAGGATCTAGTTTGCCATTCTTGCAGACATGGGAAGATGGTTGCTGCTCCCCACCATCCGGTGACTAAGGTCATGACCTCGCACCCCGGAGAGCTTTTACACATGGACCTTGTTGGTCCGGCTCGGGTGAGCTCGGTTGGTGGCAAGTGGTATGTTTTGGTTGTTGTTGACGACTTTTCGAGATATTCGTGGGTCTTCTTTTTAGCTGAGAAGACCGAGACTTTCTCCTTCGCTCGCAATCTGATTTTGCGTCTTCAGAACGAGTTCCCTTTGAACTCGATGCGAGCGATTAGAAGTGATAATGGTTCCGAGTTTAAAAATTCGGATTTTGAGAAGTTTTGTAACCGCCTTGGTTTGGAGCATCAGTTTTCTTCCCCCTACACACCGCCCCAAAATGGTGTTGTAGAGAGGAAGAATCGGACCCTTGTTGAGATGGCCAGGACGATGCTTGATGAGCATAGGACTCCTAGGCGCTTTTGGGCCGAAGCTATGAACACTGCATGCTACATTTCGAATCGCATTTTTCTGAGAGCGTTTTTGAAGAAGACCTCTTATGAGTTGCGCTTTGGTCGCCAGCCCAAGGTGAGTTATTTTAGAGTCTTCGGTTGCCATTGTTTTATATTGAAGAAAGGCAACCTGGACAAGTTTGAGTCTCGTTCTTCTGACGGTGTGTTTTTGGGTTATGGCACTCACACTCGAGCTTATCGTGTACTTAACCTTGACACTAACCGAGTCATGGAGACATCAGATGTCACCTTCGACGAGACTCTTGTTTGTCCTTCTTCTCGTTTTGAGCGTGCAGGTGATCATGAGGTTGGAGAACCTCTTTTTGATGACGAGGACGAGGGTGCTGAAGGTATAGATGATCCAGCACCCCCTCGACCTGCCGTGCCGCAAGGAGCGGCCTCGACGACGACTCACGGCCCCGACACTTCTTCTTCCTGGGGGCCGTGGGATCCTCCACCTCGCGCGGTACCTTTTGTACCCGGGGTGGAACCAGCTGCTGTTGAGGGGGAGGTCACTTCTTCCCGGGAGGCGCCACGACATATCCAGCGCCAGCACCCCCCTGAACAGATGATCGGCGACATCGACGAGCGAGTTACTCGCTCCAGGTCACAACACATCTCGCACTTTGCTCATTCTGCTTTTGTTGCGTCTTTTGAGCCCCGAGATGTTGGACACGCATTGACGAATCCGGACTGGGTCAATGCCATGCATGAGGAGCTAGAGAACTTTGAGCGAAATCGGGTTTGGGTTCTAGTGCCACCACCTCCTGACTGTAAACCTATTGGGACAAAATGGGTATTTAAAAACAAGCAAGGAGAGGAGGGCCACATTGTGAGAAAACAAGGCCCGGCTTGTAGCGAAGGGTTATAGTCAGAAGGAGGGGATAGATTATGAGGAGACCTTCGCTCCTGTAGCTCGTTTGGAGGCTATTAGGATACTCTTGGCTTATGCTGCATCCATGGGTTTCAAACTTTTTCAAATGGATGTCAAGAGTGCCTTCTTAAACGGCTACATTGAGGAGGAGGTCTATGTCCAGCAACCCCCCGGTTTTGAAAATCCCAAGTTTCCAAACCATGTCTTTAAACTTCACAAAGCTTTGTATGGTTTGAAACAAGCCCCTAGAGCCTGGTATGAGAGATTAAAAACCTTCTTGCTAGCTAAGGGTTTTAAAATGGGATGTGTTGATAAAACGCTCTTTCTCCTCAAGCAAGGCAAAGATACTCTCTTGGTCCAAATTTACGTGGATGATATCATTTTCGGTGGTTCTTCTCACGCTTTGGTTGCCAAGTTTGCAGATACTATGAGCAGGGAGTTCGAGATGAGCATGATGGGCGAGCTGACTTTCTTTCTCGCGTTGCAAATTAAGCAATCCCGAGAGGGGACGTTTGTGCACCAGGGCAAGTACACGAGGGACTTGCTGAAGCGGTTCGACATGGGTGAGGCCAAGCCTCTTCCGACGCCCATGTCGACGACGACTGCCCTGGATGCCGACACGGATGGAGAAGCAGTGGACCAGAAGGAGTACCGCAGCATGATTGGATCGCTGCTCTACCTGACGGCGACACGGCCGGACATTCAGTTCGCCGTGTGCTTGTGCGCGCGCTTTCAGGCTTCGCCACGCACTTCTCACCGTCAGGCAGTGAAGCGCATATTCAGGTACCTTCGTTTCACGCCTGAGTTCGGGATTTGGTATTCTGCTTCCTCCACTCTCTCGCTTTGCGGTTATTCCGATGCCGATTTTGCTGGTTGTCGCATTGAGCGCAAGTCCACCTCTGGGACTTGCCAGTTTATTGGGTCTTCTCTTGTGTCGTGGTCTTCTCGCAAGCAGTCTAGTGTCGCTCAGTCTACCACGGAGGCTGAATATGTTGCTGCGGCTAGCTGCTGTTCCCAGTTACTCTGGATGATGGCCACTTTGCGTGATTTTGGTTTAAGCTTTACTCGAGTTCCTTTGCTTTGTGACAGCACGAGTGCCATTAGCGTTGCTAAGAACCCCGTGCTTCACTCGAAAACCAAACACATTGATGTGCGCTTTCATTTCTTGCGAGACCACCAGGAGAAGGGTGATATCGACCTTCGCCATGTCGATACTCATCACCAATTGGCTGATATTTTCACCAAGCCTTTAGACGAATCAACCTTTAATAGGTTGAGGGGTGAGCTTGGTGTGTGTTTCCCCTTTTAGATGGGGGAAGCATTTTGAGATGTACAGACTGACTCTTTTATTTTGAGGCTCTTTTCTTTTGAGTTTCTTGAGTCTTTCCATTTGGTATCTTCTTTCTTTCAGTTTTGTGTCGGGCATACGCATTTACATTTTGAGCTTCATGTCTATATTCACTAGAATGTAATTATGCTCTTGTTAGTATTGCTCCGATACTTATGATGATGCTTGTAGCTTATGCTCTTTCTGATCACTGTTACATGTTATGAGCGAGCTATTTTTGGAATGGTGAATTATGCCTAATGTATATAAATCTGAAAATGTTCACCATTGAGATATGCAACTAGCACGTGTAGGGTGTGTTGAGTCCATTCCTGCTTTTCAGATATGCTAGGTTGCTATGTCTCTAGTACTGAGTCATTCACTTGCTTGGTTGTTCATAACTTGCTTAAAATCTGAACCAAGTATTGTTGAATTGAAAAGATCGAGATGGGATTGCTTGTCAACACCTCATGGTATTGAGACTGTTTCTCATTGCACTTTGAGTTAAATTTGAGCCATGTAGTGTATGACCGAAACCGTTGCTTTAAGCTTCTGATTGCTTCGGCATAGGCTTCGCACGGTTGAAAAGTTAGGCAATGACAAGCTTTCAACCTCTCGCAATCACATGCCAAAAATGAACTTGTGAATTCTTTTACCGCTGCAACTCCGATATGAATTTGAAATCACAAGTATATGCTTCATTCCTATGAATGATGATTGAACTTTGCTAGGGGTAGTTCACCTTGTATATATGATTAGCACTTGTTTGGATTCCTTCTATACATGTCTAGTGCTATTTTGATGGTGACTATCCTTTTGGCTTAAAACTGCTCACATGCTCATAAGCTTCATATTTCGTATAAGTGATCAGTTTGAGCCTTTGCTATTTGAGTGCTTAATTGAGATGTTGGAGCTATACTGATTAGAGCATCTTTGCACTCTTTTGACTATATACTTGAAGCTCCTAACTTGCATTTTGACTTCATATGCATTGTGGAAGGAGATCTTGTGTTTAGGGGGAGTTTATGTGAAGAGAATTGCTTCTCCGATACCTTTTGGCCTTGATAAGTGCATTTTCAACTAGGGGGAGAAATTTTATGCAAATCATTTGACCTAGTTGCTTGCATCTGTCGAGGGGGAGTTTGCTAGTTGTGTTGAGCCGTTGCCTCTGTCTTGAGGGACTAGCAAACGTTCCTAGCTTTTCATGAGCTTTCATAAGCTTTTTCATTTGGCTTTCAATTGGTATCGTCTGGTGTGCTTTCCCATTTGGTTTGGGTTGATTTCCAATTGGTTCGGAGTGATTTTCTTGCTAGTTGTGTTGAGCCTCTGTGCCTCTATCTTGAGGGACTAGCATTTTGCCTCTGTTGTCCTCCGATCTTCAATTGGTATCTGCTAGCGGTGTTGAGCCTGTTCTACCTCTTCTTGAGGGCTAGCTTTGCTTTGCTTGGTTGCGTCGAGCCGTTGCCCATGTCTTTGGGGACCAAGTTTTCGCTTCATCCACTTGACCTTCTTCGGCTTTTGTTAGGCTTTTGGGTCATTTGGTTGGGTTTTCTCTTCCCACTCCTTCCTACCTCCTTCTTCTTATTCATGATTTGTTGTGGAGTTGACAATGCACTCATCAAGGGGGAGATTGCGGATACATGGGTGTATGCCGAGTCTCTGTGTGATGAGTGATTGTCAACGGAGATGATGCGCATGTTCTTTGGCTTGTGTTGTGCAGGTGTCGAGCACGGAGACAGTGATCGATGGCGGGTGAAGGTCAAGTTGCGACGTGCCGTGCCGACGGACCGGGCGCGATGAAGGATGGGCGTGCCGTGCGGCGGACGTGCCATGCCGATGTATCGGACGGTGAAGGGCGGACGTGGACTTGGACTGATGGACTGGAGGCCGGAGGATCAGCTGTGGTGGCTGGCAGCCTGCGACAGCGACAAGCGGAGAAGTGCGATCATGTCGGTGGAAGGGGTGCACAGGCGGTGCATCCCCTCTACGACGCCGGTTTGTTGGTAGAGCCCGGGAAAAACCAACGGTGGACGGTTTCCAGGTTTGGGCCTCAAAACCTGGGTGCTGGGTTTCCAGGTTGAGCCACAAAACCTGGGCGTGACGGTTTCCAGGTTGAGCCTCAAAACCTGGGAGTGGGCCGGTTTCCGAGTTTGGGCCTCAAAACTCGGGCGCTGAGGGTTTCCGAGTTTGGGCCACAAAACTCGGGCTGGAGGCTGGTTTCCCGGTTTGGGCCTCAAAACCGGGGGCTGATGGAAAAGGCTGGTTTCCCGGTTTGGGCCGCAAAACCGGGGGTGCAGAGTGGTGGCGGCACGTGGCGGCGATCTGAAGGTTGCGTGGAGGCGACGCGGAAGACCGTGCGGGCGTGGCCGTCGGATCTACCTACCACCAGCGGGTGGACTAGAATAGCCTTAGGGTTAGGCTGGTCCGCTCTGTAATTAGAGTAGAGAGGGGTAGAGTAGGAAATAGACTTAGGCTAGGTTAGTATAAGTAGTCCAGGGGAGACACCCTCCTCCCCATCTCAATCTCAGTTAGCGCAGTCATTTGCTTCCTAGCATTAGGGTTTCCACTCTCCCACACCCCTGCTTTAGCTAGTTGAGATCCGCAGAGAGACTCCACTCTGTGTACTGTTGATTCGAGGAAGTGAGGCCGTATCCTCACCTTGGAGCACTGATCGATGGGTTGATTTGCGTCCTTGATTCGAGTTCGTGGCTGTGATTTCCGTTTTGCCTGTGTTCTTCGCGGAATCCTTTTTGCTCCACGATTTTCCCGTCGCTTGATCTCTTTGCTCGGTTCATCTTTTGCAATTCCGTTTGAACCAAGTTGTTCTAGATCGTGAGGCACTTCTTTCCACCGAAGGAATCATCCTCTAACCTCACGGTCTAGGAGATCGATCGATTTTTCGTTTCGGGTCACTTTTCTTCCCTTCCCCCGAAATTCTTCGATTCACCGATTTGGAGTTAGGTTCGAGCCATGATCTCTTAGAGATAGCTCACTAACCTCCTTGTGACTTCACTCACCAAGTTTGATCCCTAGAGGATTTGTTTTGGGTGAGTTCTAGTCGAATCGGTGGACGAACAGTGAATTCGCGGGGTGACCGGACGCTTCATTCAACGACCGGACGCTGCTACAGTGCGTCCGGTGGTTGAACTCTGTCTGAGTTCTTTTGCTTGACCGGACGCTCTGTTCAAATCGACCGGACGCTCCCTTCAGTGAGTCCGGTCAGAAACAGAAAGGTTCCAGAAACGTTTTTCTGTGACCGGACGCGTCCGATGCCCAGTGACCGGACCCTCTGGTGAGTCCGATCGTTTTTCGGTGTTTCGTTTTGCTCGACCGGACGCTGGTTTTTGGAACTGATCGGACGCGCTGCTCGCACTGTTCCCGTGTTTTTGTCTCATCTGACCGGACGCTCAGTGAACGACCGGACGCTTGAGCTCCGTGCGTCCGGTCGCGAACAGAGAGCTCCCAGAGCTGTTTTCTGACGACCGGACGCGTCCGGTCCCTGCTGACCGGACGCAGGCCAGAGTCCGGTCGCTGCTGTTTCGCGCGTTTTCGTTCGCGGCTCGTTCGTTCTTGATCGGATTTGAGTTCCGTCTTTTGGGTTGGCTTTCTAGGGTTGTCTAGTGTCCCGCTGTGCTTCTAGGAAGCATCCACCCTACATCTAGGGTCGTGGACATTAGCAAGCTCTAGGTTTCGCTTTTGGGGTTGATCTTGGGACAGTGGCATCTAGTTTCCGAAAGGAAATTTTTGAAGCTCCCATTCACCCCCCCTCTGGTCGCTTTCGGGTAGCTTCTCGGTCCTTCAGGTTGTTCTTCTTCTCCAACTTAGGTACTCTGCCTAAGTGTGGTTCCATAATACTATCTTGCTTCCGCAATACAAGTTATGTTTATGTAAAAAGTAACTTATTCATGTTTTATAAAAGTTATCTATCTTGCTTCCGCATTTCGATAATATTTTGTAACAAATGTTGTAATGTTGTAATTATTCTAACCTTCATGATGATGGTCCTGTGGTTCGTGGATAATTCGGGGTTCTCTCGGGAACACCCGACAGATCTTTCCAGTGATGTGGTACATGTGCACAGTCATTAGAGCTCGGGGAGACGGTGACGTGTGCAGGTGGGTCACATTACCGGGAGGTTCTGCCACAGAGTGGTATCGGAGCAGGATTGTCATCTAGGGGAGACTAGTTGCAACATTACTTTTGAAAAACTTCAAAATGATTTCTTAATCTAAAAGTTTTGAAAGTAACAAGTTAAAAATGATCCTTCCCTAAGTTTCTTTCTTGCTGAAAGACTTCGTGAAGACCCCATTGAAAACTCCAGCTGAAGACACTAAGATGGTTTCAACTTGTCTACTGAAGGTTAATGGGGCATCGACCTCTCTATCCAACCATGACAGAAGAGCTTTTCAAAACTTGCCCCAAGACAGTGAAGTTAATATATAAAGTATAGCCCTATACCTAACTAACAGGTGGAGACAGAGATCTCCTGTCAGTGAAAGGTCGTATAGGACGAGCATATATCATATCATGCATAATGATAAAATGTGCTTCTTTTCTAAATTCTAAAAGCAGCTATGATCCCCGATAGCTGTTCATCCCTATAATCTGCTACCCTTGCTACTTATGTTCCATAAGTTCTGATCCTTGGGAACTTTTGGATATCTTTCATACACTCTACCACATAAAGTCAGAATTAGGGTAAAATCCTTGGTTCTTCCGGAACACGCGTGTCATGCCTTGAATTGACACGTGCTAGTTTCTTGCTGTCGTGAAAACGACGAATGGTGATTGAAAGTTACTGAAATTGTGTTCTTTGAAAGGACCATGATCCGTGGACCGGATAAAAGCGTGGGAACCTGGAGTCATCTGTGGACTGCAGCCATAAGATGTTACTGTCTGGTGCTCGCTAATATCCAGGCCTGTAGTCATGATTCTTTCTAGTCCACTATTGACGTGCTTTTGTTTCTGGACGCCCGAAAGGGAGTTCAAAGCCACTTTCCTTGTAATTATAACCAACCCTTGCTTTTGGTTATAATTTCCTTCTTATTAAAACGAAAGATAAAGAAGTTGTGCTCTATTGTGGTGCCATGATTGGTGACCACGGTGCCGCGACGGAACCTAGGGAATCTCGTGTGTCCGGATCACACTAGTTTCCACTGGGAGCGCGCAGGTATCGAGGTCTACAGTTCTAATCCATTATAGCCCACAACTAATGTGCGCTCTCTCTGGATTCTTGATAATCTTTCTTGCTCCACCCAAATATCTTCTACCTTGCTACTTGCAACCGTGTTTTGGTCTCGGTTGTAATCCTAAACCCGAACCCAGTTGCCTTGTGAACTCCTTGCGAGTAAACAAGTGTGACATATTTCCTTTTCCATTACTCAACCCCAGACCTTTAAGTGCTTCTTAAATCTCAGGACGAGATTTCTTTAAGGGGGAAGGATTGTAACACCCCTGGTGTTAAGTCCTAATTAAAATTTTAATTAATATGTTTAGTATGCATAATCATCTGGCATCATGGTTTAAAGCATTTCATCTTTTAAGTACAAATGTGATGCTTCATATGTTTTGCTTGAATGTTGTATGTTTTTGAGTGTTGATTTCCATGTTTGAAATATATGTGGTTTGATTGTAATGTTTGGTGTTTCATGATAGGGCAAGTGAGAAAACTTTGGTTTTTAAATCTCTCTTTTTGTCCCTTTTTTTTAATAAGTCAAAAAGTATGTCAAATTTCAAAGTGTTTTCAAAAGCAAAGTTGTAGCTCTTGTTGAGAGTGACAACTTTGGTATTTAAATTTTTCAAAGTTTCTGTACAAAATTTTGTATAAATTTGAAATCTTTCAAATTCTGATTTTGACCCCTGAACTAGATTTCAAAAACTAAAAAGAATTAGACTTTGATCTTTTAAGCAAAGTTGTATAGAGGATTAAAAGAAACAACTTTTATTAAGATAGATTTTCAAGTTATTAAAGAAAATCTGAAGTAATTTGTAAAACAAGTTTGATTTGGTTCAAATTGAAAATCAATTTCCAAAAACAGATTTTATCCCTTTTTCTGTAGTTTCAAAAATAAGCATAATTTGGGTATGCTTCAAAAAGCAAAGTTGTTCTATTTTTGATAAGGAACAACTTTGATGTGTAAAGTTTTTCAAGTTTTCTTTTGAAATCAAAAGTAATTTGGAAAATACAATTCTGTCCTTTTTGTCCTCTTTTGATTTTCAAACTAAAATTCAAAATCGGAGCATATTTTGAATATGTTGCAAAAAAAAAAGCTGTTCAGAATTAAATTCTAAACATTTGATATTTTGGAATATTTTCAACTTCTGTTCAAAAATTCAAAGTAATTTTAAATTTGGAGAAGGGTAGTTTGGGAAAGGGGGAGATAAGTGTTGGTCTCTGTTCATGGCGGCAGGAGAGGGAGACGATCTTTTGATCGATTCTGTGCATGCGTGGACGACGTTTATCTTCGAAGCTCCACGCGACCGAGACCGTGGCAGAGTTGCGCAGCCTCTGGCCAAGCCTCTCGCGTCGTGGCACCTCCACCATCGCGCACCACCGGCGTTTGCCACCGCATCACCGACGGGAACAATCCCAGTCAAAACTCCAAATTCCCCGTCTCTTCTTGATCTCATCCAAATTCACCATGCCTATAAGTACTCCACATACTTGTGCACCTCCCAGACTTTACCTCTCCATCTCTAACTCATCAGAGAGCTCACACTCGCCGGAGTGTTTTAGTGAATTGAAAAGATCGAGATGGGATTGCTTGTCAACACATCACGGTATCGAGACTGTTTCTCATTGCACTTTGAGTTAAACTTGAGCCATGTAGTGTATGACCGAAACCGTAGCTTTAAGCTTCTGATTGCTTCGGCATAGGCTTCGCTCGGTTGAAAAGTTAGGCAATGACAAGGTTTCAACCTCTCGCAATCACATGCTAAATAATTGAACTTGTGAATTTTTCACCGCTGCAACTCCGATATAAAAATGAAATCACAAGTGTATGTTTCATTCCTATACATGATGATTGAACTTTGCTAGGGGTAGTTCACCTTGTAATCATGTTTAGCACTTGTTTGGATTCCTGCCTATACATGTGTAGTGCTATTTTGATGGTGACTATCTTTTTGGCTAAAAACTGCTCATTTACTCATATGGTTCATATTTCGTATTTGTGATCAGTTTGAGCCTTCGCTATTTGAGTGCCTAGTTGAGACCTTGGAGCTATACTGTTTAGAGCATTTTTGCACTCTTTTGACTATATGCCTGAAGCTCCTAACTTGCATTTCTGACTTCATATGCATTTTTGAAGGAAAGTTGGTTGACGCTTCTGGTTGGTTTTCAACTAAGGGGGAGAGACTTTTTGCAAATCATATGCTCCTGGATGTCCAACTAAGGCGGAGTTTTTGCTAAGGGGGAGCACTTTGCCCGGTTTCTGCTGTTGTTTACTTGATAAGTGCATTTTCAACTAAGGGGGAGAAACCTTTGCAAATCATATTAGTTTTCCTAGTTGCTTGCACTTGTCGAGGGGGAGTTTGCTAGTTGTGTTGAGCCTTTGCCTCTGTCTTAAGGGACTAGCAAACATTTTCAGGGCATTTTGACTTCGATTGGATCTCTTTTGGTTTGGAGACATTCCAATTGGTTCGGAGCGTGTTTGGCCGAAAGGCGTTGATATCGAGCTTTCTGTGCTAGTTGTGTTGAGTCGTTGCCTCTATCTTGAGGGACTAGCATTTTACCTCGATTTCTCTTATTTGCTTCAATTAGTGTCGAGCTCCTTTTCTGAAGGCCTCAATTGGCTTTTGCTAGCGGTGTTGAGCCTGTTCTACCTCTTCTTGAGGGCTAGCTTTGCTTTGCTTGGTTGCATCGAGCCGTTGCCCATGTATTTGGGGACCAAGTTGTTTCGCTTCTTCCACTTGACCTTCTTCGGCTTTGCTATGCTTTTGGGTCATTTGGTCGAGTTCTCTTCTCTCTTTCTTCCTTTGTTTCTTCTTTCTATTATGATTTGTGTGTGTAGTTGACAATGCACTCATCAAGGGGGAGATTGCGGATACATGGGTGTATGCCGAGTCTCTTAGTGATGAGTGATTGTCAACGGGATTGATCGCAGGTTCTTTGGCTTGTGTTGTGCAGGTATCGAGCACGGAGACAGTGATCGAGGGCAAGGTGAAGGTCAAGTTGAGACGTGCCGTGCTGACGGACCGGGTGCGGTGAAGGATGGGCGTGTCGTGCGACGGACGTGCCATGCCAATGAACCGAGCGGTGAAGGGCGGACGTGAGGCTTGGACTGAGGGACTGGAGTGCCTGAGGATCAGCTGTGGTGGCTGACAGCCTGGGACAGCAACGACTGAAGACTTGCGGGGCACGGTGTTGCTCAGGTCAAGGACCTGGGGACACGTGTCGGTGGACGGGGTGCACGGGCAGTGCATCCCCTCTACAGCTCCGGTTTGGTGGTTGAGCCACAGAAAAACCACCGGTGGATGGTTTCCAGGTTTGGGCCTTAAAACCTGGGTGCTGAGGGTTTCCGAGTTTGGCCACAAAACTCGGGCTGAGGACGGTTGTTGACACTCACTAATGCTCATAATTAACCATCAACTATTGCATGAAATGACACTAAATGAATTACAAAGCATAGTTGTATGGTTTGAAACTAACAAGTTCCACGAGTTTTGGTGCTCTCACTTGTTTTGTAGGACATCCATGTTTTACCATATAAAAGTAACTCAAGTGATGAATTGGAGTGCACCATTGCGAAAGGCTTGTCGAGACGATCGAAACGGACATATCATTTGCTATATTCGGAGTCCCGGATGAAAAGATATTAATTTCGCGACGAAATCTGCAAAAGAAGGATCTAGAAGACACCAGAAGACACCACGAGGCAGGCCACCACATGGGCCCACTAGGCGAGACCGACCGGTCTATGGGGGAGACCGACTGGTCGGCCACAGAGGCCGTTTCGCCTCCGCCTTCTGGAACCTTCTTCCACCGCCTCCTAGGATGCATCTCCACCGTACCCGAAGTCGGTTTGATCCAACGGTGCGTGATGAACGTGACGCGGATCGATGACGTGGTGATTCCTTGCCCCCTACTCCACCTCGGGCTATATAAGCAACCCAAGACCCCCTCTCCAGGCATCTCCATCTTCATTATTCATCTCCACATCAGAAACTAGGGTTTCAAGTAGAAGTAGAGGTCCCTCTAGTTGATCGTCTAGTTCTAGTTCTAGTTCATCTTCTAGTTCTAGATCTTGTTCTAGTTCATCATCTAGTTGTAATCTAGAGAGGAGGAGGAGAGAGCTGAGGAGGAGCCGGATCTGTCCGATCTTCCTTGACATTGTATTGGTGCAGCATTTGGTTCGTCTTCAAGTAATCTCCAGGTTCTTCATTTATTATTTCCAAGTATTATATCTAATTTTAGTTCTTGCTTTATTTTATTTACCGGATCTCTGCTCGTATCGAGTGCTCTAGTTATCATATGTAATTAGAGTAGTAGACGTTAGTGTAGACGTGGTGTCTAGACTAGGGTTTACCTGAGTTTGCACCCAACCCTACGGAAAGTTGTGGTAGCCCCAGGTGGTGACAGCCCTGACGACCGACGTAGTCCACCACGTTCGGGTTGGTGTTTGTAGGACCGTAGTCGGAGCTTCCTAGCCCCTTTCTCATCCCTTTCTGTGGCTAGTGTTCTGATGTCCCGAAGTAAGTAAAGTATAGTGAGCCTTTAATTAGATAGACCTGCTTAGAAAACCCTAAATCTCTCTCTACCCATTTTATCATTCTTTTCTTGGACGACTTGCCTCTTGATTAGTACACTTCACGTTCCCCATGGAAATTGATACCCTGGAATACTCTCGGGTGAAAGCTACATCGGTATCCGTGCGCTTGCGGATTTTTCTGTGTGCGTTTAAAATACCCAACAAGCTTTCTGGCGGCGTTGCCGGGGACGGTAGCTGTGCTAGTTTCGAACCAAGTCGTCCGTGTTTCTTTTCTTTTACCACCTTTTTCTCTTACCACCGCCTTTACCTCACCACCACACTTCTTACCATATGAATTCAACTCCAATCTTTAAATACTCAGCTCCAAAGGGCGAATTGTTGGAGCCACCACCATCATCACATCCTATCCTTACTGATGGCTACCAATTTTGTCCCGGCTTTATAGCCATGGTTCGGGAGCAACCCTTCTCTGGGCTAGAAGACGAGAATCCTTACACCCACCTTCATGAATTTGAGCAATTGTGTTCTTGCTTGCCTATTGCGGGCATGACACAAGAGACCATTAAATGGAAATTGTTTCCGTTCTCCCTTTTTGGAAGAGCGAAACAGTGGTATGCTCATAACGTAAGAGGAGTAGATGGAAATTGGGATGAACTTCGGGACAAATTTTGTCTTGCTTTCTTCCCTCTTTCTTGAATCACTGCCCATCGAATAGAAATTCTTACCTTTCAACAAAAAGAGAAGGAGACACTAGGAGCAGCCTGGGCTAGATTTATGAGCCTTGTCAACACTGGCCCAGATCTTTCTTTGACTGAGGATGTTATTTTACAACACTTTCATTATGGTCTTAGCAAAGAAGCTGCCCTTTTTCTTGATACTTCTTCGGGAGGATCATTCACTCATAAAACTGTTAGTGAAGGTAAAGCCATCTTAGACAAAATCCTTGAAAACACCCCATACACTAGCGTTTATGATGAATTCCCCAAAGAAGAAGTCGAGCCCAACCCTAACCAACATGAGGAGAAACACACAACCAAATTTGAAATTCTGTCAAATCCTTTTAATAATTTGGTTTCCATAGAACCTTCTCTAGAGAAAACACCCCACACTTTAGAAAATGATAAACCCCATCCTTCGGTGTTCTTCTCTGAAATCAAGGAAGATGATATCAAAGAGCATGGAAGCTACTTCATAAACACCTCTTTAAATCCATGCTCATATGAGACATCTCCTGATTCAGTTGGTCTATCTAACATTACCACACTTGAGATTTTCAGCCCCCTCACACTTTCTATTTACAAAAACTTCAAAAGAGTGGTTGTAGATGCATACGTTTATCACAAATGTTGTAGATCTCATTGTGCTCTTAAAGTTGGTGTTGGAGGGGAAACCACTCACCAAATCACATCTTGAAGGTTTCCCAAAGACAAGCTCAGATGTCCTAAAACAAACATTCTTTTTAGATCAGTGTTCACCTTTCTGCTGCCCTTGTGTAATGAGCATAAGGATATAATTGTTACAATATTCCTTTGGGTATTCTTGTTACTAACCTTTGCAGGTTTGGAGCAAAAATGTTCGAAGGAACACAAGGTATGTCCAACCAATCATCATGCAACATTGAATTACAGTCAACCAATCTTGATGTTTGCAAAATCTAAGTTTGGGGGATACACTTACACACGAACATTCCTTACCATGTTGCTATCCTGGTTAGCCTTACCTTAAGTCATGCTCATGTGCTATACAATAATCATGCTCTCTCATCACCATTTGAGTAAATCTCTTTAATGCTTTAATACTACCTTCATCTGCTATAGTATATGTTTAGGTTTGAAGTACTTTCATACATCTCTTATATTGAGCATGGTGCCTGGTTTAGGAGTGGTGATCTTGCTTTCAAAGGATTTTAAATTAAGCATGGTTCTTCGGTTTAAATGTCTTCCTAAGTCAAATTAGACATGGTGTCTTGGTTGGTTTTTGAGCCGATAGTATGCTATAGTGGATTTTGGATATTTTGTTGGACTAACCCCTGCAGGAAAACATTCAATATCAATTTGGGAAAGTCCTGAGATAAACTCACAATGGAGATGAAGAGACACATGAATTTCAACAACTTGCACAAGGGAGACACAGCTCACTGATCATGGAGAAATGAGATCCATGGAACAAGACAAAAGATGAGTGCCACAAAACAATATCTACAATCAAAGCACTCACTCCATGGAAGTAGGTGAACAAGTCTGAGCTGGGTCACTAGAAGATAAAGACCATCGTGGGAGGAACAACACACCTTCATTGATAGGTTGACATAGAGAAGGAAGGTTGATCCCTCTAAAGATGATCCTACTATACCTTCCTCCTCTCAAGCTCCCATTACTCAGGTTCACTATGAGATAAGCAAGAGAAGACAAGCTATTCATGAAGAACAACCTGCCAGACAAGAGAAGCTTCCACAAGGTGGTTCGACACATCACTCTTCAATGATAGAGGTAACATCTCAAGGTCTGTGACCATCACTTTAAAAGCTTCTCCTTAATTCTAGTATGTGCATAAATAAGAATCAAACATGTTTCAGTTGCACCTTATTTGATCCAACCTAATCAACTCAACATGTTGAGTTCTTTAATCTTTGTTCTTAGCTTTACTCTCTTGATCTCACTATGTTATCTAATAAAGCAAAAAAAAAGTTATGCATCTAACCTTTGGAAGATGATATATCACAATCATGAAAATATCGACACTTTATGCATAGATTATCCTTCCTTGGGTTAAGTAATTCGATCTGTTAAATATTTTAAGATGTTACTTTCATGCTCATCCTCTGATCCTATCACTCATGTTAAGATTGAATAGGACACATAAACAACAAGTTTGTCTTATGCAATGTGCCTAAGGTTAGAGGGGAATAAACAAAACTTTTGGTTCTGTTGGTGTTTTTCCACCAACAGGGCCCATGCACTTAATCTCTAACTTGTCTTTATGAGCAGGACACACTACTAAAGAACAGGCCTTTGGATGATCTTTCAATTGAGCTTTAGCCTCGGCAAAAAATTGCGTCCGGGGCTAAAGACCTTTAGTCCCGGTTGGTAACACCAACCGGGGCTAAAGGTGAATCTTTAGTCCCGGTTGGTATTATCGACCCGGACTAAAGGTCCTGAACCTTTAGTCCCGGTTGGTAATACCAACCGGGGCTAAAGGGTGAACCTTTAGCCCCGGTTGGTGTTACCAACCGGGACTAAAGGTCCTTTTAGCCCCGGTTGGTGTTACCAACTGGGGCTAAAGGCCCTTCCCGAGTGGATTCAAAAGGAAAACATCCAGAACTACATCACGTGGGTTGTGTAGCTCAGTTGGTAAGCGTGCCTGAGGCGAGAGGTGCTGAGTTCGAATCTCACAAATGCACATTTATTTTTCCTCGTGGGAGCCTTTAGCCCCAGTTGGGAAGGCCCGGGACTAAGGTTGACACCTTTAGTCCCGGATTGCTAGCCCCGGTTGGGAAACCGGGGCTAAAGCCCCTTCCCAATCGGGGCTAAAGGCCGATTCTGTAGTAGTGACACATTCTTGAGCAAAACATAGAGGAGTTTGTCAACTCCCAAATTCTACAGAGTGAAGGTCCTAAATCTACAAGAATATGTGCACTAAGCAAGATGCTGCCAGCTTCCACAACTAATGCTTTACTTCAAATTGTTGGGCGAACAAAGAACATGAGTGACACCATATCAAGAGGTGTAGTTATCAAGGTCTACCTATCAAGATCAAATGATGCACCTCAAGAATGAACATGGTGAGAGGTCCTGTTCAAAGGACGTAAAACATTGAACCCTCGCCGAAAGGTAAAATCGGTAGTTATCCATATTTATCTTTTCTGCATTAATTTCTCTTTTTGCATGCTTACTTTCTATCATCTGCATAATCATTTCTCCATAGCATATTTACTTTTCTGCATTACCATTGCATAAAAAAGAAGAGAAAATAAAAATATTGCACTACATCATAAACCTAAAGCCTCATGTGAATAATTCTATGGCGTGTAAAAACCCGTAGGGATATTCACCGTGGTGGCGTAAAAATAAAAATGCATTCATTTTGTTAGATTGTCATTGCATCATAAAAATAAAAATACAAAAATATTGAGAAAGAGATCTTACTGAAATTCTGGACAACTAAGGCTTGAGTGGCTAACCACTAATGCTTAATCTGTTCCACAAGTTTTGTTGTCTATTTGAGTTTCACAGGATCTGAAAGACCAAGAAAAGGTGACGAGCAAGTGGATGTCCCATCCACTGTTGGAGCACTATTTCAACAACCATCAACGTCAATCAATGCTCCGATAGAAGAAGAATATTTTCACTGCCAGTTCGTTACATGGCAAGAATGAACGACTATGTCAACATTTAGCTTGGGGGAAAGCACCCCCGTGTATCCAGGCTCACCGTTAATTAAAAAGAAAAAAATATGAGCACATGAAGGCTCAACGTTATTAAGGGAACCGGCTTGGGGGAGACACACCCTCGTTATCTTCATGGTCCAGGTATGTCTTATTCATTATCTTAGTTATTTTATAATAAAGTATGTTAGGTTAAATAAATACTATGTTAAGTTTGCTTAGATTGTTTTAAGAAGTTAATAATAAAAGAAGAACTCTCTCTGATATTTTACATGGAAATGATGAATAGTTGCTCTATCTAATTTCTTTCATGTACCTAGCCTGAAAGCATGAGTTCTCCTAATTAATAATGATGCTTAAAAATGAAATTAAATATATGGGTAGCAAATGCTTGATCCAGAGTCTAGGTAATTGATAGATATGACATGTGATGATCTGAGCTGCTATTATCTTGTTCTAAACAACACTAGAGTTTCGGAGATTTCTCAATATAAATATGACTAATAATTGCATTGAGTTAAATTAAGCTTTGTTGACCCTATGAGAAGTTATCATGCTATCGAATTGAGATCACTTACACATTTCATCCATCTTCTGCATTAATGCTCATGATTATCTATTGTTATCCTCTCAAAAGTTTGTTGGAAGCATCTGGCTATTAAAAAAAAGAAAGAAAAAAAATCTGAGGAAATAAAAATGGACAAGTGTCCGAAACCTCAAAAAGATAGATCCCGAGGAAATAAAAAGGGACAAGTGTCCGGAACCTCGAAAAAAAATAATAATGAAAAAATGAATATCAAAAAAAATGGGCTTGTGCCCGCTAGTAGAATTAGCCTGATAGCCATGTGTCTCTAATAAGCAGAAGAGAGTGATATATTCAAAAGAGCATCCGCCACCATTTTCCATACACATGCACTTCTCGACTCAATAGTGTGGTTGACTTTCTCTTTGGATCCTTTGTGTAATTTGGCAACATATGTTCTTAAACTTTTGAAAATTCATAAAAACTCCGGAATAATGGTGAAGTGAAAGAACTAGAGACATGGTGCTTGATTTGATCGTTCTATCTTTCAATTACTCAAGATTCAAGGTAAAGTACTAAGCCCATGATGAATAATATGATACTTTTTTTTCTATTCCATATGAGAACTTTTGTTTGAATGCATGTGTACTTGTTGGAAGTAAAGATATTGCAGCGACTCCTGATCCATTTTTAAGATTGGTTTTGCTCAGGACTAGCAAAGGTTAAGCTTGGGGGAACTTGTTGACACTCACTAATGCTCATAATTAACGATCAACTATTGCATGAAATGACACTAAATGAATTACAAAGCATAGTTGTAGGGTTTGAAACTAACAAGTTCCACGAGTTTTGGTGCTCTCACTTGTTTTGTAGGACATCCATGTTTTACCATATAAAAGTACCTCAAGTGATGAATTGGAGTGCACCATTGCGAAAGGCTCGTTGAGACGATTGAAACGGACATATCATTTGCTATATTCGGAGTCCCGGATGAAAAGATATTAATTTCGCGACGAAATCTGCAAAAGAAGGATCTAGAAGACACCAGAAGACACCACGAAGCGGGCCACCACGTGGGCCCACTGGGCCAGACCGATCGATCTATGGGGGAGACCGACCGGTCGGCCACAGAGGCCGTTTCGCCTCCGCCTTCTGGAACCTTCTTCCACCGCCTCCTAGGATGCATCTCCACCGTCCCCGAAGTCGGTTTGATCCAACGGTGCGCGATGAACGTGACGTGGATCGATGACATGGTGATTCCTTGCCCCCTACTCCACCTCGGGCTATATAAGCAGCCCAAGAACCCCCTCTCCAGGCATCTCCTTCTTCATTATTCATCTCCACATCAGAAACTAGGGCTTCAAGTAGAAGTAGAGGTCCCTCTAGTTGATCGTCTAGTTCTAGTTCTAGTTCATCTTCTAGTTCTAGATCTTGTTCTAGTTCATCATCTAGTTGTAATCTAGAGAGGAGGAGGAGAGAGCTGAGGAGGAGTCGGATCTGTCCGATCTTCCTCGACATTGAATTGGTGCAGCATCTGGTTCGTCTTCAAGTAATCTCCAGGTTCTTCATTTACTATTTCCAAGTATTATATCTAATTTTAGTTCTTGCTTTATTTTATTTACCAGATCTCTGCTCATATCGAGTGCTCTAGTTATCATATGTAATTAGAGTAGTAGACGTTAGTGTAGACGTGGTGTCTAGACTAGGGTTTACCTGAGTTTGCACCCAGCCCTACGGATAGTTGTGGTAGCCCCAGGTGGTGACAGCCCTGACGACCGACGTAGTCCACCACGTTCGGGTTGGTGTTTGTAGGACCGTAGTCGGAGCTTCCTAGCCCCTTTCTCATCCCTTTCTGTGGCTAGTGTTCTGATGTCCCGATGTAAGTAAAGTATAGTGAGCCTTTAATTAGATAGACCTGCTTAGAAAACCCTAAATCTCTCTCTACCCATTTTATCATTCTTTTCTTGGACGACTTGCCTCTTGATTAGTACACATCACGTTCCCCGTGGAAATCGATACCCTGGAATACTCTCGGGTGAAAGCTACATCGGTATCTGTGCGCTTGCGGATTTTTCTGTGTGCGTTTAAAATACCCAACAACAGTTTCTGAGTTTGGCATCAAAACTCGGGTGCGGCGGGTTTCTGAGTTTGGGCCACAAAACTCAGGCGTTGGAGGCTGGTTTCCCGGTTTGGGCCTCAAAACTGGGGGATAGCTGGAAAAGGCTGGTTTCCCGGTTTGGGCCACAAAACCGGGGGTGCAGAGCGAGGGCGGCACGTGGCGGCAATCGGAAGGTTGCGTGGAGGCAACGCGGACGAGTTGTGCGGGCGTGGTCGTCGGATACACCTACCCCCGAGTTGGTCCAGAATAACCCTAGGGTTTAGCTGGTTCGCTCTGTAATTAGATTTGAGAGGGGTAGAGTAGGAATTGTACTTAGGCTAGAATTAGGATAAGTAGTCGGGGAGACACCCTCCTCCCCCTATCTCAGTCATTTGCTCTTTCGCACTTAGGGTTTCCTGCTCTCCCATCCCCTGCTGTAGCTAGCTGAGATCCGCAGAGAGACTCACCTCTGTGTACTGTTGATTTTGAGGAAGTGAGGCCGTAACCTCACTATCGTAGCGTGTGTTTGCGCTACAGTTGCAAATTTGTGCTTGTGTTTCGCGTTTTGTTTGTGTTCTTCGCGGAATCCTTTTCTCCACGATTTTCCCGTTGCTTGATCTCTTTGCTCGGTTCATCTTTTGCGAATCCGTTTGAACCAAGTTGTTCTAGATCGTGAGGCACTTCTTTCCACCGAAGGAATTCACCTCTAACCTCATGGTCTAGGAGATCGATCGATTTTGGTTTCGGGTCAAGTTTTTCTCCCTTTCCTGAAATTCTTCGATTCATCGATTTGGAGATAGGTTCGAGCCATGATCTCTTAGAGATAGCTCACTATACTCCTTGTGACTCTACTCACCAAGTTTGAAACCTAGAGGTTTCGTTTTGGGTGAGAACGAGTCAAATTGGTGAACGAACTGTTGTTTCGCGGAGTGATCGGACGCAGGGTCGGGCTGACCGGACACTCACTCAGTGCGTCCGTTGGTTGAATGTCACGTGCAGTCTTCCTGTGACTCGACCGGACGCTGGATCTCTTGCTCGACTGGACGCGCTCCTTCCACTGTTCATCGCTTGCGCTTTCTTCTGATCGGACGCTCGAGGAATGACCGAACGCTAGCAGTCAGTGCGTCCGGTCCAACACAGAGAGCACCAAAATCGGATTTTGTCTGACCAGACGCGTCCGGTGCACCTTGACCGAACGCAGGCAGAGTCCGGTCAGTACTGGTTTTGCGTGTTTTCATCCGCAGTTTGCTCATCCGACTTCCAATTTGAGATCCGCTTGTTGCGTTCGATTCCTGACTTTGTGCTCTTCAGAAATTGGGCTTCTCGCCTTTCAAAAAGGCCTGAATCCCCCTTGCATTGCTCGGGGAGGTTGAGGTTACCCAAAGTTCATCCTGTCACTAGTTGACCTGCGTGAACTTGCGGGAGGGAATCTTTGTGGTGCCTCGCTGTGATCCTAGGGATCATCTGCCCTCTTCCAAGGGTCGTGGGCATCACGTTTTTGGTAGTAGCTCTTGGGGGTTGTTATTGGGACTCTTGGCCAAAGTTTCGGAAGAAATTTTATTGGCTCCCATTCACCCCCCCTTCTGGTCGCCTTGCTTTTGCATTCTCGGTCCTTCAGCTATCTTCTTGGCCTAAGTGTCCACAAAATCTAGGGCGTAGCGAGCTAGGTTGTTAAAGCTGTGCAGGTATTCTGACATGGACCTGGTTCCCTGGGACAACCTCATGAACTCTGCAACTTTCATTTCCATCAAACCACTAGGGATGTAGTGGTTGCGCATAGCGGTGGAGAACTGATCCCAAGTGACACGTGCATTTGTTGGCAAGGATGCACGGTACTGGGCCCACCATAACCCTGCGGGTCCTTCCAACATGTGCGCGGCGTATTCTGCCTTGAGTTCTTCCGTAAGGCGAAGCAAACGGAACTTTTGAGTGATGGAGTTGAGCCATTCATCAGCTTCTAGCGGTTCAGTGGCTTCCTTGAACACCGGGCGACGGGTGTCCAAGAAGTCACGATAGGAGCTGTACTGGTTGGGCTCCGGGCCTTGGCGCTGCTGGTGCTGTTGCGCGGTGTTGTTAGCGATATTGCGGAGGGTGGCCTCCATGTGCCTCTACATCTCCTCCATGTTCCTTTGGCTGCCCAAGAATTGGCTGAAAAACGCTTCCGGCGTCATCGGTGCTTGTGGAGGCGGCGGCAGATTCTCCTCTCCTCCAGACCCTTGTCCACATTGGCTGCGAGTGTGTGCCGGCATCTGCATATCCCATTAATAAGCAATCATTAGGTGATGTCACATTGAGCATGAATAAATACTGCGCAGTACATAATTCGAAAATTTATCACACGACCAAGTATAATTACTCATTTCCATACAACATCATAGAATAATCGCTCGAAATTAGACATGCAAACGACGGGTTTCCATAAAAGGTGCCGGATCGAAGTCCGAACTTTGTCCAAAAGCTTACATGCCATCACCATTTTAAGCATAAAACCAACACATGTTCAGGGCGTTACATCACTTAGCGAGCAAGCTCAAGCTATACAAAAGAAGACGATCCCTAACAAACTAGCGCTCAGGGGTCTCCAGCGGCAGATGCGGCATCCTCGGCGGCGGCGTCGATCATAGGCTCGTCAACTTGAGCCTCCTCGGGTGGAGCGTTGGGACCAAGGACCTCTCCGTCCTGGGGATCCTGGGCCTCAGCTGCGGGGACCTCGGCGGCTGCTGGGGCGGCAGCCTCCTGTGCTGCGTGATGCATCTGGTGGACGGCCTCGGGGAGCTGGTCGATGTAGGCCTGCTGTTCGTGGATCTGCTGTATCAAGTGGTGGGCTCCCTCTCTGAGCTGGTCGAGCGTGGTGCGGGCCTCATCTCTCTGAAAAGCGGTAGTCAGGTACATCTGCTCTGCCACGGTCCTGGCGGTAGACTGTGCTGCGGCTGTGGTGCGGGCGTCGTCACGCTCTAGAGTGAGCTGCTGAATCCTCTCCTGCAAACGAGCAACCTCAGCGTCAAAATCCTCCTGGAGTCTGTCCTTGTTCTGGTAGGTGGCGGTGAGAGTGAAGGACACGCTCTCGAGAGTGCGCTTCAAACTCTCACATACACCTAACAGAGCTCCGGTGGCGCTCATCGCAGGCGTCTCACAATAGAACCTCTCCTCAGGGCTCCCTGTCAGGACTGTCTCCAACGTCTGTCCCCAGCGCAAGGGAAAAGATGATCCACGTGGGAACACCCCTGCCATCGCACTGGCAAGGTCAGCGGGGAAGCGAGCGATGATGTCCTTCAACACAAGATATGCTGCCCGGTTGGCTCCATCCTTGGCGCATGTGCCTCTGGTGATCTCTGTCCATCCTCTCTAGTGAGGCTTGGCTGGCAAGGCTTTGACCTTGATCTGCACCATGACCAGTGAATCTTGCCCGTAGATCTCCTTCTGCCATGAGTACCTGGGCTCCTGTCCTTCCTCATAGCCCACGGCCTGCAGAATCCTCCAAAGGATCGTGGGTAACCCGAAGTAGGACAAGAATGTCTTCCGGGTCAACCTGGTGGCCAGGCGGTGACGCGGAACTCCTCTTCCTCCGGTGGCCTTGCGAGCAGTCAACTTAGTCTGGGCCATCTGTAGAAACAAAGGGTTTCAAACTCTCGTGAGACGGATATTAAGTTGACAAATTTTATAGAAAAAGAGACAACTTTTAATTAAGGGGAGGATTGTAAATGCATGAATATAAACATGATGCATGATCGTAATTACGTTCTCATTCACTAATAATGACTCGTAAGTCCTAACGTTCTAGTCGGTGGCAAGAACGATCTCTCATGCGTTAGCTACACGTTCTACTCGATTGCATAGTTAGTGTACCTGCAGAAGATTCATTTCAGCCCAAAGAAATTCCCAATGATAAAACAATAGAGTATTGGTTAGTATGCGCAAAATACATAAAAGCCAACACTAACACCATGCATCATTAGAAAACACCCTTAAAATTATTGATACCCTCGTATGTGTCTGCGTAGAGCTTGCACATACTTGGTATAAGAAGCCCTCACCTAGACCGATGGTTGGACGGTCATGCTCTCATATCTCACAAAATCATTTTATGCATGTTTTCACAATCGACACATTCTCTTTTCCCTCGAGAATGGACCAGCAAATAAAGATACAGCATGAACAAATCCCTGAACCCTGTTAGCAGTTAAGCCACCTGAATCCTAGTATAGGGCTTAAGGACGAGACTGGGCACACTTAGTAATTGAAAAAAGTTTTGAAAGTAGTTTTAAAATACCCATTTAGTTCGAAAATAGCTCTTCACGGGGCAATCACTTGAACCATGCTCTGATACCAGCTATGGCGGAACCATCCTGATTATAAGAGCTCAAGTATTATCTTAGCCAAATCCGTCTGACTTCGACTCATACTTGAACCCATATAACCCCGGTAGTCCGGAAATCTCGAAGGATTTCTATCACCGTACATCATACAGGATCGCATCGTTCAAGTATTACATTCGTAAAGATACATCACAGTGAAAATGGAACCGAATTTAAACATCAGAGTGCGAATTTAAAACAGAGTTATTACAATACTGAATTTAAAAGTACGGAAGCTGAAATAGTTTTAAACATGACCACCACACATGTGGTCCAAATAAAACATTGTTTGGTACGTAAACTTAACACACTCACTTCTCCTTTTTAAGATAGTGTACCACCAACAGTCTCAGACCAGCAAAAGAAAAAGGGAAGCTTCTGGACGACCCTGCCCTGGGCCTACTCCTCATCACCTTCCACTAGGTAGAGGCAGTGCTTACAATAGCCGAAGTAGACCTGGCCATCTGCAATAACGGGATAAACCCTGAGTACGGGAATGTACTCAACTAGACTTACCCGTCCAACTGAAAATAAAGACTCCAAGGGTATGCAAGGCTTTTGACGTGGAGTTGGGATCTTTAGTTGTGAAAAGGTCAATTTAGATAAGAGGTAATTAATGATAATGATGAGCTGTCATTTTTAGACCTATTCTTTAGTTCTAGGTTTCTCACCTGTACTAGAGCACTCATTTGAATCTAGCAATCAATAATATAACCATATCCAGTTGACTTATCGACATTTTAGTTGAACCTTTAAAACATCACTTGGAGTTGCATCGTGGTGAAGCTCGCCATAGTTTCCCACTAACCGGGGGAGACGGCGACTTGAATCGAATTCCAAACCAGCTGGTGAAAGACCTTTAATACCAGCCCACACTTTCCCCGTCGGGTCCATGCAATGGGCAACCGCTCGATGCTTGTTCGTGGTGGTACTCGTCGCGGCTCATAGCACGGACCGCCCAATTGGAACCTGGCGATGGCCTAACATGGCAGATCGCATTTTCATACTAGAGGGCACGACACGGGTTGAGACCGGCAGGAACAGCTTCTAACCGGCTTTGGGGTCGATGATTACAGCACCAACATATCCCTAAGTAAAAGGGCGCGTTAAAAAATGAACGAGGGCCAACATCGATACAAACCTACACGATCCAACGGATGGACTGCCCCAAGTTTCCGAACTTGTGCCCTGCCATCCAGTTGACTGTATTTCACTACAACTCAGGTTCTTTTCCACGATAGCAAATATAGCCAACCGTGATCCAGTAAATACCCATTCGGGGTATTACGGAAACATCCTTAACTACTACTTATTTAAGCAGGCTAAGCAGTTCTACTTATAGATAAGTAACAGGATAACAAGGCAAGTGTAAACAATAATCAAGGGGGGATAATGCATCAAATAGGATTCAATCAACTCCTATACCTAATGCATCACAATATAAACGAACTCAAATAAATTAATTATAAAAGCTGGGAGACTTAGAATGCTCTGGGGCTTGCCTTGAGTGAAGACCGAGGCCTCGTGAGAAGGGCACTCAGGTAAGTTAGTGTCGCAGGCGGGGTCGGCTTCATCGGCTTGCTGGAGCTCCGGGATCTGCTGCTCGGCGTTTGTCTCTTGCTCCTGGTCGGGCTCCAGAAGTGTCGATCCTATTGTATGCGGTAAATTAAATAATTAACGGGGGGGTGCAGGATATGGTGGTGTGAAAAAGAGCATTTCTTGCAAACCAACAAACCCAACTTGTTGAACCACTTTTGACATTGAGGTAATTTCATAATTTACTCACAAAATAAAATCCATTTATTCACCTATTTCTTATTTAATAATTCAAATTGAACTGCAAGTGCATTTTTTTGGACTCAGAAAAATCCAAGGAAATTCCAGAAGGCAAACAACACCTGCTGGACTTCACTGAACAAATTTCAGCCAAAAATAAAATACAGAACTACAGATACAAAAATAACAAATAAACTGTTCAAAAGGTGCTTTGAACTAGCTCCTCATCCAAAGTGTGTCAAACAGCAGATTTCATAATTTTCCTGGCTTCTCCTACTCAAAAACACTCTACTGTAGAAATCTTGCTGATAGAGCTTAAACACACAAGCCTACACAAAATAAACAAATTTATTGCAATTTAAACCACTTGAACTACAACCCTACTGGAAAAGGGTGCTAAACTCAATTTCATATTTTTCCCAGACTCTACTCCGCATTTCATACTTATCAAGAAAGTTCCATGAATAGAAACATTATACTATTTCTTACATGAATTTTCAAAGGAAAATACAGAAAAGCACATTTGTAAAGGAACCTCAGATTTTTCCACATAACAGCTCATGATGATATTTTACTTAGCTTGAACATCATAAACAGAGTCTACACAAATTTTTCCATATTTTACTTCGACATATAAAACACCCTAATATTTATTCTAAGAAATCAGCCAAAAAGGACTTTTAATCCTAATAGTAACTTTTTCCACATAAACAGTACCTCATATATTTTTTTCATAGGTGTAAAATAGGATAATAAACTTACACCAATTTTTCCAGGAATTAACTCAACCAAAAAACATATATAACCATTTATCTTAACAAAAGCATATAAACTAAAATAAATAAAAATAGTAAATGAAACTTCTAACAAAAATACTTTCATATTTTTCTATGATAGATCTACTCATAAACAAGCTAGCAAAACTGAAAGTACTCCATTTGGATTCGTAAAATGTGCTACACAAAAATAACAAGCATCTCTGGAAAATAAAACCTAAAAAGAAAAACATTTGAACTTCCCGGCCCAACTTGCGCGGACTCTGTCCATAGACCGGGTGAGACTGACGCGCGGGGCTGGCCAGGTCAATGGGCCCACGTGTCGGTGAGAGCCGAACAGGGGACGGGGTTGACCGTCGATTCCTCGCCGACAGTGAGGTCGTCGGCGGGGAGGTAGGGCTCGATGAGCTCGTCGCGACGAGGCGCATCGAGTGGTGGTGATGGTTTGGCCAACGCATGACCGTGTGCCGGCGGCGAGCGGCGGCGCAAGACGGCGGCGGCATCGCATGGCTATGCCACGTCCGGCGGTCGCCGGCCAAATTGGCGCGTGCGCAGTGCTCCGTGAGCCCTAGGGAGCTAAGCGAGTGGGTTGGTTTGGCTCGGATGGCTCCAGAGGAGCTTGACCTCGTGCATGGCCGCGGCGGTGCCCATGGCGCTCCGCTGGTAGATAGAGTGAGATAGGGAGCAGTAGAGTTGGGGCTAGTTGGTGTTCTCACCTTGCCTTGGCTCGGTGAGGCTCTAGGATGAAGGAAGGAGACGGTGGAGCTTGGGTCGGGGAAGAACGGCGACGCGGGCTCTGCGGCGGCAGTTGCGTCCGCAACGGCGCACTTCGGGCTCCGACGTCGGTAGGGCTCGGCGAGTGGCGTGGAGGTGCGCACCGTGTGGTCTGGACGACGGCGAAGTGGTGGCCGAGGCTAATCGGCCGGTGGTGGCTTGGTTTGGAGGGAACGGTGGCGCGGGTCTTCGGTGCCGAACGGCGGCGAGCAGAGCGGTGCTCAGCGCGTTCACGGGAGAGGAGAGGGAGAGAGCAGGAGCGAGAGAGAGCGCGAGTGAGCGAGTGAGAGAGCGGAGAGTAAGGTGCGCTCAGTTTTGGCCGAGCCTTGGCCGGCCGGCGGTGGTGGCGGGGCCCGGCGTGGCGTGCGGCACGGCGAGCGAGGACGGCGCGGCAGGCGAGGCAGGCGGGGAGTGGCCGGCGAAGATCGCTGGCGTGCTCCGATGGGAGAAGATCGGCAGGGGAGTGGCCGCGCGGGATTTGGAGCAGGAGATGGCGGCCACGTGGCGCAAACGCCGTCGTACGGCGCGGCCGCGGTCGGGGCGACCGGCGCGCGGCGCGGCGCGGTGCGCGCGGGCGAGCGGCGCGCGTGGGCCGGGCCGAAAAGGCCGATTGGGCCGGAAGTGGGGCGCAGAAGAAAATTCTTTTTCCTTTTTCTTTTTTTTTCCAAATATTTTCTAAAGTTTGACCACTCAAAAATAGTTTCAAAAACTCCAAATGAGGCTTTGACCCAAATATAAAAGTTGCTCAAAATAATTTTCTCTACAACTTTCATATAAGACACTTTTTCTGAAAACCATTTTTATAGCCTCTACATAAATAAAGCCAATTTTTGAAGTATAAAACATTTTGTTTAACTCATTTTTATTTGATAACTATTTTGGAACTTAGTCAAAACATCAACATGAAAAGCACTTGACCCAATATTCTCTATTTTATAAAATTATTTGCCACAACAGAAATCCATTTAAATCATCACGTCCAATAGAAATCAAAAATCCAAATAAATAAACAAAAGACAAAAGCACTCTCATGCACATGAAATGATGCAATGCATTGCTCATGCTTCTTTAGTAGCTAATGACGTTCCTAATGCAGTGCTTGACACTAGGGTGTCACAGGTGCCTCTCTTATTTATAGCCTAAAACAATAATCCCCTTCCTAACCCTAGATACTTGAGCGAAACGGCCAACCCTAGGGGTATCCCGATCCAACTCTGCTTGATCTTGATCCGACGGCCACGCGCCCATCTCATCCTTAGCTTCGCCTCGACGCAAGCCTCAGGATGCCGCCACGTGCCGCCCAGTCGACCACCGCGCCTACCTCATGGATAGCTTCGCCTCGCGCCAGCCTCTCCACGCCACCACGCGTCGACCGTCCTTTTGGACCTCCCCCCGATTTTGAGGCCCAAACCGGGAAACCTGTCCTCAGGCTGAGTTTTGTGGCCCAAACTCAGAAACCCGCGCGCCCAGGTTTTGAGGCCCAAACCTGGAAACCGTCCACGCCGAGTTTTGAGGCCCAAACTCGGAAACTGGCCACCCCGAGTTTTGAGGCCCGAACTCAGAAACCGTCGAGGGTAGCTTTTCGAGACTCAGCTACTGAACCCGCGCCATAGACGGGATGTGGTTCGCACACCCCGAGTTCCAGCACCGATACCGGAGCATGTCCAGCCTCCACGCCGGGCAACCTCCCGACTCAGTCGATGCACCGCACATCCCCATGTACTCTTGCTTGTCAACGCCACATGCCAGCTACCACAGCTGGTCCTCAGGTCTCCTGGTCCGTCAGTCCAAGCTCCACGTCCGCCCTTCACCGCTCCCGGTCCGTCGGCATGGCACGTCCCTACTTGACCTTCACCTCACCTTCGACCACTGCCCGAGCTCCGCACCTGCACACCAACACAGCCAAGAGACATGTTGCCCGTTGATCGATCACTCATCACTTAGGAAAGGAACCACAAGGGCACATATCAACCTTGTGTTCTCAATCTCCCCCTTGATGAGTGCATCATAAACTCATAGTAACCGTAACCAGAAATAGAAGAAAGAAGAATTAGATAGAAGAAGAAGCACTCACTCGAAATGTCCAAAAGCCAGAGAAAATGCCAAAGAAGAACAATTCGAGATAAGCGAAGCTTGGTCCCTAAAGACATGGGCAACGGTTCGACACAACCAAGCAAAAGATTGGAGCAACAGCTCATCAGAGGCAAAACCCGATCAAAATCAGAGCACAAGACTTGGTTCCCAAAGACATGGGCAACGGCTCGACGCAACCAAGTCAGAAGCAAGCTAGTCCTCAAGAACAGGCAGAAGGGGCTCAACACCACTAGCTGAAGGCTCAAAACCACAAGAAGACTGCATAAGAAGCAACTACTGCTAGTCCCTCAAGATAGAGGCACAGAGGCTCAACACAACCAGCAGCAAGCCAATAACTCAAAATAAGCAGAAAAAACCCCCTCACTCAAAGAACTCCCCCTCAACAAGTGAAGCACAAATTTGCAAATTGTCACCACAAACAGGCATTTTTCGTATTCTCCCCCTTAGGGGCAATTTGCAAACATATAAGAGAAGGAAAAAAGCTCAAGTAAGTCAAACGGAGCTAGGTCATGCCTATCAGAGTCAAGCACATGCACATGAGTCAAAAATGTATGTTAGCAGCTTCAGGTATATATTCGAAAGACTGAAAGAATGCTCTAATGAGTGCCGATCCGACTACATAGCAACATACACAAGTGCTAGCAAAGGCTCAAACTGATCACCGAAAAACAGAATATGAATGCATAAGCTCAGTGAGCAGTTTTAAGCCATTAAAAAGGATTTTCACCATCAAATTAGCACTAAGCAGTGTAGACAGGAAGTCAAACAAGTGCTAAACATGTATACAAGGTGAACTACCCCTATCACAGTTCAATCATCATGCAATAGAATGAAACATAGACTTGTGTTTTCATATTTTATCGGAGAAATTTGCAGCGGTTATTAACACAAGTTTAATTTCAGCATGTGATTTGCGAGAGGTTGAAAGCTTGTCAAAGCCTAACTTTCCAACCATGCTAAGCCTATGCATATGCAATCAGGAGCTTAAAGCATCAGTTTCGGTCTTACACTACACGGCTCAAGTTTAACTCAAAGTGCAATGAGAAACAGTCTCGATACCGTGATGTGCTGACAAAGCAATCGCATCTCGATCTTTTCAATTCACTAAAACTTGGTTCATTTTAAGTAGAATATGAACAATCCAAGCAAGTGAGTGACTCAGAACTAGAGACATAGCAACCTAGCATATATGAAATAGCTCAAGTAACCTCAACACATCCTACACAAGCTAGATGCCAATCTCAATGGTGAACATGTATCAAGTTTTAAGTTCATTAGACATGTTCATCATTCTGAAAAATACAACTTAGCTCAAAATATGTATCAGTGATCAAAAAGACCTAAGCTACAAGCATCATCATATATCGTCGAAGCATACACTAATCAGAGCATAAATTCATTCTAAGGAACATAGACATGAAGCTTGAAATAAGAGATGTATGCATGAAGAAGTCAGAATCGGAGCCAAAAGAAAAACAGAAAAACTCAAGACCCAAAAACAAAAGGATCAGAAAGTCAGTCTATGATACATAAACAAAATGCTTCCCCAACTAAAAGGGGAAACACACACCAAGCTCTCCTCTCAACCTAGCAAAAGTTGAGAGATCCAAAGGCTTGGTGAAAATATCCGCAACCTGGTTATGGGTGTCTACATGCCTAAGATCAATGTCGCCTTTCTCGTAGTGATCACGAAGAAAGTGAAAACGGACATCGATGTGCTTGGTCTTGGAGTGAAGAACAGGGTTCTTTGCTACACTAATGGCAGAAGTGCTATCGCAAAGCAAAGGAACCCGACTGAAATCTAGACCAAAATCACGCAATGTAGCAACCATCCATAAAAGTTGCGAAGCACAAGAAGCAGCGGCGACATACTCGGCTTCAGTAGTAGACTGGGCTACGTTCGACTGCTTGCGAGAAGACCACGAAACCAAAGAAGAACCAAGAAACTAACAAGTCCCAGAAGTAGACTTGCGCTCAAGCCGACAGCCGGCAAAATCCGCATCGGAATAACCACAGAGCAAAAGAGTCGAAGAAGAGGAGTACCAAAGTCCAAACTCAGGAGTATATCGGAGGTACCTCATGATGCGCTTGACTGCTTGCTTGTGGGAAGTCCGAGGGGACGCCTGAAAACGAGCGCACAGACACACAGAAAACTGTATATCTGGCCTCGTCGCCGTCAGGTACAGAAGCGAGCCAATCATGCTTCTGTACTCCTTCTGGTCAACCGGCTCTCCGTCCTGGTCCGCGTCCATCGCCGCAGTCGTCGGCATGGGCGTCGTAAGAGCCTTGGCCTCGCCCATGTCGAATTTCTTGAGGACATCCTTCGTGTGTTTTCCTTGATGCACAAAAGTCCCATCTCGGGTTTGCTTAATTTGCAACCCGAGGAAGATTGTCAACTCGCCCATCATACTCATCTCGAACTCCCTGCTCATAGTATCTGAAAACTTTGCAACAAGCGCATGAGAAGAGCTACCAAAGATGATGTCATCCACGTAAATCTGGACTAACAGGAAATCGCCGCCTTGCTTGAGGAGAAACAAAGTTCTATCGACCCTTCCCATTTTAAAACCCTTGGAGAGTAAAAAGGTTTTCAAACGATCGTACCACGCTCTCGGGGCTTGTTTCAAACCATACAAAGCTTTTGACAGTTCATAAACATGGTTTGGAAGCTTGGGATGCTCAAAGCCAGGGGGTTGCCTAACATAAACCTCTTCCTCTATATACTCATTCAAGAAGGCACTCTTGACATCCATCTGTTAAAGCTTAAAACCCTTCGAAGCAGCAAAGGCTAGAAGGATTCTAATGGCTTCTAAACGGGCTACAGGGGCAAAGGTTTCTTCATAGTCTATACCCTCTTTCTGGCAAAAACCCTGGGCTACTAGTCTAGCCTTGTTCCTCACTACCATCCTGTCCTCACCCTCTTTGTTCTTGAAAACCCACTTGGTACCTATAGGGTGGCATTGAGGTGGAGGTGGAACTAAGGTCCAAACTTGGTTTTGCTCAAAGTTTTCTAGCTCCTCATGCATGGCGTTGACCCAGTTAGAATCAGAAAGTGCGTGTCCAACATCTTTGGGCTCAAAAGAAGCAAAGAAAGCAGAATGAGCAAAGTGAGAGATTTCATACGCTCGCGACCGCGTGACTCGCTAGTCGATGCCGCCGATCATCTGTTGCGGGGGGTGAACTTGCTGAACGCTTCAGGGCGCTTGCCTCACCGAAGTCGCCTCCCCCTCGCCAGATGTTGTCGCTCCCTCAGGTGCAGCGGGTGCTCGCTGGAGAGGTGGCTCTAGAGGACCCCAAGAAGAAGACGTAGTGGGATCTGGTCCTCGAGCTGAAGTAGACGTCGCAGGATCAACTGGGGCAGCCAGTGGTGGCTTGGGATCACCCCAATCAGCATTCTCCTGCTCCTCCTCCACAAAGATGGTCTCTCCCATCTCCTGTTCTCCTGCAAACTTCAAAAGCAGAGGAAACACAAGGCATAGTTTCATCGAATGTGACCTCGCAGGTCTCCACTATCCGGTTAGTTTCAAGGTTAAGAACTCGATAAGCACGTGAATAAGAAGCACAACCAAGAAACACCCATCAGCAGAGCGAGATTCAAATTTGTCCAAATTGCCTTGTTTCAGGATAAAGCACTTGCACCCAAACACCCAAAAATGAGACACCTTGGGTACCCGTCCAAAACGCAACTCATAAGAAGTCTTTTTCATCAAAGCACGAAGGAAGATGCGATTTGAAACATGGCAGCGCGGTGTTGATCGCCTCAGCCCAAAAACGCCTAGGAGTCCTATGCTCATCGAGCATCGTCCTGGCCATCTCAACAAGGGTCCGGTTCTTGCGTTCAAGAACACCGTTCTGCTGAGGGACATAAGGAGAAGAAAAAAACTGATGCTCGATTCCATTAGAAGAACAGAAAGAGGCAAACTGAGAGTTATCAAACTCAGTACCATTATCACTACGAATAGCTCTAATGGTATCAGGGGGAAACTCAGTTTTCAACTTCAAAATTAAGTCACGAGCAAAAGAAAAAGCTTCATCCTTACCCTCCATAAAGAATACCCAAGAGTACCTCAAAAAATCGTCAACGATCACTAGAACGTACCACTTCCCACCCGCTGAGCAAACCCGAGCTGGACCAACTGTGTCCATGTGAAAAAGCTCGCCGGGTCGCTTTGTCATCACCTGAGTAACAGGTGGGTGAGAAGCAGCAACCATCTTCCCGTGACGACAAGGATGGCAAACAAGGTCCTTCTAAAACTTAAGCTTGGGCAATCCTTGGATTAGGCCAAGTGAGCTAAGCCTTGCAAGCAAGTCAAAGCTCAAGTGGCCGAGCCTCCTATGCCACTTCCACAAATCAGAAGAAGGACCAGCCATCAAACACCTAGCAGAGCCGAAAGACTGAGAAAAATCGGCTCTGAAAACACGGCCAAAAGGGACGATCCGACAAACAAGATCTCCCCGAGGGTCTAAGACGCGACTCAAACCCTTCTTAAAGCGCACTTCACAATCATCCTCAAGAAGTTGCGAAACAGAAAGCAAGTTAAAATGCAAATTAGAAACCAAGGCAACATTCTTCAGGACAAAGTTCTCATTGAGCCGAATAGCTCCCTGAGAGAAACAACCTTACCTCTACTATTATCCCGAAAGTGATGTACTCCTTGTGCATCACGGGGCTAAGGCTGGAGAACATTCCTTCTTTCCGGTCATGTGGCGCGAACACCCGGAATCCATGAGCCACATGTTCTCCAACCGATGTTCCTGCATCAATAGAAAGGCAGGAAGTGAGCATATGGCACAACACTGGGGTTAGTATACTGAGAAGGATACCAGTGCTGTGTCATAGGCCTAGAAAAAGTGTTAGGAGCAACACCAAACTGTCCTCGTCCCATGGGTGGATAGCGATCACCACCAACCTGAAAGGGTGGTCCGCTATGGGACGGAAAACCTCCAAACGACCTACTGTCCCATTTGAGCAAAGCGATCACCACCATACTGAAAAGGTGGTCCGCTATGGGACTGAGCAGCAAAACCTCTTACACTCGGCTCACGATCGTATTGAGGACGACCGGAACCGCGACGGGCACGACCACCACCCCGTGGTCTAGCTGCCTGGGGCCTAGTAACCTGAGGGGGTGCTCCTCCAGGTCTAGCGCCATGCCTCTGAACTCCCCGACCTTGCACACCATGGAGAGGGTGGTGCCTGGCCTGGTTGTTCAGCTCCAACTCCTTCCTAGCGTCTCTCTTCCTCCAAAAGCAAAACTCAGCTAGGTGACCCTCATGGTGACAATACTCGCACTCAAACCTCACCACTCTTGGGTTGTTGGTTCCTATTGTTGCGAGGGTTGTTCACTCTGGCTGGCTGCTTGCCTCTCGGAAGGGGATCACTAGAGACGTCAGGAAGGGTGTGTGTGTGTTCCTAAGATGGTTAGGTTTGGGAACCCACACTTGCTTGTGAGGTGGAGCCTTGGGAGGTTCATCAAGGATGCCATCCTTGGTGATAGGCTTAGGAGGCTCAGGTGGGGTGATCTTGGTAAGCTTAGGGATAGCGGATGGTTCTCACTTGGGTTCACTCCGCTAAACTCACCAATCTTACCAAAGGTACTAGCGCCCTTCCCACCTGAGGTAAAGCCTACTCCCGAGCAATCAGTTCCCCTCTTGAACTGACTGATCATCATGCCCAACTGCGGCTCACTGCATGACACCCAACTCAGGATGGACCGAAGGTATGTGTTTTCGTCCTTGGTTTGCATCCTGGCATGCCGACAGTTGGCAATCTCAAGCTCCATCCCCACGCATCTCTCACATGGAGCGGACAAAGTGCTAACTGAGCTGGCCTTGAAGGCTTCAGCAAGCTTGGCATTAACTTCTGCTAACTCAGTTCGCAAGCTAGGACAAAGCTTGCACGCACCCAGCAAAGAAGGCCTAGCCTTCACTTCTTCCAGCTCTACCTTCAGGGAGGGACACTCTTTGCAATCACCCACCAAGTCTAGCCTACTCTTCAGCTCATCATACACCTCGATCAAAGAGGCATACTTGGTTTGCAGGGTGGCAAAGCTTGTCATATGCATCGTGCACTCCTCACACTCCTCCACATCAACCACCTTCACTTTGGACCTAGCAATCTCAAGTTCCTTACGCGCCTCTTTCAACTTAGCCTTAAATTCAATGCGCTCTTGGAACACTTCGGTAAGCCTCTTCTCCAAGACACCGACTAGATCAATAAACCTATCCCGCTCCTCAATGATACGAACGACATCAGAAGAATTTGGTACCTCAGAAGCATTGTCGTCGTCGTCATCGTTGGGAGCATCATCGGCATCCTCTGCCTGGTGCTTGTGGTCCTCTTCATCCAAGGCCATGGTGCAAAAGCCCTTGGAGGAGTTGCCGAAGAAACAGAGTCCGTTGAAGCGATCCTCCATCTTGTGCACGGACTCGTTGTCGCTGGAGTCGCCATCGGAGGTCTTCTCGCCATCACCGATAGTGGCAAAGAAGGCACGCTTGCCGGCGTCGAAAGCCTTCTCCATGTCCTCTTGGCGGTAGAAGCCATTCTTGTTGTTCTTTCCACCCTTGTTCTCTGGCTTGCCCTTGCGCCGGAAGTTGTGGTTCTTGCCGGGGAAGTTCTTGACGTTCTTGGGGCAGTTCGCCATGAAGTGGTCTAGATCACCACACTTGTAGCAGCCCTCACGTGCGCCACCACGCCGGCGATTCAGGCGGTTGTTGTGAAACCACGAGAACCGGGTGATGGTGAGGGCGAGCTCATCGTCTCCCAGCGCCTCCAACTGCTCCTCTGTGACTGTATGCAGAGAAGACAAAGCAAAAAGAGGAGGTGAAGCGTTAGCAGGAGAAGTCGATCCACCTGTGCCTGAGACCAAAGCCATGGTGTGTGAAGATGGGTTCTTCAGCTTGGCCTGAGTCAGGTGATCGATCTCAGTGGACTTGAGCTTGCTGAATAGCTCATCCATGGTGAGGGTGTCGTAATCAGGAGACTCAATGATGGTCGACACCTTCACCTCCCATACCCTCCGATCCAGGGCGTATAGCAATTTGAGAGCCCTCTCATGATCGTCATAGGTTAGGTTAGCCCGATTGGCATGCATCTTGTTCATGATCGTCTGAAAACGAGCGAACAAGGTGTCAATCGTCTCTCCCTCCAACTGAACAAAGTTCTCGTACTCTCGCTTGTAGGTCTCGAAGAGTCTGGTCTTGACATGGGTTGTCCCCTCGTGATAGCTTTGAAGCTTCACCCAGATCTCTCGTGCCGTCTCAAGCTCTGAGATACGTTCGAACTCAGGAAGGGAGAGGCTGGCCAGAAGAGCATTATGAGCCTTGGAGTTGGCCTCGTGTTGGTCAATTTGGATCTGACCCACACGAGCCGCAAGGACTACGTACTCAGTGTTTTCACATATTTTCTAGACGGAAGATCCGATGCTGTTGAGATAAGCACGCATCCGAATTTCCAATAGCATAGTGTCCCATCGAACCAAGGAGCCTTGCTATCCCTGTTCATGTTGCCCATCCGAAACGAGGAGAGACTTAACTGGATCCGATGCAACCTATTGCCCTTGGTTCCCGTTGTAGCGTATCCGAGGATGTCCCAATTCAAGAGGTCCAGAGACTCCAATTAGATCTCGGAACAGAACAGAAGGAGATCGGACTGGATGACCAGTGGATAGACTCAGCGATGAAGGGAGATGTGGTAGCGAGCCAAGTGCAGAGGGTCAGTGAGCGCCCAATTGAAACTGGCGAAGCTTCTCCCAGCCTGTCCCACAACGAAGACACGACCAAAACGTCACTTCGAACCTACCCGCAATACGGAACCTACGAAACTACCGGAGTGGACCTACAGTAGGAACCCTAGATGTCCTAGTGGTACAGCGGAACCTCCGGAGAAACCCCAAAAGCAACTGCCAAAGCCTCGGAGCAAAACTGCACAATCAGCAGGCTTACGGACTATCCGAAGTTAGAGTCCCGGACTGTCTGCCGACCCCAGACTGTCCGCCACTGAAGGTGCGGACTGTGCCGGGTAGAGAGTGACCAAAACAAACTGTTCTACGTAAGTCCTGTTCACGTCCCGGACTGTCCGCGGTTTGCACGTCGGACAGTCCGCGGTTCAAATGAAGAGTGACAATCGAGCGTCCGATGCTGACCCTGTGTTGCGTCCGATGCGACCCCGGACTGTCCGTGGGTCACTGGCGGACTGTCCGCCGGTCACGAGATTAGGAACAGTACCACGCTGAGCAGTTCGGACCTGATCAAGCCCCGAGTCCCGGACTGTCCGCCACTGAGACGGCGGACTGTCCGAGGATGGGCAGAACGTAGGAAAAATGCTCGGGAAGAACTCCAAATCGATCAAACCTCAACCAAATCAAAAGGGACTTCGATCAAACATCTCCCAATTGTTCCTCGATGTATTGGGGTGCTAATCCTAAGAAATCATTGCACCAATCCAAGTCGATTGAGAGTAATTCGAGAAACACCGGAAAGGGGGAAAGAGGAAGAACGAACACTAAATCAACCCGATCTTCAAATCCGTGAGGTTAGGAAAGAAATCCTTCGGTGGAAAGAAGGAGTTCATGACTAAGAACAAACTGATTCATGTGGAATCGAAAATCAACTTGTGGAGAGGGAGAACGAGGCAAATCTCCAAGAGATGAAAAACCAAAACGTGAAGAACACAGAACACGATTTGATTTCAGCGGTGATTCCTCCACACGAGGAGACAACGAGAATGCGGTCTCGTTTCCTCAAAGATCTGAATACACAGAGGTATGATTGTCATCTCTGCGGATCGCTTGCAGCGAGGTATGATTAGAACCTAAGCGAGGGCTAGAGAGAGAGAGCTCAGGAACAAATGACTGCAAGGATAGAGGGAGAGGAGGGGTGCCTCTCTTATTTATATCCTAAAACAATAATCCCCTTCGTACCCCTAGATACTTGAGCGAAACAGCCCACCCTAGGGGTATCCCGATCCAACTGACGGCCACGCGCCCATCTCATCCTTAGCTTCGCCTCGACGCAAGCCTCAGGAAGCCGCCACGTGCCGCCCAGTCGACCGCCGCGCCTACCTCATGGATAGCTTCGCCTCGCGCCAGCCTCTCCATGTCGCCACGCGTCGACCGTCCTTTTGGACCTCCCCCCGGTTTTGAGGCCCAAACCGGGAAACCTGTCCTCAGGCTGAGTTTTGTGGCCCAAACTCAAAACCCCGCGCGCCCAGGTTTTGAGGTCCAAACCTGGAAACCGTCCACGCCGAGTTTTGAGGCCCAAACTCGAAAACCGGCCACCCTGAGTTTTGAGGCCCAAACTCGGAAACCGTCGAGGGTAGCTTTTCGAGGCTCAGCTACCGAACCCACGTCGTAGACGGGATGTGGTTCACACCCCCGATTCCAGCACTGATGCCGGAGCTTGTCTAGCCTATACGCCGGGCAACCTCCCGACTCGGCCGATGCACCACACATCCCCATGTACTCTTGCTTGTCAACGCCACATGCCAGCTACCACAGCTGGTCCTCAGGTCTCCTGGTCCATCAGTCCAAGCTCCACGTCCGCCCTTCACCGCTCCCGGTCCGTCAGCACGGCACGTCCCTACTTGACCTTCACCTCACCTTCGACCACTGCCCGAGCTCCGCACCTGCACACCAACACAGCCAAGAGACATGTTGCCCGTTGATCGATCACTCATCACTCAGGAAAGGAACCACAAGGGCACATATCAACCTTGTGTTCTCATACATGTTGTGAGCTGATCTATTTTTGAATGGTGAACCTTCTTAATGAACTTAAAATCTTGAAAATGTTCACCATTGAGATAAGCAACTAGCATGTTTAGGATGTGTTGAGTTCACCCGTGCTTTTCATATATGCTAGGTTGCTATGTCTCTAGTTCTGAGTCATTCACTTGCTTGGTCTGTTCATATTTTGTCAATAAAATTGAACCAAGTTTTAAGTGAATTGACAAGATCGAGATGGGATTGCTTGTCAACACATCACGTTATCGAGACTATTTCTCATTGCACATTGAGTTAAACTTGAGCCATGTAGTGTATGACCAAAACCGACGCTTTAAGCTTCTTACTGCTTCGGCATAGGCTTCGCTCAGTTGAAAAGTTAGGCAATGACAAGCTTTTAACCTCTCGCAATCACATGCCGAATTTGAACTTGTCTAATTTCACCGCTGCAACTCTGATTTAAAATTGAAAATCACAAGTTTATGCTTCATTCTTAAGCATGATGATTGAAGTTTGCTAGGGGTAGTTCACCTTGTATACATGTTCAGCACTTTTTCGAATTCCTATCTATACATGTGTAGTGTTATTTTGATGGTGACTATCTTTTGTCTTAAAAACTGCTCACTCTGCTCTCATGTTCATATTTAGTATTCAGTGATCAGCTTGAGCCTTTGCTAGCTTTTTATGGATCAGAACTGTGTAGAGCATCTTTGCATTCTCTTGATTATATCCTGGAGCTGCTAACTTGCATTTTGACTCATATGCATTTTGGAAGGGGAGAAATTTGCTTATTTGGCACTTTTGATGCTGCATTTTCTGAGGGGGAGAACTTTTCCTTGATAAGTGCATTTTCAACTAAGGGGGAGAAATTTGACAAATCGTATGCCCTCCCATGTTCAACTAAGGGGGAGATATTTCAAATCGTGTGCTTTCATTTTTTTTTCCGAGTTAGACCAAGGGGGAGTTTCCTAGTTGTGTGCACTATTTGAGGGGGAGTCTGCTGCTCCTTGTTGGCCGTAAGGGTTGGTATCGAGCTTTCTCTACTAGTTGTGTTGAGCCTGTGTGCCTCTGTCTTGAGGGACTAGCATTTGCTTCGATTTCTCAGTTGGTATCTGCTAGCGGTGTTGAGCCTGTTCTACCTCTTCTTGAGGGCTAGCTTTGCTTTGCTTGGTCGCGTCGAGCTGTTGCCCATGTCTTTGGGGACCAAGTTGTTTTGCTCTTTCCACTTGACCTTCTTTGGCTTTCCTATGCTTTTGGGTCTTTTGGTTGGGTTCTCTCTACTCCTTCTTCCTGCCTTCTTATTCTATTATGATTTGTGTGTGTAGTTGACAATGCACTCATCAAGGGGAAGATTGCGGATACACGGGTGTATGCCGAGTCTCGAGTGATGAGTGATTGTCAATGGGGTTGATCGCATGTTGTCGGTGTTTCTACCTCGGGGGTATAGCACCAACTAGTAATATGATCGCGTGCTCTCTCCCTGGATGGTGATGCAAGATGACACAAGATTTATCCTGGTTCGGGCAAAGAAGGCCCTACGTCCAGCGGGGGGGGAGAGGTTCTTGTATTGCTTGCACCTAAGTGCTTGTACAGGGGCGAATACAAGCTCTATGAGCGTGGACCGAAGTCCGGACTCGTGGGTGGACTTGCGTTCTCTAAGTGTGAGACCCATGCGCTGTGTCGTGTGCGTTGTCTGTAAGAAGGCACCCGGCGTCCCCTTTTATAGAGTAAGGGGAGGCTGGAGCTACATGAGAAAGTACAGGAGTAACATGGGCGGTGCCTAGTTTTGCGTAGAGTAGGAATTCCGTCCTGTCGGACCCGCTACCGCTAACATAGGGGTGGTTGTCAAAGCGTCCTTGAAGCGTGGCTCCCATTCCGGGCATGGGCGCGGAGGCATGGCGATGTGGAGGTCGTGCAGTGTAATGTAACGGCCCTAATCCCATGGCCCACTGACCACCGTCAACCACTGACAGTCGATCCGTACAGCCAAGAGACTAAGACCGGTTCCGCTACTGGGCTACATCAGTGCCCGATGTCCGCAGGATCATCTCACAATTCAGTTACAACCTCTTTAACATTTTGACAAATAACATCGGAGTAAATAGCGGAAGACTTAGATAACAATAGTTTTACAAACCAGGGTTCAACATAAAATTAAAATGAAGTTATTACAGACCATAGTTCAAATAGATAGAGTTGGCAGAGTAGCATATGACAACACTTAAGATACATCACCCAGCCCGAGGGTGAATAATCACTCATCGGCCTCATCGGCCTCCTCCTGAACAACAGTCACACAGCAGGGTCCAAGACATATTGAGGGATCTGCCATACCTGCAACATGGGTAATAAAACCCTGAGTACAAAGGTACTCCACAAGACTTACCCGACTAAAGAAAAAGGGAGAAGACTCAGGTATGAGAGGCTTAGGGTAGTCAAGGTAAAGCTTTAAGCAAGATCAAGTATTTAGCAGAAAAGCATTTTGTAAATCCTTATTTTATTTGGAAAGATTCAAGTATTCCTCAGTTCTTCATCGTTCATGGTTCATTTTACCATTCAAAAACACACCTAGTTGAGAACCACTCCCTGTTGACAGTCAGTGACTAAGTCTCCATAACCGAGGAGCAGCGTTAATCCGGATAAATAATACTCAGCTGAGGGTTCCTATCCACACTGCATATGTAGCACCCAAGCTTGCATATGCCAACTCGTCTTCCACGATTCCTCCAATATGGGCCCGGACCTACGCCACCCGGAAGTACAGTACACCACTCCAATCCGGGACTCTAACCCACGTGGGTACATGCTACTTCCGCCATCTCTCCACTCCCAGTGCGCGGTTATCGGTCCAATAATGGATTTCTCGGAGCCAAAGCTTTCCGTAGTATGTGAATAGTTGCAAGTCTTAGCCAGCAGGCCCCCATACAGGTGGTCCCTAATTTTCCAGCCAGCAACTGTGCCTTGGTTATATCTCACCCAAGCGCAACAGTCCTGTCAGTTTTTCAACCCGTCCCGGTCGGTGTCAACTGTCGAGTCCCGGACTACGACATGACGGCACCGTACGCAAGGACAACCTCTCCTTCCCATTGACTAAGTACGGATCAGATACTTAGCCAATAGTGGGAGTAAACCAGAAATTCCCATAAATATTCTTAAGTGATCACACTTTTGAAATTGGCATTTTTATTGCAAATCTATTGTATAGCATTGCTAAGCCTTTTGCAAGTAATTTTGAAAGCAGGTATCGGGTGTATCAGTGGTCAAGGTGGATAATGCATCAGATAGGATATCACGCAACTCCTATAAACCTAATGCAATAATTTAACTCAAAGACATTTAAGTAAAACATTTTATAAATTCAAGGAAAGGGTTAAATGCACCGGGGCTTGCCTTGGATGGCAAAAAGGACGGACTCGGGGTTGGTGGTGTAGGTGTCGGAGCTCGGGGTCGCCTCGGGGACAGATCCTTCGGTGGCTACCTCGACTTCAGGGCCTTCTTCCTCGGTCACTATACGTATGCAATGATGTATGCTCATGAGAATGCTAGCATGATCAAAAAGGTGCAAGACAAACACCGATTCAGGAATAAAAGCATTTCCCTAAGGTGGACATAGAATTTTATCATTTCTTTCCTTAGCAAGATAAGTTAGAATTAATAACTAATCTAAACATCACCAAACATGGCATCACAACACACATCATAGACCACGGGTGGGGGTCTATGAACATCAATCAACCCAAAAATCACATCATCAAACAATTAACATCAACCCTAATCCATCTTTTCTATTTCCTATTTTATTTAAAAAGGTCATTTATGATGTTGCTCCAAAAATTACCAAATTAATCTCATAAGTTCATTATGGCATAAATAGATGGCAGAAAAATTCATAATTTTTGGAGTCATTAAGGTGCTCAAATAATTCCAGTCATTAATTAAGAAAAGGCACTATTCAACTATTTAAATAGATGCTCAAAAATCAACTTGCTCCCAAAAGACTTCAAATTTTACCAGAGGTTCAGCAAGGTATAACAAGGTCACAAAAATTTATCTCAAGATTTTTGGAGAAATAGATCACTCTCCAAAAATACCGAAACTTCCATTTTTCATTAAAAGGGGAATTTTATATTTTTAAATCTTTGCACAAAACTCAAGTTTCATATTTTTATAAATACTACAGGGCATAAAGAGTCAACTGTGAAATTTTCAGAATTTTTGGATGGATCAACACAGAAAATCATACAAAAAAGAGAAAACAGAACACTATTCACATTTCTCAGAAAAAAGAAAAAGCACTGTGTCCTTCTAGGCCGGGCTCGGCGAATTGCGCGGGGCTCGGGCGAATCGCGACGGGCTCGGTCGAGGCGGAAGCGACAGCTTGGGCCGAGGCTTGACCCGGAGGCTCGGGCGAAACGGAGAAGTAAGCCTCGTCCGAGGCCTGGCCCAGAGGCTCGGGCGAGACGGAAAACCAACTGTTTCGTCCGAGGCCTGGCTCGGAGGCTCGGGCAAGACGGACAGCAGGGCTCGGGCGAGTCGGACAGCAGGGCTCGGGCGAGTCGCAGGGGAGACGGACGGCGGATCGGCCGTTCGGGACTTGAGCTGGGAAACCGAGAGCGGGAAAGGATTCACGGGCTCACCGTGAGTCGGATGGTAGGCTTCGGCGAGGCGGTGCGGGGTCGGAGACGGGAGTTCGACGGTGGAGGTGCTCCGGCGGAGCTCTCTGGCGGCGGAACGGCGTCCGGCGGCTCTGTCCATCGAAGGGGATCACCGAGGAGCATTTAGGAGCGCACGGAGGTGAGGAAGAAAGGGCAGGGGTCGGAGGGACGGAAGGGAAACTCACGGCGGCGAATTTCTTGTGCGGCCGAGACGCGGCCGTATGCCGGAGTTGGGGAAGAAGCTTCCGCGCCGGCGAGGGGAGGGGCGGAGGGGTGAAATTGGCCGCTCGGGAAGGTGGAGCAGCTCCAGGCGATGGCAGCGGCGCGCTCGGCTGGTGCTGGGGTGGTCTGGAGACTCGGGCTCACGGAGCTCGCTGATGGCGGAGAAATGGCGGACTCGGCGGCTTCTTATAGTCGCGGGTGGAGCCGGGGAGGGGTCCGGGCGAGGGCGCGAGTGTTCGGACGGCATTGAAGAAGGTAGGGAGCAAGGTAGGGGCGGTCGGTATGGTCGGGCGACTGCGCGCGGCGGGGCGATTGCCGGCGGCCGACAGCTGCGCGCTGTCCGCGGCCGAGGGGAAGAGGGAGGGGTAGGGAACGGCGAAGGCAGGCGGTAGGTAGGGGTCCGGAGAGGGAGCGAGCGCCAGCGCTCGCCGCGTGCGGCACGGGCGCGGGTCGGACGGTCTCGGTATGGCGGTGCGGCTCGCGCGGCGGCGCGGCGGCCATCGCCAGAGGCCGGGCCCCCCGAGCTTTAATGCTCGTGCACAGTGCTGTCATCTAAGGGCAAAACGTTCCCCCTTCTGAACTTTTGAAATTACTCTCAAAATTTGAACTGTGAGACAAAAACTCAAAATACCAAAGTTGCTCAGAAAAATGAGATCTACAACTTTGTCAATATGAACATTTTCAAATTCCAAATAGTTTTTGAACTATATTCAAAAACAGAAAAGGGAACATTTTTCAAATTTGATTTAAATCAAAATTACTTTGGATTTCAAACTGAAACTTGAAAATCTTTATATATGAAAGTTGTTCCTTTATCAAAACCTACAACTTTGCTATTATACACTTTTCCAGAAACTCATTAGTTTTTGAACTAATTTTGAAAACTGAAAAGGGGACAAAAACTGGAATTTGAATGAATTTGAAATAACTCCAAATTTTATACTGCAACTTGGAAATTTGTAAATACCAAAGTTGTTCACCTTGATCAGATTCACAACTTTGCTTTTTGAACCAACTCAAAATTTTGAATTTTGAAAAGTTATCAAAAAGGGGATAAATCCAGGATTTGGGATTTAGGTTTGCAAAAGGGAAAACAAATCAAATCTGATTTTTGAACTTTGATCATCACAACAAAACATCAGAGCTCAAACAGAAAGAGGAAACAAGGGACTGGACATAGAGGTGAAATTACCATTTTGCCCCTATAGGAAGAAGTGGGCTAATAAGGTTTTTTTTTGCAATAGAGGTACATCACATAAAATGATACACTCAGCAAATGCATACACATGAAATCATGATCCAGATGCTTAATGATGATAATGATGATATGTCAAGTTAATTACATGCTAAACACCAGAGGTGTTACAGCCTTCCCCCCTAAAAGAAATCTCGCCCCGAGATTCTGCGTCTAAAGAAAAGACAAAGAAGGGATAAAGGCAAAACTTTTACATAGACAGGGATTCGAGAAAGTCGGGATAGTTCTCTGCCAAGAAGTCTTCAGATTCCCACGTAGCTTCTTCTTCAGAGTGCTGGTTCCACTGGATTTTGTACCACCTCGTGGTAGTTCTTCGAGTAACTCGATCTTTGTGATCCAACACGCGAACTGGATATTCCGAGTAGGATAGATCAGGCTCTAGCTCGACACCTTCAACTTCTACAACATGTTCTGGTACTCGGAGACACTTCTTGAGTTGGGAGACATGGAAAACATTGTGGACTGCGGAGAGATGATCGGGCAACTTTAGCTTGTAAGCTACCTTGCCACAACATTCCAAAATCTCAAACGGACCAATGTAGCGGGGTGCTAACTTTCCCTTAACTCCAAAACGAGTGACTCCTTTGGTTGGTGAGACCTTGAGATATACATAATCTCCAACTTGAAACTTCAGAGGTCGACGTCTCTTGTCAGCATAACTCTTTTGTCGAGATTGGGCAATCTTCATGTTCTCTTGTATCTGCTTGACTTTTTCTTCCATATCTTTGACCAGGTCAACTCCAAAGAATTCTCTTTCTCCAGGTTCGGACCAACTGAGAGGTGTACGACAACGACGACCGTACAGTGCTTCAAAGGGTGCATCTTGATGCTTTCTTGGTAACTGTTATTATATGAGAACTCTGCCAAGGGCAACAGTCATCCAAGTATCTGCGAAGGTGAGAACACAGGCTCTCAACATGTCTTCCAGCACTTGGTTGACTCGCTCCGTCTGTCCATCAGTTTGAGGATGATACGCTTGTGCTGTATAAGAGCTGGGTTCCAAGTGAGGTATGGAACGCTTTCCAGAACTTCGCAACAACTGGGTACCACGGTCAGAGACAATGGTCTTGGGTATGCCATGAAGCTTCACTATGTTGTTCTTGTACAAGGCGGCATACGTGGGGACGGTGTAGCTGGTCTTGACTGGCAGAAAGTGAGCTTGTTTGGTGAGTCGGTCCACGATTACCAAATGGAATCAAAACCTTTCCGGGTCTTGGGTAGCCCATTAATAAAATCCATGCTGATATCTTCCCACTTCCAGGCAGGTACAGATAAAGGCTGCAATTCTCCTCCAGGCTTCATGTGCACGGCTTTGACTTTCTGACAAGTTTCACAGCGAGCGACATAGCGAGCGATTTCAATCTTCATCTTTGTCCACCAGAATCTCTGCCTTAGATCCTGGTACATCTTGTTGCTGCCGGGGTGGATGGAAAACCTAGACAGGTGTGCCTCATCAAGGATCAACTGCTCAACTGCCTCAACTCAGGCACCTTGGGAACTACTAGACGGTTCTTGAACCAAACAACTCCTATCATCGATCCTGAAACAATCAGCCTTTCCGGTCTGGACCTTTTCGATGATGTGCTTGATTCCAGGGTTATCTTTTTGTGCAGCAATGACCTGTTCTCTGATAGAGGTCTCTATCCTGACATTACTCAGAGTTCCTTGTGGTACCATTTCAATACCCATCCTTTCAAGATCATGGCACAAGGAAAGATCATAGGGCTTCGTCGTCAGACAGTTGCAGTATGACTTGCGACTGAGGCATCGGCGACTACATTCGCCTTACCAGGATGGTAATGCACTTCGATATCGGTCCTTAATAAACTCAAGCCATCTCGCGCCTGCTGCCTCATGTTCAACTCTTCTTGAGTGAAGATATACTTCAGGCTCTTATGATCGGTGTACACATTGCAGGCACTGCCCAACAGATAATGACGCCATATCTTCAAAGCATGTACCACTGCTGCTAATTCAAGGTCATGGGTTGGATAATTCTCCTCATGTCGCCTAAGCTGCCGTGAGGCATAAGCGATCACTCGGCCTTCTTGCATCAAAACACAACCCAAACCAGTACCAGATGCATCACAGTATACTTCAAAGGGTTTCTCGATATCCGGTTGAGCTAGGACTGGTGATGTAGTTAGCAGTTCCTTCAAGGCTTGAAAAGATTGCTCGCAGGCTGGTGACCAAACAAAATCCACGGAATTCTTCAACAACTCTGTGATAGGTTTGGCAACTCTGGAGAAATCTGGGATGAAACGACGATAGTATCCAGCCATTCCCATGAAGCTGCGAACTTCGCGACAGTGGTAGGTGGCTTCCAGTCCAAGATATCTGCCACTTTTCCAGGGTCAACTGACACACCTTCAGCGGACAGGACATGACCAAGGAATTGAATTCGATCTAGCCAGAATTCACATTTACTGAACTTGGCATACAGCTGGTGATCTCTGAGACGAGAGAGAACGATACGAAGATGCTTGGCATGATCTTTAGGAGTTCTTGAATAAACAAGGATGTCGTCAATGAACACGACTACAAATTTATCGAGCTCTGGCATGAACACAGAGTTCATGAGATACATGAAATGAGCGGGGGCATTGGTCAAGCCAAAGACATGACCAAGTACTCATATAGGCCGTATCTGGTGGTGAAAGCTGTTTTGCGAATATCTTCGGGACAAATTTTTATTTGGTGATAGCCAGATCTGAGGTCGATCTTGGAAACACTCTGGCTCCAGATAACTGGTCAAAAAGAAGGTCAATGCGAGGCAAGGGATATTTATTCTGATGGTGACCTCATTGAGCGGGCGATAGTCAACGCACAGACGAAGGCTTTTGTCCTCTTCTTCACAAAGATAGCAGGACAACCCCAAGGAGATGAGCTTGGGCGAATGAGACCCTTGTCCAATAGCTCTTGCATTGGATCTTCAGCTCTGCCAACTCTCTGGGGCATTCGATAAGCTCTACGGGATATAGGAGCAGTCCCGGGCTTTAGCTCTATGGCAAACTCTACATCACGGTCAGGAGGCAAACCGGGGAGATCTTCTGGGAAGACATCAGGGAACTCACAGACCACGGGAATATCCCTGATTTCCGGAGCATAGGCAGTATTCAACTGGGTGGTTGTTGGCTTTTGAGGCATTGGAAGTTGGAGAAAGAGTTTGGAGGTACTGTTAGGAATATCCACTCTCACAACTCTATTCAAGATGTCTATCATGGCTTTATACTGACACATCCAATTCATGCCTAAGATGACATCTATCTCTTGATCGCGCAGTACTATCATGGTGGTAGGAAACATGTTCCCCCACATTACTGGTATACTGCGGACCACTTCCTTAGTATGTATCCGTCCTCCAGGCGAAAGTATGCAAAAACTTTCTTTTAACCCCCCATGGGTAACTCATGCTTGATGACAAAAGTGCGACTGATGAAGGAATGCGATGCACCAGAATCAAACATGGACTGCAGGATGATTGGCAACAGGGAACCTACCGAGCATGACGGGCTCTCCTTCTGGGATGTTACTGGCGGTGGTGAAGTAGACTTGCCCGTGCTTCTGACAAAGCTTGCCCTTCTGGACGTGCTGCTGCGTGTGCAGGTGCTGCTGCTGCTGTGATCCTCCAGGGCCTTTCTGTGCATACTGGGCATTCTTCTTGGGTTTTGGGCACTCGCGAGCCCAGTGACCAACTTGGCCACAGTTGTAGCATGGAAGGTTGTAAGCTGTTTTGTGAGGTGGTGACACGAACACCTGGGGCGTTCGGCTGAGTGGCACTTTGCTGGTTGGCATTATGGGTGGTGGCTGCGGTACGAACGACCACTTGCTGATGGGGATATGGGGCACGGTTTTGATGGTGACTGGGGTGGTAGATGACTCTTGGGCGCTTATGGTTGCTGGAGAAACTGCTAGACCCAGCCTTCTTCTTCTTCTTCTCTTCCTGATACTGGCGGTTGCTTTCCTCGAAAGCAACAGCACGGTCAACGACATCATCATGGTAGGATCCGTTTAGGTTGTTGGACAGACCTCTACGAATCTTAGGGTGCAGACCCCTGAGAAAACAATCTCTCTTCTTTTCCTCCGTGTTGACATAGTCGGAGGCATACTGGCTGAGGTGATTGAATTGTCCCACGTACTGCATGACAGTGGAATCTTTCTGTTGCAGGGCCAAGAACTGATCCAACTTCATTCTCATCAATCCCGAAGGGATGTGATGTGCTCTGAAAGCGGTGCGGAACTCTTCCAGGTGAGCTGGTGACCTTCTGGCTGGGCAGCAACAGGTTGGCGTACCAGGCACTTGCAGGACCACGGAGCTGCTGAGAAGCGAACCGAGGCTTCTGGATCTCTGTGCAGTGCAGGAGACTGAACTTCTGTTCCATGGTGCGTAACCAGTCGTCAGCCTCGAGAGGTTCATCGGCCTTCGTGAAGACCGGTGGTCGTGTTTCATGTGAAGTCCACATAGGTGGTCTCTTGGTTTGGCGACCACGGTGTCCAACATTCTGTTGTCCTTGGTTCTGAGCCATCAGATTGGCAGCGGCGGCCAGGGCTGCAATGGCATCTGCCAGGGTAGCTGGTACAGGTGGAGGGTTTGGGATGCGGTCATCAGCACCTCCGGCTCCGGCACGGGTGTTCACAGGCATCTGTATAAGCAACTTTGGAACTCAGCATACAAAGATTGATTTTGGACGAAACTGACTGATAAGATTCATTGATGCAAGGGTAGATAACTGATACAGAGGTTCGACAGATAACCACAGACTGACAAAGGAAAGGTACAAGACAAGATACAAACTCGACTAGATAGAAGACCAACTAACGCCCCAAACCTAGACTTAAGGTTTCAGGTGAGTAGATGTCACAGACACAACGAGTCTAGTCGTCATCGATGAAGATCAACTCTTCATCGTCGTCTTCTTCCTCGATGACGAGTTCAGGGTCTTCCTCCTCATCCTCGTCTTCAGCGTGGACATCTTCGACAGGTTCCACTTCTTCATTCTGGTCTGGCTCATGCTCCACTTCAGGTTCTTCCACTACTCCGTCCTCAGGTTCTTCCAAAACCGGGGGTACCAAGGGGTGGAGTTGATCATGCAGCTGATGCACTTCCTCATGAAGCATATCATTGTACTGCTCAATCTGTGCGGTGTACTGCTGCAGTCCGTGGAGCTCGGCTCTGGTGACGTCCTCGCGGGTCCAAGCATCATTGCGCTGCTCGATAGCGCGAAACGTGTTCCAGTTGGCCTGCTCCAGGGAAGCTCGTGCCTCATAAAACTCAGGCGTGAGTGGTAGAAGTCGTGCTCCATGTTCTCCATCTCAGCCTTCAGATTCTTGATCTCTTCCTTTAGCTGCTTGCGGGTGCGGCGGGGAACGACGTCTGTTGGAGGATTCTCCTGCCTCTTCCCCTGCTCTTGGTGCCAGCTGGTGACGTGGCACTCCGTTGGGTCCAGTCGACTTGCGAGCAGTCCGCTTGATAATGGCCATGTCTGGATAGATAGATAGAAAGAAGCATAAGGCTAGCAAGAAAAGGTAAAGGCATACTAACCCAACCGACTTAGAGAGGAAGTTATTAACTTAAGTGAATATGGCATGATGCATGAATCGTTCCTACGGAACAAGGCAATGCAATTACTAAGATAAGGTACATAGGGCTTAAACAAGTTGTCTTGCTACTAAAGTTGCCAAAGACAAGATGAGATGAGAGAAGCAATTTGGACTCAAAATAGTCAAATTTATTTCTTTGTTAAAAACATTTTGAAGTTTTCGCAAAAAGATTGCACATCGTAGTGAGATGCTCCGATACCACTCTGTAACGTAATGACCCTAATCCCATGGCCCACTGACCACCGTCAACCACTGACAGTCGATCCGTACAGCCAAGAGACTAAGACCGGTTCCGCTACTGGGCTACATTAGTGCCCGATGTCCGCAGGATCATCTCACAATTCAGTTACAACCTCTTTAACATTTTGACAAATAACATCGGAGTAAATAGCGGAAGACTTAGATAACAATTGTTTTACAAACCAGGGTTCAACATAAAATTAAAATGAAGTTATTACAGACCATAGTACAAATAGATAGAGTTGGCAGAGTAGCATATGACAACAACTTAAAGATACATCACCCAGCCCGAGGTGAATAATCACTCATCGGCCTCATCGGCCTCCTCCTGAACAACATCACACAGCAGGGTCCAAGACATATTGAGGGATCTGCCATACCTGCAACATGGTAATAAAACCCTGAGTACAAAGGTACTCCACAAGACTTACCCCGACTAAAGAAAAAGGGAGAAGACTCAGGTATGAGAGGCTTGGGGTAGTCAAGGTAAAGCTTTAAGCAAGATCAAGTATTTAGCAGAAAAGCATTTTGTAAATCCTTATTTTATTTTGGAAAGATTCAAGTATTCCTCAGTTCTTCATCGTTCATGATTCATTTTACCATTCAAAAACACACCTAGTTGAGAACCACTCCCTGTTGACAGTCAGTGACTAAGTCTCCATAACCGAGGAGCAGCGTTAATCCGGATAAATAATACTCAGCTGAGGGTTCCTATCCACACTGCATATGTAGCACCCAAGCTTGCATATGCCAACTCGTCTTCCACGATTCCTCCAATATTGGGCCCGGACCTACGCCACCCGGAAGTACAGTACACCACTCCAATCCGGGACTCTAACCCACGTGGGTACATGCTACTTCCGCCATCTCTCCACTCCCAGTGCGCGGTTATCGTCCAATAATGGATTTCTCGGAGCCAAAGCTTTCCGTAGTATGTGAATAGTTGCAAGTCTTAGCCAGCAGGCCCCCATACAGGTGGTCCCTAATTTTCCAGCCAGCAACTGTGCCTTGGTTATATCTCACCCAAGCGCAACAGTCCTGTCAGTTTTTCAACCCGTCCCGGTCGGTGTCAACTATCGAGTCCCGGACTACGACATGACGGCACCGTACGCAAGGACAACCTCTCCTTCCCATTGACTAAGTACGGATCAGATACTTAGCCAATAGTGGGAGTAAACCAGAAATCCCATAAATATTCTTAAGTGATCACACTTTTGAAATTGGCATTTTTATTGCAAATCTATTGTATAGCATTGCTAAGCCTTTTGCAAGTAATTTTTGAAAGCAGGTATCGGGTATCAGTGGTCAAAGTGGATAATGCATCAGATAGGATATCACGCAACTCCTATAAACCTAATGCAATAATTTAACTCAAAGGCATTTAAGTAAAACATTTTATAAATTCAAGGAAAGGGTTAAATGTACCGGGGCTTGCCTTGGATGGCAAAGGACGGACTCGGGGTTGGTGGTGTAGGTGTCGGAGCTCGGGGTCGCCTCGGGGACAGATCCTTCGGTGGCTACCTCGACTTCAGGGCCTTCTTCCTCGGTCACTATACGTATGCAATGATATATGCTCATGAGAATGCTAGCATGATCAAAAGGTGCAAGACAAACACCGATTCAGGAATAAAAGCATTTCCTAAGGTGGACATAGAATTATTATCATTTCTTTCCTTTAGCAAGATAAGTTAGAATTAATAACTAATCTAAACATCACCAAACATGGCATCACAACATCATAGACCAACGGGTGGGGGTCTATGAACATCAATCAACCCAAAATCACATCATCAAACAATTAACATCAACCCTAATCCATCTTTTCTATTTTCCTATTTTATTTAAAAAGGTCATTTATGAAGTTGCTCTCCAAAAATTACCAAATTAATCTCATAAGTTCATTATGGCATAATAGATGGCAGAAAAATTTCATAATTTTGGAGGTCATTAAGGTGCTCAAATAATTCCAGTCATTAATTAAGAAAAGGCACTATTCAACTATTTAAATAGATGCTCAAAAATCAACTTGCTCCAAAAGACTTCAAAATTTTACCAGAGGTTCAGCAAGGTATAACAAGGTCACAAAAATTTATCTCAAGATTTTTGGAGAAATAGATCACTCTCCAAAAATACCGAAACTTCCATTTTTCAATAAAAGGGGAATTTTATATTTTTAAATCTTTGCACAAACTCAAGTTTCATATTTTTATAAAATACTACAGGGCATAAAGAGTCAACTGTGAAATTTTCAGAATTTTTGGATCAACACAGAAAATCATACAAAAAAGAGAAAACAGAACACTATTCACATTTCTCAGAAAAAAAAAGCACTGTGTCCTTCTAGGCCGGGCTCGGCGAATTGCGCGGGGCTCGGGCGAATCGCGACGGGCTCGGTCGAGGCGGAAGCGACAGCTTGGGCCGAGGCTTGACCCAGAGGCTCGGGCGAAACGGAGAAGTAAGCCTCCGTCCGAGGCCTGGCCCAGAGGCTCGGGCGAGACGGAAAACCAACTGTTTCGTCCGAGGCCTGGCTCGGAGGCTCGGGCAAGACGGACAGCAGGGCTCGGGCGAGTCGGACAGCAGGGCTCGGGCGAGTCGCAGGGGAGACGGACGGCGGATCGGCCGTTCGGGACTTGAGCTGGGAAACCGAGAGCGGGAAAGGATTCACGGGCTCACCGTGAGTCGGATGGTAGGCTTCGGCGAGGCGGTGCGGGGTCGGAGACGGGAGTTCGACGGTGGAGGTGCTCGGCGGAGCTCTCTTGCGGCGGAGCGGCGTCCGGCGGCTGTCCATCGAGGGGATCACCGAGGAGCATTTAGGAGCGCACGGAGGTGAGGAAGAAAGGGCAAGGGGTCGGAGGGACGGAAGGGAAACTCACGGCGGCGAATTTCTTGTGCGGCCGAGACGCGGCCGTATGCCGAGTTGGGGAGAAGCTTCCGCGCCGGCGAGGGAGGGGCGGGGGGTGAAATTGGCCGCTCGGGAAAGGGGCTCAGCTCCAGGCGATGCAGCGGCGCGCTCGTGGTGCTGGGGTGGTCTGGAGACTCGGGCTCACGGAGCTCGCTGATGGCGGAGAAATGGCGGACTCGGCGGCTTCTTATAGTCACGGGTGGAGCCGGGGAGGGGTCCGGGCGAGGGGCGCGAGTGTTCGGACGGCATTGAAGAAGGTAGGGAGCAAGGTAGGGCGGCTCGGTATGGTCGGGCGACTGCGCGCGGCGGGGCGATTGCCGGCGGCCGACAGCTGCGCGCTGTCCGCGGCCGAGGGGAAGAGGGAGGGGTAGGGAACGGCGAAGGCAGGCGGTAGGTAGGGGTCCGGAGAGAGCGAGCGCCAGCGCTCGGCGCGCGTGCGGCACGGGCGCGGTCGGACGGTCTCGGTATGGCGGTGCGGCTCGCGCGCGGCGCGGCGGCCATCGCCAGAGGCCGGGCCCCCGAGCTTTAATGCTCGTGCACAGTGCTGTCATCTAAGGCAAAACGTTCCCCCTTCTGAACTTTTGAAATTACTCTCAAAATTTGAACTGTGCGACAAAACTCAAAATACCAAAGTTGCTCAGAAAAATGAGATCTACAACTTTGTCAATATGAACATTTTCAAATTCCAAATAGTTTTTGAACTATATTCAAAAACAGAAAAGGGAACATTTTTCAAATTTGATTTAAATCAAAATTACTTTGGATTTCAAACTGAAACTTGAAAATCTTTATATATGAAAGTTGTTCCTTTTATCAAAACCTACAACTTTGCTATTATACACTTTTCAGAAACTCAGTAGTTTTTGAACTAATTTTGAAAACTGAAAAGGGGACAAAAACTGGAATTTGAATGAATTTGAAATAACTCAAAATTTTATACTGCAACTTGGAAATTTGTAAATACCAAAGTTGTTCACCTTGATCAGATTCACAACTTTGCTTTCTGAACCAACTCAAAATTTTGAATTTTGAAAAAGTTATCAAAAAGGGGATAAATCCAGGATTTGGGATTTAGGTTTTGCAAAAGGAAAACAAATCAAATCTGATTTTTGAACTTTTATCATCACAACAAAACATCAGAGCTCAAACAGAAAGAGGAAAACAAGGGACTGGACACAGAGGTGAAATTACCATTTTGCCCCTATAGGAAGAAGTGGGCTAATAAGGTTTTTTTTTTTGCAATAGAGGTACATCACATAAAATGATACACTCAGCAAATGCATACACATGAAATCATGATCCAGATGCTTAATGATGATAATGATGATATGTCAAGTTAATTACATGCTAAACACCAGAGGTGTTACAGCCTTCCCCCCTAAAAGAAATCTCGCCCCGAGATTCTGCGTCTAAAGAAAAGACAAAGAAGGGATAAAGGCAAAACTTTTACCTCCCATGCACCCCGTCCACTGACATGTGTCCCCGAGTCCTCGACTCAGGCAACACATGACTGCACTTCTTCACTTGTCGTCGTCACAGGCTGCCAGCCACCACAGCTGATCCTCGGGCTCTGGTCCTCAGTCCAAGCCTCACGTCCACCCTTCGCCACTCTCGGTCCATCGGCACGGCACGTCTCTACTTGACCTTCACCTCGCCTTCGATCACTACATCCGTGCTCGACACCTGCACAACACAAGCCAAAGAACATGCGCATCATCCCAGTTGACAATCACTCATCACAGAGACTCGGCATACACCCATGTATCCGCAATCTCCCCCTGATGAGTGCATTGTCAACTACCAACACAAATCATAGTAGAAGAGAAGAAGAAGAAGAAGGAGAAGAGAGAACTCGACCAAATGACCCAAAAGCATAGCAAGCCGAAGAAGGTCAAGTGGAAAGAGCAAGACAACTTGGTCCCCAAAGACATGGGCAACGGCTTGACGTGACCAAGCAAAGCAAAGCTAGCCCTCAAGAAGAGGTAGAACAGGCTCAACACCGCTAGCAAAACCCAATCGAAAATCGAAGCAAAATGCTAGTCCCTCAAGATAGAGGCACAGACGCTCAACACAACTAGCAAAGAAAGCTCGATACCGATGCCTTTCGGCCAACAAGAGACAACAAAGCTCAAACTCCCCCTCGACTAGTGCATACAACCAAGAAAACACTCCCCCTCAAAAGAACACTCGGGAAGCACATATGATTTGCAAAGTTTCTCCCCCTTAGTTGAAAATGCACTAATCAAGTAAAAAGACTCCCTACCAGAAAGGCACCAACAAAAGTGCGAACTAGGAGGGTCTCTCCCCCTTCCAACATGCATATGAGTCAAAATGCCAGTTAGTAGCTTCAGGCATATATTCAGGAGAATGCAAAGATGCTCTAAACAGTATAGCTCTAATGACTCAATAACAGCAAATCTCAGCAAAGGTCAAACTGATCACCAGATATGAAATATGAACATATGAGCTGAAAATGAGCAGTTTTGAGTCAAAAGGTGTTCACCATTAAAATAGCACTAGCAATGTATAAATAGGAGTCTGAACAAGTGCTAAACATGTATACAGGTGAACTACCCCTAGCAAAGTTCAATCATCATGCTTAAGAATAAACATACACTTGTGAATTCAAATTCAGATCGGAGTTGCAGTGGGAAATTTCACAAGTTCAATTATTAGCATGTGATTGCGAGAGGTTGAAAGCTTGTCATTGCCTAACTTTTCAACCGAGCGAAGCCTATGCCGAAGCAATCAGAAGCTTAAAGCTACGTTTCGGTCATACACTACACGGCTCAAGTTTAACTCAAAGTGCAATGAGAAACCGTCTCGATACCGTGATGTGTTGACAAGCAATCCCGTCATCTCGATCTTTTCATTCACTAAAACTTGGTTCAAATTTTAAACATGATATGAACAGACCAAGCAAGTGAATGACTCAGAACTAGAGACATAGCAACCTAGCATATATGAAAAGCACGAGTAAACTCAACACATGCTAGTTGCATATCTTAATGGTGAACATTTTCAATTTTATTTACATTAAGCAAATTCACCATTTCAAAATAGCTCAGCTCACAACATGTACTAGTGATCAAAGAGCATAAGCTACAAGCATCAGCATAAGCATCTGAGCATACTACACAGAGCATAGTTACTTCTAGTGATTTAGACATGAAGCTCAGAATGTAAATGCGTATGGTGAAGTGGAAAAGAAAGGAAAGACAAACGAAAGAAAGTCAGTCTATTATACAAGATCAAAAATGTTTCCCCCAACTAAAAGGGGAAACACACACCAAGCTCACCCCTCAACCGGTTAAGGTTGATTCGTCTAAAGGCTTGTGAAAATATCGGCCAGTTGATGATGAGTATCGACATGGCGAAGGTCGATATCACCCTTCTCGTGGTGGTCTCGCAAGAAATGAAAGCGCACATCAATGTGTTTGGTCTTCGAGTGAAGCACAGGGTTCTAGCAACGCTAATAGCACTCGTGCTGTCACAAAGCAAAGGAACACGAGTAAAGCTCAGACCAAAATCACACAAAGTGGCCATCATCCAAAGCAACTGGGAACAGCAGCTAGCTGCAGCAACATATTCAGCCTCTGTGGTGGACTGAGCACACTAGACTGCTTGTGAGAAGACCACGATACAAGAGAAGAACCATAAACTTGGCAAGTCCCAGAAGTGGACTTGCGCTCAATACGGCAACCAGCAAATCGCATCCGAATAACCGCAAAGGGAGAGGGTGGAGGAAGCAGAATACCAATCCCAAACTCAGGTTGTGAACGAAGGTACCTGAAAATCCGCTCAACCGCCTGACGGTGAGAGGTGCGCGGCGACGCCTGAAAGCGCGCACCAGACACACACACAGCCACCGCAACTGGATGTCCGGGGCGTCGTCCGTCAGGTAGAAGAGCGACCCCGATCATGCTTCGATACTCCTTCTGGTCCACTGCTTCTCCATCCAAGTCCGCATCCAGGGCTCGTCGTCGTTGACATGGGTGTTGGAAGAGGCTTGGCCTCACCCATATCGAACCGCTTCAGCAAGTCATTGGTGTACTTGCCCTGGTGCACAACGTCCCCTCTGGATTGCTTAATTTGCAACCCGAGAAAGAAGGTCAGCTCACCCATCATGCTCATCTCGAACTCCCTACTCATAGTATCTGCAAACTTGGCAACCAAAGCGTGAGAAGAACCACCAAAAATGATATCATCCACGTAAATCTGGACCAAGAGAGTGTCTTTGCCTTGCTTGAGGAGAAAGAGCGTTTTATCTACACATCCCATTTTAAAACCTTAGCAAGCAAAAAGGTTTTCAATCTATCATACCAGGCTCTAGGGCTTGTTTTCAAACCATATAAAGCTTTATGAAGTTTAAAAACATGGTTTGGAACTTGGGATTTTCAAAACTGGGTTTGCTCAAATACATACCTTCTTTCTTTGTAGCTGTTAAGAAGGCACTCTTGACATCCATTTGAAAGAGTTTAAAACCTTTGGATGCAGCAAAAGCCAAGAGTATCCTAATAGCCTCCAAACGAGCTACAGGAGCAAAAGTCTCCTCAAAGTCTATCCCCTCCTTCTGACTATAACCCTTGGCCACAAGACGCGCTTTGTTTCCTCACAATGTGGCCATCCTCTCCTTGTTTGTTTTTGAAAACCTTTGTCCCATAGGATTACAGTTAGGAGGAGGAGGAACTAGAACCCCAACCCGATTTCTTTCAAAATTTTCTAACTCCTCATGCATGCATTGACCCAATCCGGATCCGTCAAAGTGTGTCCAACATCTCGGGGCTCAAAACTAGCAACAAAAGCCGAAAAGCAAAGTGAGAGATTGCTATGACCCTGGACCGAATAACCCGTTCGTCGATGCTGGCCGATTCATCTGCTGAGGCGGGTGCTGGCGCTGGATGTGTCGGGCGCCTCCCGGCTGAAGTAGCCTCCCTCACAGAGCTGTGTTCCTCCCCCTCAACAGCACGTGGGCCTCCCCGGTTACAAAATTACCAGCTCTTTGGTTGTCCCACGCCCCCAGGAGGAAGAGGTGTCGGGTCGTGAGTCATCGAGAAGCCGCTCTTTGCGGCACAACAGGTGAGGGTGCTGGATCTCCATATCATCAGCACTCGTCCTCGTCATCAAAAAGAGGCTCACCACCTCATGATCACCTGCTCGCTCAAAATGAGAAGAAGGACAAACATGGTCTCGTCGAAGGTGGACATCGGATGTCTCCATGACTCAGTTAGTGTCAAGGTTAAGTACAGATAAGCTCGAGTGTGAGTGCCATAACCTAAAACACACCGTCGAAGAACGAGACTCAAATTTTTCCAGGTTGCCCTTTTTGAGTATAAAACAATGGCAACCAAAAACTCGAAATAACTCACCCTTGGTAGTTTTCCAAAATTAACTCATAAGAAGTCTTTTTCCAAGAAAGCTTGGAGAAAAATGCGATTGGAAATGTAGCATGTTGTGCTCATAGCTTCGGCCCAATATCGCCTAGGAGTCCTATGCTCATCGAGCATCGTCCTGGCCATCTCAACAAGGGTCCGATTCTCTCTTCCTCTCTATAACACCATTCTGAGGGTGTGTAGGGGGAGAAAACTGATGCTCTAAACCCAAGATTACAACAAAACTTCTCAAAATCCGAATTTTTAAATTCGGAACCATTATCACTCCGTATTGCTCGCATCGATTCAAAGGGAACTCGTTCTGAAGACGCAAAATCAGATTGCGAGCAAAGAGAAAGTCTCGGTCTTCTCAGCTAAAAAGAAAACCCACGAATATCTCGAAAAGTCATCAACAACAACAAGCACATACCACTTCCCCCCAATCGAGCTCACCCGAGCCGGACCAACAAGGTCCCTGTGCAAAAGCTCTCTAGGGTGCTTGGTCATGACCTGAGTCACTGGATGGTGGGGAGTGCGGCAACCATCTTCCCGTGTCTACAAGAGTGGCAAACAAATCCTTCTCCATATGCAACTTGGGCAATGCCTCGATTAGGCCAAGTGCACTAAGCCTTGCAAGCAAGTCGAAGCTCAAAATTCCAAGTCTCCTATGCCACTTCCAAAGATCGTGGGGAAGGTCCAGCCACAAGACAACGAGAAGTGCCAAAAGACTCTGAGAAATTTGCACGAAAGACTTTTCCAAAGGGCGAAATCAACATCAAGATTGCCCTGAGGAATCCAAAATACAACTGAGACTCGTTTTAAAAAACGAATCTCATAGTCATTGTCAAAGAGTTGCGAAACAGAAGAAGGTTTTAAATGGCAGTTAGAAACAAGAGCAACATCGCGCACACAAAGTGCTCATTAACTCGAACGGACCCATAGACAATACCTACCTTTGCTATTGTCGCGAAGGTTATTACTCCTTTCCGGCAACAGGACTAAGTTTGGAGAACCATTTGGCATTTCTGGTCATGTGCCTCGAGCACACCGATCCACCAACCAGATTCCTCCAACCGTTTTACCTATATCAATAAAAGACATAGGGTGACTATACTGTCCAACACTGGGGTTAGTGAAGTAAGGGGAATACCAGTGTTGGGCTAGCTGCTCAAAGAACGGTTGCAGAAAAACCATTCCTTGCACGTCTATGAGAGGAGCGATCACCAGTAGAGGAAAACGTGGTCCGCTAAGGAAGGAAGCGTCCATTGCGATACTCAAAACGCGGTGGGGGAAAATGCTCAACTACAAAGCCTCCGCCACGGGGTCCATAGCCTACAGCTGCAGGCTCCCGCCTGGCACGCTCTCTACGAGGCTAGGCCTAGCAACTTGAGGCAAGGCACTGCGCCTCTAGGCCTAGCATCTCTCCTCGGAGCACTCCTCTGAACATTCGGCACATGTACATCATGGAAAGGATGGTACATGTCCGCATTGTTGATCTCTCTAGCATGGCGCGCCTCTCTCTTGCGCCTAAAGCAGAACTCGCTCAAGTGTCCTCTCTCCATCTCTCCCACAGTAGTCACAATGATACCTCACCGCCGCAAAGGGGGTTGTTGGTACTCATGGCTGTGGGCGTGGATCACTTTGCCCTTCTGTGGCAACTCCTCCTAGATAGGTGGCATTGTATCCAGCTTTGTTCTTAGGTGTTGGGTTTGGGATGCCACACTTGGTTCTTGGTGGAGCTCTCGGAGGTTCCTCAAAAACCCCATCCTTGGTGTTAGGTTTGAGAGGCTCTTTGGGTGGAAGCTTGGTAAGTTTGGGAGTAGTGTGGAGTTGGGCTTCTCACTAGGATTCGACCACTCGACTCTCCAATCTTACCAAAAGCAGAGATCAACACCCTGAGCAAGACCTACACCAGAACCTCCCGCAGCTCGCTTAAATTGGGAGATCATCATCCGAGCTGCGGCTCACTACAAGAGACCCATGACAAGATGGTCCGAAGGTATGTGTTTTCTTCCTCGGTTTGCATCTTGCCATGCTTGACATTCGCAATCTCCATCTCCAAACCCTCACAGAGAGCACACTTAGCCACACACGTGCTTACTGAGTTGGCCTCCTCAAGAGACACAATCTTGGCATTCTTCTCTGCCAACTCAGATTGCAAGACAGGACAAGTCTTGCACGCACCCAACAGAGAAGGTCTAGCCTTCAGCTCATCCACCTCTCCTACCAACGCAGCATACTTACCTCTCAAAGTGAGAAGGTCAGTCATGTGCATGGTGCACATCTCACACTCAACCTCCTCTGACACGACCACGGTGGACTTGGCAAACTCAAGCTCTCTCACCGTGTCCTCCCACTTCCGCCTAAACTCCTTGCGCTCTCTAGCGGCACGCCTAAGCAACTTATCTTGACTAAGAAGCGCGGCAGTAAGCTTCTCGACCTCAGCAGAAAGCTCATCGTGGGTGAGAGATACCTGGGAGGTGTCGTCGTCGTCGTCGTCCCAAGGGGAGTGCTCCAGCTTGCCGTCGACCTCATCACCAATCGCCATGGTGCAGAAGCCGTCGTCGTTGGCGAAGAAGCAGAGACCGTTTAGCTTGTCCTCGATCCTCTTCTTCTTCTCGGACTCGTCATCACTTGAGCAAGCAGAGTCGTCATCCGAGCCGTCAATGTCACTGAGCGTGGCAAAGAACGCACGCTGCTCAGCCTGGGCCTTCTCCAAGTACTTCTTCTTGATGTACTCCTTGTCGAAGCCGCCCCTCTGCTTGTGCCTCACGGGGACGTACTTCTCCTTGTGCTTGCTGGGGTTGTACTTGTGCCCACGATCGCCCTTCCCAGATGAATGCTTCTTCTTGGGGCAGTTGGCGATGAAGTGGTCGGGGTCGCTGCACTCATAGCATCCTGAGCGTCCACCTCCGTAGCGACGGTTCATGCGGTTGTTGTGGAACCGCGTGAACCGGTTGGCGAGCATTGCCAGCTCGTCATCCCCCAACGACTCAAGCTGGTCCTCTATGACAGAAAAGAGAGACGAAAGAGCAAAGCCAGCAGAGGGGTTAGCAGAAGAGCCAGAAACCAAAGCCATGGTCGGGCCAGAAGGATTCTCATAAGAAGCCCTCGACATGGCATCAATCTCACTAGACTTGAGCTTACTAAAGAGATCGTCGCATGTGAGGGTCTCATAGTTAGACGATTCGATGATCGCCTGGACCTTTGAGTCCCACACTGACCGATCAAGAGTGTGCAAAAGCTTCAAAGCCCTCTCATGATCATCAAAAGGCAACAGCTCCTTGTTCACTCTCATCTTGTTGACAATGACCTGAAAGCGAGCGAATAAGCTCTCTATGCTCTTGCCAGGCATATGTCGAAAGTTCTCATACTCCCGTTTGTGCGACTCATAGAGGCGAGATTTGACCTGAGTGGTTCCCTCATGGAAACGCATGAGGGTCGCCCAAATCTCGCGAGCCGTGGGGAGGTGAGAAACACGATCGAACTCGGACATGCTCAAACAGGAGAACAGGGCGTTACATGCTCGGCTATTTGCCTCGTGCTCATCGATCTGGAGCTGAGTGACACGAGCAGCCAAGACAACGTAATCATCCCTGTTGCAAATCTCCCAAAAAGAAGAGCCCATGCTCTGGAGATAGGCCGACATGCGTATCTTCCAATACACATAGTTCGTCCCATCAAAGAACGGCGGTTTGCCCACGCCGCGATCCATGTCGCCTTCTGTGGATCTAGAACTGGCTAAGGTGGAAGATCCTTAACCCGCTCCGATACCAATTGAAGGACCGAGAAGCAACCAGAAAGCGACCAGAGGGGGGGTGAATGGGAGCTTCAAAATTTCCTTTCACAAACTAGTAGCCACTGTCCCAAGAATCAACCCCAGAAGCAAACCCTAGAGCTTGCTAGTATCCACGACCCTAGATGTAGGGTGGATGCTTCCTAGAAGCACAACGGGACACTACACAACTCTAGAAAGCCAACGCAAAAGACGGAAATCAAATTCGAGATCGCACGAACGAACAGCGAATGAAACTGCGCAGTCACAGCAGCATCGAACGCTAGCAGCATTCGATGCCCAACCAACGGACACGTCCGATGCGAAAAGAGCAAAACTGGAACCTTACTGCATAGCCATCAGATGCTGGCTACAGTAAACTCTCAGCGTCCGATGCTTAACTCTCGGACGCGTCCGATGGACAACGGAGCGTCCGATGGTCAGAGCTGGAGCGTCTGATGCCCCGCGTCCGATGCCCACTCAAAAACACCAGACTGACACGTGTCACCAGAGCATCCGATGCTACGAACAGTAGCGTCCGATGCTCCCGTGACGAGCGTCCGATGCCCTCGATAACAGCACAGTTCTTCGGCGATTCAACCCGATCTCCTCCGAATCAAAAGCTCTAGGGCTAGGATTCGATCTAAGAGGTCACAAGGATGTTAGTGAGCTACTCCTAAGAGATCATGGCTCGAAACTAACTCCAAATCGGTGAATCGAAAGATTTCAGGGTAAAAGAGCAAGAACGTGATCCAAAATGAAAATCGCTCGATCTTCTAGACCGTGAGGTTAGAGGAGAATTCCTTTGGTAGAAAGAAGTGCCTCACGATCTAGAACAACTTGGTTCAAACGGATTTGCAAAAGATGAACCGAGCAAAGAGATCAAGCGACGGGAAGAACGTGGAGAAAAAGGATTCCGCGAGGAACACGAACAAAACGCGAATCACAACCACAATCTGCAGCCGTAGCGCGAACACGTGCTACAACAGTGAGGATACGGCCTCACTTCCTCAGAATCAACAGTACACAGAGGCAAGTCTCTCTGTGGATCTCAGCTAGCTACAGCAGGGGATGAGAGAGCAGGAAACCCTAAGTGCGAAAGAGCAAATGACTGAGATAGATGGGAGGAGGGTGTCTCCCGACTACTTATCCTAATTCTAACCTAAGTCTATTTCCTACTCTACCCCTCTCTATTCTAATTACAGAGCGAGCCAGCCAAACCCTAGGGTTAGTCTGGACCAACTCGGTGGTAGGTGTATCCGACGGCCACGCCCGCTCGACTCGAAGCGTTGCCTCGACGCAACCTCCAGATCGCCGCCACGTGCCGCCCTCGCTCTGCACCCCCGGTTTTGTGGCCCAAACCGGGAAACCAGCCTTTTCCAGCCAACCCCCGGTTTTGAGGCCCAAACCGGGAAACCAGCCCACCAGCATCTGAGTTTTGAGGCCAAACTCATCAAACCCTCAGAGCCCAGGTTTTGAGGCCCAAACCTGGAAACCGTCCTCAGCCTGAGTTTTGTGGCCAAACTCGGAAACCCTCAGCCCGTGTTTTGTGGCCAAACTCGGAAACCGTCCACGCCCAGGTTTTGAGGACCAAACCTGGAAACCGTCCATCTGATGGTTTTTCCCTGGCTCTACCACCAAACCGACGTCGTAGATGGGATGCACTTCCCGTGCACCCCGTCCACTGACATGTGTCCCCGAGTCCTCGACTCGGGCAACACATGACCGCACTTCTTCACTTGTCGTCGTCACAGGCTGCCAGCCACCACAGCTGATCCTCGGGCCTCTAGTCTCTCAGTCCAAGCCTCACGTCCGCCCTTCGCCACTCTCGGTCCATCGGCACGGCACGTCTCTACTTGACCTTCACCTCGCCTTCGATCACTGCATCTGTGCTCGACACCTGCGCAACACAAGCCAAAGAACATGCGCATCATCCCAGTTGACAATAACTCATCACTCAGAGACACGGCATACACCCATGTATCCGCACTTCCGTGGAGGGCTCAGGGGATGAGGCCATGGAACTGGCAACCCACAACACCGGTTGTACTTGATGTACAGGGATTTTGACTTTAGAGGAGAGTCTAGTCTTCTGTTGTACTTCGGCATGTCAGATGGTCGTACATCATCATGGCGATGCAGTGGGTACAGTGTCAAACAGTACCTCCTGGTGCGCCTTTCCATGTCCGGATTCGCCGGTGGGGAAAGGATGTTTTGACACCAGTCCCGTCTTCCCACGCCTTCTGCATGTCCCTGCTCTGTCCTGTTCAGTGGGCGTCAGCGTATTCCAGGGAAATGACGTGGCTTTGATTTGACGTGGGAGCAGCAGGCGGTAGTGCGGTTGTCAGAGTTGAGAAGCTAGGAGCTTCCTTCTTTACGAAGGTTTGAAAGGCGGCAGAGAGCGCGCCCGAGGCCTGGCGTGGAGGGCTCGGGCGAGACGGAGAACGATCCCCAGCCCGAGGCCTTGCCTAGGGGGCTCGGGCGAGGCGGAGAATGAGCGTCAGCCCGAGGCCTGGCTTGGAGGGCTCGGGCGAGACAGAGAATGAGCGTTTGCCTGAGCCCTGGCTTGGAAGTTGGTGCGGCCTTTTTCCTTTTAATGGGCTCTTGGGCCTGGTGGGCCAACGTGACAGGCTTTGAAGCGTTGGTCCCTCAGGGGGTTAGGCTAGTTTGGCTTTTTATTAATTGGTGTTCTAGGTTTGACCCATCTGTTTTGCGTTTGATTGGGGGGACCCCTTTGGCGTTCCCCCGACAGTAGCCCCCGAGCCCTTGTTCGAGTGCTGGCATTCGAGCAGGGGCTCTCCAGCCTAGAGTCTGTGGGTTAGCTGATTGATTTTTCGAGGGTTTGGCTATTTTGATTCCGTGGGTGTCGCGCGAGCGACACCCGCGGGTGTAGCCCCCGAGGCCACGAGAGAGTGGTTATGACTCCCACATGGGCTTTTTTAATGTGTGTGAGTGTGAGATGCGTTTTTTAGGTGCGTCGAGCCCCCGAGTTATTTTGACCCTCTTTCGTCGAGGGGCGCCAGGCTGAACCGACCGACCGGCTCTTCGAGTTGTCCGGTACGCCGGTTGCCCTGGCTTGTCATCCCGCGAGTCCTTTCGATCGGATGCGAGGGGGGATGCCCCGTACTACCGCGAGCGGGCGAGTATCGAGGTTCCCTATGAGCTGGTAACGGGGGAATCCAAGTGAGACCTCGTGCCCTGCTTGATAGGGTCGACTGTAGCCCGGAGGTGATCTCATAAAGCATGGGCGCTCGATCTGCAGGAGTGCTAGGTCCGTTCGATAGGACCCGGTGGCCCGATGCCTCCCTCCGAGGGGATCTCGCTGCATGTAGTGCGCCCTACCTTGGATACACGTGAGGGGCCTCGAGGGGCTGGCCCCTGAGTAATGCCGCGAGTGGCGCCCCTTGGTGTCCCTGACTTGGGTGCTCGAAGCCAGCTGTCGAACCCTTTTTGAGGGCCAGCCTTCGCTGCTTCGAGGCATAGGGCCAGGGCCCGTGTTTACCTTCTTGAGGAAGCCTCCATCGCTTGAATCCTTCTGCCCATCGGGCGCTCCTTCTGGCGAGGTTGTGGATATCGCGGCACTAGAGCGATTCACAAGAAGTTGGAGTGGCGGTCATGGTGGACCCATGTAGCGTGGAGAGTAGGAGGTTGTCGCATGCACCTGTCAACCGGCTCGAGATGTGGTGAGACAGGTACATTAAATGTATGCGGTTACCTTCCCTTTGTCGTGGAGTTCCTTGCTTTACCCTTGCCTTCAGAGCCACCGAGGCCTAGGTGCGGTGAGGCGCTCGTTGAGTGCTAAAGGTTTTGTGTTTATACGAAGAATAGAGATTAATCGCATTCCTCGATCCCCCGAGCCCCCGAGCCCCTTGGATGCCTTGTGCGGTCGTGCTCAGGCTAGGCTCGGGCCAGGTGATGGGCGCGCCCGTTGCTGTCTCTGTCTTAGTTGCCTCAAGGCGGTCGCTGAACCCTCAGAGAGGTCGGCCTCCGAACCCTTGGATCATTACGGGCTTGGCGTCCTGGATTCCTTCACTGGGAAGGAGTCAGAGGTGGGGCCAATCGTTCCGTCAGAGCGGCGGGCGCGCCTTTTTAGGTGGCTTTTTGGAGTCGTGGGCGGCGCCTATTGCCGGCGTGCGCAGGGGCCCATCACCGGTCATTTAATGCTTGCGTGTGCGCTCGTATCGAGAAGATTTCCGCAATCATTAGATCCCTTTGCGTGCGACGCATTAAATGCAGGTGAATAGTGATCGGCCGAGATCTGGTCGTTGGTTCTCTCCCTATAAATACGCCCCTTGGGGTTTTGGAGCGGTTCCTTTCCCATTCGCCAGGGCCGTCTTGCTCGTTCATCTTCTTCCTCCATCCGTTCACGCAAGAACAAAGGCGAGAGAGAGAGAGCCATTGGCGGAGAAGAGCTTTCGCGAGGAAAAAGAAGAAAGAGTGAGAGAGATCGTGTGACCTTTTCTCCTCGTAATACTTGCATCACCTCGTTTCGTTGTTCGGAATGGGCGACGCAGTCGAGCCATGGGGTCCTTCCGCTGTCACCCCGGAGAAGCTGGCGGATCTGGTGCAGAGGGGGCTCCTTCGGGCCTTTCCGGCTCTGACAGGCCGGAGTGGATCACCCAGCGTCTGGATGAGGAGGAGCCGCGGCCTCCGAACGGCTACGTGGTCAGCTTCATTGCTTTCCACGAACACGGGTTCGGGATGTCGGCGGGCCGCTTCTTCCGGGCGCTTCTCTTCTACTACGGGCTTGAGCTGCATCATCTCGCCCCCAACTCCATCACATAGGCGGCCATCTTTATGACCATCTGCGAGGGCTTCCTGGGGATTGAGCCCCACTGGGAGCTCTGGATCCACCTCTTCCGCGGCGAGCTGATCACGAAGGCGGTCTCGGACGGCCCACGGAGGCTGATGAGGTCGGGGAGCTGTGCGATCTCTGTCCGTCAGCACCGGTCGTGCCTGTATATCCGGGCCCAGGCGACCACCTCGAACAAGGACTGGCGCTCGGGCTGGTTCTACCTCCGCAACGATGATGAGCTTCTGCCGGCATATACCGGCCACGTCTTCGAGTAGCAGCCGGACTGCTGGAACTATGGCGTTCCTGAGAAGAGGCAGAGCCGTCTCGACCCTCTACTCGAGGCCTTATCGAGGCTGCGGAGGTCGGGCCTTACGGCTGCGATGGTTGTGGCCTGGTTCCATCAGCGGTGCGTGCTGCCGTTGATGAACCGGCCCCTGATCATGGCGAGGATGAGGGACGATGCACCCCTCCTACGGGAGTGCCAGATGAGGGAGTCCCCGGTTACCTACTCCGAGCTCGTTCGCCGAGCGAAGGATGCGGTGAAGGAGGTGAAGGACGCCAACCAACTGCTCAGCATCCCGATGCGCCCATTCCGTGGGTACATCAGTTTGGTAAGGGGAGTGATCTCTTGGGCGTGTCGCCGCGAGGCTTTCTTCTTGCAAGTTTGGTCCTTATCCTTTTCTCCTTGTAGGACCTATGAGGGTCCATTGCTTCAAAACCTCCCCTTCCTGAGGAAAGGGAGGAGAGGCGACGTCTGGCGGAGGAGAAGAAGAAGAAAAAGGACGATAAGAAGGCCAAGCGGGCCAAGCGTCAGAAGGCCCGTGATGACCTGGCGAAGCGTCGGCGGTAGCAGAGGCTCTGTGGTGAGCCAGAGGAGTCCTCCCCTACGGAGGAGGACTCCGATGATGAAGATGAGGAGGACTCGGAGGGGGACTCCGAGACCTTGGCGGGAGTCCCAGACGCGGGCCATTCGCCGGTCCGGTCGGTGGGCTTCGCGCGGGGCGTGCTCGAGGCGCAAGCGGTGGGCCAGAGCCCCGTCCTCGCCCTGGGAGTAGGTAGTGAGACTTCGGCGCCCCAGGGGGGCGATGGGACCACCCAGAGTCCGTCAAGGCCATCGGTGGTGGGGGCTTCGACGGAGGTCCCTGAGACGGAGCTCCCGCCCCCGCCAAGCGGGGTCCCCCCAGTTGGGACACCGCGGATGCAGATTTCGCCTGTGCTCTCTGCAAAGAGGGCACCAAGGGCAGGGTGAGTACTCGTCGTCTGTCCGCCCTGTGTCTGCTTGTTAATGTTTCCTTCGTGATGTATATCTTTCTTTTCTCGTTTCAGCGGGAAGCGGTCCGCGGAGGCCCTATCCCTCCGCCCTCGGAAGGCACTGAAGGTCGGCGTGTCCTCATCCGCTGGCGCGGTGGTGGTTGCACCATCGGCGACACCACCACAGCCGGGGTCTGGTGGGTTGGACACCACGCCTGAAGTCGTCGAGACCCTACAGGGGCCCCGGCCTCTGGCGGGGCGCCAGAGGAGGTTCCTGCTTCCGGTGCGTCGAGGGATGCAAGCACCCCGGGGGCTTCTACCGGCGAAGGCGGGGCTGCCGAGGCGGCTGCAGCAGAGCCGTCCCCAACCGTCGCGCCCGGGGCCGAGGCTAGCGTCCCGCCCCAGGAGTCGCGCTTGCCGGAGGAGATCCACAACATCTCTTCTAACGAGATGTCCCCGAAAGGCGGGAATGCGGAGGTGGAGGGCGAGGTTACCAGCGTGCCGCCGAGGCTGCCGGTGCCGGAGGCCAGAGGTGGGGGCAAAAGCTCGACCCTCGCCCGCTAGGGAGGCCATTCTCCCTCTTGGGGCGGTCGATGGAGTGGAGGGACCCAATTGACCCTAGAGCCTATCCGGTGTTCGTCCTCGATGATGCCCCCGAGGTCGACAATTGGAACATGCTTGGGCAGCTCGGCTTGCTCCTTACGCGGTCATTGAAGATGTCCTTGTCGCTGGTGGAGAGGGACATCCCTCAGGCCGTCCAGGTGAGTACCTTTGTTCGGGCGATCCTCTTCCTTCCGTTTTGTTAGGAGGGGCGTTAATGTTAGGTTGATTGTTCGTCTTAGGAGCTCATGGAGGCCTCCCGAGCCAAGTCAGATTTCCTCCGCCAGGAGAGCCACGTCTGGGAGCAGCTCCGGTCGTCAAACGCTGAGCTCGCCCGCACCCAAAAGTAGCTCACCGAAAAGAGCGTCGAGGCGGTCAGCTGAGCGCCCGCTGCTCGGACCTGACTGTCGCAGTAGCCGAAGCGGGTTGGCTGAGCATTCGCTGCTCGGACCTGACCGCCGCAGTCACTGAGGCCCGTGAGTACGGCGTCTGGGAAGCGGAGAAGGCTAAAAGTCTGGCGTCGCGGCTGGAGGAGTCCGAGAAGGCGGTTGAGGCCCTCCGTGCTCAGGCCGCCGAGGAAGCGTCCAAGTTGCGGGCCCTGGGTGCGGACCTTGAGCAGGCTCAGAAGTCCGCTGAGGCATCGGCCACCAATGCTCAGAAGTGGGAGGGTGTGGCGAAAGGTAACTTTCTTGTTTTCCTAGTTTTATGGATTCCATATCATGCTCTCTGCTTCTTTTGACGAGTTGTGTCGATCCTCTGCAGAGCTGCGGGGGAAGCTTACCGAGGTGGAGGAAGCTTCGGCCGCCCTGCAGTCGGTCTACCAGGCAGAGGCCTTGGAGCACCAGGCTCTGCAGGATGCTGCCGTCGGGGCCTGCGCGTCCCTCGGGGCCGCAGAGGGTCAATCGGGGAGCTCCCTGATCAGCCGTCTGACCGCCCTGAGGGGCCATACAGACGACCGGGTGCGCGGCGCTCTGCACCTTGGGGTGAAGCGGGCTTTTGCCGTGATCTCCAGCCACTACGCCGGCCTCAACTTTGACGCTTTTAGCCAGGGGTTCATCCTGCCGGATGACGAAGATGAAGCTGAGCGGGAGATTGCGGAGTTCACCAGGGCCGTTGAGGCCCTTGGGGAGGCCCTTGCTCGTTTCTTTGAAGAGGATGTGGGGCTTCCCCCGGTGGCGCCCTCGGCTTCTGAAGACCCTCCGGCGACTACCCCTGCGGACCCCCTGGTGAATGCTCCTGCGGCCGAGCCCCAAGATGAAAGACAGAGTTAGTTTGGGCCGTCGAGCCTCTGTTGTGTTGTCCGTGAGAGGACACTTTTTGTAAGGACGAGTACGTTTGTGGATATTTTGTATTATGACTTATGGCCCATCGAGGCCCACATGTATTTATAACTTGTCTGCTATTTTCTTTTTTGATTTCGTTCGATCATCTCTTTTTGTCGTTAGCTCGAGTTTCTGCCAGCTTAGTTTGTGTTCCTTCGATACGTCATGAGCTCCATGAGGGGAGGCGTAGGTAGAGTACTGTAGCCCGGGGGCGTAGGTTGCTGTCTACGTCGACGCCATCCGACTCTTGGGGGCTCGAGGTATTTTCGGACCTAGACGTTGCTAGTTCGCTCGAGATATGAATTGAGATGGGAGTCGAATTTTTTGAAAAGAAAAATGTGTTTATTCCAGAGTCTGAAGGGGGGTTCCCCCTGTCAGCCCCCGAGGGAGGCTTGACCTTGAGCAAAGCAGGGTCAAGGCTACCTTAAGTTGCTAAGTAAAACGAAAGATAATGCACGAGATTGTTTATTCATGTTCGACATGTTTGTACAAAGCAACCGAATGTACAGGGCCTTGAGGCCCTTAAGGGTAGAAGCGACGTAGCTGAGATATGTTCCACGCGTTCGCCAGGATCCTGCCTTGATCGTCGTAGAGCTTGTATGTCCCCGGCTTGAGCACCTTAGCCACGGTGTATGGGCCTTCCCATGGAGGAGTGAGCTTGTGGCGCCCTCGATTGTCTTGCAGCCGTCGAAGCATGAGGTCCCCCACTGCCAGGTCCCTTTTGCATACGTGTTTGTCGTGGTAGCGTCAAAGCGTCTGCTGATAGCGTGCGGAGTTGATGAGTGCCATATCTCGGGTTTCCTCGAGCTGGTCCTTGGCATTGGCGAGCCACTCGTCGTTGGTATGCTCGTTGTAGGCTCGAAGTCGAGGGGAGCCATACTCGAGGTCCGTAGGCAAGACAGCCTCGGCGTCGTAGGTTAGGAAGAATGGAGTGAACCCGGTGGCTCGACTTGGTGTTGTTCTGAGGCCCCACAGCACCGAGGGGAGCTCTGCAGCCCACCCTTTTCTGAAGTTTTTGATGGTCTTAAATAGCCTCAGCTTCAGCCCATGGAGTATCATGTCGTTGGCACGCTCGACCTGCCCGTTGCACTGAGGGTACGCGACCGAGGCCCAGTTCACGCGGATGTTGTTGTCATCACAGAAGTTGATGAACTTTTTGCATGTGAACTGAGTGCCATTGTCGGTGATGATGACGTTAGGTACCCCAAACCAATACGTGATGTCGGCGATGAATTCAACGGCCTTCTCGGAGGTGGGGTCGCCCATTGGTTTGGCCTCAATCCACATGGTGAACTTGTCGATGGCCACGAGCACATGTGTGTATCCTCCTTTTGTTCTTTTGAGGGGACCCACGAGGTCGAGCCTCCAAACGGCGAATGGCCAAGTGATGGGGATCATCTGCAGGGCGTGCGCGGGCTGGTGCGTTTGCTTGGCGTAGAACTGACATCCATGGCAGGCTCGAACTAGGCGTTTGGCGTCTCCAATGGCGGTTGGCCAATAGAAGCCTTGACGGAAGGCGTTCCCAACCAGGGTCCTTGGTGCAGCATGGTGGCCACAAGCCCCCGAGTGCATGTCATCGAGGAGCTTGCGCCCTTCCTCGAGGGGGATGCAGCGCTGAAGGATCCCGGTCGGGCTTCGTCGGTACAGCTCTCGTTCGTTGCCGTAGATGACGTAGGTCTTGGCCCTTTGAGCGATGCGTCGAGCCTCCATCTTATGGTAGCACGCCTTGCATTAAGTAGTCGAGGAATGGCGTCCGCCAGTTGAGGTGTCGCGTTGAGGAAGAGACAGGCGCGTCGACCTGCATTGCCTCGGTAGGTGTCGAGGTGCCGCCCTCGGGGGTGGGCATCGAAGGTCAAGCCCCCGTGTCTGGCTCTGGTAGCGGCATCGAGGGTCGAGCCCCCGTGTCTGGCTCAGGCAGTGGCGTCGAGGGTCGAGCCCCCGAGTCTGCCTCGAGGGGCGGCGTCGAGAGGTCAGCCCCCGGGGCAATCTTGATAGATGGCTCGAAAACGTCCCGCGAGAAGACATCTGGTGGGATGGTGCCGTGCGTGGATGCCAACTTGGCCAACTCATCTGCGGCCTCGTTGTACTTTCGGACGATGTGGTTGAGCTCAAGGCCATAGAATTTGTCTTCTAACCTGCGTACTTCTCCGCAGTATGCTGTTGGTATGTCTTAGTGTCGCTACTAAGAACAGAGTTTAATCTATCCCCGGCAACGGCGCCAGAAATGCTTGTTGGTATTTTTAACGTCGCTACTAAGAAGAGAGTTTTAATCTATCCGCGGCAACGGCGCCAGAAATGCTTGATTGGTAAAACTAATGACTATTGGATAATTCCGCAAGCGCACAAAAATTACAGATGTAGCACTTCACCCGGGAGTATTCCAAGGTATCGTATTTATTTTATCCCAAGGGAAGCGATGACTAGAAAGACTAATAAGAAGGAAATCCTATCTTAAAATAGCTACAACTATTGTAGAGGGTGATAAATGGAGGGTAAAGGAAGGTGATGGTTCAGGATAATCAAATGAGATAACTAAAGGTAACTAGTGTAGTATAGCTAGGTGGGAGGACAACGAGTGAGAAAGGTTCCTGTGAAATTCTTAATCCACTCCTGTGTCCTAATTAATCAGATAGTAGGTACAACTAGGATTGATTACCTTCCCCTTGGTTGCCAGGGATAAACGAGAGAGTAAAGCGATAGACGGTTGTTCACCTAACCCAGTACTCAAGCGGATATTTGGCTTATGGACGCCTTACCTTTTAAAAGCTAGCCTGAGTTCACGTGAGGGGATCTAGGTAGCCAGGCAAAATCTGTCACCTTTTGCCCATGCGCCCCTACTGTCTGTGGCAGAACCGCCTAAGTTAAGTGGCCCACATGCACCCATCATTGTCTCAAAAGACCTTTGATCGGCATGCATGAGTTCCAAATGACTTAAGGGATCTGTCGGGTGTCCTCGGGAAACCCGAATCATCCACGTTTACCTTTCTTCCAGGATATTCCTTTGTCCAGCATCACAGTATTACAACAGTTTTATAGATACGAGAAATATCAGAGTAAAGCGGAAAGATTATACAATATAGATTAAAACTTAAGTGTTAAGTTTACAAACCATAGGTACTTAATATTACATAAAAGTTCGGAACTTTATATTATACATAAACCATCACTGAAGCACTTGCCCAAGGTCACTCATCAACATCATCATCACTCTCCTCCATGAGAGTGAAGAAACACTGGCCATCAAAGGGATGGTCGACTGGCTCACCTGCAACGAGGGTTAACAAACCCTGAGTACAAAAGTACTCAACAAGACTTAACCGACTAGAAAAGAGGAGAAGACTCAGGTATGCTGGCTAAAGGGATTCAAGGTAAGGCTTTAGCAAGAACAAAGCTTTTTCTTTTGCATAAAAGCTTACTAAAGTAACTCCTATAACCAAAATTTTATTCAAGATTCATATTCAAGATTTCCTAAGGATTTTTCAAACATTTAAAACATATCTCTGATCAAAATCCTTTTCTCAAGATTCATTCTTTACTACGGTGCAGGTCAGTGGATTGAGGCTCCATATCCGAGGAAACACGGCGATTCGAATCGATTATACCCAGCTGGGGATTCAGTACCACACGATATATGTAGAACTTAATCTTGCATATATCAACCCTTACTATAGATCCTCCTATACAAGAACGGGTCCAGCGTCACCCGAGAGTACAGTACACCTCGAACCCGACTATCTCATAGCCCCGAGGGTACACGCTACTCCCGCCATCTCTCCACTCCCAGTACGCGGTTATCCGTTCTCAGTATTGGAATAGCTATAGACCAGGCTTTCCATTGTATGTGGGCTGTACTCAAAAGTCTCAATCTAGCAGGCCAACAACGGTAAGGTCCTATGTAGAATAGCGTTACATCAAGACTCCTCTCTTGATGTAAGCTACCATAGAGATTATACCAACATCAAAAATATAACCACATTGTCGGGAAGTGTGAAAAAGCAAGTCTAAGCATTTCTACTGTTTGTGTAAAACAAGTATCAGGGTTTGGTATAACAACAAGGTAAATCATGCATCAACAGGTTTAAAACATTTATTTGATAAACAGCTAATGCATCAGGTTATAAAGAAAAGTGTAATTGCGAAATCCAAGGGATTGGTTTAAATGCACCGGGGCTTGCCTTGAGAAACAGCGAAGTGCGGCAACTCAGACGAGATGGGAAGATCTACACCCCCAGAAGAAATCCACTGAGAAGCAGGCTCTTCCAGAACGGAGTCTACACGAATAAATGCATATGCATGATCAATGAGATGCTTTGACATGAACATGGTAAAGATGGGAATTTTCCAAGCTATAAACAATTACTTGAGTACAACTTTCCATCTCGGTACAGATGCAAACCAACAAACCTAACTGATAAACTAAAAGGAACATTATCTAAATCAACCAGCAGATCAAGATAATTCACCCAAATTTAACTTTAACACTATCTTGAGTATAACTTTCCTTCATGAAAAGGAAAGAAACTAACTTGATTAACAAATCTTTAAATCTACTAAGCATTTCTTATCATTATCATAAAACAAGACTATATAATTAATAAAGGACAAAGAACTATGAACACATAGAAAACCTTAACCAGGGAGCATTTCATGCTAGGTTCCCATTGGTTGTCAAACAAATCCAAAATCACAAAAACCTAAATGATTATTCTTTTCTATTTATTTTTATAAGCCTATAAATAGCTTTTACTTATAAAACAATTATATTAATTCAAACAGAGATGAAATTAAACATAAAGGTAGATATGACCAAAATAAGCTTGCATTTCAAATTTCATGATTTTTGGACAAACACCGAAAATTACATAAATCATCAAAGTTGCATTTATTAATTAAAGTACAGATTTAATGACTATAGCAAAAGTACTCAAAACATAAGTTTTATAATTTTTATATTAGCATAGACATACTAACATCATTCATGTCAAATTTCATAATTTAAAGAGCTATAGAAAAATTATAGCAAAAATAACAAAACAGGCTACTGCTCCAACATAAAGAAAAAGAAAAACTTAATTCTAAGTCAACTGGGCTTGCGGCCCAACACTATGCGGTCCAACGCGCGCGAAAAGCCGGCCCGGCCTGCTCCCGCCCGCGCGTCCTGCACACTTTGCAGAAAAGCCCTTTGGCTTTGAGGAAACTAACCCGCAGTCCAGCGCACTATTCACGTGAGTCTATGACTTTACAACTAACACCCTGGGAAGACCTGCCTTTACAACTGCGAGGTCCCCGACCATGGCCGGCACGCACGGCAGCGCACAGAGCGGCGGCGCTCCTTACGCCGGCCAACTCCGGCCGTTAGAGACCTAACTAAGGCGAGCATCATCACCGACAAGCCAAACGCGGCCGATAGAGCCCCTAAACCCTAACTCTACTGCTCCGGCGAGGTTAGACCGAGCACGGCGGCGATTTGGATCTCGACGAGCCGTTCCGGCGAACCTACGCTATTAGCGATTGGACAGAGAGGCTAGGACAGCCTAAAAGCTCACCCAGATGACGATGGTGCGGATGGTTTGGATGGAACAAGCTCTGAAGATAGTCGACCACGGTGCAGCGGCGATCGGCGGAGAACTCCGGTGAAGATGGCGCTGTTCCGGCGAGACCTGGGCATTAGACATGGAACCATCGAGCCGATGATTTCACAGGGATCATGATGAAGCAATAACACAAGAGAATGTGGTCGAAAAGATGCTCGGTTGAGCTGACCACTGCGGAACCGAGCTCGGCGGCGATTTCAGGACCGGCGGAGAGGATTCCGGCGAGTGCGAGCTCTCTGAGGTGTTAGAGACGGAGAGGTAAAATCCGGGAGGTGCGTAAGGTAACAAGGTACTTATAGGTGCGATGGATTGGGATGAGATGAAGCAGAGACGGTCAATTTTGGATTGGGATCAAGATGGTGCCCGTCGGTGCACCGGTGGCAAACGGCGACGGCGAGCGCAGGAGAAGGTGCCACTACGCGAGAGAGCTGGCCAGAAGGTGCGCAACCTCGCCACGGTCACGGTCGTGTGCGGATTCGGGAGAGATCGGCGTCCACGCGTGCGCTCGGGTGATCAACAGATCACCCCCTCCCTGCCGCCATGAACAGGGACAAGAACATATCCTCTCCCTTCCCCTTTCTACCCTTCTCTAATTTAAAATTACTTTAAAATTTTGAATAGAATTTGAAAATATTCCAAAATATCAAATGCTCAGAATTTCAAACTGAACATCTTTTATTTTTGCAACACCCCCAAATTTGATTTGCATTTTGAATTTGAGATAGATTTGCAAAAGGGGATAAAAAGGGCAAAATAGAACTTTCACAATTACTTTTGATTTTGCATGAACACATGAAAAACTTTACACATCAAAGTTGTTCCTTGACAGAAATAGAACAACTTTGCTTTTTGAAACATACCCAAATTCTTTTTAGATTTTAATTTATAGAAAAGGGGACAAAATAGAATTTTGGGATTATTTAAACTATTTAAATGAATTTTAAACCATAACTGAATTATATCTCATTAATGACTTGAATCAAGGTCCAAATACATCTTTGAGACATAAAATCAAAGTTTGATCCAAAATTCACTACTATATAAGAAATTACCTTAATACCCTTATACACAAACAAACACTAACCAATATCATGAAAGCATAATTTAGAGATCAACTTAAGCACTCTTTATCAACTAAGCATAAGCATCAAATGATAAACTTGTTTTAGTGAATGCAATACCAGGTTATCACTCAAATAAAATGCCAATGCATATGATGACATGTCAGGTTTTAGTTTGCTTAACACCAGAGTGTTACAACTCCTTCCCCCTTAAAGAAATCTCGTCCCGAGATTTAACCTGAAGGCTAACTAATGGAAAAGGAAATGTGACAAGCACTTTTATTATTAACTATTACATAGAGCAGGGGCTAGGTCATCATACTGTGACTTACAAGAACTAGACAGAAGATAGAAACTCAGGAAAACTATCTAAGAGAAACTCTTCTGACTCCCACGTGGCTTCATCTTCTGTATGCTGACTCCATTGAACCTTGTAAAACCTAACAGTCTTTCTTCGAGTGACTCGATCTTTTTGGTCAAGAACCTTGACAGGATACTCTGTGTATGTCAGATCAGGTTCTAACTCAATTTCTTCCATATGAATGACATGATCAGGCACTTGAAGACATTTCTTTAACTGAGAAACGTGGAACACATTGTGAACTGCTGACAATTGTGATGGCAAATCAAGACGATATGCCACTTTTCCACATCTTCCAAGAATCTGATATGGACCTATATATCGAGGTGCTAACTTTCCTTTGATTCCAAAACGAGTGACTCCTTTCATTGGTGACACTTTGAGATAAACAAAATCTCCAACCTTAAAAGTAAGAGACCGACGTCTCTTATCAGCATAACTCTTTTGCCTGGATTGTGCTTTCTTCATGTTATCCCGAATTAACTTGACTTTTTCTTCAGATTCTCTGACTAAGTCAACTCCAAACAAACTATGCTCTCCAGGTTCCAACCAATTCAAAGGTGTTCTACACCTTTTGCCATACAGAGCTTCAAATGGTGCCATCTTAATACTTTCTTGATAACTATTGTTGTAAGAGAATTCTGCTAACGGTAAACATTCATCCCATTTCTCTGAGTAACTAAGCACACAAGATCTTAACATGTCTTCTAAAATCTGATTAACTCTTTCAGTTTGACCCCCTGTCTGCGGATGATAAGCTGTGCTATGTAGAAGTTTAGTGCCCAAAGATTGATGTAAATGTCTCCAGAAAACATTAACAAACTGTGTTCCTCTATCTGACACAATAGTCTTTGGAACACCATGCAAACTCACAATTCTGTCAACATAAATCTTGGCATAGCTAGATGCAGGATACGCGGTCTTAACTGGTAAGAAATGTGCTGATTTGGTCAGACGATCAACAATAACCCATATGGAATCAAATCCTTTTGAGGTCTTTGGTAAACCCACTATAAAATCCATGCTAATGTCATCCCATTTCCTAGATGGAATCGACAAAGGTTGTAACTCTCCAGCTGACCTAAGATGAACTGCCTTCACTTTTCGACAAATGTCACATCTGGCTACATAACTGGCAATCTCAAGTTTCATCTTAGTCCACCAGAATCTTTGTTTCAGATCCTGATACATTTTGTTGCTGCCTGGATGTACTGATAATCTGGTTGCATGTGCTTCATCAAGTATCTGTTTTCTGAGCTCAGGAACCTTCGGAACTACTAACCGATTCTTGAACCAAATTACTCCGGATTCATCTATAGTGAAATCAGAATTTTGCTCACACTGAATCTTCTTTTTCAGATGGATTATACCCTTGCTTTCTTTCTGAGCTGCAACGATCTGATCTTTTATAGATGACTGAACTATTATATTTGCAAGATTTCCTTGTGAAACCATTTCAAGATTTAATTCCTCAAACTCATGACACAAAGTAAGATCTATTGACTTGACTTTCAAACAATTGCAATGACTCTTTCGACTGAGTGCATCTGCTACTAAATTAGCCTTGCCTGGATGATAGTGTACCTCAATATCATAATCTTTTATCAATTCTAACCATCTCCTCTGTCGCATATTCAACTCAGACTGAGTAAAAATATATTTCAAGCTCTTATGATCAGTGTATATGTGACACATGTTTCCCAACAGATAATGTCGCCAAATCTTCAGAGCATGAACTACAGCTGCCAATTCTAAGTCATGTGTAGGATAATGCTCTTCATGCTGTTTAAGTTGTCATGACGCATAAGCAATAACTCTACCTTCTTGCATCAGTACACACCCAATTCCCTTGCCTGAGGCATCACAATAAACATCAAAGGATTTCTCAATGTCTGGTTGGGCTAACACTGGGGCAGTTGTCAACAACTTTTTCAGAGTTTGGAATGCTTCTTCACATTCAGATGACCACACAAACTTAGTGTCATTCTTCAATAATGTTGTCATTGGTTTAGAGATCTTGGAGAAGTCAGGGATAAATCTACGATAATACCCTGCTAATCCTAAGAAACTCCGAACTTGATGCACTGAAATTGGTGACTTCCAGTCAAGAACTTCTTGAACTTTGCTTGGATCCACTGCAACACCTTCTGCTGATAGGATATGACCCAAAAACTGAACTTCATCTATCCAGAACTCACACTTACTAAACTTAGCATATAACTGATGTTCTCTCAGACGAGTCAACACTATTCTGAGATGTTCTGCATGTTCTTCTTTGGTTTTGGAATAGATGAGAATATCATCAATAAACACAACCACGAACTTATCCAGTTCTGGCATAAACACTGAGTTCATCAAGTACATGAAATGTGCTGGGGCATTAGTCAGACCAAAGGACATGACTAGATATTCATACAGACCATATCTGGTAGTGAATGTTGTTTTAGGTATATCTTGTGGCTTAATCTTGATCTGATGATATCCTGATCTCAAATCTATCTTCGAGAATACTTTTGCACCGGCAAGTTGATCAAAGAGTAAATCAATGCAGGGCAAAGGATACTTGTTCTTGATTGTTACCTCATTCAAAGGACGATAGTCAACACATAACCTCAAAGTTTTATCCTTTTTCTTCACAAAGATCGCTAGGCAACCCCATGGTGATGAACTAGGTCGAATGAAACCTTTATCTAGCAATTCTTGCAACTGGGTTTTCAATTCTACTAACTCTTTTGGTGGCATTCTATAGGCTCTTCTGGATATAGGTGCTGTTCCTGGTTTGAGTTCTATTTCAAACTCCACATTACGATCAGGTGGCAGACCAGGTAAATCTTCCGGAAAAACATCTGGAAACTCACAGACTACTGGAATGTCCTTAACTGCCTTGACAAAAGTAGCATATACTTGCTCAACTGCTCTCTTAAGAGTAGGAAGATGGATGAGAAGTTGAGATTTGCTATTAGGTAAGTTGAGCTTAACTGTTCTATTCAGGGTGTCTATTACTGCACCTCTCTGGCTCATCCAGTTCATACCCAAGATCACATCTATATTTGGATCTTTTAAAACTACCATAGATGTTGGAAATATATATCCATCCAGATCTATAGGTACCTGATGTACCATTTCCTTAGTACACAGTCGACCCCCTGGTGACTGTATAAAGAACTCAGCTTTGGTTTCACCAATAGGTATGTTATGCTTTTCCGCAAATGCTTTATTCATGAAAGTATGTGATGCACCAGAATCAAAAAGTATAACTGCTGAATGTTGAGCAACAGGGAACATACCAAGCATGACAGGTTCTCCTTCAGGAATGGCTTCAATCTGAGTATGATAAACCTTGCCTGTCTTTTGAGTACCCTTACTCTTCTGAGTGTTCGGTGCATTCCCCTTATTCTGGTTCACTTGCGGATTTCCCACTGTTCTTGGCACATTAGCATTAGGAACATTCTGCTTTGGATATGGACAATTACGAGAGAAATGTCCAGCCTTTCCACAGTTGAAGCACGGATAAATGGTAGCTTGTGGCACTGGTGGACGATTGACAACAACATTCGGTTGCTGTTGAACATTGAAAGGCATAGCAGGTCTTGCAAAGGTCCTCTGAAAATTCTGCTGCTGAGGCGGACGATACTGTGGACGATAAGAGGGACGGAACTGCTGAGCTCGATGATACACAAGTCTCTGACGCTTCTTGTTGCTGCCAGATGATCCAGATCCTGACACAATTCCCTTCTTCTTTTTGGCCTCTTTATGCTTGCGGTTCTTATCTTCACTGGATATAGCAACATTCACGACTTCATGATAAGACAGATTACCACAAGTTGTCATCATAGATTGTAGCTTTGTATTCAACCCTCTCATGAAACATGCCTTCTTCTTGGCATCAGTGTTGACCTGATCAATAGCATACTGCGATAGATGATTGAACTTCCCAATGTACTGCATAACTGGTTCATCTCCCTGACGTAGAGCTAAGAATTCTTCAAGCTTCATGTTCATAACCCCATCTGGAATATAATGAGCTCTGAAAGCTTCCTTGAATTCAGCCCAAGTGATTCGGTGTCCGGCTGGTTGTACAGCTAAAAGATTTGCCCACCACACACCTGCGGCTCCTCGAAGTTGCTGTGCTGCAAAAGCGGGTTTCTGAACCTCAGTGCAGTTGATAAGACTGAACTTTTGTTCCATGGTACGTAGCCAGTCATCAGCTTCAAGAGACTCGTCAGCTTTGGTGAACACTGGAGGACGAGTATCAGTGAAATCAACATATGTGGCCTCCTCTCTGTGGTTACGACCACGACCATATTGACCAGCATTCTGGTTCTGAACTAACAGAGTGGTTGTATTGACTAATGCTGCAATCGCTTCAGCCAACGTAGGTGGAACTGGTGGTGCGTTAGGGATATCATCCCCACCACGAGAAGAACTAGCTCCACGAGTGTTAACAGGCATCTGTTTAAAACAAACCATCCCTTAGATAACAGTCATATATAACCATTATACACCATATCATGCATAACATGTTTCAACTTATTTATCACAAAGTCCGCTCTAGGGCAGGACTACTGAAAACACTATCTTACATAGCTGATCATATAAGAAAAGGTTTTCTGACTAACTAAGTTACAAAGTCAGGAAAGATCACGCTATGATACATCTCATGTTTTTCTGATTTTATTACTCTCCTTCAGAGACAAGCTCATACTCCACAGGCTCTACTTCTTCATCTTCTTCTTCTTCTGCTTCCTCATTTTCAGTAGTTGGTGGCGTAGCGGGTTCTGGATGTAAGCGTGCTGTCAACTCCTCCACGTGCCTGTGTAACTCAACATGATGTGCTTCCATAAGGTTTTGATTATCTCTCATGACATCAATTCGGGCTCGTGCCCGATTCCTCTGCTCGACAGCCTTCCTCCACTTACACTCATACTCCTGGTGCTGCTCGTGATGATACTGCAACTGTTCACTTAGCTCTTCTCTCTTTCTAGAACCTCTCATCCTTTCACCATTTGCTCTTGCCAATTCCATGTATAAGCGGTCTACTTCCGCCTGAAGTTGTGATGTAGCACTGTTGCTACTTTCACCTTCTTCATAAGTAACCTCGGGTTGGTTACTTCCTACACTTTCATCCTCTCTTGGGGCAAAAACATGCCGAGGAACACCATGTGGTCCGGTACACTTGCGTGCAGTCTGCTTGGTACGGGCCATCAGCTAAAATCTATTTTGAATTTTAGAACTATATAAGTTCCAGGATTAAGAAACAGAGTTTTTAGAATTAAACAACATACAAACTCTACTCTTACTTAGATAAACCTTTAAGAGGGAAAGTATTCTTATGTTAACAATAATGATGCATGAATCGGACTTACGAACAAAACATACATCAATCAAATATTTAACTTTAAAAATAGTCACTTACTATAGAAGTGAATAAACTTTCTTTTCATAATTAGGGCAATATTATAAACATTGTTCCTTAGATATAATTATCATCATAATTATCTCAAAAATATATTAGATAGAAGGATAAGTCTAAGGAATGAATTAAGACAAGTCAGAAGAATAAGACAAGTCTAGAAGCAAATTGGACTCAAACTAATTTAAACTTTTAGTTTGACTCAAAACTTTTGAAGTTTTCAAAAATGAATACTGTTATACATTCTAAGGAATTCCTGCTCTGATACCAGTCTGTGGCAGAACCGCCTAAGTTAAGTGGCCCACATGCACCCATCATTGTCTCAAAAGACCTTTGATCGGCATGCATGAGTTCCAAATGACTTAAGGGATCTGTCGGGTGTCCTCGGGAAACCCGAATCATCCACGTTTACCTTTCTCCCAGGATATTCCTTTGTCCAGCATCACAGTATTACAACAGTTTTATAGATACGAGAAATATCAGAGTAAAGCGGAAAGATTATACAATATAGATTAAAACTTAAGTGTTAAGTTTACAAACCATAGGTACTTAATATTACATAAAAGTTCGGAACTTTATATTATACATAAACCATCACTGAAGCACTTGCCCAAGGTCACTCATCAACATCATCATCACTCTCCTCCATGAGAGTGAAGAAACACTGGCCATCAAAGGGATGGTCGACTGGCTCACCTGCAACGAGGGTTAACAAACCCTGAGTACAAAAGTACTCAACAAGACTTAACCGACTAGAAAAGAGGAGAAGACTCAGGTATGCTGGCTAAAGGGATTCAAGGTAAGGCTTTAGCAAGAACAAAGCTTTTTCTTTTGCATAAAAGCTTACTAAAGTAACTCCTATAACCAAAATTTTATTCAAGATTCATATTCAAGATTTCCTAAGGATTTTTCAAACATTTAAAACATATCTCTGATCAAAATCCTTTTCTCAAGATTCATTCTTTACTACGGTGCAGGTCAGTGGATTGAGGCTCCATATCCGAGGAAACACGGCGATTCGAATCGATTATACCCAGCTGGGGATTCAGTACCACACGATATATGTAGAACTTAATCTTGCATATATCAACCCTTACTATAGATCCTCCTATACAAGAACGGGTCCAGCGTCACCCGAGAGTACAGTACACCTCGAACCCGACTATCTCATAGCCCCGAGGGTACACGCTACTCCCGCCATCTCTCCACTCCCAGTACGCGGTTATCCGTTCTCAGTATTGGAATAGCTATAGACCAGGCTTTCCATTGTATGTGGGCTGTACTCAAAAGTCTCAATCTAGCAGGCCAACAACGGTAAGGTCCTATGTAGAATAGCGTTACATCAAGACTCCTCTCTTGATGTAAGCTACCATAGAGATTATACCAACATCAAAAATATAACCACATTGTCGGGAAGTGTGAAAAAGCAAGTCTAAGCATTTCTACTGTTTGTGTAAAACAAGTATCAGGGTTTGGTATAACAACAAGGTAAATCATGCATCAACAGGTTTAAAACATTTATTTGATAAACAGCTAATGCATCAGGTTATAAAGAAAAGTGTAATTGCGAAATCCAAGGGATTGGTTTAAATGCACCGGGGCTTGCCTGGAGAAACAGCGAAGTGCGGCAACTCAGACGAGATGGGAAGATCTACATTCCCAGAAGAAATCCACTGAGAAGCAGGCTCTTCCGGAACGGAGTCTACACGAATAAATGCATATGCATGATCAATGAGATGCTTTGACATGAACATGGTAAAGATGGGAATTTTCCAAGCTATAAACAATTACTTGAGTACAACTTTCCATCTCGGTACAGATGCAAACCAACAAACCTAACTGATAAACTAAAAGGAACATTATCTAAATCAACCAGCAGATCAAGATAATTCACCCAAATTTAACTTTAACACTATCTTGAGTATAACTTTCCTTCATGAAAAGGAAAGAAACTAACTTGATTAACAAATCTTTAAATCTACTAAGCATTTCTTATCATTATCATAAAACAAGACTATATAATTAATAAAGGACAAAGAACTATGAACACATAGAAAACCTTAACCAGGGAGCATTTCATGCAAGGTTCCCATTGGTTGTCAAACAAATCCAAAATCACAAAAACCTAAATGATTATTCTTTTCTATTTATTTTTATAAGCCTATAAATAGCTTTTACTTATAAAACAATTATATTAATTCAAACAGAGATGAAATTAAACATAAAGGTAGATATGACCAAAATAAGCTTGCATTTCAAATTTCATGATTTTTGGACAAACACAGAAAATTACATAAATCATCAAAGTTGCATTTATTAATTAAAGTACAGATTTAATGACTATAGCAAAAGTACTCAAAACACAAGTTTTATAATTTTTATATTAGCATAGACATACTAACATCATTCATGTCAAATTTCATAATTTAAAGAGCTATAGAAAAATTATAGCAAAAATAACAAAACAGGCTACTGCTCCAACATAAAGAAAAAGAAAAACTTAATTCTAAGTCAACTGGGCTTGCGGCCCAACACTATGCGGTCCAACGCGCGCGAAAAGCCGGCCCGGCCTGCTCCCGCCCGCGCGTCCTGCACACTTTGCAGAAAAGCCTTTTGGCTTTGAGGAAACTAACCCGCAGTCCAGCGCACTATTCACGTGAGTCTATGACTTTACAACTAACACCCTGGGAAGACCTGCCTTTACAACTGCGAGGTCCCCGACCATGGCCGGCGCGCACGGCGGCGCACAGAGCGGCGGCGCTCCTTACGCCGGCCAACTCCGGCCGTTAGAGACTTAACTAAGGCGAGCATCATCACCGACAAGCCAAACGCGGCCGATAGAGCCCCTAAACCCTAACTCTACTGCTCCGGCGAGGTTAGACCGAGCACGGCGGCGATTTGGATCTCGACGAGCCGTTCCGGCGAACCTACGCTATTAGCGATTGGACAGAAAGGCTAGGACAGCCTAAAAGCTCACCCAGATGACGATGGTGCGGATGGTTTGGATGGAACAAGCTCTGAAGATAGTCGACCACGGTGCAGCGGCGATCGGCGGAGAACTCCGGTGAAGATGGCGCTGTTCCGGCGAGACCTGGGCATTAGACATGGAACCATCGAGCCGATGAGTTCACAGGGATCACGATGAAGCAATAACACAAGAGAAAGTGGTCGAAAAGATGCTCGGTTGAGCTGACCACTGCGGAACCGAGCTCGGCGGCGATTTCAGGACCGGCGGAGAGGATTCCGGCGAGTGCGAGCTCTCTGAGGTGTTAGAGATGGAGAGGTAAAATCCGGGAGGTGCGTAAGGTAACAAGGTACTTATAGGTGCGGTGGATTGGGATGAGATGAAGCAGAGACGGTCAATTTTGGATTGGGATCAAGATGGTGCCCGTCGGTGCACCGGTGGCAAACGGCGACGGCGAGCGCAGGAGAAGGTGCCACTACGCGAGAGAGCTGGCCAGAAGGTGCGCAACCTCGCCACGGTCACGGTCGTGTGCGGATTCGGGAGAGATCGGCGTCCACGCGTGCGCTCGGGTGATCAACAGATCACCCCCTCCCTGCCGCCATGAACAGGGACAAGAACATATCCTCTCCCTTCCCCTTTCTACCCTTCTCTAATTTAAAATTACTTTAAAATTTTGAATAGAAGTTGAAAATATTCCAAAATATCAAATGCTCAGAATTTCAAACTGAACATCTTTTATTTTTGCAACACCCCCAAATTTGATTTGCATTTTGAATTTGAGATAGATTTGCAAAAGGGGATAAAAAGGGCAAAATAGAACTTTCACAATTACTTCTGATTTTGCATGAACACATGAAAAACTTTACACATCAAAGTTGTTCCTTGACAGAAATAGAACAACTTTGCTTTTTGAAACATACCCAAATTCTTTTTAGATTTTAATTTATAGAAAAGGGGACAAAATAGAATTTTGGGATTATTTAAACTATTTAAATGAATTTTAAACCATAACTGAATTATATCTCATTAATGACTTGAATCAAGGTCCAAATACATCTTTGAGACATAAAATCAAAGTTTGATCCAAAATTCACTACTATATAAGAAATTACCTTAATACCCTTATACACAAACAAACGCTAACCAATATCATGAAAGCATAATTTAGAGATCAACTTAAGCACTCTTTATCAACTAAGCATAAGCATCAAATGATAAACTTGTTTTAGTGAATGCAATACCAGGTTATCACTCAAATAAAATGCCAATGCATATGATGACATGTCAGGTTTTAGTTTGCTTAACACCAGAGTGTTACACTGTCCGTGCAAGCCAGCAGCAACCAAAGATAAGTCTTAGCCTAAGCACCACGCTTATGCTAATCCTTATTACTCTAGCTAATATATGATTAACTAAAGCACCGTTTTACGGGCGATGATAAACAACCAAGATGTTTGTGTAAGGATCACAATCTAGTATGTAACTACTACAAGACTAACTAGAGCACTACAATACTATTGCAAGAATAATATTGCACAAAGGATAACACTTTGAAATGCAGAAGAAGAATATATATTATAAATAATTCTAGAAAAGAGAAAGATACAAGAGCAATACCAGACTCCCAGAAGACAACTCCGGAGACCCCGAGCTTGCTCGACTCACTCTAACTCCCACACTAGACTACACTACATCTAGAAGGCTAACACTTGTATCTCATATGAAGTGGATCCTCTAATGAACCATGTCTTGAGAGGGTGGATGAAGCCTCTATTTATAGAGGAAGGTGGAGTAGGGGCTACTCCGCGCCACGTCATCGATCCGCGTGCTCCCCATCTCTCATCCCTTGGATCCACCATCATTGTAACCGCCTTGGATGGATGGCCTTGATTTCTTCACGTGTGAAACATGTGCAAGCAACTGCCTTTGGATGGGTTTTACCCCGGGATCGGCCGACCCCAGCCAATGACAGGTGGGCCCACCACTTTGCTTCTAGAAGGTGCTGACGTCATCTAGTGGAATAGTGTAGCCAGGGCCCACAAAGGGGGGGGGTCGGCCGACCCCCCTATGACAGGGCTGGCCCACCAACTTGTGTCCCCTGATGTCCCCACATGTCGTGGAGCATGGTGTCATATGTTGGTTACATTTGCTTTCTTGTGTGGGCCCATGGATCCATGTGCTTCTCATCTTTCACTGTTGAATGCAAACACCTTTCTGATCTGATGGTGGAAAGTAGCTTGGTGAAGCTTCACTTGGATAGTGCCACATCACCAAGCCCGGGGAGCTCCCATGGTGGGGTCGGCTGACCCCACCTTGGGTGGGTCCAGGTGTCCATTTCCTTGTTATTCTGTTATACCTGCAAATCAAATACTAAGAGTACAAGTGGAACCTTTTATTGATAAAACATGTCTATGTCATGTCATTCTTCTCTATTTTTGAGCCTGTTGACGATATTTTGATATGTATTTTTATGCTATAATTATCGTCAACAAGATCCCCCAAGCTTAACCTTTGCTCGTCCCGAGCAAATAATCAAACTTAGTCTTGGTGGATCAGGAGTTGCTACAATGTTCATATTTCAAGAGTACCAAGTATGCAACAAGATATTTCTCTTAAGCATGGAAAATTTAGCTAAGTAAAAACTCACCCATATTACCTTAGCCTTTCATGGGGCTTATGGCCTTTCCTTTGCCTTGGGAAGTTGAGCGACAGAACAGTTAAACTAGAGCACTACCTTCTCATTCTTTGCAAGTTTCATATCGGAGGTTTTTGCAATATTTTGAAAAGAAATCTTAATGTTCCTCATATGTTTCTCTCATGTCACTCAAAGGGTGTATGATTCCTCACCAAGGCATATGGTAAGTGTTGCCTTCTTTATTTCATCCTACTTCTGAACAGGCTTATGTGTAGCTCAAGGTAGAGATGAAAGAAGATGGCGTACTTACTTGCATTTTGTTGCGAAGTCAAAGCTCGGATCCTTGAAGAGAAGTGTCATACTCCCAGATCAAGATGTGCAAGTGTGTGGTGTATGGTGGACTAGATTGCTTCTTTATTTGTTAAGATCTATCTCTGTATATTATTATTTTTTTTTCTTTTTCTCTCTTTCTAATGAGACATGGCTAGCATTTTTTTCATAGACTTTTGTCCATCTCTTTTTTTTATCTTTATATATATATATTTTTTTTTTTATTTTTATTTTGCCTAGCCTTTTGAGTCTCATCTACTAAATAATTGAGAGAGATTTCCTAACACTCGGAGTATGAAGCAAACTATTTGGTTGAAATGATAGGTATGTTTTTGCGTACTTCCAATGTAGAAGCAGCATGTATATGAGGTGTGTACGTGATCTTGATCTTAGGGGCATGAAAAGTCTCTTAACAAGGGTCAACAAGACTTGACAACACTCAATACAAAGCAAATAGCCTATATAGAAGGTTTGTAAACATGTAAAGCATATATGGTTGTGGTAGGAATTTATCACCATTGAGGAACAATTAAGATTTTGATCATTTTAAGAATAAATTCTCCGGTAATCATGCATGCTTAGAATAATATTATAGCAGCTCTTGTCTCACTATATCATGTCTCACAACAACTTAGACTTAGTTCTAGCACTTGCTACCCACAAAAGTGTTCAAGTTCATGGTGGTCTTATGTGAGCTAAGTGATCCATACTTAGAAAATAGCAAGCTGTATAGTGGGTACTAAGGAAATATTAGCAGAGCAACTGTTCATCATTTCCAAGAAAAGTAGACATGCATGACATGTGAGAAAACATAAATAAGCATGGGAAATATTTTTTTGGCATTTTCTTATTATTTATTAAGATACGATAAAGGAAAAAATGCTAAGATAGAATACTTACCTTAGTGGGGGAGAGAATCTCCCCCAAGCTTGTCTTTTTGTTATGATTTTTTTTCATTGGGGTGGATATGGTGGATAGTATGGCGGGTATTGTGGAGGATACTGTGGAGGATATTGTGGAGGCGGGTATGGATGTGGATGCTGTGGTGGATACTGCGGAATATATGGTGGCACGGGGATATTGTGGTGTGCATAAAGGTTGGCCCAGTTTCGGTTACTAGCTTCCTGGAGACTAATGAGCTGCTGCTGGGTTTGGACTGCAGTGTTGTGTATGGCTTCATGGCTGGTACGCAGCATGCTGAACTGGTTGTTAAGTAGCTCTATGTCATGACTCTCGCTGCGGGACCTAGTTTCCTGCGCACTCTGTACCCCAGACCTGTGTCTACTTCTGGGCTGTGAAGTGTGCATGGCGTCTCTCTCGTAGTCGCTGTCATCATCAGAGTCTTGGCATTGAGCTGCCTGAGTCTTCCCACGTGTGTATGGTCCTAAAAAACTTTGATGGCCTCCCACTCCAGGGATGTTAGGGATTAGCGGTTGGTCCCCATATAGTTTTAATTCCAGACATGGCAAAGTAAGTCTCGTTTGTGAGTTGCGGAATTTGAATTCAATGGTGTTATTGGGACCACTCGCAATGACAAGTGCTTGGATGAAGTGCTCCTTTCTTAAGATGATTCTAGGAGTTCTTATGAAGTCATTAAATCCATCAAGAATGTTTGCATGACTACAAAGTTTTGTGATTATGGATGTGAAATCAAAAGACCCTAATCTTGATGGTGCACTTAACCAATGTTGTACCATGGCTTTTACTGGAGCTATTCGAATTTGATTAACCATGGCATATAGAATCCTAGCATCAATCTCCCTAACAATTCTTATGATATCTCTAGGAAACAACGTGATGCCTATCCACTTATGCAAGAATCTTAAAGTGGGGTGACAAATATGACTTGTGCGTGGTTGTGCTTTCCCAATTATGTTATCCCCAGTTATATTATACCAAAACTCTAATTTGTCAAAGTCTGGCGTTGCTAGCTCAATATTTGTTGCACAGTTAACAAAGCCCAGACATGTTGCAAATTGATCCCAACTAAAATTAAATTCATTACCGTGCAACCGAAAATAGATGGTATTTTGAGTTATTTTCACGGTGCTCATGAACTCTAGAGTAAGAAGCTTGCTACCCGGATACTGAGAAAAATCCTAGAAATCACCCCAACCTATTGCAGTAAAAACATCAGAGAACTCCTCATCCATACCTATGCAGTAGAGGAGATCAGGATCGAATACCTTAGTGTGCTCGAAGTTGCGGTTGCGGATGGAGTTGAGAGTGGCTAATTCTTGAGCGATTAGCCATAACCCAGTTCCTGGGTCTTGAATCCTCAGGGGCTGTGCCTCTTCGTCGGGTTGTTGGTGCGAGTCCTCTGTGTCATGCACCGACTGCCCACTGGAGCTGGTGGTTTGAGAAGGTCTTGATGATGAGCTCCTGCTGAGAGCTGCACGCAAATTTTCTTTGCAGCGGACTTGAGTGGGTTCTTCATGCCTAGTAAAATGATGAACACTAATCAAGCAAGAGAGGTTAGTGGTAAGTGATAACCCTTCTTACCTGCCAATTACCTCTCTTGATTTCATTGAGTGTTGATCGCTGAAGCAACGAACGAGAGTGTCGAAATTTTCTGCTGGTGGCTCTGGTGAAGGAACAAAGGAAGGAGTGTGTGAATAAAAAGGAGAGAGGAGAGAGAGTTGCAGGGGTAAGACATGGGGTCGGGCGACCCCCTCTCTGGCAACCCCCTTTGCAAAATGACATGCATGGTGGATGTCAATCCTTGTCCAACCATTGCTTATTCTTTACTCCTCTTGGATTCTTGCTCATGAGTGCTTGTGAATGAGAGAGTGTGAGAGAGTGGATAGTGTTGACACCTCTCTGAACTTTCTCGAAATGAACCAAGGTAGACAAGCACATGTGAGGAAAGAGAAGTGCTTGGGTGCCTGAACAAGGGGTCGTGCGACCCCGGGGTACTCACCCTTTTTGCATGTGCCAAGCTTGAGTAAGTGGGTGTCAATCCTTGCCTGGCATTTTTGCAAAAGAACATGTCTCCTTGGATGCTTGCTCTTCTTTCTTGAAGCGAGTGATGGATGGAAGAAAGAACAAAAGGAGGGAGCAAGACATGACCTTGGCTAGTTGGCATGATGTGCATGGTGTGCTCACGGGGTACATTGTCCAAATGGTGATTTGCTACTTCCTCGGGTTACTCATGAATGATTGAGTATGTGCACTCCTCTCATCAAGTTTAAGCAAGAGATGAGAGAGGGATCGTTATTCTAGGTCCTAGAATGCAAGTCAACAAGTATATGTCTGTTGATTCTTGCATCTTTATCTGGATAGCTCATGCTAGAAGGTGAGATGAGGTGGGGCCTACCATGGGGTCGCCCGACCCCATCATCCCCCCTGTGAGATGCTGTCCAATATCTAGGTGCACTAAGACATGTATGTGCTTTGAGAAAAGACTAAAAGAGGTTGAGAGATTGCCATGCTAAGTTCATTTGAATGATCAAATAGGCTAAGTGAACCGACATTCTATGTGATAGACCATGTAATGAAAGGAGCATATCATGGCATGGCATAGATTTAACATAGACAAAAGTTGGCAGGTGATGGTCACCAGGGTGGGGTCGGGCGACCCCCCTTGGGCCCACCTGGTGTCCAAGTTTTCAGTGGTGTTAAACTAGATGATTAAGTTAGTTTTATATTTTAACTAAAGTTGACAGAAAAAGATAGTGAGAAATTAATGAAAAACATGGAGTAAATGAAAGTTAAATTAAGTGTTAGTGTACTTACCTTGATGGAAGGGTGAATTCCTCAGGTTCCTGAAGCAGGTCCTAGGACCGGGGCAGGAATTTTCTTCGGAAGTGTTGCCGGTTGTGTCACCTTTTTCTTCCATATTCGCTTGCTTTTTGCCCGTGGTTTTGGATTGGCCTTCTTCCTTTTACTGTACATGAGACTGACTACCTCCACGTCCACGGCCATGATTAGTGAGCATTGTGCAAGCTTGGGTTTGAAGTTGAATTTCTCTTGGGTCCCATTAATATTGAATTGAATTTCTCCGGCTCCAGCATCGATATGTGCATTGGCGGTGCTGAGAAATGGTCTCCCGAGGATAAGCGAATTCTTCTTGTCTACCTCCATGTCCAGTACCACAAAATCCACGGGGATGAAGAATTCACGTATCTTGACTGGAATATTCTCAGCTATCCCCGCCGGATGGCAAATTGATTGATCCGCTAACTGCAAATATATTGATGTAGGGGACAAAATAGCATGGCTTAGTTTATCAAAAATTACCTTTGGCATGACACTGACACTCGCTCCCAAGTCGCATAGTGCATGCTCGAAGTGCTGTGTTCCAATGGAGCATTCAATGGTGGGACACCCAGGATCCTTCTTCTTTTCTGGCACTTGGTTTAATATAGCCGTGCCGCATTCTTCGGTTAGTTTAATTACCTCAGTTGTAGGCAGCGGGCGTTTGTTGTTGAGAATGTCTCTTAGGTACTTGGCATAGGTCGGAACCTGCATTGCATCAAGTAATGGAATATTGACATACAACTGGCGAATTACCTCGACGAATTTGCCGAATTGTTCGTTGGTTGTTTGTTTCCTCATCCTTGGAAAGGGCAGCAGTCTACTGGTGTCGTAGAACTCATGTGGAGCCGTCTTTCCATGAAACTTGGTGTCATCTTCCTTGGATGGTTGTTCCTCTTCTTCTCCTTCTGCCTCATCTTCCTTGTCTTTTCATGTAGACCTCCTTGTTGTCATATTAGGATTTGGTGGATCACGAGTGGTCTTACCCCCTCTCGTGGTCACCGCATTTGAGGTGTTGCAAGAATTTACAGAAGATGGAATAGTAGCAGCTATTTTTGCTAATTGAGACTCTAATATTTTATTAAAGTTCAATTGATCTTTGACAGAAGAAGCAAGAGAATCAGTTTTAGAAGTTAAAGACTCAAGAATCTTGTCATTAGCTAGCAATCTTTTATTCATTTCTTCATTGATTTTAGCTTGCTTTATGACAAGATCTTTAAGTGAAGGCCAATTGGGGTTACCTTGGCCTTTGAAGCGCGAAGTCGTTCCTCCTTGTTGAGGTTGCTCGTTGTTGGTGGCATACACAACTTCATGGCTTACATTTTGCACCTCGCTCTCTTGATTTGATTTGTATGCATGTGCTGAGGCGTACTGTTGGATGGCCTCTCGATCTTTCTTGAACTTGGCTCGTTCATCCAATTTCTTCATCAAGAGCTCCATCTTGTTGGAGATGGCATTCACTTCTTCGATGGTGTTCATGCCTCTCTTCTTAGGTTGAGGATGTTCTCCACTCCACCCTTGATTTGTTACTATGTTCTCAATGAGATTCTTGGCTTGAGTGATATTTAGGGAGGTGAACGATCCTCTTGCAGCGGCATCAAGGTGACTACGGGCTATTGGAGTTAGCCCATGATAGAAACCTTGAATCAGGAGCCATTCCTTGATTCCATGATGTGGACACTCTCAGATGTACTCCTGAAGACGTTCCCAAGCTTCGGGAATAGTCTCGTCTGCTTGCTGTTGGAAGCTCGAAATCTTGGCCCGTAGAGCAGATGTCTTGCCCATTGGGAAGAATTTCGTGAGAAATGCATTGGCATACCTTTGCCAGGTGTCAACATCATCGGGTTGAGCGTAAAACCATTGCTTTGCTTTCCCAATCAAAGAGAATAGGAATAAGCGAAGACGGATGGCGTCAGCTATGACCCCTTTGATGGCAATGGTGCCACACACCTCTAGAAAGTGCTGGAGATGTGCATTTGCATCCTCATGTGGCTTTCCACTAAATGACTGGCTTGCACCATAGAGATCAGCGATGGCTTAAGCTCAAAGTCTACTTCTTGTACCTCCACTCTCGGTCCTAATGTTATTCGGGCAACTGAGGGAGATGAGAAGTCAGAGACTGAGGGGTTAGCCATTGGTTGCTTGAATGATGGTGCTGAGCCTCCTTCCTTGAGTGAATCCAAGTGTGAGCTGAATCTCCGTTGGGACACTAGACGACGTCTAATTCTCCTTCGGGAAATCTCAGGATTTTCTAATGTGGTTGCCTTGAATTGGTACTTACTCATACACTACCTTGCTTCACAATATAGAGAAGCAGAGGCAGAGGGGTAAAGCCCCTACAACTAATCGATACTAAACCAAAGATAGATTTCCGGATTCGTTCTAATTAAAAATTTCTAGGCTATGATCCCCCGACAACGGTGCCAGAAATGCTTGTTGGTATTTCTTAGCGTCGCTACTAAGAACAGAGTTTTTATCTATCCCCGGCAACGGCGCCAGAAATGCTTGTTGGTATTTCTTAACGTCGCTACTAAGAACAGAGTTTTAATCTAACCCCGGCAATGGCGCCAGAAATGCCTGATTGGTAAAACTAATGACTATTGGATAATTCCGCAAGCGCACAGAAATTACCGATGTAGCACTTCACCCGAGAGTATTCCAAGGTATCGTATTTATTTTATCCCAAGGGAAGCGATGACTAGAAAGACTAATAAGAAGGAAATCCTATCATAAAATAGCTACAACTATTGCAGAGGGTGATAAATGAAGGGTAAAGGAAGGTGATGGTTCAGGATAATCAAATGAGATAACTAAAGGTAACTAGTGTAGTATAGCTAGGTGGGAGGACAACGAGTGAGAAAGGTTCCCGTGAAATTCTTAATCCACTCCTGTGTCCTAATTAATCAGATAGTAGGTACAACTAGGATTGATTACCTTCACCTTGGTTGCCAGGGATAAACGAGAGAGTAAAGCGATAGAAGGTTGTTCACCTAACCCAGTACTCAAGCGGATATTTGGCTTATGGACGCCTTACCTTTTAAAAACTAGCCTGAGTTCACGTGACGGGATCTAGGTAGCCAGGCAAAATCTGTCACCTTTTGCCCATGCGCCCTACTGTTCGTGCAAGCCAGCGGCAACCAAAGATAAGTCTTAGCCTAAGCACCACGCTTATGCTAATCCTTATTACTCTAGCTAATATACGATTAACTAAAGCACCGTTTTACGGGCGATGATAAACAACCAAGATGTTTGTGTAAGGATCACAATCTCGTATGTAACTACTACAAGACTAACTAGAGCACTACAATATTATTGCAAGAATAATATTGCACAAAGGATAACACTTTGAAATGCAGAAGAAGAATATATATTATAAATAATTCTGGAAAAGAGAAAGATACAAGAGCAATACCAGACTCCCAAAAGATGACTCCGGAGACCCCGAGCTTTGTCGACTCACTCTAACTCCCACACTAGACTACACTACAACTAGAAGGCTAACACTTGTATCTCATATGAAGTGGATCCTCTAATGAACCATGTCTTGAGAGGGTGGATGAAGCCTCTATTTATAGGGGAAGGTGGAGTAGGGGCTACTCCACGCCACGTCATCGATCCGCGTGCTCCCCATCTCTCATCCCTTGGATCCACCGTCATTGTAACCACCTTGGGTGGATGGCCTTGATTTCTTCACGTGTGAAACATGTGCAAGCAACCGACTTTGGATGGGTTTTACCCCGGGATCGGCCGACCCCAGCCAATGACAGGTGGGCCCACCACTTTGCTTCTAGAAGGTGCTGACGTCATCTGGTGGAATAGTGTAGCCAGGGCCCACAAAGGGGGGTCAGCCGACCCCCCTATGATAGGACTGGCTCACCAACTTGTGTCCCCTGATGTCCCCACATGTCATGGAGCATGGTGTCATATGTTGGTTACATTTGCTTTCTTGTGTGGGCCTATGGATCCATGTGCTCCTCATCTTTCACCCTTGAATGCATACACATTTCTGATCTGATGGTGGAAAGTAGCTTGGTGAAGCTTCACTTGGATAGTGCCACATCACCAAGCCCGGGGAGCTCCCATGGTGGGGTCGGATGACCCCACCTTGGGTGGGTCCAGGTGTCCATTTCCTTCTTATTCTGTTATACCTGCAAATCAAATACTAAGAGTACAAGTGGAACCTTTTATTGATAAAACATGTCTATGTCATGTCATTCTTCTCTATTTTTGAGCCTGTTGACGATATTTTGATATGTATTTTTATGCTATAATTATCGTCAACATATGCTTCCATCTTGGGGTCGATGCAGCTCGAGGCCTTCATGACTTGGTTGATGATGAGCTGCGTGTCCCCTCGAACGTCGAGGCGTCGGACCCCAAGCTCGAGGGCGATACGCAGCCCGTTGATGAGGGCCTCGTACTCAGCAACGTTGTTGGAGGCGGGGAAGTGCAGTCACAGCAGATAGCGCATCTGGACTCCGAGGGGCGAGATGAAGAGTAGGCCCGCACCTGCCCCTGTCTTCATGAGGGATCCGTCAAAGTACATGGTCCAGAGCTCGGCTTGGATCTGCGCCGGGGGAGCTGGGTGTCGGTCCACTCAGCGATGAAATCTGCCAGCGCTTGTGTGACGGAACCGCCCAATAATGTGGCCCACTTGCACACGTCATCGTCATAGGGAGCCCAATGACTGTGCAAATGAAACACGTTACTGGAAAGATCCGTCGGGTGTCCTCGAGAGGACCCCGAATTACTCACGAGCCACAGGACCATCATCATGAAGGTTAGAATAATTACAACATTACAACAATTGATACAAAATACCATCGGAGTGCGGAAGCAAGATAGATAAACTTTACAAATTATGAAGATGTTACTTTTTACATAAAAATAACTAGTATTGCGGAAGTAGAGTAGTATGACAGAACCACACTTAGGCGGAGTACCTAAGTTGGAGAAGAGGAACAACCAGATCACGTCAAGCCCACTGACATGATCATGATCAACACCACCTAATAGAAACCTGCAACAGGGGATTAACAAACCTTGAGTACTGGGGTACTCAACAAGACTTACCCGACTAAATAAAAAGGGAGAAGACTCAGGAATGAAAGGCTTAGGGTAGTCAAGGTAAGGCTTAAGTATTTTGCAGAAAAAGCATTTTGTAAACCTTGTTTTATTTTGGAAAGATTCAAGCATTTCTCAATTCTTCATTGTCCATGATTCATTTTACATTTCAAAACATACCTAGTTGAGAACCACTCTCCGTTGACAGTCAGTGACCAAGTCTCCATAACCGAGGAGCAACGTTAATCCGGATAAATAATACTCAGCTGAGGATCCCTATCCACACTGCATATGTAGCACCCAAGCTTGCATATGCCAACTCGTCTACCACGATTCCTCCAAGATTGGGCCCGGTCCTACGCCACCCGGAAGTACAGTACACCACTCCTATCCAGGTACGACGACCACGTGGGTACATGCTACTTCCGCCATTTCTCCACTCCCAGTGCGCGGTTGTCGGTCCAATAAAGGATTCCTCGGAGCCAGAGCTTTCCGTAGTATGTGAATAGTTGCAAGTCTTGGCCAGTAGGCCCCATACGGATGGTCCCTACATTTTTGTGCCAGCGACAAGCACCTCGGGACTCTAACCCAAGAGTACAGGTCTTGTCGGTTTTTCAACCCTGTCCCGGTTGGTGTCAACTGTTGAGTCCCAGACTACAACATGATGGCACCGTACGCGCGGACAACCTCTTCTCGACAATGACCACATGCTAGCTAGGCAAGCAGTCATCGAACGGGAAGTAAAGCCAAATTCCCATAAAGATTCTTTCAGTGATCACACTTTTGAAAATGGCATTTTATTGCAAATCTATAGTATAGCATCACTAAGCATTTTGCAAATAGTTTTAAAGCAGAGCTGGTGGATCTTCTGGTGGAGGTAAATAATGCAGGTAATAGGTCATCACACAACTCCTATAACCTAATGCAGTAGTTTAACTCAAAAGCATTTAAGGAAAACATTTTATAAATCCAAGGAAGGGTTAAATGCACCGGGGCTTGCCTTCGTTGCAGGGAAGATAAGATCCAAGAAAGATTGACACAAGTTAGTTCGTTTGCTGCTTGAAGTTAAGTCTTTTTCGACGAAGCCTGTCCAACAAAAACCCTCCTCCGAGGCTCGTTCGACAATGGTGAACACCAGAGCTTGATCAACACGACTTCAACACTCTTGGATACTACACGTGGATAAATGATGTATGCTTTAACATGATGCCATGGAATGCATGCTAAGGTGCAGGACAAGACTACTGATTCTAGAGTACAACTTTCTAACTGTGAGTAACTTCTAGGATAGACATAAAGATTAATTATCTTTATCTTCTTAAGCAAGATTAAACAAACTTATTAAGCATTATTTACAAAACATTGCAAGGCATCACAATCATCATAGACCAGAGGGGTGGGGTCTATGAACAGCAAACAATCCAAAAGGTCACACCATGATTACTTTTCTGTTTTTCCTAATTTATTTTAAAAGATCATTTTATACAGTTGTCCCAAAATTTACCAAATTAATCTCATAGGTTCATCATGGAGTAAATAGATGACAAAACAAATTTCATGACCTTTGGAGCTATACATGTTTTACTAAAAACCTAAAACTATCCATTTATTAATTAAAAGGAGGATTTTTCATATTTTAAACTTTGCAGAAAAGTAGAGTTTCTTATTTTTCTAAAATACTACACGGAGCAAGGAACACACAACATTTATCTCAAGATTTTTAGAACAACAGATTAAACCTCACAAAAAGAAGAAAACAAAACACTATTCATATTTTTAAAAGAAAAGGAAAACTGTGCTTCTCTCGAGGCTCGGCGCGCTTGCCTGTAAGGCAGACAGCGGACCGGTCGCTCGAGGTCTCGGCTGGGAAGGCAGAGGGTGGGGATAGCTTCGCGGGCTCACCAGGAGTTGGAAACGAGGCTCGGCGAGGCGGTGCGAGGGTCGGAGGCGGGAGCTCGATGGTGGCGAGGCCTTGGCGGAGGCTCGGCTAACCTCTCGAGGGTAGCCTCGGCGTGCTCGAGGCTCAATCCGAGGGTGGCTGCGATTCGCCCGAGGCTGAGGGTGGGGCTCGACTGCTTCGAGGGGGCGCGGTTCGCAGGCGTGCACGAGGGTGAGGCTCGAGGGGATGCTCGAGGGTGAGGCTCGAGGCTGGCCTTGGCATGTTTGAGAGATGCGGCTCGAGGGATGTGGCTCGAGGGGACGCTCGAGGGTGTGCGGTTCGAGGGTTGGCTCGAAGGTTGGCTCGAGGGTGAGGCTCGAGCGATTCACCGGAGTTGGAGTGGAGTCGCTACGCCGGCGAAGGAAAGGACGGAGGGGTGAAATTGGTGGCTTGGGAAGGTGGAGAAGCTCAAGGCGAAGGCAGTGGTGGCCTTGGCGGGCGCTGGGGCTGCCTGATGGCTTGGGTTGGCGAGGAAGTGTTGGTGGTGGCAATGGGGAGCTTGGTGGATTTTATAGGCGCGGGGTGATGCCGGGGTCCAGGCGAAGGACGGTGGGGGTCCGGGCGAAGAGGACGGTGGGGGTCCGGGCAAGAGGACGGTGGGGGTCCGGGCAAAAGGACGGTGGGGGTCCGAGCAAAAGGACGGTGGGGGTCCAGGCAAAGAGAGGTAGGGGCCGGGTGAGGATGAGGTAGGGGTCCTCCAGCTGTGCACAGTGAAAACCTATTCTTCTTTTGAAATCTTGAAAATTACTCCTAAACTTTGAACTGCGCAAAGAAAACTCAAAACACCAAAGTTGTTTAGAATTTGAGATCTACAACTTTGCTAAAAGGACCAACTTCAAATTTTGAACAACTTTTGAATTAGAAAAAGGGGTAAAACTAGAGTTTGGAAATTTGGGGTTTTTCAAAAGGAATTTAAATTTTATTTTGTTTTTTTGAATTTTGGTCCTCATAACACAGCATCAAAACACTTAACTGAACAAGATCTACACAAAAATTAAGCAAACTTAAATGCATGGCAAGAATGATTAAAGACTAATGATGATGACATGTCAGGTTAATTACTTATTAAACACCAGAGGTGTTACAGCTTGTGACTTGATGGCCTTTCGTGGGACGTAGGTGATGGCCTCCCCCATCAGCTCGGCAGACCACTTGGCGATGCGCCCCGTGGCCTATCGGTTGTTGATGATTTCTCCGAGGGGGAAGGACGAGACCACCGTTATGGGGTGTGCGAGGAAGTAATGCTGGAGCTTGCGCCTCGTCACGATGATGTCGTAGAGCAGCTTTTGGATATGTGGGTACCGGACCTTGGCCTTAGAGAGCACCTCACTGATGAAGTATACCGGCCGCTGGACCGGTAGCGCATGACCCTCCTCGGGCCTCTCGACGACTACGACTGCGCTGACCACCTGGGTGGTCGCAGCCACATAGAGGAGGAGAGGCTCGGGGGGATCGTTACCTTGGGCTGGTCGTGGTGGTACGAGGATTGGCGCGGAAGTCAGCAGCCCCTTTAGCTTGGTCAGTGATGGACCAGGATGTCAGAGATATCATCAGAAGATGATTACTCCGATTGATACTGGACGGCGCAGGAGATCCAAAGACTTGTTACGTAGTGTACTTGTATTAGGACTTTGTTTTGTTACTTAGCCGAGTTGTGTAGGGAAGTCTTGTAAATAGAATAGGACTTTTCCTCTGTAACTGGCTAGGACTCGGACTGTGCTGTGGATTACCCGGTTATATAAGGGGAGCCAAGCACAGCTCCTAGAGGAGGAGACATTAATCATAATCATACACAAGGCACACGCCAAACTGGACGTAAGGTATTATGCTATTTAGCGGCCTGAACCAGTATAAATCGTTGTCTCTGTGTAATCGCCGGGTCCTACGAACACCGATCCCCACCGAACAAATAGTCCTGAGATTACTCAATACTAGTTGCCGGTTAACAAACACCGACAGCTGGCGCGCCAGGTAGGGGCTTTCGGCGATTCGACGATCAAGAGCCCGGCGAACCACGTCAACATGTTCTCGGCGGGATCAATTTTCGTTTTTGGCTCATGGACCTGCGTTGCGGATAATCAAGGGAAGCTTCACAGCTGACTCGACACCCAATCGCAGCCGCAAGCCACGCCAAAGATGGAGCTCCTCGCCCAACAACTCGCAAGATTACAGATTCAAGAACTGCAGCATCTGGAAGACAGTCTAAAGGCATCCGACTCCTACCCAGACTCGAAGTCTCAAGGGAAGGACCCGAATCACCTCCAGGCCATCTCCTTTGGACTGCGCAACACCGTTGAAAGCTATCAAGACCTAATTGGAGCGAAATTCAAAGAGTATCAGCAGATACCTTTGACAGGAGCCCAAAAAGGACTCGTTTTCAGCTCTACCAAGGAGGGTAACGTCGTCCATTGGCCAATTGAGCCTGCCCCAGCTAGACTGATTGGCACAATCGACCAGCAACATCCATATCAGCATGGACACCAGCTCCCCTTTGAGGAACAAGACACCTCAATAGAACTAATCTCCAGTACTTCTACCCTGGAGTCAGTAACGCCAGGATCCAGCCAAAGTTTCAACCGAGAAGTTTTCATGACAGGACATCAGTCATCTCTACGACCTCCAACTCTGCCAGATGTTTTCCAAGATGACGAAACGCTGAGTATGATCTCTGACAACGATCCGGAGGTACCCGGAGAGACCGAGTCCTTAAAAGCTGAAAGAATCCGGAGGAACAAAGCCAAAGAAGCTCGCAGGAGATGGGCTACTCACCGCAAGGAAGCAGTGGATCGCTACAATGTACGGCTGGAAGAATATAACACTCAGAGACGTCTGGAAGCAGAGGTAGAACACCAGACTCGCGATGAGGAGAATCACTCTCACGATGACGACAACAGGCGGTGCCCCGATTGCTCTCGCAACCTTGAACCTGAGTTCATGAGGGTAGCGGGACACAAAGTTTTCCAGACCCCCTATCAAAATATCTTGGCTCTGGCCACGGAGATGGGTGCTAAAGCCAACCGCACTCCAGATGAAGAGCGACGACTAATCATGCTCAAGACCACTGCGCTTCAACTCCAGGGATGTAACCTCGGGTCCTTAGCTGATGAGCAAGATTCATCTCACCCGGGCCAGAGGCGACCCGTCCAACAGAGACTCGGTAGGGTCCCAGCAAGGAGTCGCCTGGGCCCCCAAGCACCTGATCAAGCCGAAGGAGGAGCCGAATCCTCATACAGAGGACCTACAATTGCAGCAACTAATGCGGTCGATCGCTTCCCCTGTTTCTCCTAAAGACTTCGAGCAGTCTCATTCCCGCCAAAATTTAAACCCGGGAACTACTCTAAGTAGGACGGGAAAACAGAACCCAAACGGTGGCTCGGGCTGTACGCTCAAGCAGTCGAGTTAGCCGGAGGAAGCAACGACGTCAAAGCACTCTACCTCCCAATGGCTCTAGAAACAATGTCGCTCGCTTGGTTTGACAGACTCAAGCCCGAGTCCATAGACTCTTGGGAACAACTGCATCGTATCTTCAAAGAAAACTTTGCTGGTGTCCCAGAGAGATCGGACCCCCGGACCAAGCTCAGGACCTGCAAGCAGCAGAAAAACGAATCAATGAGGGAGTACTACAGGCGATTCTCAGAAATACGCTCTACAGTCTCTGACATTACGGACAGAGAAGTAATTGACCTCTTCGGCAATGGCATTTGCGAAAGGTACAATTACAAAGATTTCATCAAGCAGGACCCGACCACCGCTGACGAATTCCATCGGGCTATAAACTCCATGATGGCGACAGAGGAACACACACAGGAGCGCTTCCCTGATAGGAACACGCAAGGTGATCGAGGCAACAATCAGAAGGGCAACCAGGCATCACAGCAAAACGCTCGAAAGAGGGCAGGGGACAATAATGTTGCTGCCATGGAACCTCAGAAGAAAGGAAACAAGCCCTACACCTTTGATGACTTACTTGACGGGCCTTGCCCTTCCACCCAAAGAGTGGACATCCAGCAAGGCACTGCCGACAGCTCAAGGAACGAGGCTTGAACCCTGACTTCAACAAGAACAAGAAAGACAAAGGCAAGAAGACAGCTGAGGACCCTCCACAAGATGCTGGCGGCTTCCAACGCCCCAAAGGTACTATCAACGTCATCTTCGGAGGTGTGACCACCAGCGATAGTAAAAGGCTCCAAAAGCTCTCTCTGCGGGAAATCATGTCATCTGAACCAGCAACGCCTAAATACCTCGACTGGTCCAAGCACTCGATCAGCTTCTCCAGAGCCGATCAATGGACTAGTATCTCCAATGCCGGGCACTACCCGCTAGTATTGGACCCAACGGTTGCAGGCTATACACTTGGAAGGGTACTCATTGATGGCGGGGCAGGACTCAATGTCATATTCGCAAGCACACTGAGGAAGATGAACCTGGATCTTGCAACTCAGCTCACTCCATCAACTGCTCCTTTCCACGGCATAGTACCCGGAAAAGCAGTTGTACCACTCGGTAGGATCATACTACCCGTCACTTTTGGAACTCCGGCCAACTACAGAACGGAGTACATCAGTTTCGAGGTAGCAGACTTCGAGTCATCATATCATGCTATATTTGGGCGACCTGCCATTGCCAAGTTCATGGCAGTACCCCACTACCCGTACCTCTTATTAAAGATGCCGGGTCCTAAAGGAATCTTAACCTTCAGAGGTGACTTGAAGCGCTCATTCGATTGTGACATAGAGGCTGTCCAAATCGCTGAAAAAGCTCAACTCACCCTGGAAGTACAAGAGCTCGCTCAGATGGTGCATAATGCCAAGCCTGGAGAATCAGAGATCCCAACTAAGAAGGCAGGTACTATCCAACCATCAGCAGAAGTCTCCACAAAAGCTATCGACCTGGAAACCGGTGATCCTTCCAAGACAGCGGTTATCAGTGCTCACCTATCTGAAGAATAGGAACTCGTGCTCACCAAGTTTTTGAGAGCAAACAAAGACATATTTGCTTGGAAACCAGCAGACATGCCTGGGGTCCCAAGGAACTTGGCTGAGCACAAACTGGAACTAAAGGAAGGCTCAAGGCCTATCAAGCAGAGGTTACGACGGTTCTCACCAGAGAAAAAGGAAGCAATCAAGAAAGAAATAGCTAAACTACTCGCGGCTGGGTTCATCAGAGAAATCCTACACCCCGAGTGGTTAGGCAATCCAGTACTAGTCAAGAAGAAGAACTCCACCGAGTGGCGCATGTGTGTAGACTACACGGACCTCAATAGGCACTGTCCAAAGGATCCTTTCGGATTACCAAGGATAGACCAAATAGTTGACGCCACCGCAGGTTCCGCTTTACTCTCTTTTCTGGATTGCTATTCTGGGTACCATCAAATTGCCCTCAAGGAAGAAGATCAACCCAAGACATCGTTCATCACTCCGTTTGGAGCATATTGCTACAAAACCATGTCCTTCGGATTGAAGAACGCAGGGGCTACTTATCAACATGCTATCCAAGACTGTCTGGGTGATCAGATTGGCCGCAATGCAGAAGCCTACGTTGATGATGTTGTCATAAAAACAATGGATCCGACTACTCTGATTTCAGACCTGGAGGAAACTTTTAACCGATTACGCACTTATCAATGGAGGCTTAACCCAACTAAATGCGTCTTCGGAGTACCCTCAGGCCAACTACTTGGGTTCCTTGTTAGCCATCGAGGCATCGAGGCCAGTCAGAAGCAAATTTCAGCCATCATCAACATGAAGCCACCTGCCTCAGTCAGGGACGTCCAGAAGCTAACCGGGTGCATGGCTGCGCTAAACCGGTTCATCTCATGCCTAGGAGAAAAGGGACTACCTTTCTTCAAATTGCTCAAAGCCGACGACAAGTTTTAGTGGACAAAAGAGGCACACAAGGCTTTTGAACAACTCAAAAGCTACCTCACGAATTCCCCAATACTAACGCCGCCAGAGCCCAAGGAACCGATGTTGTTGTACATTGCTGCTACCACACACGTTGTGAGCACGACAATTGTGGTGGAACGTAAAGACGACAAGCACATCTACAATACTCAACAACCAGTCTACTACATTAGTGAGGTACTCTCCGACTCCAAAGTCAGATACCCACAAGTACAGAAACTGCTCTATGCATTACTCATATCCTCAAGGAAGCTGCGGCACTACTTCAACGCTCATGAAATCACGGTAGTTATGGATTTTCCTCTAGGAGAAATTATTCACAATTGTGATGCTACTGGTAGAATCTCTAAGTGGGCAGTTGAATTAGGCGCACTCAACATCAAATTCACTCCCAGGAAAGCCATTAAGTCACAAGCTCTAGCTGATTTCGTTGCCGAGTGGACAAAAATACAGCAGCCTCAAGACAACGCTATTCCTGATCATTGGAAGTTGTATTTTGATGGGTCCTTAAAACTCGGAGGAGCAGGAGCCAGGGTCCTTCTTGTATCACCTGCAGGAGAACAGCTCAAATACGTTCTGCAAATATTGTGGTCGGCCACCAACAATGAAGCAGAATACAAAGCACTACTCCACGGGCTCAAATTAGCAGCTACTCTGGGCATCAAGAGACTACTAGTCTATGGCGATTCCTCCATGGTCATCCACCAAGTTAATAAAGACTGGGATTGCACCAAGGAGACAATGAACGCCTACTGCGCTGAAGTCCGCAAGCTAGAAAAGCACTTCGCAGGGCTAGAACTCATTCCCATTACCCGGGACCTCAATGTAGCAGCTGATATCCTTGCAAAATTAGGTTCCAATAGAGCGCAAGTCCCTAGCGGCACTTTCGTACATGAGCTATCCAAGCCCTCAATTCAAGAAAAGGAAGAGTTTGAGTCAGTACCTTCCAACCAGGTTTTATCCCTCTTACCCGACTGGACACAAGTATTCATTGACTACTTCAAAGATCATAAACTCTCGAGAGACAAGGTTGAAGCAGAACAAGTCACCAGGCGTAGCAAAAACTATGTTCTAGTCGGAAATAAGTTATATCGGTGTGGCGCTTCATCAGGAGTCCTCCTCAAGTGTATTACACCAGAAGAAGGCAGAGAAATCTTGAATGAAGTCCACTCTGGATGTTGTGGCAATCACCGAGCTTCAAGGACACTAGCCTTCAGCCTTAAAAGACGCAGAAAACTTAGTCCGCCACTGTCAGTCATGCCAGTTCTTCGCAAAACAACAGCACGTACCTGCACATGATCTAATCCGTATTCCTCCGTCATGGCCTTTCTCGTGCTGGGGACTCAACATGGTGGGTCCTCTCAAGCGTGCTCCAGGCGGATTCGAGTACTTATACGTCGCAATTGACAAGTTCACAAAGTGGATTGAGTACATGCCCCTGGTTAAGTTCAATGCCTCCAAGTCAATACAATTCATGCAGAGCATCTTTCACCGCTTCAGAATGCCGCACAGAATCATCACTGATCTTGGGTCTCCTTTCACGGCAATCGAATTCAGAACATGGGCTAGTGATTGCGGCATCAAGATAGACTATGCCTCAATAGCCCACCCACAGTCCAATGGCCAAGTTGAACGAGCCAACGCCTTGATCCTCGTGGGCTTGAAACCAAGACTCTTCGATCTCCTAAAAGATCATGGTGGCAAGTGGGTTGAAGAATTGCCCAAGGTAGTCTGGGGGCTACGAACACAACACAGTCGGGCAACAGGCCACACTCCTTTCTTTCTGGTATATGGCGCTGAAGCAATCCTCCCGGCTGATCTAATCTGGAAATCCCCACGGATAGAGTAGTACAACAAAGGAGAAGCTGATGGTACCAGGCGGCTAGAAGTTGACAGCATCGAGGAAGCCAGACTAACCGCACTGTTTCAATCTGCAAGATACCTTCAAGGGATGAGGCGGTACTATGATAAAAACGTCCATCACCGTACCTTCCAAGTGGGCGACATGGTATTAAAGAAGATACAGAACACTACAGGGCGCCACAAGCTCATGAGTCCATGGGAGGGTCCTTATATTGTATCCAAAGTAACAAGACCCGGGTCATTTGAGCTAGTCACTGAAGATGGTTCTCCACTGCCAAATTCATGGAATATTGAGCATTTGAAGAAATTCCATACCTAAGGCCTACGCTACAAATATGACCTAGGGCAATTGTAATTATTAGTCGGATATTAATAAAGTTTGAAGTTCATTAGAAACAAAGACTTTGCAATTTATCCAGACTTCACATGACTACTCAGTCGACTACCGAGTCACTGCAGAGGCAGAACTCTACCTCCGATTAGTATTAACTAATTGGATAGATTGGTTCAGCGGAAACCATACTCGAGTTACGAGCTTCGAGCTCAATACAACTCACATGATAGTACGGCTTAACACCCGGCTATCAGCCTATAGCAAATATAGAATCCACTATAGTGGAGACTAGTTTCTATAAGGCGTAGCAAGACGGGATAAGTACCCACCTTGTTACACAACTACTGGACAGAGGTCCACCCACTTTCATACTCAAGCTGCGATCCTCAAGAGGATACGATCCACCCAGACGGAACCTACATAACGGTCCTTCAAGAGGTGCCTGATCGAAATTATCCCTTGAACAAGGGTACTAAGAGTAGTACTTGGGCAAGACTAAGTTCTCTACAGAAAAAGATATAGAAACAAAGTCATACGACCCAACCCCAAGGTGCTAAAGCGCACTCCGGATAGACTCGTCTAATCAGATGCCTGGTCATACATCCACAAACAAGCAAACTCAACTCATTGCCAAGGAGTCTCTTGTTGCAATACGGAGTTGAACTCATACGAAATTCACAAGAATCAAAAGTAACATATATTTTTGATATCTTAATACTAATGTTTATAGGAGTTACAAAAGTGCCCAAAGGAGCAAGGAGCCTACTCCTATACAAGATCCAAGATCTGCGAGTACTCCTCCACAGTGGCCTTCACCTCCTCCGGCATCGCCGCAAGATCTTCATCGCTCTTATCCTCAGGGAGGGTCATCAGAGCACCTAGATCAAATGACGGCATATGGAGCCGAAGGGTAGCCATCAGACCTTGTACGATGGAGGTTGACATATTCTTGATGTACTGGGCCAGCCGCTTTGGTGTAGCTTTGGCCCGATCAATCAACGACTCCTCGACCCCTTCAGGTGCTGGTATCATCCGAAGCAGGGGCTCGATAGCTTGTTCCAAAGCCTTCATAGACTTCAAATCCTGCAGAAGATCTTGGTCAGCACCTTCACGGATCAGTCTGGCTTCTTGAAGAGTACTCTGTGCATTAGCACATACCTCCTGAAGCTCCGCCTCCTTACGATTGAAGGCGTTCTGCCATCCCGAAGCCCGATTATTTGCATCTGCAAAGAGTTCAAGTCAGTACCGTAAGATTAGACTACTTCTACGGACAGACTAAGCACTTGGACTTTAAAAGTACCTTCCAGCTGCTTCTTCGACGACTTCTTTAGCTCTTTAATCTTCAGATCGGAGGAGGCGGCCTTAGCAATCAGCTCTACCTCTCGGGCGTTGGCGGCATCGTGCTCAGCCACCACAGTCTTAAGACTACTCTGAACCTCGTTGATCTTGTTGTGCAGCACTTGGGTAGCGACCCTTTGGCTGATTTGATCTTGAGCGATGTACTCCTTGAGCTGTTGGACCTCACGAGCTGTTTCCCGGCGGATCCGGGTAAATTGATCCCGGACTTTGACGTCAAAGGCCTGGAAGCACAAGTAGAACATAAGTACTCGGACGAGTCTACAAAGCTACAAAAGAAGGAGTATGATCTTTACCTCAACAAACTGGTGGAGCGCATCAACTGGAGCCTTCGCCAGATCGCTCAATTCCTTCAGGTGGGCGAGATCCTGGTTATACCCAAAGACGTCTAGTGTCGCCCCTTGGCGAGACGACTCGGGTGCATCCAGGGATCCTCCCTCTTGATGGATTGAGGACTCCGCTTGAATATGTGCCACGACCATATCAAGGGTTGGCTCATCCGGTTGTCGAGTACGAAAAAACCAGTCACTCCAAACTTGATCAAACTCCAATTGCGCCGGAGAACGGAAAATGGAGTACGGCCAACCAACCTGAGGTAGTGGAAGAACACCCACGTCAGGAGCCGCATTAGGCGCGGCATCAGGAGCAGCATCAGCCCTCCCCTCAGGCAGCGAAGAATCAGGCAGCACATCTACCTGGCTGAAGGTAGGTGGCGCATCGGAATCTTCCTTCGCCAGAGCCTCCGACTCTGCTGCTGCCTGAGGAGCTGGGATAGCACTTGAAGTCGCAGCAACCGGCTTCACTTTCCTGAACAATAGATGATAATTAGCCTCAGTACAAGTATTTCTTGAACTCCAACAAAAGCACAAGGGCATGACTTACTTTATGAGCTTCAGAGGCTTTGGCAACTTCAAAAGCATTAGCGGATCAGAAGTGTCCTCAGTAGCTCCACTCCCAGAAGCACCCTGCTCTGCTCCAGTATCTGATACAATATCATATATGAGACAAGTGATTAACAACAAATGATAAAACTACAAAGTACTCGGATTTTCCCTTACCAGGAGTACCCGGCTTGTAGTACTTATCGTACAACTCTTGTGATAAACAAACTTTACGACAAGCACGGCGATTACCAGTGCGAGCCTTCTTCTAGACGGGTCCTCCGGCATCTAGATGAGGAGTCAGCGACCTCTTCCGACTACTCTCTGCTTCGAGGTCTACGAGCATGACATCAGAATCAGTCGAATCCGAGTCAAGCCAACCTAGATCAGCAGAGGAGCTTTGTTTACTTGGCAGATCCTCACTCCGGATGGGTCCTTCAAGGGCTATTCCTCCGCCTTCCTGAGTCGGCAGCTGTAGGGGAGGGCAGACATTGTTCTCTCTCCCTTGCCCCTATAGTTAAGAAGCATATACTCAAGTTAGAAGGCTTTTTATTCAGAAAGTTGATGACTAGTTAAGCTCAGATACTTACCGGGGGAGGAGGATTAATGACAGAAAAAGTCGCCATAATAGGAGCTAGGTGCTCACGGCTCTTAAGCAACCGGTTCACCCTCTACAGGACTTCATAATTTGACAGTTGGTCGACGGCGTGACGACTCGGGTCGTTCTTCCCTAAGTACTCGAACCCATAGTTCGCCCGCTGTTGAAGAGGATGGATGCGCCGGGCAATGAAGTCTTGGACAATGTTGTAACCCGTCAGTCTGTCGATCTTCAATGCCTCTATCATCATGAGAAGTGGTTGGATAGTGTTGAGTTCCTCCTCTGTCAGCTTCTCCTTCCACTCGCGGCAATTCTGTGGCGGCCAACCATCATGACGGAGAAGAGCCGGGGGAGGGTTACCCATATAGAACCACCCGGCAGCCCAGTCCTTAATAGTATCTGACAATTCTACTGTCACATACTGATGGGCTACCTCCTGCCTAACCTGAAGGCTAGCCCCTCCGACTACTTCGGTCCTAGCGTCACTAGGTTGACCCTTGAACCAGAAAAAATAGCGGAAGAGGGCGAAGTTGGGGCAGATTCCCAAGAAAGCTTCGCACAGGTGCACAAAGATGGACATATGCATAATAGCATTGGGGGTAATATGGTTTAGAGTCAAACCATAGTAATGCAGCAGCCCGCGGAAGAAATCTGAGGCCGGTAACCCCAACCCCCGCTCCACCATGGCGTTAAACATGACGATCTCTGTGGTGTTGGGGGCGGGAGCCCGATGGTCGATTGGCACCCTCCAACCATCGAGTGCTTGTGGTCGAAGGTATCCTTGCTGTGCCAAGAAGGCTAATTCCGCCTCAGTAGTATCCGGCTTCTTCCACGCCAAGACATCCATCGGAGGATTTGGGTGCTGAGGTTTCTCGGTGATGGTGATCTTGGACTTCTTTCCAGCAGTGGATTGCCTCTTGGGACCCATGTTGGTGACAAGGGATTTCCTACGCATCAACTAGCAGATCGCTAAGAGGTTTGATGGCTAAAAGGCTTAAGGATTGAAGGCAAGAGCTTGATGAAAGCGTGAGGAAAGCAAGGCCCGGTGGCAGCTTATTATAGATCTGTTTCGATAACCGTTTGGCTTTCACTGACGGCATCATGGTAACGTTAGAAACCCTAACGGAGGGAAACACGTGTCAGACGGCGTCAGAAACAAAGGGCAAAAGTGGTACACAGACAAGTTTTTCCAATTGCAAGAGATACATAGTACTCGGATAAAAAGACAGAGGACTTGGAAATTATTCCAAGTACCCGGATTCTTCATATTATTACTCAAAATTACAACAGAGATACATGCAAGCATCTTGAGATACAACAACTTTCAACAGAAATACAATCAAGGTGTAAAACGCTACTCTAGTAAATTCAAGGCACATAGCCTTGATGCCTAGTGCACCAAGGACCGGGTTCAGTGAGACGCAGTAAATCAGAGGCAGAACCTTGGATAGACACTATCTTTTCTGTACACCCCAAGGTGGGTCTTTGGCACCATCCCAGTACTCAAGGAACTTGGGGAAGACCATCACCCTCGCCGCCCTTTTGACAACCTGTGACTCCGAGGTTATCTACGAGTGGTAGTCACAAGATTTCTTTTGGGCGCCGCTCTGTATTCCTCTGCTCGCGACCACTTGGAAACCACCCTGGCGGATGGTCCCTTCACAAGAGTTCTTTTGGGCACTTCATCTACATTACAGAAGGAAGAGACCTGGGGGCTCGGCCATCTCCGCTATTGCTACTATAAAACTCATGGGACTAAGAGATGTTCTACACTCCAATGGGATATGAGCTCCTTTGCTTCCCAGGCAGGGTATTTATAGGCAGTTTCCTCATGGTCTATGGACATGGTTCACCGAAAGGAGCGACTGCTGCAACAATAATTCACCTAATGTAATGTGGTGCATGTGACGCTCAGTATGGGTAACACGACTGATTCCCATATGCACTTCAAGGCACAAACGACAAAGTCTACAGTTGAAGAAAACGTCAAACATCATTACTGCGTACAGTTGGAACAGTCATTAGTCAATTATTGTTGACCTATGGTAATATTTATCTAGTGGGGGGTGATATGGGATGTTTGTTGAAAACATTGCCCACCTGAAGCTGAATATTTATTAATCGGACGGTTTAAACAATGACTTGGTGGCATAATCTGACTCCTTCAGACCTTAAATGGATTACCCAAATGTATGGTTTCTACAGATCCTAAGGACCGACTACTAAGTACTCGGATCTCAGGCTCGGGGGCTACAGGGTACTATCCATTAAGGAAATGTTTTTTCTTATTTCAAGAATCACTTGGAAAAGGTTCAAAAGATACTCAAAGTTATTATAAATAACAAGAGGCTCGGGGGCGACACCCTATGGGTGCGCTTCTTATAAAAAGCGCACGCCATAAGATTTCTTTAAGTTTTCATAGCACTTCAAGATTTATCAAGACATTACTCGGAGATTCTCAAGAAGAAGCTAGAAGATAACATCGTGAAGATATGATGAAGAGCTCGGGGGCTTGACGGACTAGGATGTCAGAGATATCATCAGAAGATGATTACTCCGATTGATCCTGGACGGCGCAGGAGATCCAAAGACTTGTTACGTAGTGTACTTGTATTAGGACTCTATTTTGTTACTTAGCCGAGTTTTGTAGGGAAGTCTTGTAAATAGAATAGGAGTTTTCCTCTGTAACCGGCTAGGACTCGGACTGTGCTGTGGATTACCCAGTTATATAAGGGGAGCCAAGCACAGCTCCTAGAGGAGGAGACATTAATCATAATCATACACAAGGCACACGCCAAACTGGATGTAAGGTATTACACTATTTAGCGGCCTGAACCAGTATAAATCGTTGTCTCTGTGTAATCGCCAGGTCCTACGAACACCGATCCCCACCGAACAAATAGTCCTGAGATTACTCAAGACTAGTTGCCGGTTAACAAACACCGACAGTAAGGGCCTCCTCAGCCTCAATGGTCCATGCGAAGCATTCTATCTTCTTCAGCAAGTGGTAGAGGGGTAACGCCTTTTCCCCCAGCCTCGAGATGAATCTGCTGAGAGCGGCTAGACAGCTCATCACCTTTTGTACGCACTTGAGGTCTTGGATTGGACCCATCCTCGTGACCGCTGAGATCTTTTCGGGGTTGGCCTCAATCCCGCATTGTGAGACAATGTAGCCAAGCAGCATGCCCCGAGGCACACCAAAGACACACTTTTCGGGGTTGAGTTTCACATTCTTGGCTCGGAGGCACTCGAACGTGGTCTCGAGGTCATTGATGAGGTCCCTGACTTTCTTGGTTTTGACCACGATGTCATCGACGTAGGCCTCGACGGTTCTGCCTATGTGTTCGCCGAAGATGTGCTGCATACATCGCTGATACATTGCCCCGGTGTTCCGAAGGGCATGGTAACGTAACAATACATACCGAAAGGCGTAATAAAAGAAGTAGCGAGCTCGTCGGATTCTTTCATCTTAATTTGGTGATAGCTGGAATACGCATCAAGGAACGAAAGTACTTCACACCCAGTAGTGGAATCGACAATTTGATCAATTCTAGGCAAAGGAAATGGAACTTTTGGACATGCTTTATTTAAACCAGTGTAGGCTACACACATCCGCATTTTCCCATTTTTTTTCTTAACTAGTACAGGATAAGCTAGCCACTTTGGGTGAAATACTTCCTTGATGAATCCAGCCACCAAAAGCTTGTGCACCTCCTCGCCGATGATCCTGCGCTTCTCCTCATCGAAGCGGCGCAAGCGTTGCTTCACCGGTCTGGACCCGGCCTGGATCTCCAAGGCATGCTCGGCGACTCCCCTCGGTATGCCCGGCATGTCCGAGGGGCTCCACGTAAACATGTCGATGTTTGCACGGAGAAAGTCGACGAGCACTGCTTCCTATTTGGGGTCGAGGCTGACACTGATGGCCAGCGTCCTGCCATCGGTGGTCGAGGCCAGGTTGACGGGTATCTGCTTTGTGTGTTCCGCTGGCTTGAAGGTGCCAGCGTGGCGTTTTGCTTCTGGGGCCTCCTCTATGGCCAGGGCAGCCAGGGCCTCGAGCGAGTCGAGGTGGACGTTTGCCTCCCCGTGCTCGATGCAGTCCACGTCACACTGGTACGCGTGCTCGTAGGAGGTGTCGACGGTGATGATCCCTTTCGGCCCAGGCATCTTGAGCTTCAGGTATGTGTAGTTAGGGACTACCATGAACTTGGCGTAGCCGGGCCTGCCGATGATGGCGTGGTAGGTTCCTTGGAACCCAACCACCTCGAAGGTGAGCGCCTCTCAGCGGAAGTTGTTTGGCGTGCCAAAGCAGACGGGTAGGTCGATGCGCCCGAGGGGGTGAGCCTTCTTCCCTGGCACAACTACGTGGAACCCCCTGACGCTGGGTCAGAGCTGATCCTTCGAGATCCCCAGGAGGTCAATGGTCTCGAGGTATATGATGTTGAGGCTCAAGCCCTCATCCATCAACACCTTAGAGAACCGTACGTCAATGATGACGGGGTTGACGACGAGGGGGTATGCTCCCGGGTTCATGACATGGTCTGGGTGGTCGTCACGGCCAAACGTGATCAGCGCGTCTGACCAGTCGAGGTACCAAGGGGCGTCGTGGCTGAGTGCAAGGACCTCTCGGTGCTCTTTCTTCCTGTCTCGAGCTGAGAGCCCGACGGTCGGGCCCCCGTAGATCATGAAGCAGTCACGTACCGAGGGAAAGTCCGTGTCCCCATCGTTGCATGGGTTGTTGTCCTTGCCCTTGGGCGTGTCTTCCTTCTTGTCACCTTGCTTGGAGTAGAACCCTCTCAACAGCCGGCAATCTTTCAACTTGTGGTTCACGGGGCCCGGGTGATAGGGGCAGGGATCCTCAATCATTTTGTCGAAGACAGCCCCGTCTGGGGGGCCTCGAGGCTTCTTGTTTTCGCGGGCGCCCACGAGGACTTCTTCGTCGTCGTCGTCTTCGGTGTCGTGCTTCGTCTTCTGACCTTTGCCTTTGTTCTTCTTCTTTTTGTTGCGGGTCTTGGTATTATTGCCCTTGCTAGAGCCTTCTAGGGCGGCTGTCGCCTTGCCCTTGTCTGTGGAGTGGCCAAAGAAGGCCCCTACCGCCTCGTCACCCGAGGCAAAGCTGGTGACGCGGTTCATCAGATCCTCAACTGTCTTGGGGCGGTAGCACCCTAGCTCGTGGACTAGCTCTTGGCAGGTCGTGCCTGCGAGGAACGCTGAGATGACATCCTCGTCAGGCACGTGGGGGAGCTCGAGGCGCTGCTTTGAGAATCATCGGGCGAAGTCATGGAGGGGCTCATCCGCTGTCTGCCTGCAGCGTCGTAGATCCCAGGGGTTGCCTGGGCGTGCGCAAGTTCCCTTGAAATTCCCGTCGAAGACCCTGACTAGGTTGGCCCAGTCGTGGATCTGATGCGGTGGGAGCCCCTCGAGCCACTGACGGGTGGTGTCCGAGAGGTAGAGGGGGAGTTGGCGTATGATCACGCGGTCGTCGTCCTTGGCTCCGCCCAATTGACAGCCGAGGCGGAAGTCGGAGAGCCACGGCTTGGGCTTGACCCCCCCGTCGTACTTCACGATGTTGGTCGGTGGTCGAAAGCGGTCGGGGAGGGTCAAGGTGCGGATGGCTCGGCTGAAAACCCTGGGGCCCGGGGGCTCGAGGGTCTGCCGGTCTTCGTCACTGTCATAGCGCCCTCCTTGATGGACACTATAGCCGTGCTCCTTGCCCCCTTTGTCCTTGCACCGAGGGTTGCCCCGATACTGCAGCACGTCCTCCTCCGCCTTGGCGTTTGCCTCTCACAACCGCATGAGCTCGTTGCGGGCGTCCTGGGGGTCTCGAGGCGGCCGATTGTCGATGATCCGCTCCCAGACTTGCTTGGCTCGAGAGGCGTCCGGCTGGTGAAAGGACATCTCCCGCTCGTTGCGGGGCTGGTCTGCTGGCTTCTCCGAGGCCGCCCCGTGTCGACGCGAGGCTGAGCTCTCGGCCTGCTGAACGGCGGCTGTCTCGAGGAGGTTCTTCACCTCCCCGAGCATGCGTTTGGCATCGGGGTTGGAGACGGCGGGTAGATCGCGGAGTAGCATCACAGCCGCCACCACGTTCTGACCGGCTCGAGGGAAGCACACCCCAGGACGTGCTGGTGCCTCATCCTCGATGATCTGTCGGTGGACCTCTCGAGCACGAGCGCGAGCACCAGCGCCTCGAGGCTGAGGCTGCTCCTGCACGAGGGTCTTCTCCAGTTGCATCAGGCGCTGTCGCTCTTCCTCGGTCGTGGCGATCGCTTCCCGCAGCTGCGCGAGTTGCGCCGCCCGGCCATCGTTGTGCTGAGGTGGTGCAGCTGGTGCTAGGGGTTCGTTCCCCCGCTGAATTCGTGATCCGCCCACCGCAGCCACGTCACTGGGAGCATCGAGATTGATCGTTGGCCTGCCATCGTTGCCTTCGTCCTCGGTATCGGTCACGTGTACCTCGAGCTGGAAGCACTCCCTGGTGGGATCCCAGAGGTCGGGGTCATGGTAGTCGTACTCGTCATAGTCAGAGCTGATGACACCGTGCCTCCCAGGCTCGCGCTGGGCCTGTAGCTCATGGTACCATTCCCCAACGGTGGCTCGCCGAGGTGGCTCGATGACTCGCGAGAAGCCGCGGTCGACATGTGCGGGGTGGACGATCTCCAGGTTGGTCAAAGCCTGTAGAAGTACGCCCGGGCGCTCCTCCCGCTCTGCCGGTGGCTGGTCTCGACGGCGCTCGTTGAGGTGGCGGGCGTAGACTGCCGCGGAGTTGTTGAGGCCGAACGGGAACCGTCGGCGCTGAGCGTGGTACACTCCGTGTGGGAGGAGCCTGGGAGGTGTCGATGGTGTACGGCTCGGGGGCCTCTGGCCTGGCTCCCGGTCCATGCGCATGACGAACGCGAAGTCATTGGGGGGACGCGAGTGTGCCCTGGAAGTCTCCGGCCGCGCGCCGGGCAGGTTTCCCCTCGGGGACCCAGCACCGGCCGCGGGGAAGTGGGTGTACGCTTCAGGCCCCGCCTATGCCTGGCGACGGTGGCGACGGCGGCGCCGCTCGCGAGGTGGCGACGCGTGGTGGTGCGGGCGACGCGCCACACTCCCTGTGCGGGGTGGCGTGACACGCCCTCCGCTCGGGCCCTCCATGGAGAGCAGGGTCAGCTCGTTGCCGTTGCCGGTGGCTAGGAACTCGAGGCTCCCGAACCAGACGATGGCACCAGCAGAGAACGAAGGCGTGGAAGAAGCCATCTAGGAAACAACGAGATCTCGACTCGACACGCGAAGGCCCCTACCTGGCGCGCCAACTGTCGGTGTTTCTACCCCGGGGGTATAGCACCAACTAGTAATATGATCGTGTGCTCTCTCTCTAGATGGTGATGCAAGATGACACAAGATTTATCCTGGTTCAGGCAAAGAAGGCCCTACATCCAGCGGGGGGGAGAGATTCTTGTATTGCTTGCACCTAAGTGCTTGTACAGGGGCGAATACAAGCTCTGTGAGCATGGACCAGAGTCCGGACTCGTGGGTGGACTAGCGTTCTCTAAGTGTGAGACCCGTGCGCTGTGTCGTGTGCGTTGTCTGTAAGAAGGCACCCGGTGTCCCCTTTTATAGAGTAAGGGGAGGCTGGAGCTACATGAGAAAGTACAGGAGTAACATGGGCGGTGCCTAGTTTTGCGTGGAGTAGGAATTCCGTCCTATTGGACCCGTTGCCACTGACGTAGGGGTGGTTGTCGAAGGGTCCTTGAAGCGTGGCTCCCATTCCGGGCGTGGGCGCGGAGGCGTGGCGACGTGGAGGTCGTGCAGCGCCCATCCTGGTCATACGTGGCGTGGCAATGCTTCCCCGGATCCTGTGGTACCTTCTCTTGCGTCTACTGATTCGTGCCGCGTTCTCCGGTCGGTGGGCTGACTTTATCTGAGGCTTGGTGGTGAGGCCTCGGGCGAGGCGGAGAGTGGAAACATCCTCCGAGGCCTTCCGTGGAGGGCTCAGGGGATGAGGCCATGGAACTGGCAACCCACAACACCGGTTATACTTGATGTATAGGGATTTTGACTTTAGAGGAGAGTCTAGTCTTCCGTTGTACTTCGGCATGTCAGATGGTCGTACATCATGATGGCGATGGAGTGGGTACAGTGTCAAACAGTACCTCCTGGTGCGCCTTTCCATGTCCAGATTCGCCGGTGGGGAAAGGATGTTTTGACAACCGTCCCGTCTTCCCACGCCTTCTGCATGTCCCTGCTCTGTCCTGTTCAGCGGGCGTCATCGTATTCCAGGGAAGTGACGTGGCTTTGATTTGACGTGGGAGCAATAGGCGGTAGTGCGGTTGTCAGAGTTGAGAAGCTAGGAGCTTCCTTCTTGAGGAAGGTTTGAAAGGCGGCAGAGAGCACGCCCGAGGCCTGGCGTGGAGGGCTCGGACGAGACGGAGAACGATCCCTAGCCCGAGGCCTTGCCCGGGGGGCTCGGGCGAGGCGGAGAATGAGCGTCAGCCCGAGGCCTGGCTTGGAGGGCTCGGGCGAGACGGAGAATGAGCGTCTGCCCGAGGCTTGGCTTGGGGGGCTCGGTCGAGATGGAGAATGAGCGTTCGCCTGAGCCCTGGCTTGGAAGTTGGTGCAGCCTGTTTCCTTTTAATGGGCTCTTGGGCCTGGCGGGCCAACGTGATAGGCTTTGAAGCGTTGGTCCCTCAGGGGGTTAGGCTTGTTTGGCTTTTTATTAATTGGTGTTCTAGGTTTGACCCATCTGTTTTGCGTTTGATTGGGGGGACCCCTTTGGCATTCCCCCGACACATGTTCTTTGGCTTGTGTTGTGCAGGTGTCGAGCATGGAGACAGTGATCGAGGGCAAGGTGAAGGTCAAGTACAGACGTGCCGTGCTGACGGACCGAGAGCGGTGAAGGGCGGACATGAGGCTTGGACTGAGGGACCGGTGGCCTGAGGATCAACTATGGTGGCTGGCAGCCTTGGACAGTGACGAGCGAAGACTTGAGGGATATGGTGTTGCTCGGGTCGAGGACCTGGGGACACGTGTCGGTGGACGGGACGCACGGGCGGTGCATCCCCTCTACAGCTCCGGTTTGGTGGTTGAGCCACAGAAAAAACACCGGGTGGACGGTTTCTAGGTTTGAGCCACAAAACCTGGATGCTGCGGGTTTGCCGAGTTTGGGCCACAAAACTCGGGCTGAGGACGGTTTCCAGGTTTGGGCCTCAAAACCTGGGCGCTGCGGGTTTCTGAGTTTGGGCCACAAAACTCAGACGACGGACGTCGGGTTTCCTGGTTTTGGCCTCAAAACCGGGGGATGGACTTGGTGGCTGGTTTCCCGGTTTGGGCCACAAAACTGGGGGTGGACGTGAATGCCTGGTTTCCCAGTTTTGGCCACAAAACCGGGGGGCAGACTCTGGGAAAAGGACGAGCAGAGCGGTGGCGGCACGTGGCGGCAATCGGTGAGGTTGCGTCGAGGCAACACTACCAGTTGTGCGGGCGTGGCCATTGGATCACCATCTACCACGAGTTGGTCCAGAATAACCCTAGGGTTTAGCTGGCTCGCTCTGTAATTAGTGAGGGGTAGAGTAGGAATTAGAATTAAGATAAGTAGAGGGAATCACCCTCCTCCCCAACCATCTCAGCCATTTGCTCTTTTGCTTCTAGGGTTTCCTACTCTCCCATTCTCTGTTGTAGCGAACTGAGATCCACAGAGAAGAGAACAATACCTCTATGCCCGTGAGATTTTTGAGAAAGTGAGACCGTAATCTCACTATTGTAGTGTGTGGTAGCCACACGGTTGCAAATTCGTGGTTGTGATTCGCGTTTTATTCGTGTTCTTCGCGAGTTATTTTTTTCCACATTTTTCCCGTCAATCGATCTCTTTGCTCAGTATGTCTTTTGCAAATCCGTTTGAACTGAGTTGTTCTAGATCGTGAGGCACTTCTTTCCACCGAAGGAATTCATCTCTAACCTCACGAGCTAGTAGATCGGTTGATTTTCATTCTGGATCAGGTTTTTCTCCCTTTCCCGAATTTCTTCGATTCATCGATTTGGAGATAGGTTTGAGCCATGATCTCTTAGAGATAGCTCACTATCCTCCTTGTGACTCATCTCTCCAAGTTTGGACCCTAGAGGTTTTGTTTTGGGAGAGTTTGAATCAAATCGATTGACGAACAGGGGGCTGTCGGGCTGACCGGACGCTTGGCTCAGACCTACCGGACACACTTCTGGAGTCCGGTCGTTGAATGCTCTTCGCGAATCATTTCTGAGTGATGATCGGACTCACCCGTGGATTCTGACCGGACGCTCAGTTCACACTGTTCACGTTTTTGTCTGAACTGACCGGACTCTGAGGTGGTGACCGGATGCTCCAGGACAGTGAGTCCGGTCACAAACAGAGAGTTCCGAAAACTGCTTTGGGGAGACCGGACGCGTCCGGTGGTGCTTGACCGGACGCAGGCAGAGTCCGGTCGGTGCAGTTCTGCGCAGTTTCGTTCGCAGTTCGCTCGTCCATTGTCGGTTTTGATTTCCGGCTTTTGCGTTGGGTTTCTGGAGTTGTGAAGTGTCTCGCTGTGCTTCTTGGAAGCATCCACCCTATCTCTAGGGTCATGGACACTGTTGGCGATTCTTATCGACATATTTATCCTGCCAACATAGTCCACATAAAAGGAGAAAAACATGTATTTTACTCATATATACATTTATTGCTAACCAAGTTCCACATGTAGTGCAAAGTTATGTTTTGCAGATCATAAACATGCATACAGGTGGATAACAACCAAAAAGGCGCAATCCAACACGCCGAAATGCGCAAAATGAACAAGAACACAATCACTTCTTGAGCTACACATTTGGGCACTACCCCTTCTTAGTTTTTCCTTGTTCTTGAGCTTAGAGAGAGAGAGCTAGGCAAAGCTAGGCATGAATAAGAAAGATCTGATCTCCAAAGCCCTGTCTTCAATCTTTCGATACAGTTATTCATATGAACTAGAGTATAGTTCTTGTTCTAGTATTTTGGTATATGACTTAGATCTTAGGTCTTATATCATGTTGCTAGTATATGATCTTATGAATAGTTCTTGTGGAATTAGTATAATATACATTCTAGTGTATAGTTCTTATAATATATTGCTACCCTAGGGTTAGTAGTGTATTATATGAATTAGAGCTAAGTGTGTATTGTATTATTCTCACATAGAACATTAGTCTAATTGCTTCATGCTTGTTATATGATTAGAAATGAGCTTATGTCAAGGGTGGCGGTTTATCATGCTCTTCTGAGTAGGCTTAGGCTTCTTACCTGTCGATCCGTAGGGTCGGGGACCCGGGGGAGTCTGAGTGGGTTCTATGCATGCAAGCATGGTGCTTGGATGTAGAGGCCGGGTAATTGCATGGTCTTAGTCCACGGTAGTGGAGATGGCGGCAGGTGGTGACAGCCCTGTCCGTCCTTGGCATTCCCCCACGTTCGGCTAGGGTGTAGGAGTCTAAATTGTTACGAGAGGTTGCTGGTAGACCAGTACTCGCATAATCTCCTGAACCATCTGAAGCATGAGATTAGTTCTATGTCATATGATTGCATGATTAACTTGTTCTATGAATGACTTGTATCTAGACCATGCCTGCTCTATTAGGTTATTCAGTTATTCTTTTATTCTTTTAGTCTCTTTTTACTCTTTGCCCTTTTGCCATGCTCAAGATTGTGTTTCTCCACTATTCAAATCATCACTGTTTATCACCTGTTATGACAATTGATCCATTATTGCTATCATGGTATTTGGTACTATATTTATCCTAGAACTTGATACATACAAAGCCTTCCTCGAGCGAACCAATAAATCATGATACTCGGTATATCTCTGGGTGAAATGCTACACGATAATTCCGTGCGCTTGCGGACCTAAACTCCAAACCTACGAACTATCGTAAAGATGCATGCTTAACACTGTTGCTGGAAACGCGCCATTCTAAGCAACTTGTTAAGAGACATCGTACAAACACTTCTAGCGTCGTTGCTGGGAATAGACATTCGGGTCCATTTCTATGCCAATATCCGGCGCCGTTGCCATGGATGGATTGCAAAGTCCATTCTTAGTGACGACGTTAGTAAGTGTCAACGTGTATTTCTGGCGCTGTTGCCGGGGATGGATCGTAAGGTCCATTCTTAGTAATAACGTTAAGAAATGCCAACAAGCATTTCTGGCACCGTTGCCGGGGATAGATTCAAACCCTATTCTTGGTAGCGACGCTAAGAAGTGTCAACAAGCATTTCTGGCGCCGTTGCCGGGGAAGGCTAATGTAAAAAGTTCTAGATAAACATAAACCAATATCTGATATGCATAATGAGTCATTGTTATGCAGGTTAACTCTGCCTGTTTTCCTCCTGTTGTGGATGAAACAGGAATAGTGTATGTCTGGTTTCTCTCTGCCAGAAAACTTCATTAATGATCCCGAGTCACTCCTAAGGGCTAAGCGGATTCGTTCCGTTTCATCTTCTGCTACTCCACCGACAGAGCAACCAGCCGGTTCTGCACCAACCCCAACTAAGGTCATGGCTGAGAAGACACTCCGCGAGTTCTCCATGCCCGCTGTCACCAACGTGGCTACCGGCCCCGCTATGGACACGGCCGGAAAGAACATCGAACTCCGTACAGGCCTGATCACCATGGTGCAGGCAAGCCCGTTCTGTGGTTTGCCTAGCGAGGATGCGAATGCGCATCTGCAACACTTCCTGGAGCAATGCGACACTATCGTCATCAAGGACATCACCCCAGATGTCATTCAGCTCCGTCTTTTCCATTTTCCCTTGTGGGGAAAGCGAAAAGGTGGTTCTACCAGGACAAGGAAGCTGTCAACACATGGGCGAAATGCTCAGCTGCATTCCTCGCTAAATTCTTTCCCATAAGCAAAACCAATACTTTGTGGGGAAGAATCTCCGATTCCAAGCAAGATGCCACTGAATCAATCCCTGACGCGTGGGAAGGGCTCCAGGAGTACATCCTGAGCTGCCCCCACCATGGCATGGAAAATTGGATGGTGCTCCAAAACTTCTACAACGGGCTCACGCCCATGTCGAAGGGGCACCTAGATGCAGCAGCTGGTGGAGCATTCTTATCGCTCACCACCGCCGGGGCTAAGGCCCTGATCGAAAAGATGGTTGAACACCAAGGCTGGAGTGACGAGAGAACTGAACCACAAGCACCAGCCAAAACACAAAAAGGCATGCATACCGTGAAGGAGACGGATATGCTTTCCGCAAAAATAGACCTCCTTATGAAACACCTATCTGAGAAAAACCAAGAAAACCAAACAAATACGGTGAACGCCATAGATTCACACATGACGTGTGAAGTCTGTGGTGATGTTGGCCGCTCGGGGACCGACTGCCCCGAAACCCGTGAAGACGCCGCCTACATCAACAACGAGTTTCGCTAACAAGGAGGCACCAACCAGAACAATGGCTGGAGTAACCAGTCACGGCCACCATTCCAAGGTAATTCGAACTCCAATTCGAATCAACCTTCATTAAGAGACTTAGTTCTTGGACAGGCTAAAATTAATGAAAATTTGACTAAAAAGTTGCTGTCCAATGATAAAGTTTTTGAAAATTTAAATACAAAAATAGAAAACTTATCTTCTTCTGTACAAAATCAAATGAGCTTCAATAAGATGATCGAAACTCAAATAGCTCAGATAGCTGCTGCTCTTCCTGCTGAATATAAAAAGAATAATTCTGAAAATGTGAAAGCGGTGACCACGAGGGGTGGTAAGACCACTCGGGATCCACCAAATCCTAACCATGATGCAGGGAAGAACAAAGAGCAACAAGAGAAGAATAAGAAAACACAAAAAGAAACCAAACCGGAGGTTGAGGAAATGGCACCAAAAGACCCGTTGGGGTATACGGACACCACATACCTGCCATTTCCACCAGAAACAGAAAGCAAGCTGTGGATGAACAATTCACGCGCTTTGTCAAGATGATAGAGAAGATACATGTGAACGTTCCTTTAATGGACGTCTTGCATGTGCCTTCCTACGCCAAGTACATCAAGGATATCATCAACAACAAGCGGCCACTACCATCCGCAGAAACAATAAAGCTGACGGAAGAGTGTAGTGCAGCTATACTCAACCGTCTCCCATAGAAGAAGAAGGATCCTGGGTGTCCCACGATCACATGCTCAATCGGGACTCAGCGCTTCGATCATGCACTATGTGATTTAGGGGCAAGCGTAAGCGTGATGCCCAAGGTCATTTTTGACCAACTCAACTACACTCAATTAAAGCCAACCACGATGACGCTCCAACTGGCCGACTCGTCGGTCAGACATCCAGCAGGAAACGCTGAGGACATTGCAGTCCAGATCAGAGGATTATTCGTTCCTGTGGATTTTGTGGTGTTAGAAATGGAACTTACCAAGGAGTCACCATTAATCCTTGGGAGACCATTTCTAAGCACTGCAGGGGCACAGATTGATGTTAAGGCAGGGAAGATTAGCCTAAATATCAACGGAAAAGCGGAAAAGTTTGAGTTCAGGCCAAGGCATGAAGAGCAATGTTCAATGATCCGTGTCAAGTATGGGCCGAACAAGGATATTAGAGAGGTACAAATACAGCCTCAAATCATCTATAGCATCTCTAAATATGTAAAAAGACCCTCACAAAAGCCGGAGCCAAAGAAAAAGGCGGCTCCAAAAGAAAAGAAGCCGGAGCAAAAGAAAAAGGTAGTTTCAAAATAAAAGAATGATGAGCAAAATAAAGCTTTTAAGCAAAACAAAGGAAAAGCTCCGATAGAAAATACCTTTCCACAAGCGAATAAAGTATGGAAGGAAGTTCAAAAGGTTACCACACCTCCAAATACAAATCAAATGATGTGGAACCCAAAGAAGGATCAGCCATCTTCGTCCACTTCTCCCGGACAAGGAGGCCCATCAACAAGCACAAAATGAAGGGAGAAAAGGTCTTGCTCACCAGACCTAAAAGGGTAAGCTGTAGAATAATAGAAACCGGCCAAGAGCTAGCTTGGGGGAGGACCCCCACTTCCGAGGTATGTTGCATTGCATATTTAATTCCATGCATTCTTATTTTTCCATTAGCATGTTTACTTAATGCAATTTTAATTTAAAAAAAACTGAAAAATGCTAAAAAGACTAAAAATATGAATTCCACTCTTATATGTGATGTAAGATATGTGCTTCTTCCTTGTTGAAATGATGAATAGTTGCTCTGTCTTATAATTCACCTGTGCCTAGTTTATAACTTAGTTTCTACTAAGATTTGAGTTATTTGGTAAATGGCTCACTTAAGAACTTGAAACTTGTGGGATGCACATGCTTACTCAAGTCCAAGGTTATTGCTAGTCATGATCTGGTATAAGCAGAGAATTGCTATGACATTGTTCCAAGAAAGACTTGACATCCGGAAAATTTATTTAAAAAACTTAAAATTCAAAAGTTCCTCCATGATGATATATCCTACCAGAGCCATATGATGAAAAACTTTTCAAACCATATACTCATATGCTACTTGTATTTGTATTGAGCTTATTCAAATAGTTGTGACCTATGTGTAGACTTCTTTCATGCATTCAAGATCAAGATTCACGTACACCCACCAAATAAAGCTAACTCTTTCATTAAGAGTTACGCAAGACATGCCATGCATTCACCACAAAATTAAATGCTCCACTGTTGATCATGATCTTTCTCTCCCAAAAGAATTATGGGCTATCTAAAAAAAATGAGAGAGTAAAAAAAATGGACAAGTGTCCAAATGAAAACAATGGGTACTCCGATACCTGCCTCTCTCTAAAAAAAATATGAGAGAGTAAAAAAAATGGACAAGTGTCCAAATGAAAACAATGGGTACTCCGATACCCGCCTCTCTCGATGAATAAAGATAGCCCATAGTTCCCAATTTTCCAAAGGGAGAAAGACATGAGAAAAGGAGTATTCAAAAATAAAATATTCCACACACTTGCACTTCTTGATCTAAGTGTATGACTGAAGTCTCCTAAGGTCCAATTCTTTGACTTTGCAATATCTACAATACAAGTATGCCTACTTCTTTCTACCCACAACTCCAGATAAAGCTTTAGTTGGTAGACTGAAAAGAAAGGCAAAAAGCCTTTGGTGAGGACCATACACATCTTGAGCGAATGAGTGAATCATTTGAGGAACTTGCTTTGATTCTCAAAACTCCTAAAAACTCCGGATTATAAAGTTGCTCAAGGAACAAAAGTTAAGCACCTCTGTGAAAGCCGATCTAACATGCAGTGACTAAGGATTTGAGGAGGCTAACAAGCCCCATGGGTGACAAGGTACTAGGGTGAGTAATAGACCAATTTATTCAAAAAATGGTAGACACTTTGGTATAGACCTGGCACTTGTGAATAATAATCGACATTGAAGCAACTCCTGATCAACAACCAAAACCTTATGCTCGGGGACGAGCAAAGGGTAAGCTTGGGGGAGTTTGTTGGCAGTTCTTATCGACATATTTATCCCGCCAACATAGTCCACATAAAAGGAGAAAAGCATGTATTTTACTCATATATACATTTATTGCTAACCAAGTTCCACATGTAGTGCAAAGTTATGTTTTGCAGATCATAAACATGCATACAGGTGGATAACAACCAAAAAGGCGCAATCCAACATGCCGAAATGCGCAAAATGAACAAGAACACAATCACTTCTTGAGCTACACATTTGGGCACTACCACTTCTTAGTTTTTCCTTGTTCTTGAGCTTAGAGAGAGAGCTAGGCAAAGCTAGCAAGGAGGGCTTGGCTCCTTGGAGAGATATTGGGTATGAATAAGAAAGATCTGATCTCCGAAGCCCTGTCTTCATTCTTTCGATACAGTTCTTCATATGAACTAGAGTATAGTTCTTGTTCTAGTATTTTGGTATATGACTTAGATCTTAGGTCTTATATCATGTTGCTAGTATATGAACTTATGAATAGTTCTTGTGGAATTAGTATAATATACATTCTAGTGTATAGTTCTTATAATATATTGCTACCCTAGGGTTAGTAGTGTATTATATGAATTAGAGCTAAGTGTGTATTGTATTATTCTCACATAGAACATTAGTCTAATTGCTTCATGTTTGTTATATGATTAGAAATGAGCTTATGTCAAGGGTGGCGGTTTATCATGCTCTTCTGAGTAGGCTCAGGCTTCTTACCTGTCGATCCGTAGGGTCGGGGACCCGGGGGAGTCTGAGTGGGTTCTGTGCATGCAAGCATGGTGCTTGGATGTAGAGGCCAGGTAATTGCATGGTCTTAGTCCACGGTAGTGGGGATGGCGGCAGGTGGTGACAGCCCTGTCCGTCCTTGGCATTCCCCCACGTTTGGCTAGGGTGTAGGAGTCTAAATTGTTACAAGAGGTTGCTGGCAGACCAGTACTCGCGCAATCTCCCGAACCATCTGAAGCATGAGATTAGTTCTATGTCATATGATTGCATGATTAACTTGTTCTATGAATGACTTGTATCTGGACCATGCCTGCTCTATTAGGTTATTCAGTTATTCTTTTATTCTTTTAGTCTCTTTTTACTCTTTGCCCTTTTGCCATGCTCAAGATTGTGTTTCTCCACTATTCAAATCATCACTGTTTATCACCTGTTATGACAATTGATCCATTATTGCTATCATGGTATTTGGTACTATATTTATCCTAGAACTTGATACATACAAAGCCTTCTTCGAGCGAACCAATAAATCACGATACTCGGTATATCTCCGGGTGAAATGCTACACGATAATTCCGTGCACTTGCAGACCTAAACTCCAAACCTACGAACTATCGTAAAGAAGCATGCTTAACACTGTTGCTAGAAACGCGCCATTCTAAGCAACTTGTTAAGAGACATCGTACAGACACTTCTAGCGCCGTTGCTGGGAATAGATCTTCGAGTCCATTTCTATGCCAATATCCGGCGCCGTTGCCATGAATGGATTGCAAAGTTCATTCTTAGTGACGACGTTAGTAAGTGTCAAAGTGTATTTCTGGCGCTGTTGCCGGGGATGGATCGTAAGGTCCATTCTTAGTAATAACGTTAAGAAATGCCAACAAGCTTTTTTGGCGCCGTTGCCGGGGATAGATTCAAACCCAATTCTTGGTAGCGACGCTAAGGAGTGTCAACAGACACTGACGAGCTCTAGGGTTTGCTCGAGGGGTTGATTTTCGGGACAGTGGCGACAAGTTTCTGAAAGGAATTTTGAAGCTCCCATTCACCCTCCCTCTGGTCGCTTTCTGATTGCATTCTCGGTCCTTCAATAGTGAGCTACTCCTAGGAGATCATGGCTAGAACCTATCTCCAAATGGATGAATCAAAGAACTTCGGGGGAAGAGAGGAGAAAAGTTGTTCCAAAAACAAAAACCAATCGATCTACTTGTTCATGAGGTTTGAGTTGAATTCCTTCGGTGGAAATGATCCCCTCACAGTAAAGAACAAGTTGATTCAAACAGTTTTGCAAACGGAGGAACGTAGAGATAGAACGATCGACGAGAAACTTGAAGCGAAAAGCAAAACACGAAGAACAACACAAGAACGCGAATCACAACCTCAATTGCTAGCCAAAAATATCCCCACGAGGAGAAAACGGGATTACAGTACCGTTTTCTCAAAATCTCACAAACACAGAGGTATGATTAACCGTCTCTGCGGATGTGACACCCTAAAATTTCACTTTCAAAAATTAGTAATAAATTTGAGCATTTATTTTATTTTTTGAACATTTAACCTAGGTCAAATAATATTTTTCGAATATTTAAAATAAATCCTAGAGCTTAGAAACATTTTTGTTGCATTCATGCCGGTGCATAATATTTTGTTTGAGTGTAGGAATAGTGTTGGGTGGCTTGAATTCAAACCTAGTTTGAATTTGAGCAAGTTTTCCTTTAAAAACAAAAAGAAAAGTCTTTCTTTTCCCCGTCTCTCCTCTCCCACCCTTTCAGCCCAACCCCAGAATCGGCCTGGCCGTTTTCCTCTCTCCTCCTCCTCTCCCGCAAAGGCCTGGCCCGATCCTCCCTCTCCCTCTCCGCTTGGGCTTGGCCCAGTCTCGCCGCGCAGCAGCCCGCTCTCCCATCTCCCCGTCCCCGCCTCGCTTTCGGCCCAGCCCAGCCTGTGGCCCATCTCCTTTCCCTCCCATCGCTCGCGCTCGAGCCCAGCATGCAACCGAGCGCTGGCCCGTTGCTTGCCCACCCGCTCCTCTCCCTTCTCTCTCTGCGCTGTGGGACCCGTCTGTCAGCCGCACAGTGCAGCGCCCACATTTTTCCCTTCTCTCTTTGCTTTGTGGACCCCACCTGCTAGCCACCGAACCTTTCTCCTTCCTTGCGTCGTTCGCAGTGCGCCGCCACCGCCCGTTTCCCCTCCCGTAGCCGCTGGTTGAGTGGCCTTAGTGGCCACTACGTCGTCTTCCGATCCTCGGTGGAGCCCCGCGCCCCCTCGCTGCCCCCCCAGAGCCCTATAAAACCCCGGTCGAGCCCCTCCTTTCCCTCTTCCCTATCGCTGAGCTCTCTTCCTCCCCTTCCCGCTCTCTGCTCGACACCAGCACCCGCAGAGCCTTTCTCCGGCGTCGTGAGACCGTAACCGAGCTCGCGGTAACTTCCTCTCCCTCTCCATGTCCTTTCTTTCGAGTTTGGTGGTCCATAGCGGTATAGCAGCGAGCTCCGAGCTCCTATCTATGGCGTTGCCGCGTTAGGGCATCGCCCCGGCGATCTTTACCCTCGAAAAGCCCTCCCATCGAGTTCGGTAGGCCTCTCTAAGCTTTCCAGTGGTCTTGGTTTGGTCTAGTGCGGCCGGGAACGCCATCCCGACGGCCCGCCGCCGAGCTCGGTCAGCTCCCATGGCGCGCCGCCGAGGAAAGCGCCGCCCAGCTGGCCGGCTTCCCTCTCACGTGTCTAGAGCCGTTAATCCGAGTGCTGACGGTCGAGATTAGAAGATATCTCTACAGGTGTGTAATCGGTCCATCGGGTGGACCGTGGACGCGGTCCACAGCTCCTACCCCCTCCGGTCCATGCCACCGTGGTGGACTGCGCCTATAGCGTCGCGCCGCGTGGCGGCCACGTCGGCAGCGACGTGGTCAACCTAACCGCGCCCGCGTCTTTTTGCAGAAAAACCCCCGACGTTTCCAAAAATAAACCCGCGATCCACCGCAGTTCTAAACAGTCCTGTTTTCTTGCGTTCTAGCCCCTGTGCTTTTCAAAAATAGGACTCGCAGTCCATCCTACGCAGAAATTGCGGAAATGAATTGTTTTAATTCAAAAACAAGTTCAGTTTTATTACAAAAGTGCCATTGAATCTTGTTTTAGCCATAACTTTCTCGTTTTAAATCCGATTAGAGTGATCTTTACGTTCGTGTGATCGTATCGACGCGTAGATTAGTTTTATAAGCTTTTTATCTTGTTTTAGTACTATTTGGTGTACTATTTTAATAGAATACTATTGGTTTGCATGTGATGACTGGTTTGGATGCTTGTGTGGTGTTGTTGAACCCGTTTAGAGTTCGAGCAGTCCAAGGTGGTCGTGAAGCAGATCTTCGAAGAAGTGGAAACATCAACACAAGTTTTTGGAAGGCAAGTGTAACATGAGTTCCTTGTTTCCTAGCAACCTTTTAATCACCTTTTCATATGCATGTGTCTAATATGATGAACCCTAGAGATTCTACCTAGAACTTTGTTATCCTGTATTCCTTGTTACCTCGGGTTGTGCATATGGGTAGTTCTGCTTAGCTTGCAAATACCAGATATTAAAATGATAAATCTTGATTAATGACTTATGGAACAAATGTTGGATCTGAATCTTAAAGCGGCAACCCAGGATTTACAGTACAACCACGAGGACTACATGGCTCTGGTCTTGGCTAAGTACTCTGAGTGTTCTAGCTCGTCTGTAGCTTACTGAAAGGGCAAGAGGGGCATACCATGTAGTTTTGGCCCGGTCCCACTAGGGTAATTGCTTTGGAGGATAGGGGGTTACCTTAGTGGGAGGTTGTTCAAAACTCTTGGGAGATGGAAACCTTAGCGGCTACGACTTGTTAGACCAACTTTGGAAAGGCTTCGTAGTGATCCCTACCGACTTACCTAGGAAGTGAGTCAAGAGGCTGATCACCTTGGGCAAAAGGGCAATCACGACTCGTGGGTAAAGTTGTACACACTCTGTAGAGTTAAGAATAAACTGATATATCAGTCGTGCTCTCGGTCATGAGCAGCATGGATCCTTTTTGAGATAGTTCTATGAATAATGTGGGTGATAATAATCTTGATGATACTTAATTATACTTTCACCATGGGAGCTTAAGCATAACCTAGTGACATAGGTCTAATAAATAAAACATGACCAACTAAAAATGCTTACCACAGTTCAGCCGTGTCAAGCCTTTTGAGCTTTGCATCCCTCATGTTATACTTGTTGAGTATGGTGCGCTCACCCTTGCTTTGCGTACAATCAATGAAAATCCCGGATGGGTACCAGATGGTGGATTCAAGAGAGAAGTTTCAGAAGGTGTTCCAAGAGTTCTAGGCGAGTGTTTCCCCTAGTCAACCGTCCCTGTGGAGTTTGGAGTCCTGAAGAGTAGTTTCCGCTATGCTTTGTAATAGATGTAAGTCTTGTTGTATCTATGTCTCATTATAATATAAAGCATTGTCTTTGAGAAATTCCATATTTGTAGCTATATGTGTCTTGTGGACTTCCTGGGCACACATATAGTGGTCACTTGGTATTCTTCGGAAAACCAGGTGTTACAAATTGGTATCAAAGCAATGTTGACTGTAGGACGCAAGCCTAGTTAGAAATGGACGTTTTAAAAGTTTTGCTTCACTCTCTCTTTACCTTGTAATTTATTAAAAAGTATACTTAACTCCTTATCTTTATTCTATTGCAAATTCTTGATATTCAAACTTTCAGATCTTGTTTTACCGTGGCCTAAAATGAAGTTGTCACCTCTATTGTCCAATAGGAGACTTGCCATTCATAAAATAAGAACGTGTAGTAACGAGTGATGAGTAGAGTCTTATGTATGTCATGTGCAACTATGTGGTTGTATGCTTGACTTTATGAAAATGATTGATTTGGATCTTTGTCATGATTGTGATGAGTTGTGGAGTGATGACCACATCTTCATCTGGTTAGAAGTTAAGGTTTAAGTTTGTAGGAATAGAACGTTGGGGTTCAATTCTATCTTCCTTATCAATCTCTTATCTCAGTGTGTTATCTTTATCAAAGTTCAGTGGAGCCAACCTTCAGAAGATGATGCAACTTGGGAAAGAGAAGATCTCAGACCAGATATCCCAATCTCTTTGAATCTTCATCCGAATCTCGAGGACGAGATTCATTCTAAGGGGGGTAGATTTGTGACACCCTAAAATTTCACTTTCCAAAATTAGTAATAAATTTGAGCATTTATTTTATTTTTTGAACATTTAACCTAGGTCAAATAATATTTTTCGAATATTTAAAATAAATCCTAGAGCTTAGAAACATTTTTGTTGCATTCATGTCGGTGCATAATATTTTGTTTGAGTGTAGGAATAGTGTTGGGTGGCTTGAATTCAAACCTAGTTTGAATTTGAGCAAGTTTTCCTTTAAAAACAAAAAGAAAAGTCTTTCTTTTCCCCCTCTCTCCTCTCCCACCCTTTCAGCCCAACCCCAAAATCGACCTGGCCGTTTTCCTCTCTCCTCCTCTCCCGCGAAGGCCTGGCCCGATCCTCCCTCTCTGCGGATACATGGGTGTATGCCGAGTCTCTGAGTGATTGTCAACTGGGATGATGCGCATGTTCTTTGGCTTGTGTTGTGCAGGTGTCGAGCACGGATACAGTGATCAAAGGCGAGGTGAAGGTCAAGTAGAGACGTGCCATGCCGATGGACCGAGAGTGGTGAAGGGCGGACATGAGGCTTGGACTGAGGGACCAGAGGCCCGAGGATCAGCTGTGGTGGCTGGCAGCCTGTGACGATAACAAGTGAAGAAGTGCGGTCATGTGTTGCCTGAGTCATGGACTTGGGGACACATGTCGGTGGACGGGGTGCACGGAGGTGCATCCCATCTACAACGTCGGTTTGGTGGTTGAGCCAGGGAAAAACCATCGGATGGACGGTTTCCAGGTTTGGGCCTCAAAACCTGGGCATGGACGGTTTCCATGTTTGGCCTCAAAACTCGGGCTGAGGATGGTTTCCAGGTTTGGGCCTCAAAACCTGGGTGCGGATGGTTTGCTGAGTTTGGCCTCAAAACTCAGACGCTGGTGGGCTGGTTTCCCGGTTTGGGCCTCAAAACTGGGGGTTGCCTGGAAAGGCTGGTTTCCCGGATTAGGCCACAAAACCGGGGTGCAGAGCGAGGGCGGCACGTGGCGGCAATTGGGAGGTCGCGTCGAGGCGACGCTATGAGTTGTGCGGGCGTGGCCATCGGATTCACCTACCACCGAGTTGGTCCAGAATAACCTTAGGGTTTAGCTGGTTCGCTCTGTAATTAGAGAGGGGTAGAGTAGGAATTAGACTTAGGCTAGGAATAGGTTAAGTAGGGGGAGACACCCTCCTCCCCAACCATCTCAGTCATTTGGTCTCTCATAGCTAGGGTTTCCTGCTCTCCCACTCCCCTGCTGTAGTGAACCTGAGATCCACAGAGTTGAAAACAATACCTCTGTGCCCATGAGATTTTGAGGAAGTGAGACCGTAATCTCACTATTGTAGCACGTGTTTGCGCTACGGCTGCAATCCGGTGTTTGTGATTCGCGTTTTGGTTGTGTTCTTCGCGGAATCCTTTTTCACCTTGTTTTCCCGTCGCTTGATCTCTTTGCTTGGTTCATCTTTTGCAAATCCATTTGAACCAAGATGTTCTAGATTGTGAGGCACTTCTTTCCACCGAAGGAATTCACCTCTAACCTCACGGTCTAGGAGATCGGTCAATTTTCGTTTCGAGTCAAGTTTTTCTCCTCTCCTCCAAAATTCTTTGATTCACCGATTTGGAGATAGGTTCGAGCCATGATCTCTTAGAGATAGCTCACTATACTCCTTGTGATTCATCTCTCCAAGTTTGAGCCCTAGAGGTTTCGTTTTGGGAGAGTTTGATTCAAATTGGTGGACGAAAGGAGCAGTATCGGGGTGACCGGATGCACTCGTCATGTCGACCGGACGCTGCCTTTGTGAGGCCGGTCGTTGAATGTCGCTCGAAGCATTTTTGTAGCCGACCGGACGCTGGTTCTTGGTTGTGACCGGACTCGCTTCTCTTACTGTTCATCGGCTTTGGATTGTGCGACCGGACGCTTGGTACATCGACCGGACGCTCATCCCTAGTGAGTCCGATCCAACTCAGAGAGCTCCGGATTTGGGTCTTGCTCGACCGGACGCATCCGGTGCCTACTGACCGGACGCACCAGTGAGTCCGGTCAGAGCTGCTTTGCGTGGTTTCGTTCGCAGCTTGCTCGTTCGTTGACGGATTTGGTTTCCGCCTTTTGCACAGAGTTTCTAGAGTTGTATATTGTCCCGCTGTGCTTCTTGGAAGCATCCACCCTACATCTAGGGTCGTGGACACTAGCAAGCTCTAGGGTTTGCTCTTGGGGTTGATTTTGGGGACAGTAGCAACAAGTTTCCGAAAGGAATTTTGGAGCTCCCATTCACCCCCCTCTGGTCGCTTTTTGGTAGCATTCTCGGTCCTTCAATTGGTATCGGAGCAGGTTAAGGATCTCCTACCTTAGCCGGTTCCAGATCCACAGAAGGCGACATGGATCGCGGCATGGGCAAACCGCCGTTTTTTGATGGGACCAACTATGTGTATTGGAAGATACGCATGTCGGCCTATCTGCGGAGTTTGGGTGCTTCCATTTGGGATATTTGCAACTCTGCCGATTACGTGGTCTTGGCTGCTCGTGTCTCTCAGCTTCAGATCGATGAGCACGATGCCAATAGCCGAGCTCGTAATGCTCTTTTCTCATGTTTGAGCATGAGTGAGTTTGATCGCGTTTCTCACCTCGCTACGGCTCGGGAGATTTGGGCTACCCTCATGCGTTTCCATGAGGGAACCTCTCAAGTCAAAACCCGAATCTACGAGTCGTTCAAGCGAGAGTATGAGAACTTTTGACATATGCCTGGCGAGAACATAGAAAGTTTATTCGCTCACTTTCAGGTGATTGTCAACAGGATGAGGGCTAACAAGGAGCTGTTGCCTTTCGACGATCATGAGAGATCTTTGAAGCTTTTGCACACTCTCGATCGGTCGGTGTCGGATTCCAAGGTTCAAGCGATCATCGAATCGCCGAACTATGAGACCCTCACGTGCGACGAGCTCTTCAGTAAGCTCAAGTCTAGTGAGATTGACGCCATGGCGAGGGCTTCTTATGAAAATCCTTCTGGCCCGTCGATGGCTTTGGTTCCTGGCTGTTCTGCTAAACCTTCTGGAGGTTTTGCACTCTCTTCTCTCTTTTCTGTTACAGAGGAGCAGCTTGAGTCGCTGGGGGATTATGAGCTAGCCTTGCTCGTCAACCGGTACTCGCGGTTCCACAACAACCGCATGAACCGCCGCCGCGGAGGAGGACGCTCGGGATGCTACGAGTGCGGCGACCCCGATCACTTCATCGCCAACTGCCCCAAGAAGAAGCACTCTTCTGGGAAGGGCGACCATGGGCCCAAGTACGACTCCGGCAAGCGCAAGGAGAAGTACGTCCCCCCAAGGCACAAGCGGAGGGGCGGCTTCAACAAGGAGTACATCAAGAAGAAGTACTTGGAGAAGGCCCAGGCTGAGCAGCGTGCATTCTTCGCCCCGCTCAGTGACGTCGACGGCTCGGATGACGACTCCGCTTGCTCAAGCGATGACGAGTTCGAGAAGAAGAAGAGGATCGAGGACAAGCTGAATGGCCTCTACTTCTTCGCCGGCGACGACGGCTTCTGCACCATGGCGCTCGATGGCGAGCTGGCGAGTTCCCCTCGGAACGACGACGACGACAACACTTCCCAGGTATCTCTCACCTACGACGATCTTTCTTCCGAGGTTGAGAAGCTTACTGCCGCGCTCCTTAGTCAAGACAAGTTGCTTAGGCGAGCTGCTAGAGAGCGCAAGGAGTATAGGCAGAAGTGGGAGGACACGGTGAGAGAGCTTGAGTTTGCTAAGTCCACCGTAGTCGTGTCCGAGGAGGCGGAGTGCGAGATGTGCACCACGCACATGACTAATCTTCTCACCTTGAGGAGTAAGTATGTTGCGTTGGTAGGAGAGCTAGATGAGCTGAAGGCTAGACCTTCATTGTTGGGTGCGTGCAAGGCTTGTCCTGCCTTGCAATCCGAGTTGGCAGAGAAGAATGCCAAGATTGTGTCCCTTGAGGAAGCCAACTCGGGTAGCACTAGTGTGGCTAGGTGTGCGTTGTGCGAGGGTTTGGAGATGGAGATTGCCAATGTGAAGCATGGCAAGATGCAAACCGAGGAGGAAAACACATACCTTCGGACCATCTTGTCATGGGTGTCTTGCGGTGAGCCACAGCTCGGGATGATGATCTCCCAATTCAAGCGAGCTGCTGGAGGTCCCGGTGTAGGCTTTGCTCAGGGTGTTGATCTTTCTGCCTTTGGGAAGATTGGAGAGTCGAGTGGTCTGAACCCATGTGAGAAGCCCAACTCCACCACTACTCCCAAACTTACCAAGCTTCCACCTAAAGAGCCCCTCAAGCCTAACACCCAGGATGGGGTCTTTGTTGAGCCTTTGAGAGCTCCACCCAAGTACCAGCAATGGGCTCCCAAACCATAGAAGGGCAAAGTGATCCATACCCACCACCGTGAGTACCCACAACCTCCTATGAGAGCGGTGAGGTACCACTGTGAGTTTTGTTGGAGAGATGGACACTTAGTAGAGTTCTGCTTTCGGCGCAAGCGTGATGCGCGCCGTGCTCGGGAGATGAACAACCCAGACATGTACCATCCTTCCCATGATGTACATGTGCCGAATGTTCAGAGGAGAGCCTCAAAGAGAGCTGCTAGGCCCAGAGGTCCAGAACCTCAAGTTCCTAGGCCTAGGCAGCAGAGAGCTCCGAGGAGAGAGGCTAGGGCGAGAGGCGCAGTGTCTCAAGTTGCTAGGCCTAAACCTCGTAGAGAGCGTGCCCGGCGGGAGCCTACAGTTGTAGGCTATGGACCCCGTGGCGGTGGCTTTGTAGTTGAGCGTTTTCCCCCACCGTGTTTTGAGTATCGTGACGGACGCTCCTTCCTTAGCGGACCATGTTTTCCTCAACGTGGTGATCACTCCTCTCGTAGGCGTGCTAGGAATGGTTTTTATACTGACCGTTCTTTTGAGCAGCCGGCCCAACACTAGTTTTCGCCTTATTTCACTAACCCCAGTGTTGGACCGTATGCTCACCCTATGTCTTTTTATTGATGTAGGTAAAATGATTGGAGAACGTTTGGTTGGTGGATTCTGGGTGTTCGAGGCACATGACCGGAAACGCCAAGTGGTTCTCCAGTCTTAGTCCAGTCGCTGGAAAGGAGTACATAACCTTCGGCGACAACAGCACAGGTAAGGTGTTGTCTCGTGGGTCTGTGCGGGTTAATGAGCATTTTGTGTTGCGCGATGTCACTCTTGTTTCTAACCTGCATTTTAATCTTCTTTCTGTTTCGCAACTTTTTGACGATGACTATGAGATTCGTTTTAAGCCTAATCTCAGTCATATTTTGGATCCTCAATGCAATCTTGTTTGTGTGATTTCGCCCTTTGGAAAAGTCTTTCGAGCAGATTTCTCGGAGTCGTTTGGTATTTCCTGCTGTCTTTTGGCTAGTCCTTCCTCCTCTGATCTTTGGAAGTGGCATAGGAGGCTCGGTCACTTAAGCTTTGACTTGCTTGCAAGACTTAGCTCACTTGGCCTAATCCAAGGATTGCCCAAGCTGTCGATGGAGAAGGATCTAGTTTGCCATTCTTGTAGACATGGAAAAATGGTTGCCGCTCCCCACCATCCAGTGACTCAGGTCATGACTAAGCGCCCTGGAGAGCTTTTGCACATGGACCTTGTTGGTCCGGCTCGGGTGAGCTCAGTTGGGGGGAAGTGGTACATGCTTGTTGTTGTCGACGATTTTTCGAGATATTCGTGGGTCTTCTTTTTAGCTGAGAAGACCGAGACTTTCTCCTTTGCTCGCAATTTGATTTTGCATCTTCAGAATGAGTTCCCTTTGAACTCAATGTGAGCAATTCGGAGTGATAATAGTTCCGAATTTAAGAATTCGGATTTTGAGAAGTTTTGTGACCGCTTGGGTTTGGGGCATCAGTTTTCTTCCCCCTACACACCGCCCCAAAATGGTGTTGTAGAGAGGAAGAATCCGACCCTTGTTGAGATGGCCAGGACGATGCTCGATGAGCATAGGACTCCTAGGCGATATTGGGCCGAAGCTATGAACACTGCATGCTACATTTCGAATCGCATTTTTCTGAGAGCGTTTTTGAAGAAGACCTCTTATGAGTTGCGTTTTGGTCGCCAGCCCAAGGTGAGTTATTTTAGAGTCTTCGGTTGCCATTGTTTTATTTTGAAGAAAGGCAACCTGGACAAGTTTGAGTCTCGTTCATCTGACGGTGTGTTTTTGGGTTATGGCACTCACACTCGCGCTTATCGAGTGCTTAACCTTGATACTAACCGAGTCATGGAGACATTAGATGTCACCTTCGACGAGTCCCTTGTTTGTCCTTCTTCTCGTTTTGAGCGTGCAGGTGATCATGAGGTTGGCGAACCTCTTTTCGATGATGATGAAGAAGGTGTTGAAGGCATAGATGACCCAGCACCTCCTCCACCTGCTGTGCCGCAAAGAGTGGCTTCCACGATGACTCACGGCCCCGAGATGTCTTCTACGTGGGGGCCATGGGATCCTCCACCTCGCGCGGTACGTTTTGTACCTAGGGTGGAACCAGCTGTTGTTGAGGGGGAGATCACATCTTCTCGGGAGGCGCCACGACACATCCAGCGCCAACACGCCCCTCAGCAGATGATTGGCGACATTGACGAGCGGGATACTCAGTCCAGGTCTCGTATCTCTCACTTTGCTCATTCTGCTTTTGTTGCTGATTTTGAGCCCCGAGATGTTGGACACGCATTGACGGATCCGGATTGGGTCAATGCCATGCATGAGGAGTTAGAAAACTTTGAGAGAAATCGGGTTTGGGTTCTAGTGTCTCCACCTTCTGAGTGTCATCCAATTGGAACAAAATGGGTTTTCAAAAACAAACAGGGAGAAGATGGCCATGTTGTGAGAAACAAGGCCAGACTCGTAGCCCAGGGATATAGTCAGAAGGAGGGGATAGACTATGAGGAGACATTTGCTCTCGTAGCTCGTTTGGAGGCGATTAGGATACTCTTGACTTTTGTGCATCCAAAGGTTTCAAACTTTTTCAAATGGATGTCAAGAGCGCCTTCTTAAACGGCTACATAGAGGAGGAGGTATATGTAAGACAACCCCCCAGTTTCGAAAATCTCAAGTTTCCAAACCATGTCTTTAAACTTCACAAAACTTTGTATGGTTTGAAACAAGCCCCTCGAGCCTGGTATGATAGGTTAAAAACCTTTTTGCTTGCTAAGGGTTTCAAAATGGGATGTGTAGATAAGACGCTCTTTCTCCTCAAGCAAGGCACTGATACTCTCTTGGTCCAAATTTACGTGGATGATATCATTTTCGGTGGTTCTTCTCATGCTTTGGTTGCCAAGTTCGCAGATACTATGAGCAGGGAGTTCGAGATGAGCATGATGGGCGAGTTGACATTTTTCCAAGGACTGCAAATCAAGCAGTCTCGGGAGGGAACGTTCGTGCACCAGGGCAAGTACACTCGCGACATTTTGAAGAAGTTCGACATGGGTGAGGCCAAGCCTCTTCCAACACCCATGGCGACCACGACGGCCCTGGATGCGGACAAGGAGGGAGAAGCAGTGGATCAAAAGGAGTACCGAAGCATGATCGGGTCACTGCTGTACCTGACGACGACACGCCCGAACATTCAGTTCATGGTGTGCCTATGTGCGCGCTTTCAGTCTTCGCCGCGCACTTCGCACCGTCAGGCGGTCAAGCGCATTATGTGGTATTTATCCTTCACTCCAGAATTTGGGATTTGGTATTCTGCTTTCTCCACCCTTTCCCTTTGCGGTTATTCTGATGCCGATTTTGCTGGATGCCGTATTGAGCGCAAGTCCACTTCTGGGACTTGCCAGTTTATTGGTTCTTCTCTTGTATCGTTGTCTTCTCGCAAGCAGTCTAGTGTCGCCCAGTCTACCACGGAGGCTGAGTATGTCGCTACGGCTAGCTGCTGTTCCCAGTTACTCTGGATGATGGCCACTTTGCGTGATTTCGGTCTGAGCTTTTCTCGTGTTCCATTTCTTTGTGACAGCACGAGTGCGATTAGCATTGCTAAGAACCCCGTGCTTCACTCGAAGACCAAACACATTGATGTGCGCTTTCATTTTCTGCGAGACCACTATGAGAAGGGTGATATAGACCTTCGCCATGTCGATACTCATCATCAGCTTGCTGATATTTTCACTAAGCCTTTGGACCAATCAACCTTTAATAGGTTGAGAGGTGAGCTTCGTGTGTGTTTCCACTTTTAGATGGGGAAAACATTTTGACTCTAACTGACTCTTTTTTAGTTGGTTTTGCTTCTTTTTGATTTCTTCATGCATCTTTGCATTTTAGCATACGCTTTTACATTATGAGCTTCATGAATATAGTCTGAAGAATGTGCGGATACATGGGTGTATGTCGAGTCTCTGAGTGATGAGTGATTGTCAACGGGTTTGATTGCAGGTTCTTTGGCTTGTGTTGTGCAGGTGTCGAGCACGGAGACAGTGATCGAGGGCAAGGTGAAGGTCAAGTTGAGACGTGCCGTGCTGACGGACCGGGTGCGATGAAGGATGGGCGTGCCGTGCGGCGGACGTGCCATGCCGATGGATCGAGCGGTGAAGGGCAGACGTGAGGCTTGGACTGAGGGACCAGAGTGCCTGAGGATTAGCTGTGGTGGCTGGCAGCCTGGGACAACGATGAGTGAAGACTTGCGGGCACGGTGTTGCTCAAGTCGAGGACCTGGGGACACGTGTCGGTGGATGGGATGCACGGGTGGTGCATCCCCTCTACAGCTCCGGTTTGGTGGTTGAGCCACAGAAAAACCACCGGTGGACGGTTTCCAGGTTTGGGCCTCAAAACCTAGGTGCTGAGGGTTTCCGAGTTTGGCCACAAAACTCGGGTTGAGGACGGTTTCTAGGTTTGGGCCTCAAAACCTGGGCGCTGCGGGTTTCTGAGTTTGGGCCACAAAACTCAGGCGATGGACTTGGAGGCTGGTTTCCCGGTTTGGGCCTCAAAACCGGGGGATAGCTGGAAAAGGCTGGTTTCCCGGTTCGGGCCACAAAACCGGGGGTGCAGAGCGAGGGCGGCACGTGGCGGCAATCGGAAGGTTGCGTGGAGGCAACGCGGACGAGTTGTGCGGGCGTGGCCGTCGGATACACCTACCACCGAGTTGGTCCAGAATAACCCTAGGGTTTAGCTGGTTTGCTCTGTAATTAGATTAGAGAGGGGTAGAGTAGGAATTTTACTTAGACTAGAATTAGGATAAGTAGTCGGGGAGACACCCTCCTCCCCTTATCTCAGTCATTTGCTTTTTCGCCTTAGGCTTTCCTGCTCTCCCCATCCCCTGCTGTAGCTAGCTGAGATCCGCAGAGAGACTCACCTCTGTGTACTGTTGATTTTGAGGAAAGGAGGCCGTAACCTCCTTGTCGTAGCGTGTGTTCGCGCTTCGGCTGCAAGATCGATGTGTCGGTTCGCGTTTTGATTCGTGTTCATCGTGTTCTTCGTGTTCCTCGTTTCACCGCGATTTTCCCGTCACTCGATCTCCCTCTCCGGTGCGTCTTTTCGAAATCCGTTTGAACCAATTTGTTCATATCATTGAGGAGGTCATTTTGACCAAAGGAATTCATCTAACTCCTCATGATCGGATAGATCGGGTCGATTTTGTTTTTGTGGCGCTTTTTTGGTTCATCCACCTTCCCTTGTGTTTTCCCGTTGATTGGATCGATTTGAGCGGATGATTTCTTGGGGATAGTCTCCTAACTACCCCGTGATCATCTTCTCCAATTTTGGGAACTTGGGATTGTGTTTTGGCTCGGATTTTTGGAGAGATTGTGTTCGGGCGACCAAATCGCCCTTTTCTGTGTCTCGCGGACAGTCCGCGGTGAAAGGACCGTGACGTCTAAGAGGGGGAGGGTGAATTAGGCAACTTAAAACTTCTACTCTAAACTATGGCCTCTAATTTCCACCTAAGCAAAACCTATGCAAGAAAGTAAACTATCTAAAGTGCAACTAAGGTTTTGCTAAGTGTGTTTGCTATCTCTACCGCAAAAAGGAGTTATGCTACCTAGTTTCCAAACCTATCAACTAGCATATCAAGCTATGAAAGGTAAAGCACATGAACTAGATAGCAATGTAAATGCGGAAGCTAAAGAGTGTGATAGAGATGCAAACTCCCGTCGACGACTCTGGTATTTTTACCGAGGTATCGAGAAGCACGCAAGCTTCCCCCTAGTCCTCGTTGGAGCCCCTCGCAAGGAATCCCTCGCAAGGGCCAAGCTCCCGGTCGGGTAACTCCGTGGATAGCTCCGGTTCTTCCCCACGCGCAAGTGGGTCTCCGGTTAAGCCACTCGTGGCATAGCCTCTCTCGGATGCTCCCCGCCGTCTTCACTATCAAGCTTCCGGCCGAAGCGCCGCGGGCCTTGTTCCCTTCGGTACACGGAGGCGGCCACACCACAAACGCGGTTGGTGTGATCTCGCAAGACTTACAAGCCCCACCGATGTACAACCACGGTGCGCGCAAGCACCGATAGACAAGAGGTTTTCAAACCTCACTAAACACTAGGCCTAACACCTAGAGCAAGCGCAAAGCGGTGGTCTAACTAGCCTAAGCACTTCGCGAAGCACCTACACTAATCACCTAGTATATTCACTAAGCACTTTGGGGGCTAGAGCACTTGAATATGTGTCTATGCACTATGATCACTTCCTTGAGCTCAAACCTTGTTGTTTTGGCCGGCCATGGGGGTATATATAGAGCCCCAACCAAATAGAGCCGTTGGGCAAAAAGATGCACTCGTCAGGCATCAACCGGACGCACTCACGTCCTGACCGGACGCGTCCGGTCACTCCAACGGCTAGTTGCCAGCCTGCTCAGGCACTGATCGGACTCTGACATGAGTCCGATAACCGATGATCGGACGCGTCCGGTCACGAATTTGTGCCTCTGGAACCTTTCTGTACTCGACCGGACTCTTCTGAGCTTCAGCGTCCGGTCATCGTCGTAGCGTCCGGTTGCGCTGCCACGCGCTGATGAACAGTACCATCGGACCGTCCGGTCAAGCAGCGCAGCGTCCGGTCGCTTTTGACGTGGCGCTGCTGACTAGGTGAACTGACCGGACGCATCCAGGCCAGCGTCCGGTCGCTGCGTGAGCAGCGTCCGATCACACCAACTTCTTCATTTCTTCGCGATTTCTTGCGCCGTCTTTGTTCCGTTCTTGTGCCTTGGACTTTGCTTGATCTTGAGGGTCTTCTACTGAGCTTCAAATGTCTTGCTTGAGGTGTTGATCATTGGATCACACCGTTGCCTTAGTCCAAGCCACAATTACACCCTATTGAACTACAAAACAAACACTTGCAAACACATTAGTCCAATTTGGTTATGTTGTTCATCAAACACCAAAATCCGAAGTTAAATGGTCCGAGGTCCATTTTCCTTACAATCTCCCCCTTTTTGGTGATTGATGACAACACGACCAAAACAAGCAGATAATAGATACATAATTTAAAATGCAATCTACTTGCTAGGATGCAATGCAAAGGCAAGATCATATGATATTTAAAAGATACCAAATTGAAATACATTTCTTCTAGCATATCTTGCCCTTGCCATAGAGTTCCTCTTTGTGACTTTATGGATTAAGACTCCCCCTAACTCCATAAATCACTTCCTCCCTATTTGAACCATTCCCATGAAAATAACCATAGAATTTTTGAAAAATTTTGATTTTGGTTATTTTGTTTGTTTTAGTTTGGGCTTGATTTTGGTCCCTACACATTCTCCCCCTTTGGAATCAAACATGGAAAAGGAAGACATTAAAGCTCTAGAGAGAAAACATTATATAAGCTAAACTCCCCCTAAGTGTATGCATACATAGGATATATGGCAAAGTATATGCATAACGAGCAAAATAAAGTACAAAGGAGTTTAATCTATATAATGCATGGAGAAAGCATAATAGTATCAATTGAAATCAACATAAGGTTATCGGTTAGGAATACCAAATGTAGATACCAAATGAATTCTCATCACATATTGATGCTTGTCTCTGGGAACTCCATTTTCCTTGCAATGAGACTACTACACACATGATAAACTTGAAAGTAGTGTTAGTCTCAAAGCTTCCAAATTATAGAGTAAACTCCCCCTAAAAGTGTGCATACAAGTTGGAATACTTGTGGGAGACATGCACATTGACTTGTAAGGGCAAATTACCATTTTCCATATTAATATGACAAGAAATGTGACATCAATTGAAGATGGTAATTGGGGTAGTTTATCTACAACTTGGACTTTGGCACATATAAGATAATTACAAAGTAAAAGAAGCTATGTGCCGTGCTTCTAACCAATTAAGCCCATGTAGAATTGCTCTAAAAATATGAGTTAAACCGAGCAAAACTACCATATGATAAGCCTAATTTGCATGACTAAAGATATGAATGTATTAATGCAAACATAGGCAAAGATAGTAACTAGATGCTAAAAATACCAATTGAAAATATATACCATGAAAATAAAAGCGATAATTTAAATCTAGTTACCTATCATGGGAAGGGGAACTTGGGTCCATAGTACCCACTTACATACTTGGCAATGACATGATCCAATGTGATGCACCCCATGATATGCACCCAAAACTTTGCCAAGTCTCCAAATTCCCCGTAGCCAACTTGCTACTCACTTCCCTTTCGGGACCCAAACCTTTTTGGTGCTCTTCATGGTGGAGATGATGTCCTTTGGCACCCAAATGCGTTTGACCCCATTGTTGGCTTGCTTGTTCACCTTGATGGCCACCACCTTGTCATTCTTTTTCTTCTTCAAAAGATAAGGTGTGGAGGCCTTCTTGTTGACCTTGTTGGTGTAGGTATTGGAGAGCTTGCTTGTTTGCTTTTTGTTTTTCTCTTTCTTCTTTTCTCCCCCATGCTTCACCTTGCACTCATAGGACTTGTGGCCTTCCTTGTGGCAAAGGTAACGAACCACGGTTTGCTCCTCATCAAGCTTCTTCACTCCCTTGATGGTGTTATCTTGATGAGTTCGGATTTGCTTCCCCTTGCCCTTTGCTTGGGTCATGTCCTTGGTGAGGCAAGCCACTTCTTGCCTTAGTAGCTCATTCTCCATTGCAACCTCTTGTGTGCATGTTTCTACAATGACATTCTCAACACAAGCTTGTTTGCACATGGGTGAGTCTAAATCAAGTAAATCAATGCAAGAAGTAGAGGCATCCTTTTTAGGCATATCAAAGATTGATTTCTCAATTTTAGGTGCCTCGATGGGGTTTGCTCCGATGGTTTCAAGATTAGCAACTTTGTTAGTTAGCTCATCACAATGCTTGCACATAATTTCCATTTTAGCAAGCAAGCTTTTGTAAGCATCTTGTGTGCTAGCTAACTTTGCTTTTAGTTTTTCATTTTTCTTAGCAAGTTGCTCATCATTACTTGTGCTATCATATGTGCTTATACTAGCCTCAAGTTTCTCAATTTTATTAGATAGCTCAACATTTAAGTTTGAAAAAGTTTCATATTGATCTAGCATAGTATTATAGGCTTGTTGAGAACTATCTAATTTTTATTTTAAGATCTTAATCTTCTTTTGTTGGCTAGTACAAGCTTTAGCATATTTAAGATTATCTTGCACAAGTTGATTGTAAGAAGGTAGCTCATCATCGCTATCACTATCTCTATCACTATCACTAGAGATAGGGCTTGTGTTACCTCGTGCCATAAGGCACATACGCAAGGAGCTTGATGATGAGTGCTTGCGGCCATGTCTCTTGTGATGGGCTTCATCATCACTTGATGAATCATCCCATGTCTTGATGGAGGTGAGAGCTTGGGTCTTGCATCCCTTCTTTTTCTTGTCCTTGGGTGTGGGCTTTTGCTTTGGACAATCTTCCATAAAGTGCCCTTTCTTGCCACATCTATAGCAACCCTTTTTCCTTTGCTCTCTTCTTTGATTGGTGAAGAGGCAATCTTCTATGGTGATGGGCACACCCTTGACATTGAGCTTGCAGATCATCCTTTCCACTCCTCGAACTAGCTTGATTGTTTCTTCTTCATCTAGAGAGGAGTTGGATGAGGTGGAGGCTCGATCATCATCACTTGATTCTTCATCTTCATCTTCATCATCCTCTTCTTCACTTGAGGAACTTGAGCTTGTTTCAACTTGCTTCTTGCCCTTCATCTTTTTGTGCTCACATGTGAGAACAATATCTTTGCTTGATGAAGTGGCTTCTTCTTGACCCATCTTGCGTGACATCTCAAATGCCACCAATTTGCCAATGACAATGGCCGGGGTCATGGTGCTCAAGTTCTCCATGTTGTGGAGGATGGTGATGATGGTTGCGTACTTGTTCTTGGGAAGCACCGAAAAAGCGACCAGAGGGGGGGTGAATGGGAGCTTTAAAATTTCTTCTCAGAAACTTTTAGCTGCTCTCCCAGAAGTCACCCCAAAGGCAAGCGTAGAGCTCGAATAATGTCCACAACCCTAGATGTAGGGTGGATGCTTCCTAGAAGCACAGCGGGACACTACGCGACTCTAGAAACCCAACGAACGAACGAACGAACGAAACAGCGCAAAACTTGCACTGACCGGACTCTGCGTGCGTCCGGTCACAGTGCACCGGACGCGTCCGGTCACGAGAAACCGAGTTTCGGAGCTCTCTGGAAGTGACCGGACTCACGGAAAGAGAGCGTCCGGTCGACAACCAAGCGTCCGGTCACAAAAGGCAAATCCGATGAACAGGAGCACCTGTGCGTCCGGTCAATCCAAAAGCCAGCGTCCGATCACAAGCGTCCGGTCAAGCACAGTGAAACACGCAGAGTGTTCAACGACCGGACGCACGGGGTCAGCGTCCGGTTGATGCGTCCGGTCACCCCGATTCTGTACTGTTCTTCGTTGATTCAATCCGATCTCCTCCGAATCAAGTGCTCTAGGCCTAGGATTCGATCAGAGGAGTCACAAGGATGTTAGTGAGCTACTCCTAGGAGATCATGGCTCGAACCTAACTCCAAATCGGTGAATCAAGAAGTTTCGGGGCAAAGAGGGGCAAGAACACGATTCAAAAAGAAAATCGTTCGATCTCCTAGACCGTGAGGTTTGAGATGGATTCTTTCGGTAGAAAGAATTGCCTCACGATCTAGAACAACTTGGTTCAAGTAAATTTGCAAGAAACGCACCAAGCAAAGAGATCAAGCGACGGGAAATTAGGGCCAAAAAGCAATTCGCGAAGAACACAACAAAACACAAATCGCAGGCACACTAATTGCAACCGTGTGGCATACACACGCTACAAACGTGAGGTTACGACCTCACTTCCTGAACTTCCCAAAACACAGAGACATGATTGATTGTTCTGGGGATCCTCTACAGCTAGGTATGATTAGAACCCTAAGTGGGGGCTAAGGAGAGAGACAGTGCTTAGAGCAAATGGCTGAAGGATGTAAAGGATAAGGGGAGAGGAGGGGTGCCTCTCTTATTTATAGCCTAAACAATAATCCCCTTCTAACCCTAGGATAACTGAGCGAAACGGCCAACCCTAGGGGTATCCCGATCCAACTCTGCTGGAAGATGATCCGACGGCCCCGCGCCTTCCTCACCCTTAGCTTCGCCTCGACGCAAGCCTCAGGATGCCGCCACGTGCCGCCCTTGTCGACCACCGCGCCTTCCTCGCGGATAGCTGCGCCGCCGCGCCAGCCTCTCCACGCCGCCACATGTCGACCGTCCTTTTTGCGGACCTCCCCCCGGTTTTGAGGCCGAAACCGGGAAACCTGGGCCTTCCCCCGGTTTTGAGGCTGAAACCGGGAAACCTGTCCTCCGGCTGAGTTTTGTGGCCCAAACTCAGAAATCCGCGCCCCAGGTTTTGAGGCCCACACCTGGAAACCGTCCTCGCCGAGTTTTGAGGCCCAAACTCGGAAACCGGCCACCCCGAGTTTTGTGGCCCAAACTCGGAAACCGTCGATGGTAGCTTTTTGAGGCTCAGCTACCGAACCCACGCCGTAGACGGGATGTGATTTAACACACCCCGAGTTCCAGCACCGATGCCGGAGCATGTCCAGCCTCCACGCCGGGCACAGTGCATTCGCCATCCTCCTCGGCCTCCCGCCAAGTGTCACGACGCCATCACCTTCCTCCCGACTCGGCCGATGCACCGCACATCCCCATGTCCTCTTGCTTGTCGACGCCATGTGCCATCTACCACAGCTGGTCCTCAGGTCTCCTGGTCCGTCAGTCCAAGCTCCACGTTCGCCCTTCATCGCTCGGTACCTCGGCATGGCACGTCCGCCGCACGGCACGCCCATCCTTCACCGCACCCGATCCGTCGGCACGATACGTCCCGCTTGACCTTCACCTCACCTTTGACCACTGTCTCTGAGCTCCGCACCTGCACATCAACACAGCCAAGAGACATGTTGCCCATTGATCGATCACTCATCACCCAGGAAGGGAACCACAAGGGCACATATCAACCTTGTGTTCTCAATCTCCCCCTTGATGAGTGCATCGTCAACTCATAGTAACCGTAACCAAAATAAAAGAAAGCAGAATTAGTTAGAAGGAGAAAACTTACTCGAGAAGTTCAAAAGCCAAGTAAAAGGCCGAAGAAGAACAACTCAAGATAAGCAAAGCTTGGTCCCCAAAGACATGGGCAACGGTTTGACACAACCAAGCAAGAGATCGGAGCAACAACTCATCAAGAAGCAAAACTCGATCAAAATTAGAGCACAAGACTTGGTTCCCAAAGACATGGGCAACAGCTCGACGCAACCAAGTCAAAGACAGGCTAGTCCTCAAGAAGAGGCAAAGAGGGCTCAACACCACTAGCTGAAAGCTCGAATATCAACTGAAGACTGCAAAGAGAGCAACTACTGCTAGTCCCTCAAGATAGAGGCACAGAGGCTCAACACAACCAGCAGTAGACACGATACCAATCAAGAATCTTCACAGAAAGACGAAAACAGCTAGTCCCTCAAGATAGAGGCACAGAGGCTCAACACAACCAGCTGAAAAGATCGATATCAAATGAAAAGCACATCTAGAACTCCCCCTTACTCAAAGACTCCCCCTCAACAAGTGAAGCACAAATTGCAAATTGTCACCATAAATCAACTTTCTCCCCCTTGGGGGCAATTTGCAATCAAAAGACACAGGGAAAGATCTCGAATAAGCCAAACGGAGCTAAGGCCATGCCTATCGGAGTCAGACACATGCATATGAGTCAAAAATGCATGTTAGCAGCTTCAGGTATATATTCAAGAGAGTGAATAAATGCTCTAATGAGTGCTGATCCGACTACATAGCAACATACACAAGTGCTAGCAAAGGCTCAAACTGATCACTAATTACAAGATATGAAAACATAAGCTTAAGTGAGCAGTTTTAAGCCATTCTGAAAGAGGGTTCACCATTAACATAGCACTAAACATGTATAGACAAGAAATCAACAAGTGCTAAAGCATGTATACAAGGTGAACTACCCCTAGCAAAGTTCAATCATCATGCAATAGAATGAAACATAGACTTGTGTTTTCATAGATTATCGGAGAAATTTTGCAGCGGTTATTTAACACAAGTTTAAAGACAGCATGTGATTGCGAGAGGTTGAAAGCTTGTCATTGCCTAACTTTTCAACCGAGCTAAGCCTATGCATATGCAATCAGAAGCTTAAAGCATCGGTTTCGGTCTTACACTACACGGCTCAAGTTTAACTCAAAGTGCAATGAGAAACAGTCTCGATACCGTGATGTGCTGACAAAGCAATCCCATCTCGATCTTTTCAACTCACTCATACTTGGTTCATTTTAATTATCATATGAACAATCCAAGCAAGTGAATGACTCAGAACTAGAGACATAGCAACCTAGCATATATGAAATAGCTCAAGTGATCTCAACACATACTATACATGCTAGTTGCCAATCTCAATGGTGAACATGTATCAAATTTTGAGTTTATTAAGCATGTTCATCATTCTGAAAAATAGCTTAGCTCACAACATGTATCAGCGATCAAAAAGAGCCTAAGCTACAGGCATCATCATATATCATCGGAGCATACACTAAACAGAGCATAGATTCATTCTCAAGATTATAGACATGAAGCTCAAAATGCAAGATGAATTCCTGATGAATTTAGACAAAAAGCTAAAAACACACTAAGAAGACTCAAGACACAAACACAAAAAGAGTCAGTCTATGGTACATAAACAAAATGCTTCCCCATCTAAAAGTGGAAACACACACCAAGCTCACCTCTCAACCTAGCAAAAGTTGAGAGATCCAAAGGCTTGGTGAAAATATCCGCAACCTGATTATGGGTGTCTACATGCCTAAGATCAATGTCGCCTTTCTCAAAGTGATCACGAAGAAAGTGAAAACGAACATCGATGTGTTTGGTCTTGGAGTGAAGAACTGGGTTCTTTGCTACACTAATGGCAGAAGTGCTATCACAAAGCAAAGGGACCCGACTGAAATCTAGACCAAAATCACGCAATGTAGCAACCATCCATAAAAGCTGCGAAGCACAGGAAGCAGCGGCAACATACTCAGCTTCAGTAGTAGACTGGGCTACGTTCGACTGCTTGCGAGAAGACCACGAAACCAAAGAAGAGCCAAGAAACTGACAAGTCCCAGAAGTAGACTTGCGCTCAATCCGACAGCCGGCAAAATCCGCATCGAAATACCCACAAAGCGAAAGAGTCGAAGAAGAAGAGTACCAAAGTCCGAACTCAGGAGTGTATCGGAGGTACCTCATGATGCGCTTGACTGCTTGCTTGTGAGAAGTCCGAGGGGACGCCTGAAAACGAGCGCACAGACACACAGCGAACTGTATATCCGGCCTCGTCGCCGTCAGGTACAGAAGTGAGCCAATCATGCTCCTGTACTCCTTCTGGTCAACCGGCTCTCCGTCTTGGTCCGCATCCATCGCCGCAGTCGTCGGCATGGGCGTTGTAAGAGGCTTGGCCTCGCCCATGTCGAATTTCCTCAGGATGTCTTTCGTGTATTTTCCTTGGTGCACGAACGTCCCGTCTCGGGTTTGCTTGATTTGCAACCCGAGGAAGAAAGTCAACTCGCCCATCATACTCATCTCAAATTCCCTGCTCATTGTATCTGCAAACTTGGCAACAAGTGCATGAGAAGAGCCACCAAAGATGATGTCATCCACGTAAATCTGGACTATCAAAGAGTCATTGCCCTGCTTGAGGAGAAATAAAGTCCTGTCAACCCGTCCCATTTTAAAACCCTTTGAGAGAAGAAAGGTTTTCAAACGATCATACCATGCTCTCGGGGCTTGTTTCAAACCATATAAAGCTTTGGACAGTTTATAAACATGGTTTGGAAACTTGGGATCCTCGAAACCTGGGGGTTGCTTAACATAAACCTCTTCCTCTATATACCCATTCAGAAAAGCACTCTTGACATCCATCTGATAAAGCTTAAAACCCTTCGAAGCAGCAAAGGCTAGAAGGATTCTAATGGCTTCTAAACGGGCTACAGGGGCAAAGGTTTCCTCATAATCTATCCCCTCTTTTTGGCAAAAACCCTGGGCTACTAGCCTAGCCTTGTTTCTCACAACCATCCCATCCTCACCCTGTTTGTTTTTGAAAACCCATTTGGTACCTATAGGGTGGCATTCTGGTGGAGGTGGAACTAGGGTCCAAACATGGTTTCGCTCAAAGTTTTCTAGCTCCTCATGCATGGCATTGACCCAGTTAGCATCAGAAAGTGCGTGTCCAACATCTTTGGGCTCAAAAGACGCAACGAATGCAGAATGAGCAAAGTGAGAGATTTCATACGCTCGCGACCGCGTGACTCGCTGGTCGATGCCGCCTATCATCTGTTTCGGGGGGTGAACTTGCTGAACGCTTCGGGGTGCTTGTCTCGCCGAAGTTGCCTCCCCCTCGCCAGATGCTATCTCTCTACCAGGTGCAGCCGGTGCATGCTGGGGAGGTGGCTCCAGAGGACCCCAAGAAGAAGAGGTAGTGGGATCGGGTCCTCGAGCTGAAGTAGTCGTCGCAGGGTCGACAGGGGCAGCCAGTGGAGTTGGCTCGGGATCACCCCAGTCGGCATTCTCCTGCTCCTCCTCCACAAAAATAGTCTCTCCCAGCTCCTGTTCTCCTGCAACATCAAAAGCAGAAGACATACAAGGCATAGTTTCGTCGAATGTGACCTCGTAGGTCTCCACTATCCGGTTTGTTTCAAGGTTAAGAACTCGATAAGCGCGCGAATGCGAAGCATAACCAAGAAACACGCCATCAATAGAGCGAGATTCAAACTTATCCAAATTACCTTGTTTCAGGATAAAGCACTTACAACCAAACACCCGAAAATGAGACACCTTGGGTACACGTCCAAAACGCAACTCATAAGAAGTTTTCTTCATGAAAGCCCGAAGAAAGATGCGATTCGAGACATGGCAAGCGGTGTTGATCGCCTCGGCCCAAAACCGCCTAGGAGTCCTATGCTCATCGAGCATCGTCCTGGCCATCTCAACAAGGGTCCGGTTCTTGCGTTCAACAACACCATTTTGCTGGGGGACATAAGGAGAAGAAAACTGATGCTCGATTCCATTAGAAGAACAGAAAGAGGAAAACTGGGAGTTATCAAACTCAGTACCATTATCACTACGAATAGCTCTAATGGTATCAGGGGGAAACTCAGTTTTCAACTTCAAAATCAAGTCACGAGCAAAAGAAAAGGCTTCATCCTTACCCTCCATGAAAAATACCCAAGAATACCTCGAAAAATCGTCAACGATCACTAGAACGTACCACTTCCCACCCGCTGAGCAAACCCGAGCTGGACCAACTGTGTCCATATGTAAAAGCTCGCCGGGTTGCTTGGTCATCACCTGATTAACAGGTGGGTGAGAAGCAGCAACCATCTTCCCGTGACGACAGGGATGGCAAACAAGGTCCTTCTGAAATTTAAGCTTAGGCAATCCTTGGATTAGGCCAAGTGAGCTAAGTCTTGCAAGCAAGTCAAAACTCAAGTGACCAAGCCTCCTATGCCACTTCCACAGATCAGAAGAAGGACCAGCCATCAAACATCTAGCAGAGCCGAAAGAACGAGAAAAATCGGCTCTGAAAACACGGCCATAGGGAACAATCCAACAAACAAGATCTCCCCGAGGGTCTAAAACACGACTCAGACCCTTCTTAAAGCGCACTTCAAAATCATCCTCAAGAAGTTGCGAAACAGAAAGCAGATTATAGTGCAAAGTAGAAACCAAGGCAACATTCTTCAGGACAAAGTTCTCATTGAGCCGAATGGCTCCTTGAGAAACGACCTTACCTCTACTATTATCCCCGAAAGTGATGTACTCCTTGTGCATCACGGGGCTAAGGCTGGAGAACCATTCCTTCTTTCCGGTCATGTGGCGCGAACACCCGGAATCCATGAGCCACATGTTCTCCAACCGAAGTTCCTGCATCAATAGAAAGGCAGGAAGTGAGCTTATGGCACAACACTGGGGTTAGTATACTGAGAAGGATACCAGTGCTGTGTCATAGGCCCAGAAAAAGTGTTAGTAGCAACACCAAACTGTCCTCGTCCCATGGGTGGATAGCGATCACCACCAACCTGGAAGGGTGGTCCGCTATGGAACGGAAAACCTCCAAACTGACCTACTTGTCCCATCTGAGCAAAGCGATCACCACCATACTGAATAGGTGGTCCGCTATGGGACTGAGCAGCAAAGCCTCTTACACTTGGCTCCAGGTCGTATTGAGGACGACCGGAACCGCGACGGGCACGACCACCACCCAGTGGTCTAGCTGCCTGGGGCCTAGCTACCTGAGGGGGTGCACCTCCAGGCCTAGCGCCCTGCCTCTGAACTCCCCGACCTTGCACACCATGGTGAGGGTGGTGCCTAGCCTGGTTGTTCAGCTCCAACTCCTTCCTAGCGTCTCTCTTCCTCCGAAAGCAAAACTCAGCTAGGTGACCCTCACGGTGACAGTACTCGCACTGAAACCTCACCACTCTCTTGGGTTGTTGGTTTCTATGGTTGCGAGGGTTACTCATCCTAGCCGGCTTTTTGCCCTTCGGAAGGGGATCACTAGAGACGTCAGGAAGGGTGTCAAGTGTGTTCCTAAGATGATTTGGTTTGGGAACCCACACTTGCTTGCGAGGTGGAGCTTTGGGAGGTTCATCAAGGATGCCATCCTTGGTGATAGGCTTGGGAGGCTCAGGTGGGGTGATCTTGGTGAGCTTAGGGATAGCGGATGGTTTCTCACTAGAGTTCACTCCACTAAACTCACCGATCTTGCCAAAGACACTAGCGCCCTTCCCACCTGAAGCAAAGCCTACTCCCGAGCAATCAGTTCCCCTCTTGAACTGACTGATCATCATGCCTAACTGCAGCTCGCTGCATGACACCCAGCTCAGAATGGACCGAAGGTATGTGTTTTCCTCCTCGGTTTGCATCCTGGCATGCCGGCAGTTGGCAATCTCCAGCTCCATCCCCACGCATCGCTCACATGGAGCTGTCAAGGTGCTAACTGAGCTGGCCTTCATGGCTTCAGCAAACTTGGCATTAACTTCTGCCAACTCAGTTCGCAAGCTAGGGCAAAGCTTGCATGCACCCAACAAAGAAGGCCTCGCCTTCACCTCCTCTAGCTCCTTCTTCAGGGAGGGACACTCCTTGCAACCACCCACCAAGTCTAGCCTACTCTTCAGCTCATCATATACCTCAATCAAAGAGGCATACTTGGTTTGCAGGGTGGCAAAGTTTGTCATATGCATCGTGCACTCCTCACACTCCTCCTCATCGGTCACCTTCACCTCGGACCTAGCACACTCTAGCTCCTTAAGCGCATCGTTCATCTTGGCCTTAAACTCATTGCGCTCACGGATGGCTCGCTTGAGGGTCTTATCCTGACCTAGGACTATCTCGGCGAGACGATCACGATCACCGGTAAGACGATCGATAAGCTCAGAAGCTGATACCTCTGAAGAGTCGTCGTCGTCGTCGGCGTCGTCGTCCTTGTCCTGGCGCTTGCAGTCCTCTCCATCCAGGGCCATGGTGCAGAAGTTCTTGGAGGATTCGTCGAAGAAGCAGAGTCCGTTGAAGCGATCCTCGGTCTTGTGCTCGGACCCGTCGTCGCTGGAGTCGCCGTCGGAGGTCCTCTCGCCTTCGCTGAGGTTGGCGAGGAAGGCACGCTTGCCGGAGTCGAAAGCCTTCTTGCTGGCGTCAAAAGCCTTCTCGATGTCCTCCCGGCGGTACCCGCCCTTCTTCTTCTTCCCGGCCTTGTTCTCCGGCTTGCCCTTGCGCCTGGCGTCGTGGTTCTTGCCGGGGAAGGACTTGTCGCGCTTGGGGCAGTTCGCGATGAAGTGGTTCAGATCTCCACACCTGTAGCAGCCCTCACGTGCGCCACCACGCCGGCGATTCAGGCGGTTGTTCTGAAACCGCGAGAACCGGGTGATGATGAGGGCGAGCTCGTCATCGTCCAACGCCTCCACCTGCTCCTCAGTTACTGAAAGCAAAGAAGACAAAGCAAAGAGAGGTGGTGAAGTGTCAGCGGAAAAAGTCGATTCACCCTTGCTTGAGACCAAAGCCATGGAATGTGAAGATGGGTTCTTCAGCTTGGTCTGAGTCAGGTGATCGATCTCAGTGGACTTGAGTTTGCTGAACAACTCGTCCACGGTGAGGGTGTCGTAAGAAGGAGACTCAATGATGGTTGACACCTTCACCTCCCATACCCTCCGATCCAGGGCATAAAGCAACTTGAGAGCCCTCTCATGATCGTCATAGGGTAGGTTGGCCCAATTGGCACGCATCTTGTTCACAATCGTTTGGAAACGTGCGAACATGGCGTCAATCGTCTCTCCCTCCAACTGAACAAAGTTCTCGTACTCTCGCTTGTAGGTCTCAAAGAGTCTGGTCTTAACATGAGCGGTTCCCTCATGATAGCTCTGAAGCTTTTCCCAGATCTCTCGTGCCGTCTCAAGCTCTGAGATACGTTCAAACTCAGGAAGGGAGAGGCTGGCCAGAAGAGCATTACGAGCCTTGGAGTTGGCCTCGTGTTGGTCAATCTGGATCTGACCCACACGAGTCGCAAGGACTACATACTCAGCGTTCTCACAAATCTCCCAGACAGAAGATCCGATGCTGTTGAGATAAGCACGCATCCGAATCTTCTAATAGGGGTAGTTCGTTCCATCGAACCAAGGAGCCTTGCTATTCCCTCGTTCCATGTCGCCCTTAGGATCCGAAACCGATTAAGGTAGAAGAGATCCTTAACCGGCTACGATACCAATTGAAGGACCGAAAAAAGCGACCAGAGGGGGGGTGAATGGGAGCTTTAAAATTTCTTCTCAGAAACTTTATCTGCTCTCCCAGAAGTCACCCCAAAGGCAAGCGTAGAGCTCGAATAATGTCCACAACCCTAGATGTAGGGTGGATGCTTCCTAGAAGCACAGCGGGACACTACGTGACTCTAGAAACCCAACGAACGAACGAACGAACGAAACAGCGCAAAACTTGCACTGACCGGACTCTGCGTGCGTCCGGTCACAGTGCACCGGACGCGTCCGGTCACGAGAAACCGAGTTTCGGAGCTCTCTGGAAGTGACCGGACTCACGGAAAGAGAGCGTCCGGTCGACAACCAAGCGTCCGGTCACAAAAGGCAAATCCGATGAACAGGAGCACCTGTGCGTCCGGTCAATCCAAAAGCCAGCGTCCGATCACAAGCGTCCGGTCAAGCACAGTGAAACACGCAGAGTGTTCAACGACCGGACGCACGGGGTCAGCGTCCGGTTGATGCGTCCGGTCACCCCGATTCTGTACTGTTCTTCGTTGATTCAATCCGATCTCCTCCGAATCAAGTGCTCTAGGCCTAGGATTCGATCAGAGGGGTCACAAGGATGTTAGTGAGCTACTCCTAGGAGATCATGGCTCGAACCTAACTCCAAATCGGTGAATCAAGAAGTTTCGGGGCAAAGAGGGGCAAGAACACGATTCAAAAAGAAAATCGTTCGATCTCCTAGACCGTGAGGTTTGAGATGGATTCCTTCGGTAGAAAGAATTGCCTCACGATCTAGAACAACTTGGTTCAAGTAAATTTGCAAGAAACGCACCAAGCAAAGAGATCAAGCGACGGGAAATTAGGGCCAAAAAGCAATTCGCGAAGAACACAACAAAACACAAATCGCAGGCACACTAATTGCAACCGTGTGGCGTACACACGCTACAAACGTGAGGTTACGGCCTCACTTCCTGAACTTCCCAAAACACAGAGACATGATTGATTGTTCTGGGGATCCTCTACAGCTAGGTATGATTAGAACCCTAAGCGGGGGCTAAGGAGAGAGACAGTGCTTAGAGCAAATGGCTGAAGGATGTAAAGGATAAGGGGAGAGGAGGGGTGCCTCTCTTATTTATAGCCTAAACAATAATCCCCTTCTAACCCTAGGATAACTGAGCGAAACGGCCAACCCTAGGGGTATCCCGATCCAACTCTGCTGGAAGATGATCCGACGGCCCCGCGCCTTCCTCACCCTTAGCTTCGCCTCGACGCAAGCCTCAGGATGCCGCCACGTGCCGCCCTTGTCGACCACCGCGCCTTCCTCGCGGATAGCTGCGCCGCCGCGCCAGCCTCTCCACGCCGCCACATGTCGACCGTCCTTTTTGCGGACCTCCCCCCGGTTTTGAGGCCGAAACCAGGAAACCTTGGCCTTCCCCCGGTTTTGAGGCTGAAACCGGGAAACCTGTCCTCCGGCTGAGTTTTGTGGCCCAAACTCAGAAACCCGCGCCCCAGGTTTTGAGGCCCAAACCTGGAAACCGTCCTCGCCGAGTTTTGAGGCCCAAACTCGGAAACCGGCCACCCCGAGTTTTGTGGCCCAAACTCGGAAACCGTCGATGGTAGCTTTTTGAGGCTCAGCTACCGAACCCGCGCCGTAGACGGGATGTGATTTAACACACCCCGAGTTCCAGCACCGATGCCGGAGCATGTCCAGCCTCCACGCCGGGCACAGTGCATTCGCCATCCTCCTCGGCCTCCCGCCAAGTGTCACGACGCCATCACCTTCCTCCCGACTCGGCCGATGCACCGCACATCCCCATGTCCTCTTGCTTGTCGACGCCATGTGCCAGCTACCACAGCTGGTCCTCAGGTCTCCTGGTCCGTCAGTCCAAGCTCCACGTTCGCCCTTCATCGCTCGGTACCTCGGCATGGCACGTCCGCCGCACGGCACGCCCATCCTTCACCGCACCCGATCCGTCGGCACGATACGTCCCGCTTGACCTTCACCTCACCTTTGACCACTGTCTCCGAGCTCCGCACCTGCACATCAACACAGCCAAGAGACATGTTGCCCGTTGATCGATCACTCATCACCCAGGAAGGGAACCACAAGGGCACATATCAACCTTGTGTTCTCACATTCATTTTAAAGGAATCATAACATGATTTAGCTAGATGATGTTTTTGCTCTCTAACATTACTTGTACCATCATGGAGCTCATGGAGTTTTAACCAAATTTCATGAGATGTTTGCAAAGTAAATACTTGGTTAAACACATTCATGCTAAAAGATTCAAACAAGCAATTTTTGGCTCTAGCATTTAGATGAATTTCTTTTTCATCACCCGCGGTAGGCTTTTCGGGATTCTTAATGGGTTTCATCCCGTCGCGGGTGACTCTCCAAACACCTAGATCAACGGCTTCTAAAAAGCAAGCCATCCTAGCACTATAGTAGGGGAAGTCAGTGCCGTCAAAGTGAGGAGGCCTAGAGGTATCCATCCCAACCTCTCTTAGGGCGTTGGCTCGAAGGCGATTAAGACAAGAGTCCACAAGGGAGCCAACCGGCTCCGATACCAATTGAAAGGACCGTGACGCCTAAGAGGGGGGGGGGGGTGAATTAGGCAACTTAAAACTTCTACTCTAAACTATGGCCTCTAATTTCCACCTAAGCAAAACCTATGCAAGAAAGTAAACTATCTAAAGTGCAACTAAGGTTTTGCTAAGTGTGTTTGCTATCTCTACCGTAAAAAGGAGTTATGCTACCTAGTTTCCAAACCTATCAACTAGCATATCAAGCTATGAAAGGTAAAGCACATGAACTAGATAGCAATGTAAATGTGGAAGCTAAAGAGTGTGATAGAGATGCAAACTCCCGTCGACGACTCTGGTATTTTTACCGTGGTATCGAGAAGCGCGCAAGCTTCCCCCTAGTCCTCGTTGGAGCCCCTCGCAAGGAATCCCTCGCAAGGGCCAAGCTCCCGGTCAGGTAACTCCGTGGATAGCTCCGGTTCTTCCCCACGCGCAAGTGGGTCTCCGGTTAAGCCACTCGTGGCATAGCCTCTCCCGGATCCTCCCCGCCGTCTTCACTATCAAGCTTCCAGCCGAAGCGCCGCGGGCCTTGTTCCCTTCGGTACACGGAGGCGGCCACACCACAAACGCGGTTGGTGTGATCTCGCAAGACTTACAAGCCCCACCGATGTACAACCACGGTGCGCGCAAGCACCGATAGACAAGAGGTTTTCAAACCTCACTAAACACTAGGCCTAACACCTAGAGCAAGCGCAAAGCGGTGGTCTAACTAGCCTAAGCACTTCGCAAAGCACCTACACTAATCACCTAGTATATTCACTAAGCACTTTGGGGGCTAGAGCACTTGAATATGTGTCTATGCACTATGATCACTTCCTTGAGCTCGAACCTTGTTGTTTTGGCCGGCCATGGGGGTATATATAGAGCCCCAACCAAATAGAGCCGTTGGGCAAAAAGATGCACTCGTCAGGCATCGACCGGACGCACTCACGTCCTGACCGGACGCGTCCGGTCACTCCAACGACTAGTTGCCAGCCTGCTCAAGCACTGATCGGACTCTGACATGAGTCCGGTCACCGATGATCGGACGCGTTCGGTCACGAATTTGTGCCTCTGGAACCTTTCTGTACTCGACCGGACTCTTCTGAGCTTTAGCGTCCGGTCATCGTCATAGCGTCCGGTCGCGCTGCCACGCGCTGATGAATAGTACCATCAGACCGTCCGGTCAAGCAGCGCAGCGTCCGGTCGCTTTTGACATGGCGCTGCTGACTGGGTGAACTGACCGGACTCATCCAGGCCAGCGTCCGGTCGCTGCGTGAGCAGCGTCCGATCACACCAACTTCTTCATTTCTTCGCGATTTCTTGCGCCGTCTTGGTTCCGTTCTTGTGCCTTGGACTTTGCTTGATCTTGAGGGTCTTCTACTGAGCTTCAAATGTCTTGCTTGAGGTGTTGATCATTGGATCACACCGTTGCCTTAGTCCAAGCCACAATTGCACCATATTGAACTACAAAACAAACACTTGCAAACATATTAGTCCAATTTGGTTATGTTGTTCATCAAACACCAAAATCCGAAGTTAAATGGTCCGAGGTCCATTTTCCTTACACGCGGTTTCCCCCCGGACAGTCCGGGCATCGGGGGTGGGTTCGGCCAGTAGCTGCTGTGCTCGTTCGGACAGGTCCGAACCAGATCGGCGGACAGTCCGCCGGTGTTCCTCGCGGACAGTCCGGGAACCATCCAGGGAGCTTTCAGCAGCGTTGCTGTTTTTCATATTTTGCCGGCGGACAGTCCGCCACCTAGGCGCGGATAGTCCGGCCTTGGGCGGACAGTCCGGGACTCCAGGTCCGGACAGTCCGGGATCCTGCTGAGTGCCCCGGTTTAGTGCGTTTGCTCTCCCGGCTTGCTCGCTTGGTTTTCGGACTCCTCATTTCTTCCTTGAGTTAACCAAGAAACATTTCTAGGTAACTTTGCAACTTGTTTGCATAGGTATTTGGAGATTTCTCGACGTAGCCTCCGATCTATGTTCGGGAGTCAGTTTTCTCAAGGGAAACTTGAGCCGAAGTTTTTGGTGTTTGCCTCGCTTGTGTTTGGTGGTGCTCCGCTGTGATCCTAGGGATCATCCACCCTCTTCCAAGGGTCATGAGCATCACGCTTTGGGTCCGTGCTTTTCGGGGTTGAATTTGGGACACTTGGCCAATGTTTCGGAAGAAATTTGTTTGACTCCCATTCACCCCCCCCCCTCTGGTCGCCTTGTTTGTGCATTCTCGGTCCTTTAGAATGTAACTATGCTCTGTGTAGTCTTTGCTCCGATGCTTTATGATGTTGTAGTTTATGCTCTTTCTGATCACTGATACATACTATGAGCTGAGCTATTTTTGAATGGTGAATTTGATAATGAACTTAAAACTTGAAAATATTCACCATTGAGATATGCAACTAGCATGTGTAGGATGTGTAGAGGTCACTTCTGCTTTTCATATATGCTAGGTTGCTATGTCTCTAGTGTTGAGTCATTCACTTGCTTGGTATCTTACTTTCTGCTAAAATCTGAATCAAGTTAAGTGAATTGAAAAGATCGAGATGAGTTTGCTTGTTAACACCTCACAGTTTCGAGACTGTTTCCCATTGCACTTTTGGGTTAAACTTGAGCTGTGTAGTGTATGACCGAAACTGTTGCTTTAAGCTTCTGATTGCTTCTGCATAGGATTCGCACAGTTGGAAAGTTAGGCAATAACAAGCATTCAACCTCTCGCAGTCACATGCTGTTTTCTGAACTTGTGTAATTTCACCGCTACAACTCTGATTAAAAAAACTAAAATCACAAGTATATGCCTAATATGGTAATCAGCATGATGATTGAATTGTGCTAGGGGTAGTTCACCTTGTATATATATTTAGCACTTGTTTGATTTCCTGTCTATACATGTTATGTGCTATTTTGATGGTGAATGCTCTTTTTGGCTAAAAACTGCTCATATGTTCATATTTCATATTTGGTGATCAGTTTGAGCCTTTGCTAGCATACTGTGCATTTTTTGCATCATCGGATTCCAACTCCGTAGAGCATCTTTGCACTCTTTTGAGTGTACTCCTGAAGCTCCTAACTTGCACTTTGACTCATGTGCATTTTTGAAGGGGGAGTTCTTTGCTCTTTTGCCTGTACATGCCTTCTCTTGATAAGTGCATTTTCAACTAAGGGGGAGAGAAATGACAAATCATGAGTTTTCCTAGTTGCTTGCACTTTTCGAGGGGGAGTTTGCTAGTTGTGTTGAGCCTTTGCCTCTGTCTTGAGGAACTAGCAAACATTGTTTTCAGGGCATTTTTGCTTTCGATTGGTTCGGAGCGACCCTGCTTGCTAGTTGTGTTGAGCCTCTGTGCCTCTATCTTGAGGGACTAGCATTTGCTTCGATTTTCCAATTGGTGTCGAGCTCTTTTGCTAGCGGTGTTGAGCCTGTTCTACCTCTTCTTGAGGGCTAGCTTTGCTTTGCTTGGTTGCGTCGAGCCGTTGCCCATGTCTTTGGGGACCAAGTTCTATTGCTCCTTCCACTTGACCTTCTTCGGCTTTGCTATGCTTTTGGGTCATTTGGTCGAGTTTTCTCTTCCTCCTTCCTTCCTTCTTCTTTCTATTTCTATTTTGATTTGTGTGTCTGTAGTTGACAATGCACTCATCAAGGGGGAGATTGCAGATACATGGGTGTATGCCGAGTCTCTGAGTGATGAGTGATTGTCAACTGGGATGATGCGCATGTTCTTTGGCTTGTGTTGTGCTGGTGTCGAGCACGGATACAGTGATCAAAGGCGAGGTGAAGGTCAAGTAGAGACGTGCCGTGCCAATGGACCGAGAGTGGCGAAGGGCGGACGTGAGGCTTGGACCAAGGGACCAGAGGCCCGAGGATCAGCTGTGGTGGCTGGCAGCCTGTGATGATAACAAGTGAAGAAGTGCGGTCATGTCGGTTGACGGGGTGCATGGAGGTGCATCCCATCTACGACGTTGGTTTGGTGGTTGAGCCAGGGAAAAACCATCAGATGGACGGTTTCCAGGTTTGGGCCTCAAAACCTGGGCGTGGACGGTTTCCGAGTTTGGCCACAAAACTCAGGCTGAGGGTTTCCGAGTTTGGCCTCAAAACTCGGGCTGAGGACGGTTTCCAGGTTTGGGCCTCAAAACCTGGGTGCGGATGGTTTGCTGAGTTTGGCCTCAAAACTCAGACGCTGGTGGGCCGGTTTCCTGGTTTGGGCCTCAAAACCGGGGGTTGCCTAGAAAGGCTGGTTTCCCGGTTTGGGCCACAAAACCGGGGGTGCAGAGCGAGGGCGGCACGTGGCGGCAATCGGGAGGTCATGTCGAGGCGACGCTATGAGTTGTGCGGGCGTGGCCGTCGGATTCACCTATCACCGAGTTGGTCCAGAATAACCTTAGGGTTTAGCTAGTTCGCTCTATAATTAGAGAGGGGTAGAGTAGGAATTAGACTTAGGCTAGGAATAGGTTAAGTAGGGGGATACACCCTCCTCCCCAACCATCTCAGTCATTGGCTCTCTCATAGCAAGGGTTTCCTGCTCTCCCACTCCCCTGCTGTAGTGAACCTGAGATCCACAGAGTTGAGAACAATACCTCTGTGCCCCATGAGATTTTGAGGAAGTGAGACTGTAATCTCACTATTGTAGCGTGTGTTTGCGCTACGGCTACAATCCGGTGTTTGTGATTCGCGTTTCGGTTGTGTTCTTCGTGGAATCCTTTTTCACCTCATTTTCCCGTCGCTTGATCTCTTTGCTCGGTTCATCTTTTGCAAATCCATTTGAACCAAGTTGTTCTAGATCGTGAGGCACTTCTTTCCACCGAAGGAATTCACCTCTAACCTCACGGTCTAGGAGATCGGTCGATTTTCGTTTCGAGTCAAGTTTTTCTCCTCTCCCCCGAAATTCTTTGATTCACCGATTTGGAGATAGGTTCGAGCCATGATCTCCTAGAGATAGCTCACTATACTCCTTGTGATTCATCTCTCCAAGTTTGAGCCCTAGAGGTTTCATTTTGGGAGAGTTTGATTCAAATCGGTGGATGAAAGGAGTAGTATCGGGGTGACCGGACGCACTCGTCGTGTTGACCGGACACTGCCTTCGTGAGTCCGGTCGTTGAAACTCGCTAGAAGCATTTCTGTAGCCGATCGAACGCTGGTTCTTGGTTGTGACCGGACTCGCTTCTCTTACTGTTCAACGGCTTTGGATCGTGCGACCGGACGCTTGGTACATCGACAAGACGCCCCTCCCTGGTGAGTCCGGTCCAACTCAGAGAGCTCCGGATTTGGGTCTTGCTCGACCGGACGCGTCCGGTGCCTACTGACCGGACGCACCAGTGAGTCCGGTTAGAGCTGCTTTGCGTGGTTTCGTTCGCAGCTTGCTCGTTCATTGACGGATTTGGTTTCCGCCTTTTGCACTGAGTTTCTAGAGTTGTATATTGTCCCGCTGTGCTTCTTAGAAGCATCCACCCTACATCTAGGGTCATGGACACTAGCAAGCTCTAGGGTTTGCTCTTGGGGTTGATTTTGGGGACAGTAGCAACAAGTTTCCAAAAGGAATTTTGGAGCTCCCATTCACCCCCCCCCCTCTGGTCGCTTTCTGGTAGCATTCTCGGTCCTTCACTCTCCCTCTCCGCTTGCGCTTGGCCCAGTCTCGCCGCGCAGCAGCCTGCTCTCCCATCTCCCCCTCCCTGGCTCGCTTTTGGCCCAGCCTAGCCTGTGGCCCATCTCCTTTCCCTCCCATCGCTCGCGCTCGAGCCCAGCAAGCAACCTAGCGCTGGCCCGTTGCTTGCACGCCCGCTCCTCTCCCTTCTCTCTCTGCGCTGTGGGACCTGTCCGTCAGCCGCACAGTGCAGCGCCTGCATTTTTCCCTTCTCTCTCTGCTTTGTGGACCCCACCTGCCAGCCACCGAACCTTTCTCCTTCCTTGCGCCGTTCGCAGTGCACCGCCACCGCCCGTTTCCCCTCCCGTAACCGCCGGTTGAGTGGCCTTAGTGGCCACTACGTCGTCTTCCGATCCTCGGTGGAGCCCCGCGCCCCCTCGCTGCCCCCCAGAGCCCTATAAAACCCCGGTCGAGCCCCTCCTTTCCCTCTTCCCTATCGCCGAGCTCTCTTCCTCCCCTTCCCGCTCTCTGCTCGACACCAGCACCCGCAGAGCCTTTCTCCGGTGTCGTGAGACCGTAACCGAGCTCGCGGTAACTTCCTCTCCCTCTCCATGTCCTTTCTTTCGAGTTTGGTGGTCCGTAGCCATATAGAAGCGAGCTCCGAGCTCCTATCTATGGCGCTGCCGTGTTAGGGCATCGCCCCGGCGATCTTTACCCTCGAAAAGCCCTCCCATCGAGTTCGCTAGGCCTCTCTGAGCTTTCCAGTGGTCTTGGTTTGGTCTAGTGCGGCCGGGAATGCCGTCCCGACGGCCCGCCGCCGAGCTCGGTCGGCTCCCATGGTGCGCCGCCGAGGAAAGCGCCACCCAGCCGGCCGGCTTCCCTCTCACGTGTCCAGAGCCGTTGATCCGAGCGCTGACGGCCAAGATTAGAAGATATCTCTTCAGGTGTGTAATCGTTCCATCGGGTGGACCGTGGACGCGGTCCACAGCTCCTACCCCCTCCGGTCCATGCCACCGTGGTGGACTGCGCCTATAGCATCGCGCCGCGTGGCGGCCACGTCGGCAGCGACGTGGTCAACCCGACCACGCCCGCGTCTTTTTGCAGAAAAACCCCCGATGTTTCCGAAAATAAACCCACGATCCACCGCAGTTCTAAGCAGTCCTATTTTCTTGTGTTCTAGCCCCTGTGCTTTTCAAAAATAGGACCCGCAGTCCATCCTGCGCAGAAATTGCGGAAATGAATTGTTTTAATTCAAAAACAAGTTCGGTTTTATTACAAAAGTGCCATTGAATCTTGTTTTAGCCATAACTTTCTTGTTTTAAATCCGATTAGAGTGATCTTTACGTTCGAGTGATCGTATCGACACGTAGATTAGTTTTATAAGCTTTTTATCTTGTTTTAGTACTGTTTGGTGTACTATTCTAATAGAATACTCTTTGTTTGCATGTGATGACTGGTTTGGATGCTTGTGTGGTGTTGTTGAACCCGTTTAGAGTTCGAGCAGTCCAAGGTGGTCGTGAAGCAGATCTTCGAAGAAGTGGAACCATCAACACGAGTTTTTGGAAGGCAAGTGTAACATGAGTTCCTTGTTTCCTAGCAACCTTTTAATCACCTTTTCATATGCATGTGTCTAATATGATGAACCCTAGAGATTCTACCTAGAACTTTGTTATCCTGTATTCCTTGTTACCTCGGGTTGTGCATATGGGTAGTTCTGCTTAGCTTGCAAATACCAGATATTAAAATGATAAATCTTGATTAATGACTTGTGGAACAAATGTTGGTTTTGAATCTTAAAGCGGCAACCCAGGATTTACAGTACAACCACGAGGACTACATGGCTCTGGTCTTAGCTAAGTACTCTGAGTGTTCTAGCTCATCTATAGCTTACCGAAAGGGCAAGAGGGGCATACCATGTAGTTTTGCCCCGGTCCCACTAGGGTAATTGCTTTGGAGGATAGGGGGTTACCTTAGTGGGGAGGTTGTTCAAAACTCTTGGGAGATGGAAACCTTAGCGGCTATGACTTGTTAGACCAACTTTGGAAAGGCTTCGTAGTGATCCCTGCCGACTTACCTAGGAAGTGAGTCAAGAGGCTGATCACCTTGGGCAAAAGGGCAATCATGACTCGTGGGTAAAGTTGTACACACTCTGCAGAGTTAAGAATAAACTGATATATCAGTCGTGCTCTCGGTCATGAGCGGCCTGGATCCTTTTTGAGACAGTTCTATGAATAATGTGGGTGATAATAATCTTGATGTTACTTAATTATACTTTCACCATGGGAGCTTAAGCATAACCTAGTGACATAGGTGTCATTTCGAGGACCAAGATCCCGAAACAGCAGGTTGTCGCACGAACGAAAGCACGAAGCAAAAGCGGAAAACAAACGGGAAAGCTAGGAAATATTAGAAGTGAACAGTGTTCTCTCCATCCCCTGAGGAGGTCGAGGGCTTTTTATATTAGACCAGATCAATGTGAAAGTACAAGGTTGCCCTTCCAACCACTTTGCTATAATTACAATGATGCCCTACTCAACTACTCTGTAGCCGTACACTGCCCCTTCCGACACGAGGGGCACCATTGTAACTTTGTCCACCGACAGGTCCAGCGTCTCCCGGCTCTTTTTCCTGACCAGTGGGCCCGCTTTCCTTGACCCAAGCTTTCGGCGACCTGCGAAAACTTACGAAAACAAAAAGCCATGAAAGACGAAATCCATCGCCGTAGACATCGGGTTCTCTTTGCGCGAAAGCTCCCTTCCGCATGAAATCTTCGTCTTCCCCCATTTTGCGAGCCGAAAGCCGCGCTTCCGCGCGAATGCCTGCATTCGCGCTAGGCCGCCACCTTCCCATGACTCGTGGGCCGAAAGGCACGCTCCCGCGCGAATGCTTTTTTTCGCGCGAAGGCACCGCTTTCTCTCGGCCTGCGAACCGAAAGTCTGGCTATCGCGCGAAAGTTGCCTTTTGCATGAAGACTTCATCGTTGTTCAGTAATGTGGGTCTGAGGCACTTCTTTCACGCGAATGATCCCTTTCGCGCGAAAGCCCCGTCATCTTTTGGCGTTGTGGGTCGGAGGCGCCTGCGGTCTGGGTGCCGCCCCAACAATAGCCCCTCACGGCCAAATCTGCAAGCTTGGGAAGTTCGATCATGACCTTTCGCTAGGCGCCTACGCCCGCCCAAAGAACCTTTGCTTCGTTTCGAAGCCAAGGTTTTTTGTTTTATTATTATTTTTTTAGGTGAACGGGCGTCTTTTCATCTCCCTCGAAAACCGTGTGACATGATGGAAAGCCTTTGCGACGCCTCGAATTCTGTGCCCAGGTGTCTCTTCGTTTCCCTCGGTAACCATGTCATGTCTAGTCGTATAAAAGCCCGGAGGCTTCGGGCGGGGAGGGCACCCGGTCAGTCGATGCCTCCCCGCACCCGCTGTTTGTCTGTCATGAAGTCTCTCGCCATTCGCTCTCCTTGGCGAAAGCTGCTTGTTGTTTGCTTCTCATCATTCGATGGTCGACAGTTTGTGGTACGCAGCTCACTTTCCTTCTCTTTGTTTCCTTTTAGACTTAAGTCCTGCAAATTGGTTGTTTAAGCTTGCTTGCTTTCGCTTCTATTTTCGCCCTTTTCCTTTCTTCCCTTCGCTTGCACTGTTTGTTTATTTGTCTTTCGCGCCATGTTAGATGGCATCTTCCAACTCGACGTCGACCTCGAGCTCGTCTAGCGAAAGTACAGGTGCTACCGAGTCCTCCCGCCGTGAACATAGCGCGGAAGTGTACATCGGATCTAGGGTTGCTCCGCGAGTTCTAGATCATAGCGGAAGCGTGTCTAACGACGGGGACTCCGGTTTGGTTTCGGTCCCGACTGACTGTTCTTTTTATCTCGGCGTATCGCGAATGACGGCTGCCAGCTTGCAATCAATGGCCGAAAATGGGCCTTTAAGGAGGGATCATCTTGCGAATTGCCGCATCCCAGGAGACGAAGAGGTGCCTATTCCATAGCCCAACGAAGCCGTTGTCTTTCGCGACTACTTTGTAGTTGGTCTTGATTTTCCCCTCGAAGAATTCGTCTCAGATGTTTTGTCGGGGTTCGAAATACAACTCCATCAGCTCACGCCGAATGCATTTGCCAGACTCAGTGTTTTCGCACATGCGATGAAGATGCTGGATTGCACCTCGCGGGCTGACGTTTTCGTGCGGTTCTATGACATCCACCGTCGCCCGACGAAAGTGTACGACCCATTTCTTGAACGTGAGCTACCCAGCGAAATAGGCTGCATTAATTTTGTTCCACGGAAGACACGGGGCAGTGTTTCCATTTCACTCACGTATCGGAACAAGTGGCCGGACTGGAATCGCTTCTGGTTCTACTACCTGAGGGACCGGATAAGCGACCAGAGGGGGGGTGAATGGGAGCTTAAAATTTCTTCTCAGAAACTTTTAGCCACTGTCCCAAAAATCACCACAGAGGCAAGTCTAGAGCTCGAATAATGTCCATGACCCTAGATGTAGGGTGGATGCTTCCAAGAAGCACAGCAAGACACTACACGACTCTAGAAATCCAACGCAAATGCCGAAAATCAAAACAGACAATGAACGAACAAACCGCGGACGAAACAGCGCGAAACCAGTCGCATCGGACGCTGACCTGCGTCCGATGCCTGACCACCGGACGCGTCCGATGTCAACAGTGCATCTCGGGAACCTTACTGCATACTCATCGGACGCTGTGAACAGTAATCACCCAACGTCCGATGCTCGGCGTCTGGCGCGTCCGATGACCAACGGACGTGTCCGATGCCCAGCGTCCGATGCCAATTCAAAAGCACTCTGACTGACATGTGTCACCGGAGCGTCCGATGCTATGACTCCAGCGTCCGATGCACACGTGTCGAGCGTCCGATGGTCCCGAAATCAGTGCAGTTCTTTGATGATTCAACCCGATCTCCTCGGAATCAAAAGCTCTAAGGCTAGGATTCGATCTGAGAGGTCACAAGGATGTTAGTGAGCTACTCCTAAGAGATCATGGCTCGAACCTAACTCCAAACCGAAGAATCGAAGAAGTTTCGGGGCAAGGGAGCAAGAACGTGACCTAAAACGAAAATCGTTCGATCTCCTAGACCATAAGGTTTGAGATGGATTCCTTTGGTGGAAAGAATTGCCTCACGATCTAGAATAACTTGGTTCAAGTGGATTTGCAAAAGATGCACCAAGCAAAGAGATCAAGTGACGGGAAAAACATGACCAAAAGTAATCCGCGAAGAACACAAACAAAACGCGAATCACAAGCACGGAATTGCAACCGTGTGGCGAACACACGCTACAAATGTGAGATTACGGTCTCACTTCCTACACTTCCCGAAAACACAGAGACATGATTGAGTTTGTTCTGTGGATCACTCACAGCCTGGTATGATTGAAAACCTAAGCGGGGGCTAAGGAGAAAGAGAGAGTGCTTAGGAGTAAAATGACTGCAAGGATCAGAGGAGAGGAGGGGTGCCTCTCTTATTTATAGCCTCAACAATAATCCCCTTCTAACCCTAGGTAAATGAGCGAAACGGCCAACCCTAGGGGTATCCCAGTCCAACTCTGCTTGATGTTGATCCGACGGCCACGCGCCTTCCTCACCCTTAGCTTCGCCTCGACACAAGCCTCAGGATGCCGCCACGTGCCGCCCTGTCGACCACCGCGCCTCCCTCGCGGATAGCTGCGCCGCCGCGCCAGCCTCTCCACGCCGCCACGTGTCGACCGTCCTTTTTACGGACCTCCCCCCGATTTTGAGGCCGAAACCGGGAAACCTGGGCCTTCCCCCGGTTTTGAGGCCGAAACCGGGAAACCTGTCCTACGGCTGAGTTTTGTGGCCCAAACTCAGAAACCCGTGCGCCCAGGTTTTGAGGCCCAAACCTGGAAACCGTCCACCCCAAGTTTTGAGGCCTAAACTCGGAAACCGTTGATGGTAGCTTTTTGAGGCTCAGCTACCGACCCCACGCCGTAGACGGGATGTGGTTCGCACACCCCAAGTTCCAGCACCGATGCCGGAGCATGTCCAGCCTCCACGCCGAGCACAGTGCATTCGCCATCCTTCTCGGCCTTCCGCCAAGTGTCACGACGCCATCACCTTCCTCCCGACTTGGCCGATGCACCGCACATCCCCATGTGCTCTCGCTTGTCAACGCCACGTGCCAGCTACCACAGCTGGTCCTCAGGTCTCCCGGTGTAACACCCTCGGTGTTAAGCGTTAATTAAAACTCTAAGTATGACGATTAGTATGCATAATCATCTAGTGTCATGGCATATAAGCATATCATATGTAATGATTTCCGTGTTTAATCATGTGTGTTGCATGTGTGTGTAATATGTCACATGAAATGACAATCCCAAAACCATACTTAAGAAACCTTGGCTAATTCTAAAATGAATTCTTGGAATTAAACTTGGGGCAACTAAGGCACTTTTTGTTGGAACAACTTTTGCTCTAATCAATAGTGAAGATAGACTAATATGGTTATATGGTTCATAAGAACACAAGTCCTTATAGTGGCTCTATGATAAAGACTAAAATCCAAGCGGAATCTGGACATGGCCCTTAAAACAAAGTTGTAGATACTAATGAATGGAATAACTTTGGTATATTAAGTTAACAAAGATTCTGCACAGAATTTGAATTAAATCAAATTTGCTTAAACCCTAGAATTTACCCTTGAACTACAACTTTCAAACTTTTGAGAATATGACCTTGGTCCTTTAATCAAAGTTGTAGGGAATCACAAATGTGATAACTTTCATGTTCACAGATATTGAAGTTGTTATGCAAATTTAAAAGTAATTTGAGAATTCAGTTTGGGCCAAATTCAAATTCAAACCCAAATTCAAAATCTAGGCCGAATTGGAACATGGTCCTAAAAGCAAATTTGTAGAGCATGAAATTTTGAACAACTTTCATTTTTGCGGATTTTGCACTTTAGTTCAAATTTTTTGCGCAATTTGAAAGGGGACAGTTGGCACTGTTGCTACAGTACAACAGGCCTTGCATGGCCTCCACGGCAACGCCCGCGCGCCGCGGCGCCCTTCGGCCACGCCACGTCCACGCCCACGCGTTCGTCGCTCCGCTCGGCTGCAGCATGAGCTGGCTCACGCGCTGCTCCTCTTCCTCGCGCTCAAAACCTCTCCCCGACGCCATTCCATTCTTTCCCCTTTCCTCTGTCCCTCGCCGGCTCGGACCGACGAGCTCCGCCGAGCTTGCTTGCCGTTGTCGAAGCCCCCCCCCCCAGCCCGAGCCACCTGACCACCGTTTTCGCCACCACATCGCGCACCTCTGGATCCCGTCGGCACGACCTCTACTGGTCCGAGCTCCCCACGCCACCATCTTCTTCTCCGCGGCCGGCAGAGCTCTGCTCTTGCCATTCCACCATGGCCGGATTCCACCGAAGCCCCTCTGCCGTGCCTCGCCACTGTCCGAGCTCCGCCATAACCTTGCGAACACCCCGGCCCATCGAATCGACCTCCCACCACCTGCATTGCTCGATCGCGAAGCTTCTTCCCCTGCCCCGGCCGAAGCACCGCTGGGAGCGCCACCCTCGGTCCGCTTGTCCTGGTGAACCCCGAGCCAATCCAGTCATCGTCCGAGCCTCGACGCACCTCCCTGAAGCTCATCGGCTCGTCGCTTCGGTCTCTACCGCACCAGAACCCATAAACCACCATCGCCGCACCGGACCGAGCCATCGTTGCCGCCATAGCCGCTGCCAAGCTTCGTCCGCTGCTCCTTAGCCTCTGCCAGCATGAGCATCAAGTTTCCATGAGCCTCCTGAGTGCCAAGAAGACCGCATCCGAGCTTCTACCGCCGTCCCATCGCTGCTCCACCTCCCGCCGCCGCTCCGTCCGCCGCCGAGCCGCCATGCGCGCCGCCGTGCTTCCTCTGTGGTCCTAGAGCTCCGGCTGAGCCCGCCTATGGACGCGCGAGCCCGTGGCGACTCCGTTGGTAGCCTCGCCGTGGCCAGGGCTCTCGTCGGCGACGTGTTGGCGCCGGTCCACGCCGGCCATGCGCCACGGTCGCGGCCTCGGCATGGCCGAGTCTCGGCTCTGACCGGGGCGACGCTGACCCGAGCCCCGTGCCTCAGCGGCTTGGGCCGAAATTCGGCCCAGTAAGCATTAGGGCTTTGCCCTTTTTCATTATTCTGAATTTGTATTTTTTGTGCTGAAAATAGATAAATGCATAAGTAAATAAATACTACTCCAAAAATTTTGAAACAAATTTTGTTGTGTTCCTGATGATGTGCTTTAGTCCTGAAAAATATGAAACTTGGTGTTTGAATAAATTTTGATGGTGATTTAAATAGACCATTTAATTAATAAATGCACTTTGAGTAATTTTTATAGGCTTATTTATTTATCCAAAAATCAGGAAACTATTTTTGCCACTGTTTGTATCATATAACTAAGCTTCACAAAAATTTTGAGGTCTTTTGGACAAAATAAAATTTCATCCTTTGTTTAAGCCTATTTAAATAATTAAATAATGCTTAAGCCTTAAATCATTTTTGTAGGTCAAAATAATAATCCAAAAATTCTCAAATTTGTTTTGCAACCTTTATTTGCTGTAACCTACCATCACAAAAAGTTTGGGCTCATTTTGATAAACTTTAATTTAACCCTATTTCATATAATTAATTAAATAATGAGAATAACTAATAAAGTCTTAATCAACTATTTATCATTGCTGATCTTGGTTAATACTAATATCAGATTACCTCTTAAGAATCAACTTAAACACTTTGATGACCCTTCTTTATGTGTAAACTAGTAATCATTTAATCACATAAAATAGTAGTAAAAACTTAAAACCTAAACCTTCTGCTTAAGTAATTTGGTTAAGTAAAGTAATTAGTAAGAAGTTAGAGTTAGCCTTGGTAAGGTTAACCTTTACCACTCTAATGATCCTTTAATTGATGATTTATATTTCAAATTAGGAATGAGTCATATTTAGTTGTGAAGTGGATCAAATAATGCGCTTGATCTTGCACCCATATTGATATGGCCGCTGGACCAGTTCTCGTTGAGGGACTGTTTTCATGAATAAGATTATGTTTTCTGTCAAAGTGTTGTATAGCAAAGTTGTAGCACTTTTGTATATCTAGCTGCCCCTAAAATTTCATAGTTGTTGGATAAATATACTGGGAGTTATGTTCTATGCAAACTAGGTATGCAGTGCTGTCCAGAAATCTGGGTAGTTTGTGCAAACTGAACTGTTTGGGGTATTTAATTTGTGAATCTGATCTGGTGTATTATAAGAAAGTTGTAGAAGACTTCATGAGCTTTCCAGATTGGGTTAGATCACAATTTTTCGTTTAACAGAGCTCCAGTTATAGCTGTTTGAAATTGGACGATCAAATCTGTCCAGAATCTGGACAGAAATGCTTGCCCATGTTGTTTGACCTAAATTTCTGTAGAATCAACTCAAGATCATAATAACAAAAGTATAGGTAATTAGATAAGCTTTCCGAAAAGTCTAGGTTCATAGTTTGAAATATTTTGAAACTCCAGATATGGCTGTTCTTTGTGCAGTGATGGAATCTGTCCAAATTCTGGACAGAACTTTTTCTTTGCACTGTTTGACCTTGTTAAGTCTAGAATCAACCTTTGGTGTCAATAACAAGTTTGTAGACATTTATATAAGCTTTCCAAATTGTCCTCAACCACTATTTTTGGAAGTCTGGAACTCTACTTATGGATAAGTAAAGTTGATTGTGTAAATCTGTCCAAAATCTGGACAGCAGTGTTTAATGGTATTGTTTGACTTAGTTAAATCTAGAATCACTTAAAGATGATAAAAATGAAGTGATAGCTAACTTAATGAACTTTCAGAAGAGTTAGTATAACCTATCTTTGCTTAAGGTGAACTAGAGTAGTCTGCTCCAATAACTGTAAAAATGGTTAATAAATAATTAAGTGTTGGTTTGCAACTTTATCATGAGGAAAGTTGTACTCGACCTTTCTTATATTGTGTTAGCTTTTGTTATGCATTTGTTTGTCTTGCACCTTAGCATGCATCGCATCATACTAAAGCATGCATCATTGTATACGTGTAGTTCTTACGAGAGAGTCGCTGGTCGTGTTGAGCAAGCTTCAGATCGAGGAGGTCCAGATGATCAAGTCTCAGGAGGAGAACTTCGTTGGACAAGCTTCTTCGGGAAGATTCGGCTTCAGGTCCTAAGGAACTAACTTCTGTGGATCTTTCGGAGATCCTAGTATTCTCTACAACGCAGGCAAGCCCCGGTGCATACGCCCGCTCTCTGTTTTACAAATACTTTATTACACTGTAGGTCTTGTGGAATGTGCATTAAGTAAGTAGGAGTTGAATGAAACCGTTGCTGCATGAATACCTTGGATTTCCAGAAAATCCCAGATGATACCCTATCAGTAGTAATAAGACGATCCCAAATGCTTAGCAATGCTTAGACTTCGGTAGAAGTCGATCGATGGTTTCATCGTTCGTGAGATATAGGTTTTAACTTTTCTCTCTTCGACTCTGTCTATGGGTCGTGAGAACCCCAATATGATGATAACTATTAAACTGAGACTGGGCGGGTAACTTGCACAGGAAAGGAGTCCTGGTGTAGTGTTTCCGCCTGTGTCGCTTAGGACCCATCCGCTGTTGGCCCGTTGGATCGAGAACTATTTGTTAGTACTGGTCACATGCTACGGTAAGCCCTACTGTGGCTATGCTCTTACTGGAACGGCGCACCCACGCACTGGGAGTGGAGAGATGGCGGGAGTAGCGTGTACCCACCCTGCATGGTCCCCTGTTGGACGGACTCAGCAAGGCCGTTGTAGGGCGGTGGTGTACTGTACCCCCGGGTGGCGCGGCTCCGGTCCGGTTTGAGCGGATCCATGGGACGGTTGATATATGCAAGTTCGGTCTTGCATATGTCATGTGATAAGGAAGCCCCAGCTGGGTAGATCAAGCGGTTCGAATCGTCGTTTGCTCCACGAGAAAAGGAGACTCGTCCTCGCCCCCTCAGTGTAGTTTAATCAAGTGAAGATGATGGCAAGAAAAGTTTATCATGAGATGTGATGCTTAAACAAGTGTTTGATTTAGATAGGTGCAAAGTGGATACTGCTTAATAACTTAATGCACCGCTAAAACTTGAAAATAGGATGAACAAGTAGAAAGCTTTTCTGCAAAGCTCTTCTCTTCTGCTAGCCCCACTACATCCCTCAAGCCAGCATGCCCTTGGAGTCTTTTCTTAGTCGGGTAAGTCTTGTTGAGTACCTTCATGTACTCAGGGTTTGTTAATCCCCTGTTGCAGGTTTTAGCTTGTGGTGTCTTTCTGGATCATGTCGGTGGGCTCGATATGATCTGGTGGTTCTCTCTTCGACTTAGGTGCTCTACCTAAGTCAGGCTCGGTAGTGCTGCTCTTCTTCCGCAGTCCAAGTAAAGTTTATTTGAAATGTAACTTATTCATGTTTTGTAAAATTTTATCTTACCTTGCTTCCGCTCTCCGATGTAAATTTTGTATCAAATGCTGTAATGTTGTGGTTATTTCACTCAAATGGAGGATGATCCTGTAACTCGTGGATAATTCGTGGTTCTCTCGGGGACACCCGACGGATCTTTCCAGTAATGTGGTACGCATGCATGGTCATCAGGGCTCTGGGAGATGATGACGTGTGCAGGTGGGCCACATTACCGGGAGGTTCTGCCACACCCGGTCTGTTAGTCCAAGCTCCACGTCCGCCCTTCACCACTCCCGGTCCGTCGGCACAGCACGTCCCCGCTTGACCTTCACCTCACCTTTGACCACTGTCTCCGAGCTCCGCACCTGCACATCAACACAACCAAGAGACATGTTGCCGGTTGATCGATCACTCATCACTCAGGAAGGGAACCACAAGGGCACATATCAACCTTGTGTTCTCAATCTCCCCCTTGATGAGTGCATCATCAACTCATAGTAACCGTAACCAAAATAAAAGGAAGCAGAATTATGTAGAAGGAGAAAGACTCACTCGAGATGTCCAAAAGCCAAAGAAAAAGGCCAAAGAAGAACAACTCAAGATAAGCAAAGCTTGGTCCCCAAAGACATGGGCAACGATTCGACACAACCAAGCAAGAGATCGGAGCAACACCTTAACAAGGAGCAAAACCCAATCGAAATCAGAGCACAAGACTTGGTTCCCAAAGACATGGGCAACGGCTCGACGCAACCAAGTCAAAGACAAGCTAGTCCTCAAGAAGAGGCAGAAAGGGCTCAACACCACTAGCTGAAAGCTCGAATACCAACTGAAGGCTTTACAAGAGGCAGCTACTGCTAGTCCCCCAAGAAAGAGGCACAGAGGCTCAACACGACCAGCAGTAGGCACGATACCAATCAAGAATCATCAAAACAAGATGAAGACAGCTAGTCCCTCAAGACAGAGGCACAGAGGCTCGACACAACTAGCTGAAAAAGATCGATACCAATTGAAAAACAAACCCAAAAACCAACCCGGAAAAGGCAGAAGAACTCCCCCTTACTCGAAGACTCCCCCTCAACAAGTGAAGCATAAATTGCAAATTGTCACCATAGAACATTTTCCAAAATCTTCTCCTTTGGACAAACTTCTCTCCCTTGGGGGAAATTTGCAATCAAAAGAGAAGGAAAAGATCTTAAGTAGGGCAAACGAAGCTAGGTCATGCCTATCGGAGTCAAGCATATGCACATGAGTCAAAGATGCATGTTAGCAGCTTTAGGTATATACTCGAAAGGATGAATAAATGCTCTAATGAGTGCTGATCCGACTGTATAGCAACATACACAAGTGCTAGCAAAGGCTCAAACTGATCACCGAACACAAGATATGAATATATATGCTAAGTGAGCAGTTTTAAGCCATTCTGAAAGGAGTTTCACCATTAAAAATAGCACTAGACATGTATAGACAGGAAGTCAAACAAGTGCTAAAACATGTATACAAGGTGAACTACCCCAAGCAAAGTTCAATCATCATACTATAGAATGAAGCATAGACTTGTGTTTTTAGATTTTATCGGAGAATTTGCAGCAGTTATTAACACAAGTTGAAAATCAGCATGTGATTGCGAGAGGTTGAAAGCTTGTCATTGCCTAACTTTTCAACCGTGCTAAGCCTATGCATATGCAATCAGAAGCTTAAAGCATCGGTTTCGGTCTTACACTACACGGCTCAAGTTTAACTCAAAGTGCAATGAGAAACAATCTCGATACCATGATGTGCTGACAAAGCAATCCCATCTCGATCTTTTCATTTCACTAAGACTTGGTTCATTTTAAACAGAATAGGAACAATCCAAGCAAGTGAATGACTCAGAACTAGAGACATAGTAACCTAGCATATATGAAATAGCTCTAGTGACCTCAACACATCCTACACATGCTAGTTGCCAATCTCAATGGTGAACATGTATCAAATTTTAAGTTTATTAAGCATGTTCATCATTCTGAAAAATTGCTCGGCTCACAACCTGTATCAGTGATCAAAAAGAGCCTAGGCTATAAGCAACATCATATATCATCGAAGCATACACTAATCAGAGCATAGATTCATTCTCAAGAATATAGACATGAAGCTTGAAAATGCAAGATGAATACATGATGAAGTCAGAACCGGAGCCAAAAATAAACTAAAAGACTCAAGACCCAAAAACAAAAAGGGTCAGAAAGTTAGTCTATGGTACATAAACAAAATGCTTCCCCCATCTAAAAGTGGAAACACACACCAAGCTCACCTCTCAACCTAGCAAAAGTTGAGAGGTCCAAAGGTTTGGTGAAAATATCCGCAACCTGGTTATGGGTGTCTACATGCCTAAGATCAATGTCGCCTTTCTCATAGTGATCACGAAGAAAGTGAAAGCGAACATCAATGTGTTTGGTCTTGGAGTGAAGCACTGGATTCTTTGCTACACTAATGGCAGAGGTGCTATCGCAAAGCAAAGGGACCCGACTGAAATCTAGACCAAAATCATGCAATGTAGCAACCATCCATAAAAGCTGCGAAGCACAAGAAGCAGCGGCAACATACTCGGCTTCTGTAGTAGACTGGGCTACGTTTGACTGCTTGCGAGAAGACCACGAAACCAAAGAAGAGTCAAGAAACTGACAAGTCCCAGAAGTAGACTTGCGCTCGAGCCGACAGCTAGCAAAATCCGCATCGGAATAACCACAAAGCGAGCGGTTCGAAGAAGATGAATACCAAAGTCCGAACTCAGGAGTGTATCGGAGGTACCTCAAGATGCGCTTGACCGCTTGCTTGTGAGAAGTCCGAGGGGACGCTTGAAAACGAGCACACAGACACACAGCGAACTGTATATCCGGCCTTGTCGCCGTCAGGTACAGAAGCGAGCCAATCATGCTCCTGTACTCTTTCTGGTCAATCGGCTCTCCATCTTGGTCCGCATCCATCACCGCAGTCGTCGACATGGGCGTCGTAAGAGGCTTGGCCTCGCCCATGTCAAACTTCTTCAGGATGTCCTTCGTGTATTTACCTTGATGCACGAATGTCCCATCTCGGGTTTGCTTGATTTGCAACCCGAGGAAGAAAGTCAACTCACCCATCATACTCATCTCAAACTCCTTGCTCATTGTATCTGCAAACTTGGCAACAAGCGCATGAGAAGAGCCACCAAAGATGATGTCATCCACGTAAATCTGGACTATCAGTGTATCATTGCCTTGCTTGAGGAGAAACAAAGTCCTATCAACCCGTCCCATTTTAAAACCCTTTGAGAGTAAAAAGGTTTTCAAACGATCATACCACGCTCTCGGGGCTTGTTTCAAACCATACAAGGCTTTTGAAAGTTTATAAACATGGTTTGGAAACTTGGGATCCTCGAAACCTGGGGGTTGCCTAACATAAACCTCTTCCTCTATATACCAATTCAAGAAGGCACTCTTAACATCCATCTGGTAGAGTTTAAAACCCTTCGAAGCAGCAAAGGCTAGAAGGAATCTAATGGCTTCTAAATGGGCTACAGGGGCAAAGGTTTCCTCATAGTCTATCCCCTCTTTTGGCAAAAACCCTGGGCTACTAGCCTAGCCTTGTTCCTCACTACCATCCCATGCTCACCCTCTTTGTTCTTGAAAACCCATTTGGTACCTATAGGGTGGCATTCTGGTGGAGGTGGAACTAGGGTCCAAACTCGGTTTTGCTCAAAGTTTTCTAGCTCCTCATGTATGGCATTGACCCAGTTAGCATCAGAAAGTGCGTGTCCAACATCTTTGGGCTCAAAAGAGGCAACGAATGCAGAATGAGCAAAGTGTGAGATTTCATACGCTCGCGACCGCGTGACTCACTAGTCGATGCCGCCGATCATCTGCTGCGGGGGGTGAACTTGCTGAATGCTTTGGGGTGCTTGCCTTGCCGAAGTCGCCTCCCCCTCGCCAGATGTTGTCTCTCTCTCAGGTGCAGCCGGTACTTGCTGGAGAGGTGGCTCCTGAGGACCCCAGGAAGAAGAAGTAGTGGGATCGGGTCCTTGAGCTGAAGTAGTCGTCGCAGGGTCGATAGGGGCAGCTAGTGGAGTTGGCTTGGAATCACCCCAATCGGCATTCTCCTGCTCCTCCTCCACAAAGATAGTCTCTCCCAGCTCCTATTCTCCTGCAATATCAAAAACAGTAGAAACACAAGGCATGGTTTCGTCGAATGTGACCTCGCAGGTCTCCACTATCCGGTTAGTCTCAAGGTTAAGAACTCGATAAGTGCGCAAATGCAAAGCATAACCAAGAAACACACCATCAGTAGAGCGAGATTCAAATTTATCCAAATTGCCTTGCTTCAGGATAAAGCACTTACACCCAAACACCCGAAAATGAGACACCTTGGGTACCCGTCCAAAACGCAACTCATAAAACGTCTTCTTCATGAAAGCCCGAAGAAAGATGTGATTTGCAACATGGCAAGCGGTGTTGATCGCCTCGGCCCAAAAACGCCTAGTAGTCCTATGCTCATCGAGCATCGTCCTGGCCATCTCAACAAGGGTCCGGTTTTTGCGCTCAACAACACCGTTTTGCTGAGGGACATAAGGAGAAGAAAACTGATGCTCGATTCCATTAGAAGAGCAGAAAGAGGCAAACTGGGAGTTATCAAACTCAGTACCATTATCACTATGAATAGCTCTAATGGTATCAGGGGAAACTCAGTCTTCAACCTCAAAACCAAGTCACGAGCAAAATAAAAAGCTTCACCCTTTCCCTCCATGAAAAATACCCAAGAGTACCTTGAAAAATCGTCAACGATCACTAGAACGTACCATTTCCCACCCGCTGAGCAAACCCGAGCTGGACCAACTGTGTCCATGTGTAACAGCTCGCCGGGTCGCTTTGTCATCACCTGATTAACAGGTGGGTGAGAAGCAACAACCATCTTCCCATGACGACAGGCATGGCAAACAAGGTCCTTCTAAAACTTCAGCTTGGGCAATCCTTGGATTAGGCCAAGTGAGCTAAGTCTTGCAAGCAAGTCAAAACTCAAGTGACCGAGCCTCCTATGCCACTTCCACAAATAAGAAGAAGGACCAGCCATCAAACATCTAGCAGAGCCAAAGGAACGAGAAAAGTCGGCTCTGAAAACACGGCCAAAGGGGACAATCCAACAAACAAGATCTTCCCGAGGGTCTAAAACACGACTCAAACCCTTCTTAAAGCGCACTTCAAAATCATCCTCAAGAAGTTGCAAAACAGAAAGCAAATTATAATGCAAACTCGAAACCAAAGCAACATCTTTGAGAACAAAGCTCTCATTGAGTCGGATAGCTCCATGAGAAACAACCTTACCTCTACTATTATACCCAAAAGTGACGTACTCCTTGTGCATCATGGGGCTAAGGCTGGAGAACCATTCCTTCTTTCCGGTCATGTGGCGCGAACACCCGGAATCCATGAGCCACATGTTCTCCAACCGAAGTTCCTGCATCAATAGAAAGGCAGGAAGTGAGCATATGGCACAACACTGGGGTTAGTATACTGAGCAGGATACCAGTGCTGTGTCATAGGCCCAGAAAAAGTGTTAGTAGCTATACCAAGCTGTCCTCGTCCCATGGGTGGATAGCGATCACCACCAATCTGAAAGGGTGGTCTGCTATGGAACGGAAAACCTCCAAACTGACCTACTTGTCCCATCTGCGCAAAGCGATCACCACCATACTAAAAAGGTGGTCCGCTATGGGACTGAGCAGCAAAGCCTCTTACACTCGGCTCCAGATCATATTGAGGATGACCGGGACTGAGCAGCAAAGCCTCTTACACTCTAGCTGCCTGGGGCCTAGCTGCCTGAGGGGGTGCACCTCTAGGTCTAGCGCCCTACCTCTGAACTCCCCAACCTTGCACACCATGGAGAGGGTGGTGCCTGGCCTAGTTGTTCAGCTCCAACCCCTTCCTAGCGTCTCTCTTCCTCCGAAAGCAAAACTCAGCTAGGTGACCCTCACGGTGACAGTACTCGCACTCAAACCTCACCACTCTCTTGGATTGTTGGTTTCTATGGTTGCGAGGGTTGTTCACTCTAGCCGGCTACTTGCCCTTTGGAGGGGGATCACTAGAGACGTCAGGAAGGGTGTCAAGTGTGTTCTTAAGATGGTTAGGTTTAGGAACCCACACTTGTTTGCGAGGTGGAGCCTTGGGAGGTTCATCAAGGATGCCATCCTTGGTAATAGGCTTGGGAGGCTCAGATGGGGTGATCTTGATAAGCTTAGGGATAGTGGATGGCTTCTCACTAGGGTTCACTCGACTAAACTCACCAATCTTGCCAAAGGTACTAGCTCTCTTCCCACCTGACTCAAAGCCTACTCCCGAGTAATCAGTTCCCCTCTTGAACTGACTGATCATCATGCCTAACTATGGCTCATTGCATGACACCCAACTCAGAATGGACCGAAGGTATGTGTTCTCCTCCTCGGTTTGCATCCTGGCATGCCGACAGTTGGCAATCTCAAGCTCCATCCCCACGCATCGCTCACACTGAGCGGACAAGGTGCTAACTGAGCTGGCCTTCATTGCTTCAGCAAGCTTGGCACTAACTTCTGCCAACTCAGTATGCAAGCTTGGGCAAAGCTTGCACGCACCCAAGGAAGGTCTAGCCTTCACCTCCTCTAGCTCCTTCATCAGGGAGGGACACTCCTTGCAATCACCCACCAAGTCTAGCCTACTCTTCAGCTCATCATACACCTCGATCAAAGAGGCATACTTGGTTTGCAGGGTGGCAAAGTTTGTCATATGCATTGTGCACTCCTCACACTCCTCCTCATCGGTCACCTTCACCTCAGACCTAGCGAACTCAAGCTCCTTAAGCGCATCATTCATCTTAGCCTTAAACTCATTACGCTCTCGGATAGCCCGCTTGAGGTTCTTATCCTGACCTAGGACTATATCGACAAGGGAATCCCGCTCACCGGTGAGACGATCGACAAGAGAAGAGGATGATACCTTGGAAGCGTCGTTGTCGTCATCGTCGTCGGTGCCATCGTCCTTGTTCTGGCATTTGCAGTCCTTTTCATCCAAGGCCATGGTGCAAAGGTTCTTGGAGGATTTGCCGAAGAAGCAGAGTCCGTTGAAGCGTTCTTCAGTCTAGTGCTCGGAACCATCGTCGTTGGAGTCACCGTCGGAGGACTTCTCGCCGTCGCTGAAGGTGGCGAGGAAAGCATGCTTGCCGGCGTCGAAAGCCTTCTCCATGTCCTCTCGGCGGTATCCGCCCTTCTTCTTCTTCCCAGCCTTGATCTCCGGCTTGCCCTTGCGCCTGAAGTTGCGGTTCTTGCCAGGAAAGGTCTTGTCATGCTTGGGGCAGTTCGCAACGAAGTGATCCGGATCTCCACATCCGTAGCAGCCCTCACGTGCGCCACCACGCCGGCGATTCAGGCGGTTGTTGTGAAACCGTGAGAACCGGGTGATGATGAGGGTGAGCTCGTCATCGTCCAACGCCTCCACCTGCTCCTCAGTCCCTGAAAGCAAAGAGAGGTGGTGAAGCGTCAGCGGAAAGAGTCGATCCACCCTTGCCTGAGACCAAAGCCATGGAGTGTGAAGATGGGTTCTTCAGCTTGGCCTGAGTCAAGTGATCGATCTCAGTGGACTTGAGCTTGCTGAATAACTCGTCCACGGTGAGGGTGTCGTAAGCAGCAGACTCAATGATGGTCGACACCTTCACCTCCCATACCCTCCGATCCAGGGCATATAGCAACTTGAGTGCCCTCTCATGATCGTCGTAGGGTAGGTTGGCCCGATTGGCACGCATCTTGTTCACAATCGTTTGGAAACGAGCGAACATAGTGTCAATCGTCTCTCCCTCCAACTGAACAAAGTTCTCGTATTCCCGCTTGTATGTCTTGAAGAGTCTGGTCTTGACCTGAACGGTCCCCTCGTGATAGCTCTGAAGCTTCACCCAGATCTCTCAAGTAGTCTGAAGCTCGGAAACACGCTCGAACTCAGGAAGAGAGATGTTGGCCAAAAGCGCATTATGGGCCTTAGAGTTTGCCTCATGTTGGTCAATCTGGTGCTGACCAACTCGAGCCGCAAGAACCACGTAATTGGCATCCTCGCATATCTCTCAAACAGAAGATCCGATGCTGTTGAGATAAGCACGCATCCGAATCTTCCAATAGGGATAGTTCGTCCCATCGAAATAGGGAGCCTTGCCATTCCCTCGATCCATGTCGCCCTTAGGATCTGAAACCGATTAAGGTAGAGAAGATCCTTAATCGGCTCCGATACCAGTTGAGGGACCGGATAAGCGACCAGAGGGGGGTGAATGGGAGCTTAAAATTTCTTCTCAGAAACATTTAGCCACTATCCCAAAAATCACCACAGAGGCAAGTCTAGAGCTCAAATAATGTCGACGACCGTAGATGTAGGGTGGATGCTTCCAAGAAGCACAGCGAGACACTACACGACTCTAGAAATCCAACGCAAAAGCCGAAAATCAAAACAGACAACGAACGAACGAACCGCAGACGAAACAGCGTGAAACTAGTCGCATCGGACGCTGACCTGCGTCTGATGCCTGACCACCGGACGCGTCCGATGCGAACAGTGCATCTCGGGAACCTTACTGCATACTCATCGGACGCTGTGAACAGTAATCACCCAGCGTCCGATGCTCGGCGTCCGGCGCGTCCGATGACCAACGGACGCGTCCGATGCCCAGCGTCCGATGCCAATTCAAAAGCACTCTGACTGACACGTGTCACCGGAGCGTCCGATGCTATGACTCCAGCATCCGATGCACACGTGTCGAGCGTCCGATGGTCCCGAAATCAGTGCAGTTCTTCGATGATTCAACCCGATCTCCTCGGAATCAAAAGCTCTGAGGCTAGGATTCGATCTGAGAGGTCACAAGGATGTTAGTGAGCTACTCCTAAGAGGTCATGGCTCGAACCTAACTCCAAACCGAAGAATCGAAGAAGTTTCGGGGCAAGGGAGCAAGAACGTGACCTAAAATGAAAATTGTTTGATCTCCTAGACCGTAAGGTTTGAGATGGATTCCTTCAGTGGAAAGAATTGCCTCACAATCTAGAATAACTTGGTTCAAGTGGATTTGCAAAAGATGCAGCAAGCAAAGAGATCAAGTGACGGGAAAAACGTGACCAAAAGTAATCCACAAAGAACAAAAACAAAACGCGAATCACAAGCACGGAATTGCAACCGTGTGGCGAACACACGCTACAAACGTGAGATTACGGTCTCACTTCCTACACTTCCCGAAAACACAAAGACATGATTGAGTTTGTTCTGTGGATCACTCACAGCCAGGTATGATTGAAAACCTAAGCGGGGGCTAAGGAGAAAGAGAGAGTGCTTAGGAGTAAAATGACTGCAAGGATCAGAGGAGAGGAGGGGTGCCTCTCTTATTTATAGCCTCAACAATAATCCCCTTCTAACCCTAGGTAAATCAGCGAAACGGCCAACCCTAGGGGTATCCCGGTCCAACTCTGCTTGATGTTGATCCGACGGCCACGCGCCTTCCTCACCCTTAGCTTCGCCTTGACACAAGCCTCAGGATGCCACCACGTGCCGCCCTGTCGACCACCGCGCCTCCCTCGCGGATAGCTGCGCCGCCACGCCAGCCTCTCCACGCCGCCACATGTCGACCGTCCTTTTTACGGACCTCCCCCCGGTTTTGAGGCCGAAACCAGGAAACCTGGGCCTTCCCCTGGTTTTGAGGCCGAAACCGGGAAACCTGTCCTCCGGCTGAGTTTTGTGGCCCAAACTCAGAAACCCGTGCGCCCAGGTTTTGAGGCCCAAACCTAGAAACCGTCCACCCTGAGTTTTGAGGCCTAAACTCAGAAACCGTCGGTGGTAGCTTTTTGAGGCTCAGCTACCAAACCCGCGCCTCAGATGGGATGTGGTTCGCACACCCCGAGTTCCAGCACCGATGTCGGAGGATGTCCATCCTCCACGCCGGGCACAGTGCATTCGCCATCCTTCTCGGCCTTCCGCCAAGTGTCATGGCGCCATCACCTTCCTCCTGACTTGGCCGATGCACCGCACATCCCCATGTGCTCTCGCTTGTCGACGCCATGTGCCAGCTACCACAACTGGTCCTCAGGTCTCCCGGTCCGTCAGTCCAAGCTCCACGTCCGCCCTTCACCGCTCCCGGTCCATCGGCACGGCACGTCCCCGCTTGACCTTCACCTCACCTTTGACCACTGTCTCCGAGCTCCGCACCTGCACATCAACACAGCCAAGAGGCATGTTGCCGGTTGATCGATCACTCATCACTCAGGAAGGGAACCACAAGGGCACATATCAACCTTGTGTTCTCACTACCGCATGTGATCGGACGAAACCGTTGCTATTGAATTGAGTAAAGGAGGGAAGAAAGGCTCTCCACTTGTATCTGTTTTGGAGAAATGCCCTGGGAGGCATCTTCCACCCGTTGTGCTGAGTAACCCAGATGCCATTCGTTGTGGGGATGCATTCACACTCACCGCGCGGTTTCAGATCAGCCGGGATTTGGTTGAAGAGTGGATGGCCATCGGGATGAATCCGCTTTGCAGCGCCACTTCATTCGAAGGCTTTTCGGAGAGAGACGGATATTGGGGCCCCACGCTACTGCTAGAGAGGCCTGCGGATTTCCATGATGACGAACTGTATGTCAAACATATCAAAAAGGAAACAGGAAGGTTTGTGGGCCGTACTTACGCAAGGAAAGCAAGTTTCAACTTGACAACCTCAGCCGAAGTCGTCGCCTGAACCGAGCTTTCGATGCTATGGGTGTCGAATACGCCGAAAGGCCTCTAGTCGATGAAGGCAAGGAAGAGGCTGAGGGTTCGAACGTGAATGGAAAAGGCATAGCTCGTCGTGGCGGGCGGAGCGGTGTGGTCCCCCGGCGAAAGATCACCGAAGTTGAGGACATTCGCATCGGGTGGTTGATCGCCAAACCGATGCTTAAAAGCCGGGGGGGGGGCGCTGGAGTCGATCCCCGACGTTGATCCTTTCGATCATCCGAGGGTGGTTAGATTCTTTGCCTTTTTCAATTTTTTCGGCTTGTTTGAGGTTTTCGCTCCTCCCCTCGCCCGAGGCACTCCTTTATAGTATTAATGATTTTTGCGTGTGGCTTGCTTTGTTTTGTTGTTTGTTTTGCAGAGTGCAGCTCTCGCTGCTGGGATGGCGCCGAAGAAGCCGCACGCGCGTCTTTCCACGTCGGCTTTCGACGACGACGTCTCGGTGGCCGACCTCCCGACATTCGCGAAACCCGGTTCGCGAAAGGCCCTGGGCATGCCGGCGGACGCGGATCGGCCGGCGAAGAAGCCGAAAGCACCGCGCGTCGAGCCTGCCGCTCGAAGCTCTGTCGAGCCTGCTGCTCGTATCTCCGCTGGAGGTGCGGCCCCATGTGAAAGGAGGGTTGGATCTGAGGGCTTGCTGGCTCCCACTGCTGCGGATAAGGGTAAGTTACGCCTTTCGCCGCGACGCGTTGGTCTTTCGCAGGAGATGGCAGAAGGATAGCTTCTTGGCTACGGGCGATTGATTATCGATGGGGTGCCTTCGGACTACTAGAACCCTTGTTTTTACACCAGCCTAAGCTCGTGGGGCGAGACCAATGAAGCGAGAGAAGAGTCTTATCGCATTGCGCGTTCTTTGGGTGCAGCTTCTGACGCTCAACTCGCCTGTCGGATTGACTTTCATCAGGCAAGGATCCTCCCCGACGGAAGAGATGACGCCAGCAAGCTTGTGGAGTTTTCGCACAAGGCTTTCGCCGCGCCAGAGGTCGAAAGGGACCTTCTTAAGGTCAACAGCGTTAAGCTGGACGACGCTCTATCGTTTCACTTGGCTAGCGTAAGTTACTCGGATTGCTCTCGCTGCGCGTTTGATGTTCGCTTTCCGCTGCGGGGTTGCTGGTCCTTGGGTTGTGCTAACTTTCGTCTTTGATTTGATGCTATTCGCAGGCTGCCATCCTCGTCTACAGCCGACACAACCAAAACGATCTTTATATTCGCAAGGTCGAGAGCGAGAAGGAGGACCTCGACATTCTAGCAAAAAAACTTGCCACCGATTTGGAGCTGCAGACAAAGAAAGCCGAAGACGAGCGCACCTCGCGGAAGGCGAGCCAGAAGGAGGCTAAAAATTTCAAGCGGGAGGCTGAGGACCTAAAGCGGGAGCTTTCGCAGCTGCGAACTGCTCAAGCCGAGAGGGAAGAAGCTCTGAAGACGTCCACCGAGGAGGCTGTCTCTCGCTTCCGCGAATGCCTTCGCAGCATTGGCGTCGAAACAGATGGTCTCTCAGAGCGAAATGCTAACAGCCTTATCAGCTGGCTTCGTTCCGAGATGGAATCGCTGGAAGGCCACATGGCCCTGGGCCGAGATTACGCCGCCGTCACCGGTATCAAGGCGATCGGCCACAGCCTGGTCGACGCCGGTTGCTCCCACATCGCTGACCTTCCGGTCAAGGAGGTGGATTATTATTGGCGAACCCCGGAGGCGGCGAAAGCTCTGGGCAAAAGATTTTTCGAAGAATTCTGGCTTGCAGGCGGGAACGATATGTCGCTCATGCAATCCGCCATGGGTCGCGGAAAGGTATTTTCTACCCACTGCTTAAGCTTTCACTTGACTTGTCTGTTGGCTATCGCTTTTTATGTGGCACGTTGTGGCTTAAGTGACTTCTGCTCTATCGCTTTTTTATGCAGACTCCTGAAGAGAAAGCGCGCATCCGGCAGGTATTTTCGGACTATATCTCCAAAAAACAGGTGCGCGAAACCGAGCCGAAAGACGAGGCGAGCCCGCCCCAGCCAAATGATGAAGCCCCCGAAAGCTCGGCCGCCGCTGCTTCCCGCGACGCGAATGCCTCCCAAGACGCAGCGGTAGACGGGTGACTTTTTAGGGCCCGTTTTAATGTGTTAGTAGCTTGTTTCTTTGGACCTCGTGTAAGATTTGGAACTTAAGTTCGAATGTTGTATCTTGAATAGGGTGCGGATGCGGGAACGCCGGACGTTCTCGACATCTGCCCATTAATGATTAGGTCTGGCGATATCTGTGTTGGTGGTGACTTGTGGAGGAGCTTTCACTCTAGATTTCCGATGGCATCGCTTTCGGCTTACATGAGGAAACGTGCTAAAAAACTTAGACGCGCGGAAGAGTGACTACGAGCTTTTTATGAAAACTTCGACCCGCGTGAACTTGAGTCGAGGCGAATGAGGCGCGAGGCTTCGCGTGCGCCACCAGGTTTTGAGGGTGCCGCGTTCGTTAAGTTGGAGCCCGAAGACGCCATGCCTTCGCCAGACGAAAGGCGATACAGCATTTTCCTTGGCCGCGAAAGTAGTTCGTGGCCCTGAATTGCATTGTACAAACTTTACCTCAAGTTTGGTGTAATGAAAAAGTGTCATAGTGAGTTATCTTTGGTTATTAATCGCTGTTTGTGAATTCATTCTTTCGCTTGCTTCTCACTTGGATAGTCATATGATTTGCTCCCTTGCGTGGATTGCTGTTTTTCTCTATGTCTTTCGCTCGACAGATGAAGCGGGAATCTTTTGCCAAATGATTTAGTCACTGTAATCCTGCTAGTTCGCGCGATGGCGCTTTTGTTGCGGGCCCTTTTGTCCGATAGCTTGGATGCGTCCGTCCTCGAATACTTAGGCGAAGGGCGGTAGCATTCGCGCGAGGGAGCCTTCGGTGCGAGCCCCTCGGCCGGTAGTAAAGGCGCGCCCGCCCCCACACACTTAGGCGAGGGGCGGTAGCATTCGCGCGAGGGAGCTTTCGGTGCGAGCCCCTCGGCCGGTAGTAAAGACGCGCCCGCCCCCACACACTTAGGCGAGGGGCGATAGCATTCGTGCGAGGGAGCTTTCGGTGCGAGCCCCTCGGCCGGTAGTAAAGACGTGCCCGCCCCACACACTTAGGCGAGGGGTGGTAGCATTCGCGCGAAGGAGCTCTCGGTGCGAGCCCCTCGGCCGGTAGTAAAGACGCGCCCGCCCCCACACACTTAGGCGAGGGGCGGTAGCATTCACACGAAGGAGCTTTTGGTGCGAGCCCCTTGTGCTTATTAAAGCTGTGAAATCGATTGATGAAAGCGCCTTTATCAAATGCCGAATGGGGGTTTACAAATGGCTATAACTATGATATTGCTCTTATTGTCATCCCATAGCGTATACGGCCTGGTTCATGTCCTAACCGCCGTTTGAGATGGGATTGCCACTCAAATGGGTTCTCGCCTACAGTTACTGGATTGGTGATGATAGGTGGACGTGATGCTGATGACACAATCATTAAAGCGAAAGCATGGCTCCTCGGCTGATCGACTAAAGAAGTTAGTCGATCGGACCCTAAGGAAGGAAATAGCATTTTTGGAATAAAATAAATTTCATCCCAAAATTGGGGGGCATGTGTTTACACCAGATTTTGGACTAAGAAGATTATTATCTTACGAGCACAAACGGCTGATTTTGGTTGATAAAGGAATCGGCCAAAAAAATAAAAATGAGTGTTTTGGACCTGGACGCAACCAAAGTTCGTGTGGACCAGACGTGACAAGCTTCGAGGACGTGAGGGGTTCGGCCGAAGAGTTTGAGTTCGGGTTGTCTTTTGTTTTCTTTTCATGTAACCTAGTCATGTTAGGATAGGAGTCCAACCGGGTTATAAATAGCTAGAAACCCGAATTTTGTAAGAACATCCAACATCCAATCAATCAACACATCGGCCACCGGCCAAAACCCTAGGAGTAGGAGTAATGTAGATCTCGGCAGAACCTTCAACCAGGCAGGGCTGCATCGGCTTCGACCGACCTCCAGTTTGCTTGTAAGTTTCACCAATGGTTCATGTCATCGTATAATAAGGCTGTATTTGTCATCGACCAAACTCTTGCTAACCTATGATATGGCTAGTTATCGGTCTAAGATCGCCTTCTGTAAGACTGGCTTGACTTTGATCAATCTCTTGCTTTAGTCGATCTTGACTAGTTATCGTCTCTATTGGTTTTGGCAAACCAATGGATTCATCAAGTTATCGATGTTGTTTATGTTTTAACGTTCTTTTCATGTCTTAAACAATATCTTGCCCAATCAAGATTGACAAAGTAGCTTAAGCTTAAAAGTTGCTTAGATTCGGCTATCCTAAGGTTTTGCACGCTCATGATGAAGGAAAAAGCCGATTCAAACCTCTCATCGACTATTTTGTCAATCTTGATTGTTACATGTTGTGCGTTCGAGATATCCGATAAAATTACAATTTTTTATCTAAGAACAGGTAGATTTTGATCTAGCATGTCTATTATGGCTGTATTTTTGAACCCCACTGATATATATGGTAGATTAGATTTGTTTGATCTCAAATCGAATCGTGGTTCTAACGGATAGATCTTGTTCGTGCTTCATGGACCCTATATCGGTTAAAATAGTCAATCCAGTTATACTCTCTTCATAATGTGTGCTTCTAGGCTACTTGTAATCAATGTATCTGTTGGTTGCATTGGACGTGATCTAGCTTGGTCATCATTATGGTTGTATTGAGACACCCCACTGTTGATGATTAAGTTATTTTATCGATCTATTTGTTATTATGGCTGCATGGAAACACCCCACTGTTAACAGATAGAATTCCCTATGCAATTAGTCGATACGTTGATTTCACGCTGTTTGGACGTACACATAGATCTTTATTCTGCTAATATGTTTAAGCTTATCGGTTGTTCACCTGTCCCGAATGATTCTTTACATATTTTACAGCCGTTCTGCTTTATATCTTTATCAATGTTTTATGCAATCTTTTGAGAGTTGACTTTCTAGTCAATATCCTATTAACAATGGCTATATCAGAGCCGCATAACTTGGAACTGTCTGGCACAAAACCGGCAGGTTCCACAATTTGACAAGTTTTCTTCTCCTCGTCAATTGCAAGTCAAATTGACTGGCACGTCCGAGATCGATCTCACCAAGATTTGGCACCACCACCTGTTGAAGGTTCAGGAGGTCAGGACCATGCTCCGTACGCCCTCTGAGGACCGCGCATTCGAGTGTGTTGGTGCTACCGACTGGATTTTTGTGTCAACACCCTTCCTTTGTGGTTTTATTGCTAGTCAATGCATTCATCAAGGGGAGATTGAGAACATATATGATGAATGATTGACATTTAGGAGGAAGGTTTGAGGCTTTTCCCAGTTGAGTCCATATCTCGCTATGCGCTTAATGTTTATGACTAACCGATGGCGTTGAGTTGTGATGTGTTACTGTGTTGGTGTACGTGTGCAACATGTGTCTCTTGGCTGTGTTGATGTGCATGTGTGGAGCTCGAAGACAGTGGTGGATGGCGAGGTGAAGGTCAAGTAGAGACGTGTTGTGCCGACGGACCGGGAGCGGTGCAGGATGGGCGTGCCGTGCGGCGGACGTGCCATGCCGATGTACCCAGAGCGGTGAAGGGCGGACGTGAGGCTTGGAACGATGGACCGGGAGGCCAGACGACTAGCTGTGGTAGCTGGCACTTGGCATTAGCGAGCAAGAGCACATGGGGATGTGCGATGCATCGGCTGAGTCAGGAGGAAGACGATGGCGTCGTGACACTTGGCGGGAGGTCGGACACGGGCTTGCGTGCGGCGCAAGTGCCATCGGCTGAGTCAAGAAGGAAGGCGAAGGCATTGTGCACGGCGTCGTGGCTGGACGTGCATCAACATCGGTGCCGTTGGTCGGGGTGTGCGAACCACATCCCGTCTACGATGCGGGTTCAGTAGTTGAGCCTCAGAAAGTTACCATCGACGGTTTCTAAGTTTGAGCCTCAAAACTCGGGGTGGTGGGTTTCCGAGTTTGGGCCTCAAAACTCGGGGTGGACGGTTTCCAGGTTTGGGCCTCAAAACCTGGGCTGGCGGGTTTACCGGTTTAGGCCTCAAAACCGGGCGGAGGTTCCTATGCGGAACGGTCAACGCGTGGTGGCACCGAGAGGCTTTCGTTGCAGCGAAGCTATCGGTGAGGAAGGTGCGGTGGTCGACGTGATGACACATGGTGGCATCCTGGAGCTTGTGTCGAGGCAAAGCGAAGGATAAGAAGGCGCGTGGCCGTCGGATGAAAACTGTGGAGTTAGTCGGTTTTACCCCTTGGGGGTATTTGGGGTTAGTGCTTCATGTTAGGGCGTTTGTGTCTTTTGGACGTGCGCCTATATATATGTGAAGGGGTTATGTTGGACAGCCATCCTTGGAGGTGTTGCCATTCTCATTTTGTGTTGTGAGGAGTGGCTAGGGTTAGAGGAGAGAGGGCTCTTGTTCTAGAGCTTTTCGCCATCTGAGCTTTGTTGTTGCGAGGAGTGACTTGTAACTCGACACCGTGTGCTACATAATTCATCATCTTGTTGCAATCCAAGGATCAATTTCTTACTTCTCTTTGTTGGCTGAAATTTAGATTGAATTCGCGTTTTGTTCTTCATGTTTCTTCCTTTTCCCCCTCGGTGATTTCAGGAGTTCTTTCGATTCGAGGGGTGGTTTTCGATTCCACTTGAACCAACTTGTTCTAGATCGTGAGGTGCCTCTTTTCACCGAAGGAATCCATCTCTAACCTCACGAGCTAGCAGATCGGTCAGTTTTCGTGTTTGCATCGAGTTCTTTCTCCCTTGGCCGTTCTTCTTTGATTTTCTTGGATTCTCCAATCTATGGTTAGGTTAGAGCCATTATCTCTTAGAGATAGCTCACTAACCTTGTTGTGAACTCCTCTGCAAAATTTCAAATTTTTCGGAGCTGATTTGGTTGAGTTTTGGCTTCAAAATTAGAATTTTCTGAAGCTACAGCGTGCAACCCGGACATGTCCGATAGGCAACCTGGACATGTACGGTATTGACATATTGAAATTTTGAGTTGAAATTTTGTGGAGATCTTCCCTTAGGTGTCTACTAGCTCTGGTTAAAGTTTCATAATTTTTGGACACCGTTTGATAGGGTTTTGGAATTTTCTCCCAAAACTTGTCTGGGCAGTGCATACCAGACATGTCTGGTAGGAAACCCGGACATGTCCGGTATTGAGACTTTGGATTTTTGAGCTGCAATTTTTGGGAGACCTTCCTGAGGGTGTCTAGTACCTGTGGTTCAAATTTCACAATTTTTGGACACCGTTTGATACTACTTTTGGTTTTTCTCCCAAGATTGGTTGCTGCAGTTTTGCAAATGCTCCGAGGTTCATTTGTGCTCAAGTAGTGTCCCGTTGTGCTTCTTGGAAGCATCCACCCTACATCTAGGGTCGTGGACACTACCAAGTCCTTGTCTTACTTTTGGGGTTACTCTCTGGGATAAGGGACATCAATTTCTCGAGAAGAAATTTGAGGCTCCCATTCACCCCCCCCCCCTCTGGTCGCCAATTCGGTCCTTCAAAGCTTATTCCAAGCTAGCACTTCACAAGAATGTAAATTGCTAACTTGGTTTGGATTCATGTTGCTTGCCCAAGCTATTTTATCATGTGTAAAGAATTTTGGACAAGTATCACAAACCCAAAATGGTAGTATTAGCTCCCCCTACATATGTGCTAGAGTGTTTGGAAATGAGGCTTGCACAGATACCGAAGTGTGGGAGAGTAACTACTACCAAGAGGTGCTAAGGTGTATAGAATAACCTTTGAAGCATGATATCGATGAAGTTCTGAAGGACTGAGAAGCAACTAGAAAGCGACCAGAGGGGGGTGAATGGGAGCTTCAAAATTTCCTTTCGGAAACTAGTTGCCACTGTCCCGAGAATCACCCCAAAAGACAAACCATAGAGCTTGCTAATGTCCACGACCCTAGATGAAGGGTGGATGCTTCCAAGAAGCACAGCGGGACACTACACAACTCTAGAAAGCCAACGCAAAAGACGGAAATCAAATCCGACAACGAACGAACGAGCTGCGAACGAAAACGCGCGAAACAGCTTGGACCGGACTCTGACTGCGTCCGGTCAGTCACCACCGGACGCGTCCGGTCTCAAGAAAATGGTTCTGGAACCTTACTGTTCCTGACCGGACTCACGAGCTGGGAGCGTCCGGTCAACAACAGTGCGTCCGGTCAAAAAACGACAAGCTCAATGAACAGTAGGACCTATGCGTCCGGTCAGTGTTCAAAATGAGCGTCCGGTCAAGTCACGAGACGAACACAGTGAACATTCAACGACCGGACTCTCTGCCTGTGCGTCCGGTCATCTCGACCAAGCGTCTGGTCACCCCGAAACAGCGCTGTTCGTTCACCGATTCAACTCGATCTCACCCAAAACAAATCCTCTAGGGATCAAACTTGGTGAGAGGAGTCAAAAGAAGTATAGTGAGCTATCCCTAAGAGATCATGGCTCGAACCTATCTCCAAATCAATGAATCGAAGAGTTTCGGGGGAAGGGAGAAAACTTGATCCGACACGAAAATCGATCGATCTCCTAGACCGTGAGGTTAGAGATTAATTCCTTCGGTGGAAAGAAGTGCCTCACGATCTAGAACAACTTGGTTCAAACGGATTTGCAAAAGATGAACCGAGCAAAGAGATCAAGTGACGGGAAAATCGTGGAGAAAAGGATTCCGCGAAGAACACGAACAAAACGCGAATCACAACCACGAAATGCAACCGTGTGGCTACCACACGCTACAACAGTGAGGATACGGCCTCACTTCCTTGAAATCAACAGTACACAGAGGCATGTCTCTCTGCGGATCTCAGCTAGCTACAGTAGGGGATGGGAGAGCAGGAAACCCTAAGTGCGAAAGAGCAAATGACTGAGATAGATGGGAGGAGGGTGTCTCCCGACTACTTAACCTACTACTAGCCTAAGTCTATTTCCTACTCTACCCCTCTCTGTTCTAAATACAGAGCGAACCAGCTAAACCCTAGGGTTATTCTGGACCAACTCGGTGGTAGGTGTATCCGACGGCCACGCCCGCACAATTCGAAGCGTTGCCTCGATGCAACCTACGGATCGCCGCCACGTGCCACCCTCGCTCTGCACCCCCGGTTTTGTGGCCCAAACCGGGAAACCAGCCTTTTCCAGCCAACCCCGGTTTTGAGGCCCAAACCGGGAAACCAGCCCACCAGCATCTGAGTTTTGAGGCCAAACTCAGCAAACCCTCAGAGCCCAGGTTTTGAGGCCCAAACCTGGAAACCATCCTCAGCCCGAGTTTTGTGGCCAAACTCGGAAACCCTCAGCCCGAGTTTTGTGGCCAAACTCGGAAACCGTCCACGCCTAGGTTTTGAGGCCCAAACCTGGAAACCGTCCATCCGATGGTTTTTCCCTGGCTCTACCACCAAACCGATGTCGTAGAGGGGATGCACCTCCGATGCACCCTGTCCACCGACACGTGTCCCCGAGTCCACGACTCAGGCAACACATGACCGCACTTCTTCACTTGTAGTCGTCACAGGCTGCCAGCCACCACAGCAGATCCTCGGGCCTCTGGTCCCTCAGTCCAAGCCTCATGTCCGCCCTTCGCCACTCTCGGTCCATCGTCACGGCACGTCTCTACTTGACCTTCACCACGCCTTCGATCACTGCATCCGTGCTCGACACCTGCACAACACAAGCCAAAGAACATGCGCATCATCCCAGTTGACAATCACTCATCACTCAGAGACCCGGCATACGCCCATGTATCCACAATGTCCCCCTTGATGAGTGCATTGTCAACTACTCACACAAATCATAACAGAAAGGAGAAGGAGGAAGGAAGAAGAGAGAACTCAACCAAATGACCCAAAAGCATAGCAAAGCCAAAGAAGGTCAAGTGGAAAGAGCGAAAGAACTTGGTCCCCAAAGACATGGGCAATGGCTCGACGCAACCAAGCAAAGCAAAGCTAGCCCTCAAGAAGAGGTAGAACAGGCTCAACACCGCTAGCAAAACTCAATCGAAAATATCGAAGCAAAATGCTAGTCCCTCAAGATAGAGGCATAGAGGCTCAACACAACTAGCAAGGAAAGTTCGATACCAATGCCTTTCGGCCAGCAAGAGACAGCAAAACTCCCCCTCAATTGAACATCCAGGAGACATGCAAACTCTCCCCCTGGGAACTCCCCCTCAAATGAACACTCGGGAAGCACAAATGATTTGCAAATTTTCCCCCTTAGTTGAGAATGCACTAATCAGTAAAAGACTCTCCCCATCAGAAAAGGCACCAACAAAAGTGCTAACAAGGGAGGTTCTCCCCCTTCCAACATGCATATGAATCAAAATACAAGTTAGCAGCTTCAGGCATATATTCAGGAGAATGCAAAGATGCTCTACACAGTATAACTCCAACGACTCAACAACAGCATACAAGCTCAGCAAAGGCTCAAACTGATCACCATATACGAAATATGAACATATGAGCAAAATGAGCAGTTTTGAGTCAAAAGGTATTCACCATCAAAATAGCACTAGAAATGTATAGATAGGAGTATGAACAAGTGCTAAACATGTATACACAGTGAACTACCCCTAGCAAAGTTCAATCATCATGCTCAAGAATGAAACATACACTTGTGAATTCAAATTCAGATCGGAGTTGCAGCGGTGAAATTACACAAGTTCAATATTAGCATGTGATTGCGAGAGGTTGAAAACTTGTCAATGCCTAACTTTTCAACCGAGCGAAGCCTATGCCGAAGCAATCAGAAGCTTAAAGCTACAGTTTCGGTCATACACTACACGGCTCAAGTTTAACTCAGAGTGCAATGAGAAACAGTCTCGATACCGTGATGTGTTGACAAGCAATCCCATCTCGATCTTTTCAATTCACTAAAGCTTGGTTCAAATTTTAAAAATGATATGAACAGACCAAGCAAGTGAATGACTCAGAACTAGAGACATAGCAACCTAGCATATATGAAAAGCACGAGTAAACTCAACACAACCTACACATGCTAGTTGCATATCTCAATGGTGAACATTTTCAGATTTTAAGTTATTAAGCAAAATCACCATTTCAAAATAGCTCAGCTCACAACATGTACTAGTGATCAGAAAGAGCATAAGCTACAAGCATCAACATAAGCATCGGAGCATACTACATAGAGCATAGTATTCTAGTGATTATAAACATGAAGCTCAGAATCTAAATGCATATGCTGAAGTGCAAAAGAAAATAAAGACAAACAAAAAAGAGTCAATCAATATACAAGATTCAAAATGTTTCCCCCAACTAAAAGGAGAAACACACACCAAGCTCACCCCTCAACCGATTAAAGGTTGATTCGTCTAAAGGCTTGGTGAAAATATCAGCCAGTTGATGATGAGTATCGACATGGTGAAGGTCGATATCACTCTTCTCCTGGTGGTCTCGCAAGAAATGAAAGCGCACATCAATGTGTTTGGTCTTCGAGTGAAGCACGGGGTTCTTAGCAATGCTAATGGCACTCGTGCTGTCACAAAGCAAAGGCACGCGAGAAAAGCTCAGACCAAAATCACGCAAAGTGGCCATCATCTAGAGCAACTGGGAACAGTAGCTAGCCGCAGCAACATACTCAGCCTCCGTGGTAGACTAGGCGACACTAGACTGCTTGCGAGAAGACCACGAAACAAGAGAAGAACCAATAAACTGGCAAGTCCCAGAAGTGGACTTGCGCTCAATACGGCAACCAGCAAAATCGGCATCCGAATAACCACAAAGGGAGAGGGTGGAGGAAGCAGAATACCAAATCCCAAGCTCAGGTGTGAAACGAAGGTACCTGAAAATTCGCTTCACCGCCTAACGGTGAGAGGTGCGCGGCGATGCCTGAAAGCGCGCACACAGACACACCGCGAACTGGATGTCCGGGCGTGTCGCCGTCAGGTAGAGGAGCGACCCGATCATGCTTCGGTACTCCTTCTAGTCCACTACTTCTCCATCCTTGTCCGCATCCAGGGCAGTCGTCGTCGACATGGGTGTTGGAAGAGGCTTGGCCTCACCCATATCGAACCGCTTCAACAAGTCCTTGGTGTACTTGCCCTGGTGCACGAACGTCCCTTCCCGGGATTGCTTGATTTGCAACCCGAGGAAAAACGTCAGCTCGCCCATCATGCTCATCTCGAACTCCCTGCTCATAGTATCTGCAAACATGGCAACCAAGGCGTGAGAAGAACCACCGAAAATGATATCATCCACGTAAATCTGGACCAAGAGAGTGTCTTTGCCTTGCTTGAGGAGAAAGAGCGTTTTATCTACACATCCCATTTTAAAACCCTTAGCAAGAAAAAAGGTTTTCAACCTATCATACCAGGCTCTAGGGGCTTGTTTCAAACCATACAAAGCTTTGTGAAGTTTAAAGACATGGTTTGGAAACTTGGGATTTTCAAAACCGGGCGGTTGCTCAACATAAACCTCTTCTTCTATGTAGCCGTTTAAGAAGGCACTCTTGACATCCATTTGAAAAAGTTTAAAACCTTTGGATGCAGCAAAAGCCAAGAGTATCCTAATAGCCTCCAAACGAGCTACAGGAGCAAACGTCTCCTCATAGTCTATCCCCTCCTTCTGACTATAAACCTTCGCTACAAGCCTAGCCTTGTTTCTAACAACATGGCCATCCTCTCCTTGCTTGTTTTTGAAAACCCATTTTGTCCCAATAGGCTTACAGTCTGGAGGAGGTGGAACTAGAACCCAAACCCAATTTCGCTCAAAATTTTCTCACTCCTCATGCATGGCATTGACCCAATCCGGATCCGTCAAAGCGTGTCCAACATCTCGGGGCTCAAAATTAGAAACAAAAGCAGAATGAGCAAAGTGAGAGATTTGCTGTGACCTGGACCGAGTGACACGTTCGTCGATGTTGCCGATCATCTGCTGCGGGGGGTGCTGGCGCTGAATGTGTCGTGGCGCCTCCCTTGCCGAAGTGGCCTCCCCCTCAACTGCAGCTGGTGCCTCCCCGGGTCCAAATGGTACCGCTCGGGGTGGTGGATCCCACGGCCCCCAGGAGGAAAAGGTGTCGGGGCCGTGAGTCGTCGTAGAAGCCGCTCTTTGCGGCACAGCAGGTGGTGGGGGTGTTGGATCATCCATACCTTCAGCACCCTCGTCCTCATCATCAAAAAGAGGCTCACCAATCTCATGATCACCTGCATGCTCAAAACGAGAAGAGGGACAAACCATGGTCTCGTCGAAGGTGACATCTGATGTCTCCATGACTCGGTTAGTATCAAGGTTAAGTACACGATATGCGCGAGTGTGAGTGCCATAACCCAAAAATACTCCGTCAGAAGAACGAGACTCAAATTTGTCCAGGTTGCCTTTCTTCAATATAAAACAATGGCAACCGAAGACTCTAAAATAACTCACATTGGGCAGTTTTCCAAAACGCAACTCATAAGAAGTCTTTTTCAAGAAAGCTCAGAGAAAAATGCGATTGGAAATGTAGCATGCAGTGCTCATAGCTTCGGCCCAATATCGCCTAGGAGTCCTATGCTCATCGAGCATCGTCCTGGCCATCTCAACAAGGGTCCGATTATTCCTCTCTACAACACCATTCTGAGGGGGTGTGTAGGGGGAAGAAAACTGATGCTCTAAACCCAAAGAGTTACAAAACTTCTCAAAATCCGAATTCTTGAATTCGGAACCATTATCACTCTGAATTGCTCGCATTGAGTTCAAAGGGAACTCATTCTGAAGATGCAAAATCAGATTGCAAGCAAAGGAGAAAGTCTCGGTCTTTTCAGCTAAAAAGAAGACCAACGAATATCTCGAAAAGTCATCAACAACAACAAGCACATACCACTTCCCCCCAACTGAGCTCACCCGAGCCGGACCAACAAGGTCCATGTGCAAAAGCTCTCCAGGGCGCTTGGTCATGACCTGAGTCACTGGATGGTGGGGAGCGGCAACCATCTTCCCGTGTCTACAAGAGTGGCAAACTAGATCCTTCTCCATATGCAACTTGGGCAATCCTCGGATTAGGCCAAGTGAACTAAGCCTTGCAAGCAAGTCGAAGCTCAAATGTCCAAGTCTCCTATGCCACTTCCAAAGATCAGAGGAGGAAGGTACAGCCACAAGACAACGAGAAGAGCCAAAAGACTCCGAGAAATTTGCACGAAAGACTTTTCCAAAGGGCGAAATCAAACATACAAGATTGCCCTGAGGATCCAAAATACGACTGAGATTCGGTTTAAAACAAATCTCATAGTCGTCGTCAAAGAGTTGCGAAACAGAAAGAAGGTTAAAATGCAAGTTAGAAACAAGAGCAACATCGCGCAACACAAAGTGCTCATTAACTCGCACCGACCCGCGAGACAATACCTTACCTTTGCTATTTTCGCCGAAGGTTATGTACTCCTTTCCGGCAACAGGACTAAGGCTGGAGAACCACTTGGTGTTTCTGGTCATGTGCCTCAAGCAACCGGAATCCACCAACCAAATGTCCTCCAACCATTTTACCTACATCAATAAAAAGACATAGGGTGAGCATACGGTCCAACACTGGGGTTAGTGAAGTAAGGGGAATACCAGTGTTGGGCCGGCTGCTCAAAAGAACGGTTAGCAGAAAAACTATTCCTAGCACGTCTACGAGAGGAGCGATCACCACGTAAAGGAAAACGTAGTCCGCTAAAGGAGGAGCGTCCATCGCGATACTCAAAACGCGGTGGGGGAAAACGCTCAACTACAAAGCCTCCGCCACGGGGTCCATAGCCTACAACTGCGGGCTCCCGCCGGGCACGCTCTCTACGAGGCCTAGGCCCAGCTACTTGAGGCACTGTGCCTCTAGGCCTAGCATCTCTCCTCGGAGCTCTCTGCTGCCTAGGCCTGGGAACTTGAGGTTCTGGACCTCTGGGCCTAGCAGCACATCTCGGTGCTCTCCTCTGAACATCCGGCGCATGTACATCATAGAAAGGATGGTACATGTCCGGGTTGTTCATCTCCCTAGCACGGTGCGCCTCTCTCTTGCGCCTAAAGCAGAACTCGCTCAAGTGTCCATCTCTCCCACAGAAGTCACAATGATACCTCACCGCACGCAAAGGGGGTTGTTGGTACTCATGGCTGTGGGTGTAGATCACTTTGCCCTTTTGTGGCAACTTCTCCTGGATAGGTGGCATTGTATCCAGCTTGTTCTTTAGGTGGTTGGGTTTGGGATGCCACACTTGGTTCTTGGGTGGAGCTCTCGGAGGTTCCTCAAATACCCCATCCTTGGTGTTAGGTTTGAGAGGCTCTTTGGGTGGAATCTCGGTAAGTTTGGGAGTAGTGGTGGAGTTGGGCTTCTCACTCGGGTTCAAACCACTCGACTCTCCAATCTTCCCAAAAGCAGAAAGATCAACACCCTGAGCAAAACCTACACCGGGACCTCCAGCAGCTCGCTTGAATTGGGAGATCATCATCCCGAGCTGCGGCTCACCACAAGATACCCATGACAAGATGGTCCGAAGGTATGTGTTTTCTTCCTCGGATTGCATCTTGTCATGCTTCACATTGGCTATCTCCATCTCCAAACCTTCACACAAAGCACACCTAGCCACACAAGTGCTACCTGAGTTGGCCTCCTCAAGAGACACAATCTTGGCATTCTTCTCTACCAACTCAGATTGCAAGACAGGACAAGTCTTGCACGCACCCAATAGAGAAGGTCTAGCCTTTAGCTCATCCACCTCTCCTACCAACGTAGCATACTTACCTCTCAAAGTGAGAAGGTCAGTCATGTGCGTGGTGCACATCTCACACTCAACTTCCTCCGACACGACCACGGTGGACTTGGCAAACTCAAGCTCTCTCACCGTGTCCTCCCACTTCTGCCTAAACTCCTTGCGTTCTCTAGCGGCACGCCTAAGCAACTTGTCCTGACTAAGGAGCGCGGCAGTAAGCTTCTCGACCTCAGCAGAAAGCTCATCGTGAGTGAGAGATACCTAGGAGGAGTCGTCGTCGTCGTCGTCCCGAGGGGAGTGCTCCAGCCTGCCGTCGACCTCAACACCAAGCGCCATGCTGCAGAAGCCGTCGTCGTCGGCGAAGAAGCAGAGACCGTTCAGCTTGTCCTCGATCCTCTTCTTCTTCTCGGACTCGCCATCGCTTGAGCAAGCAGAGTCGTCATCCAAGCCGTCGACGTCGCTGAGCGTGGCGAAGAACACACGCTGCTCAGCCTGGGCCTTCTCCAAGTACTTCTTCTTGATGTACTCCTTGTCGAAACCGCCCCTCCGCTTGTTCCTCGCGGGGACGTACTTCTCCTTGCGCTTGCCGGAGTCATACTTGTGCCCATGATCACCCTTCCCAGATGAATGCTTCTTCTTGGGGCAGTTGGCGATGAAGTGGTCGGGGTCGCCGCACTCATAGCATCCTGAGCGTCCTCCTCCGCGGCGACGGTTCATGCGGTTGTTGTGGAACCGCGAGAACTGGTTGGCGAGCATTGCCAACTCGTCATCCCCCAAAGACTCAAGCGGGTCCTCTGTGATAGAAAAGAGAGACAAAAGAGCAAAACCTCCAGAGGGGTTAGAAGAGCCAGAAACCAAAGCCATAGTCGGGCCAGAAGGATTCTCATAAGAAGCCCTCGACATGGCGTCAATCTCACTAGACTTGAGCTTACTAAAGAGCTCGTCGCAAGTGAGGGTCTCATAGTTAGATGATTCGATGATCGCCTGGACATTTGAGTCCCACACCGACAGATCAAGAGTGTGCAAAAGCTTCAAAGCCCTCTCATGATCGTCAAAAGGCAACAGCTCCTTGTTTGCTCTCATCTTGTTGACAATGACCTGAAAGCGAGCGAATAAACTCTCTATGCTGTCGCCAGGCATGTGTCGAAAGTTCTCGTACTCCCGCTTGTGCAACTCGTAGAGACGAGATTTGACTTGAGAAGTTCCCTCATGGAAGCGCATGAGGGTAGCCCAAATCTCATGAGCCGTGGGGAGGTGAGAAACTCGATCAAACTCGAACATGATCAAACAGGAGAAAAGAGCGTTACGCGCTCGGCTATTGACATCGTGCTCATCCATCTGAAGATGAGAGACACGAGCAGCCAAGACAACGTAATCATCCCTGTTGCAAATCTCCCAAACAGAAGAGCACATGCTCTGAAGATAGGCCGACATGCGTATCTTCCAATACGCATAGTTCGTCCCATCAAAGAACGGCGGTTTGCCCACGCCGCGATCCATGTCGCCTTCTGTGGATCTGGAACTGGCTAAGGTGGAAGATCCTTAACCCGCTCTGATACCAATTGAAGGACCGAGAAGCAACCAGAAAGCGACCAGAGGGGGGGTGAATGGGAGCTTCAAAATTTCCTTTCAGAAACTAGTAGCCACTGTCCCGAGAATCACCCCAAAAGACAAACCCTAGAGCTTGCTAATGTCCACGACCCTAGATGAAGGGTGGATGCTTCCAAGAAGCACAGCGGGACACTACACAACTCTAGAAAGCCAACGCAAAAGACGGAAATCAAATCTGACAACGAATGAACGAGCTGCGAACGAAAACGCGCGAAACAGCTTGGACCGGACTCTGACTGCGTCCGGTCAGTCACCACCGAACGCGTCCGGTCTCAAGAAAATGGTTCTGGAACCTTACTGTTCCTGACCGGACTCACGAGCTGGGAGCGTCTGGTCAACAACAGTGCGTCCAGTCAAAAAACGATAAGCTCAATGAACAGTAGGACCTATGCGTTCGGTCAGTGTTCAAAATGAGCGTCCGGTCAAGTCACGAGACGAACACAGTGAACATTCAACGACCGGACTCTCTGCCCGTGCGTCCGGTCATCTCGACCAAGCGTCCGGTCACCCCGAAACAGCGCTGTTCGTTCACCAATTCAACTCGATCTCACCCAAAACAAATCCTCTAGGGATCAAACTTGGTGAGAGGAGTCAAAAGAAGTATAGTGAGCTATCCCTAAGAGTTCATGGCTCGAACCTATCTCCAAATCAATGAATCGAAGAGTTTTGGGGGAAGGGAGAAAACTTGATCCGACACGAAAATCGATCGATCTCCTAGACCGTGAGGTTAGAGATTAATTCCTTCGGTGGAAAGAAGTGCCTCACAATCTAGAACAACTTGGTTCAAACGGATTTGCAAAAGATGAACCGAGCAAAGAGATCAAGTGACGGGAAAATCGTGGAGAAAAGGATTCCGCGAAGAACATGAACAAAACGCGAATCACAACCACGAAATGCAACCGTGTGGCTACCACACGCTACAACAGTGAGGATACGGCCTCACTTCCTTGAAATCAATAGTACACAGAGGCAAGTCTCCCTGCGGATCTCAGCTAGCTACAGCAGGGGATGGGAGAGCAGGAAACCCTAAGTGCGAAAGAGCAAATGACTGAGATAGATGGGAGGAGGGTGTCTCCCGACTACTTAACCTACTACTAGCCTAAGTCTATTTCCTACTCTACCCCTCTCTGTTCTAAATACAGAGCGAACCAGCTAAACCCTAGGGTTATTCTGGACCAACTCGATGGTAGGTGTATCCGACGGCCACGCCCGCACAATTCGAAGCGTTGCCTCGACGCAACCTCCGGATCGCCACCACGTGCCGCCCTCGCTCTGCACCCCCGGTTTTGTGGCCCAAACCGGGAAACCAGCCTTTTCCAGCCAACCCCCGGTTTTGAGGCCCAAACCGGGAAATCAGCCCACCAGCATCTGAGTTTTGAGGCCAAACTCAGCAAACCCTCAGAGCCCAGGTTTTGAGGCCCAAACCTAGAAACCGTCCTCAGCCCGAGTTTTGTGGCCAAACTCGGAAACCCTCAGCCCGAGTTTTGTGGCCAAACTCGGAAACCGTCCACGCCCAGGTTTTGAGGCCCAAACCTGGAAACCGTCCATCCGATGGTTTTTCCCTGGCTCTACCACCAAACCGACGTCGTAGAGGGGATGCACCTCCCGTGCACCCCGTCCACCGACACGTGTCCCCGAGTCCACGACTCAGGCAACACATGACCGCACTTCTTCACTTGTAGTCGTCACAGGCTGCCAGCCACCACAGCTAATCCTCGGGCCTCTGGTCCCTCAGTCCAAGCCTCACGTCCGCCCTTCGCCACTCTCGGTCCATCGGCACGGCACGTCTCTACTTGACCTTCACCTCGCCTTCGATCACTGCATCCGTGCTCGACACATGCACAACACAAGCCAAAGAACATGCGCATCATCCTAGTTGACAATCACTCATCACTCAGAGACCCGGCATACGCCCATGTATCCGCAAGTTCATAGTTGTACACCTTCTTTAGCACCAAGAGTAGCTAGACATCATAAAAACTAGACAACCCTGTGAGATCAACATTAAAAGCAAGGGTCTAGTTTTGCATGAAAGCACAAGTCTAGCTATCGACCTATGCATGCTAGTTATCAAATCATCAATTAAATCCTATGACTAGCATACACCACACAAGCATGCATATAAAATTTAAAAACTTATGCAATGCAAGCAAGCACATGATTATGCACATATCAAATGCAATCAACCAAGTTCATGAGCTTGCTCCCCCTACTTGTGTGCTCAAAAATCATTTTCGTTTTATCTTTCTTACACTCTCTTCCCCTTTGTCATCTATTTCCATAAATGGTTTGCAAAAAGGAGGTTCAAATTGTCTAGGAGAGAGTTTGTTTGTTTCATATGTTGTTCAATCTAGATCATTTGCATGAAACATTCAACACGGTTTGCTCTAGAATAAGCTTCTTCACACATTTTGCAATGGTTATCTTACTCACGTTGGTAAATGTTCCATTGCTCATTCTCTAGATTTAAACACTAGGATTGCAAGCCCATAAACATGTTCTATGGTACCACTAGATCATGTAAAGCATAGAAACAATAGTGGCATCATATGATCATCGAAATCATTTGATTTTCATGAATGCTCCTAGGTAGTACCATAAGAATGTCTATATGCTCTAATCAAGTCCTTAGAATAGTATGAATGCATATGACAAACAATGATACCTTGCTATCTTGGAGTAGAGGTTAGTAATTTTGATTCCAACTCCGAAATAGCAATGTGAAGTCCATGGTGAAGACAATAGATACCAATTGATAGAACAAATCTTCACCCATATGATCAAGTGCACTATCTTGTTGTGGTTGGCTTGCTTCTTCATTTGATCATAGCTTGCATATGAATACCACTTGAATCGCCATGATTTGCTCTCTTTTGGGTGTTGCTTGCTCTCTAGATCAACCCTTTTGATTTCTTCAACTAAGCATCTCAAATGTCCCTTTAGATCACCACTTCCAGGTTAGCCTTCCAATCCTCGCTTGGTTAACCTACAAAAGGCGGCAAGCCCCTACAAAAGGGAGAAGTGACCTCTCTCCAAAGAACATCCTTGATCCTTACTCGAAATGCCTTTGTTTGATTGATCCAATGGTGAACTCATCATGATGAAAGCTTCTTGCATGGCTGCCTAAGTACAACTCTTCCTTCTTTGAGTCCTTTTCTTTCTTCCAAATGATCTTCTATTATTACTAGGACTTGATCTATCTCTTCATCTTGATATTTGTCTTGATCTTCAATTTGAGTACCAATTGTGTGCCAAATATACTTCACAATAGAATGGCCTTGTACTCAGCTTTGTCATACTTCTAGATCATCTCAAAACCAAACATAGGTCCCGCAACTACTTATAACCATGATTCCAACTTGAGGGCCTTTCAATTAAAGTGACTCTAGATCAATCCAATCATTGTCACTTTTCTAGCAGATTTTGTCCTTCTCAAAGAAACATGCATATATCCCAAAATATAAGTCCAATTGTCATAAAATTTGGTGGAGATGTGCCTTACTAAGTGTTCTAGCTACCTTAAAAATTTGAGCTTCATTGGCTTTAGATTGCTACCAGATTTTAATTCTTTCAATACTACTACATGCTGAAAACTACTGCACTTGTTTTGATAAGATCCACTACAAAACAAAGCATCACTTATCTATTTATCATGAAATTTTTACAGCAACTAGTGTCATAAGTGTAGAGCATGTGTACCAAATTTCAAGCTAATCCAAATAGATTTGATCATTCCAACATGGCTATCTTCTCAGCTCACTCAGATTTTGCATATTGGACAACATTGAGCAATTGAGCTATACTCAACCAATTTGAATCAAACTTGAAGCTAACTTGTTTGAATAATCTCACAAGACATATATCCATTCAAATCACTTACTAAATGAAGCTCATGAACATATTCATTCAAACTAAATCAAACTTGATTACTAAGCAATATATCCATTCAATCATCTTATAGCAAGCAACATATGCATATATATCCAATTCAATCAACTCATATGCATCCAAATGAATGTGATCAACTAGAAATATATCTTAGTAGCTCATGATCATCAAATAGCAATCCTCTACTCAATTTGATTGCAAGCCTTCAAATATTTCCAATCAACCACCAGAACTTAATCTTTTGCATTTGTATGTTTTGCACTTGGACTTCACATGACTTGACTTGGCATTGGGATGAAAATAGCAATAAGCTTCATTACTTGACTCGATCATATGATGAACAATATGAAATCAATTGAATCAAGCCTCCAGCCATAGTACCTACACACAATATTCATCCATGGTTTGATGGTACCCAAACTAGTTTGGGTCCTCTCAAGTTAGGTGCAACATACTTTGTCATAGCCTTAGTATGAGTAGTGGGATGAGTGGTAATAGTATCCTTAGAGGTACCATTTTCATCCTTCCTAAGCATAGAATCATTAGCAATTGAAATAGGCTTAGGAATGTTACCTAGGGGACATGAATTAGCCATGTGTCCCCTTTCCCGGCATGAGTAGCAAATTCTCTTGGATTGAGCCTTTTCTTCCTTGCTCAAATGTTGCTTCTCATTGCCTTGCTTCTTCTTGTTTGCTTGAGCCTTCTCCTCAAGCTTGTTTGGACAACCCGAAGCTAGGTGGCCCAATTCATCACAACTATAGCACTTGATGTGAGCAAAATCCTTCTTCTTTTCTTTGTTCTTGCTCATCATCATCTTGGCATCTTGAATGTGAGTTGGATGCCTTGCTCTTCCACTCCTTCTTGTTTTCTTGTTCTTTATCAAGTCACCATCATGATGGTTGATCTTGATTTGAACTTGGGGCTTCCTTTCTTGTGGCGATCCTTGAGGCTTCTTCTTGTTGGGGCAAGCATTTGCAAGATGTCCAATCTCATGGCACCGATAGCACATGAAATGAGATAACTTTTCTTGTTCTTGCTTTTTCATTTCTGCGGATACATGGGTGTATGCCAGATCTTGAGATGATGAGTGATTGTCAACTGGTATGATGCGCATGCTCTTTGGCTTGTGTTGTGCAGGTGTCGAGCTCGGATACGGTGATTAAAGGCAAGGTGAAGGTCAAGTAGAGACGTGTTGTGCCGATGGACTCGGAGCGGTGAAGGGCAGATGTGAGGCTTGGACTGACGGACCGGCGGCCTAAGGATCGGTCATGGTGGCTGACAGCCTGGGACAGCGACAAGTGAAGACTTGCAGGTGGACGGGGTGCACGGGCGATGCATCCCTCTACGACGTCGGTTTGGTGGTTGAGCCACATGAAAACCACCGAGTGGACGGTTTCTAGGTTTGGGCCTCAAAACCTGGGTGCGGCCGGTTTCTGAGTTTGGGCCACAAAACTCGGGCTGAGGACGGTTTCCAGGTTTGGGCCTCAAAACCTGGGTGCTGATGGGTTTTCTGAGTTTGGGCCACAAAACTTAGGCGACGGACGATAGGTTTCCTGGTTTCGGCCTCAAACCCGGGGATGGCCCAGGTTTCTCGGTTTCGGCCTCAAAAATGGGGGGAGGTCCGTGAAAAGGACGAGCGGCGCTTGGCGGCACGTGGCGGCATCCGGTGAGGTCGCGACGAGGCGAAGCTACCTGATGTGCGGGCGTGGCCATCAGATCAACATCGACTCTGAGTTGGTCAGAAATACCCTTAGGGTTTCCTGCTCGCTCATTAGCAGTAGGGGTAGAAGGGGAATAATTGTATTAGGCTATATTAGGAGAGGCAGCCCCTCCCTCCAAACCATCTCAGCCATTTGCTACTTTCACTTAGGGTTTCCTGCTCTCCCATATCTCTGCTGTAGCTAATGAGATCCGCAGAGATGGTGAATCATACCTCTGTATTTGGATTTTGCAGAAACAGGACCGGATTCCCGTTGTCTCCTCATGTGGAGAAGTTTCGGCTAGAAATTGAGATCGAATCGCGTTCTTGCTTGTGTGTTCTTCGTGTTTTTGTTTTTGGCTCTCATGGAGATTTGCCTCGTTCTTTCTCTCCGTGAGTAGGTTTGGGATTCCGCTTGAACCACTTTGTTCATGAATGTATTTGCGATCTTTTGACTGAAGGAATTGCTCTCTAACTTCTTGAGCCATCAGATCGGGAAATTTCCTCGTGGGATCATTTTCTCTCCTCTCTTTTCCCGAACTTCTTCGATTCATCGATTTGGAGATAGCTTCGAGCCATGATCTCCTAGGAGTAGCTCACTATCATCCTTGTGACTCCTCTCACCAAGTTTGAGCCCTAGAGGTTTTGTTTTGGGTGAGATCGAATCGAATCGGTGGATGAACTATTTGGAATCAGGGTGATCGGACTCACTCTTCATATCGACCGGACTCTGTCTCGTGCGTCCGGTCGTTGAAGGCTGAGCGTGGTCTTTCTACGTGTGACTGACCGGACGCACTGAAATCACTTGACCGGACTCACCCATCACACTGTTCATCGCTTTTGTTCTTATGACCGGACGCTTAGTGCTATGACCGGACGCTCAGACTCCGTGAGTCCGGTCCAACATAGACAGCTCCCAGAACGCTCTCGAGTTGACCGGACGCGTCTGATCTGACCTGACCGGACGCTCATCACAGTCCAGTCAGTGCAGTTTCGCACGCTTTCATCCGCAGTTCGTTCGTCTGTTGTCGGTGCAGGACCGAAAGTGCTAACAGAAAGCGACCAGAGGGGGGTGAATGGGAGCTTCAAAATTTCTTTTCAAAAACTTGTTGCCACTGTCCCAAGAATCATCCCAAGAACAAACCTAGAGTTTAAATAGTGTCCATGACCCTAGATGTAGGGTGGATGCTTCCGAGAAGCACAGCAAGACACTACTCAACTCTAGAAACCCAACACAAAGACCAGAAATCCAAACCGACAACAAACGAACAAACCACGGACGAAAACATGCAAACAACACTTGACCGAACTCTGGCCAGCGTCCGGTCAGTGGGCACCGGACGCGTCCGGTCAATAAAAAACGCTTCTGGACCCTTACTGTGTTGGACCGAACTCACGGTAGGGGAGCGTCCGGTCACTTGTACACAGCGTCCGGTCAGTGGCCAAGAACCATGAACAGTGCAAGAGGCGAGTCCGGTCACACAGTCACAGAGCGTCCGGTCAGTTCGCAGAACTGGTTTCGCTCGGCCTTCAATGACCGGACGCACGGAGTCAGCGTCCGGTCACCCCGTGGCCAGCGTCTGGTCACCCCAAAATCACCTATTCGTTCACCGAATCAACTCGATCTCACCCAAAATGAAACCTCTAGAGTTCAAACTTGGTGAGAGGAGTCACATGGAGGATAGTGAGCTACTCCTAGGAGATCATTGCTCGAACCTAACTCCAAATTGATGAATCGAAGAAATTCGAAGAAAGGGGAGAAAAGTTGATCCAAAACGAGAACCGATCGATCTACTTGTTCATGAGGTTTGAGTTGAATTCCTTCGGTGAAAGTGATTACCTCACTGCAAAGAACAAGTTGATTCAAAAGATTTTGCAAACGGTGCGACGTAGAGAGAGAACGATCAACGGGAAAATTGTGGAGAAAACGAAGAACACGAAGAACAAGTTCAAAATGCGAATCGAACCACAAATTGCTAGCCGAAATTTGTCTCCCTAAGGAGACAACGAGATTACGGTCTCGTTTCCTCAAAAAGCAAATACACAGAGGTATTGTTCACCGTCTCTGCGGATCTCAGTAGCTACAGCAGGGATGTGGGAGAGCAGGAAAAAAACCTAGAAGGCAAAATAGCAATGGCTGAGATAGTCTAGAGGGAGGGGAGGCCACTCCTTATATAGCCTAATACAATTATTCCCCTTCTACCCCTACTGCTAATAACAGAGCGAACCAGCTAAACCCTAAGGTTATTCTGGACCAACTCGAAGTAGATGCTGATCCGACGGCCACGCCCGCACAACTGGTAGCGTTGCCTCGACGCAACCTCACCGATTGCCGCCACGTGCCGCCACCGCTCTGCTTGTCCTTTTCCCGAACTCTGCCCCCGGTTTTGTGGCCGAAACCGGGAAACCTATCTTCACGACCAATCCCCGGTTTTGAGGCCCAAATCGGGAAACCAGCCGTCCATCGCCTGAGTTTTGTGGCCCAAACTCAGAAACCCGCAGCACCCAGGTTTTGAGGCCCAAACCTGGAAACCGTCCTCAGCACCCAGGTTTTGAGGCCCAAACCTGGAAACCATCCATCGGATGGTTTTTCTCTGGCTCTACCATCAAACCGAAGCCGTAGATGGAATGCACAGCCCGTTCACCCCGTCCACTGACACATGTCCCCAGGTCCTCGACCCGAGCAACACTGTGCCCCGCAAGTCTTTGCTCGTCGCTGTCCCAGGCTGTCAGCCACCACAGCTGATCCTCAGGCCACTAGTCCCTCAGTCCAAGCCTCACGTTCGCCCTTCACCGCTCCCGGTCCATCGGCACGGCATGTCTCTACTTGACCTTCACCTTGCCTTTGATCACTATATCCGTGCTCGACACCTGCACAACACAAGCCAAAGAACATGCGCATTATCTCAGTTGACAATCACTCATCACTCGAGACTCGGCATACACCCATGTATCCGCAATCTCCCCCTTAATGAGTGCATTGTCAACTACCAACACAAATCATAATGTAGAAGGAGGAAGAAGGAGAAGTAGAGAACTCGTCCAAATGACCCAAAAGCATATCAAAGCCAGAAGAAGGTCAAGTAAAAGAGCAAAACAACTTGGTCCCCAAAGACATGGGCAACGGCTCAACGCGACCAAGCAAAGCAAAGCTAGCCCTCAAGAAGAGGTAGAACAGGCTCAACACCACTAGTAGGAAAGCTTGACACCAATTGAAACATCAGTTGACAAACAAGCAAAATAGAGCTAGCCCTCAAGAAGAGGCAGATCGGGCTCGGCACCGCTAGCGAGAAAGCTCGATACCAACTGAAGAAATGCCAACTGAAAAGCAAAGGAGCTTGATACCAAGTGAAGAGCATATAGGCAAAGTCGCTAGTCCCTCAAAAAAGAGGCAAAGGCTCAACACAACTAGCTACCAAAGATGCTCCGAACAGATTAAAAAATTCATCAACTAAAGCGAGCAAACTACCCCTCCAATAGTGCACACAACTTGGATATGATTTTAAGATTTCTCCCCCTTATGATTTGACAAAATTCTCCCCCTTAGTTGATAATGCACTATCAGGCAAACTTCTCCCTTCCAAATGCATATGAGTCCAAAATGCAAGTTAGCAGCTTCAGGAATATAGTCTAGAGAATGAAAAGATGATCTACATAGTATAACTCCAATGACTCAACAAGAAGCATACTTGCAAACAAAGGCTCAAACTGATCACCAGATACAAAATATGAACATATAAGCAAAATGAGCAGTTTTAGCCATTCAGAGAAGGATGTTCACCATAAAAATAGCACTAAACATGCATGTATAGACATGAAGTCAAACAAGTGCTAACACATGTATGCAAGGTGAACTACCCCTAGCAAAGTCCAATCATCATGCTATAGAATGAAACATATACTTGTGATTTTATATTTTAATCAGAGTTGCAGCGGTGAAATTACACAAGTTCAAAATTCAGCATGTGATTGCGAGAGGTTGAAAGCTTGTCATTGCCTAACTTTTCAACCGAGCTAAGCCTATGCAAATGCACAATTAGAAGCTTAAAGCACCAGTTTCGGTCATATACTACACGGCTCAAGTTTAACTCAAAAGTGCAATGAGAAACAGTCTCGATACCGTGTTGTGTTGACAAGCAATCCCATCTCGATCTTTCAATTACTTAAAGCTTGGTTCAATTTAAAACAGAATATGAACATACCAAGCAAGTGAATGACTCAAAACTAGAGACATAGCAACCTAGCATATATGAGAAGCACAAATGAATTCAACACATTCTACACATGCTAGTTGCATATCTCAATGGTGAACAATTTTCAAATTTTATGTTCATTAAGCAAGTTCACCAAAAATAGCTCAGCTCACAATATGTATCAGTGATCAGAGAAAGCATAAGCTACACGCATCATCATATAGCATCAGAGCATACTAGACAGAGCATAATCACATTCTAAAGATTATATACATGAAGCCCAGAAAGTAAAGATGCATGATGAAACGCAAAGACTAACCTACCCAAAAACGAAAACAAAACGAAAGAAAGAGAGTCAGTCTATGATACAAAAAGACAAAATGTTTCCACCATCTAAAAGGGGAAACACAAACCAAGCTCACCTCTCAACCTATCATAAGTTGATTGGTCCAAAGGCTTGGTGAAAATATCTGCTAACTGATGATGAGTATCGACATGGCGAAGGTCGATATCACCCTTCTCATTGTGGTCTCACAGAAAATGAAAGTGCACATCAATGTGTTTGGTCTTAGAATGTAGCACGGGGTTCTTAGCAACGCTAATAGCACTCGTGCTATCACAAAGCAAAGGCACACGAGAAAAACTCAAACCAAAATCACGCAAAGTGGCCATCATCCAAAGCAACTGGGAACAACAGCTAGCGGCAGCAACATACTCAGCCTCTGTGGTAGACTGGGCGACACTAGACTGCTTGCGAGAAGACCAAGATACAAGAGAAGAACCAATAAACTGACAAGTCCCAGAAGTGGACTTGCGATCAAGTCGGCAACCAGCAAAATCGATATCAGAATAACTGCAAAGGGAGAGGGTAGAGGAAGCAGAATACCAAATCCCAAACTCTGGAGTGAAGTATAAGTACCTCATGATGCGCTTGACTGCCTGACGGTGCGAGGTGCGCGGCGACGACTGAAATCGCGTGCAAAGACACACCGCGAACTGGATGTCCGGGCGTGTCGCCGTCAGGTACAGCAGCGATTCGATCATACTCTGGTACTCCTTCTGGTCCACAGCTTCTCCATCCACATCCGCATCTAGGGTTGTCGTGGTCGACATGGGTGTTGGAAGAGCCTTGGCCTCACTCATATTGAACTTCTTCAGGATGTCCTTGGTATACTTGCCCTAGTGCACAAACGTCCCCTCTCGGGATTGCTTGATTTGCAATCCGAGAAAGAATGTCAACTCGCCCATCATGCTCATCTCAAACTCCCTGCTCATAGTGTCTGCAAACTTGGCAACCAAAGCGTGAGAAGAACCACAGAAAATGATATCATCCACGTAAATCTGGACCAAGAGAGTGTCATTGCCTTGCTTGAGGAGGAAAAATGTTTTATCCACACATCCCATTTTAAAACCCTTAGCATGCAAAAAGGTTTTCAACCTATCATACCAGGCTCTAGGGGCTTGTTTCAAACCATATAAAGCTTTATGAAGTTTAAAAAGATGGTTTGGGAACTTGGGATTTTTGAAATCGGGGGGCTGTTTCACATAAACCACTTCTTCTATGTAGCCGTTTAAGAAGGCACTCTTGACATCCATTTGAAAAAGTTTAAAACCTTCGGATGCAACAAAAGCCAAGAGGATCCTAATTGCCTCCAAACGAGCTATAGGAGCAAATGTCTCCTCATAGTCTATCCCCTCCTTCTGACTATACCCCTGGGCTACAAGTCTGGCCTTGTTTCTCACAACATGGCCATCCTCTCCTTGTTTGTTTTTAAAAACCCATTTTGTACCAATAGGGTGACACTCAGAAGGAGGTGGAACCAAAACCCAAACCCGATTTCTTTCAAAATTCTCTAACTCCTCATGCATGGCATTAACCCAATCAGGATTAGATAAAGCATGTCCAACATCTCGGGGTTCAAAATCAGCAACAAAAGCAGAATGAGCAAAGTGAGAGATTTGTTGTGACCTTGACCGAGTAACACGTTCGTCGATGCCGCTGATCATCTGTTGAGGCGGGTGTTGGCGCTGAATGTATCGTGGCGCCTCTTGAGCTGAAGAGATCTCCCCCTCAACAGCAGCTGGTGCCTCCTCGGGTACAAAAGGTACAACCCGAGGTGGCGGATCCCACGGCCCCCAAGAAGTCGACAAAGAGGGGTTGGGGCCGTGAGTCGTCGTAGTAGAAGCCGACACTTGTGGCACAACAGGTGGAGGAGGTGCTAGATCATCCATCCCTTCAGCACCCTCGTCCTCGTCATCAAAAAGAGGCTCACCAACCTCATGATCACCTGCACGCTCAAAACGAGAAGAAGGACACACCATGGTCTCATCGAAGGTGACATCAGATGTCTCCATGACTCGGTTATTATCAAGGTTAAGTACATGATATGCGCGAGTATGAGTGCCATAAACCAAAAATACACCGTCAGAAGAGCGAGACTCAAATTTGTCCAGGTTGCCTTTCTTGAGTATAAAACAGTGGCAACCAAAAACTCTAAAATAACTCACTTTGGGCTGTTTTCAAAAATGCAACTCATAAGTCTTTTTCAAGAAAGCTCAGAGAAAAATGCGATTGGAAATATAGCATGCAGTGTTCATACATTCGGCCCAATATCGCCTAGGAGTCCAATGCTCATCGAGCATCGTCCTGGCCATCTCTACAAGGGTCTGATTCTTCCTCTCTACAACAACATTTTGTGGCGGTGTGTAGGGGGAAGAAAACTGATGCTCCAAACCCAAAGAGTTAAAAAATTTCTCAAAGTCTGAATTCTTAAACTCAGAACCATTATCACATCTAATAGCTCGCATCGAGTTCATAGGGAACTTGTTCTGAAGACGCAAAATCAGATTGCGAGCAAAAGAGAAAGTCTCAGTTTTCTCAGCTAAAAAGAAAACCCATGAATATCTCGAAAAATCATCCACAACAACAAGTACATACCACTTCCCACCAACGGAGCTCACCCGAGCCGGACCAACAAGGTCCATATGCAAAAGATCTCCAGGGCGCTTAATCATGACCTGAGTCATGGATGGTGGGGAGCAGCAACCATCTTCCCATGTCTATAAGAATGGCATACAAGATCCTTCTCCATGCACAACTTGGGCAATCCTCGGATTAGGCCAAGTGAGCTAAGCCTTGCAAGCAAGTCGAAGCTCAAATGTCCCAGTCTCCTATGCCACTTCCAAAGGTCAGAGGAGGAAGGACCAGCCAAAAGACAACGGGAAATGCCAAACGACTTCGAGAAATTTGCACAAAAGACTTTCCCAAAGAGCGAAATCAAACATACAAGATTGCCCTGAGGATCCAAAATGCGACTGAGATTCGGTTTAAAACGAATCTCATAGTCATCATCAAAAAGTTGTGTAACAGAAAGAAGGTTAAAATGCAAGTTAGAAACAAGAGCAACATCGCACAACACAAAGTGCTCATTAACAAGCACTGACCCTCGAGACAACCCCTTACCTTTGCTATTGTCGCCGAAGGTGATAAACTCCTTTCGAGCAATGGAACTAAGACTGGAGAACCACTTGGCGTTTCCGGTCATATGCCTTGAGCACCCGGAATCCACCAATCAAACGTTCTCCAATTGTTTTACCTACATCAATAAAAAGACATAGGGTGAGCATACGGTCCAATACTGGGGTGAGTAAAATGGGAATTATACCAGTGTTGGGCTGGCTGCTCAAAAGAACGGTTAGTAGCAAAACCATTCCTAGGACGCCTATGGGGAAAGCGATCACCACCCTGAGGAAAACGTGGTCCGCTAAGGGAAGAGCGTCCATCGCGATACTCAAAGCGCGGTGGGGGAAAACGCTCAACTACAAAGCCACCGCCACGGGGTCCATAGCCCACAACTGCAGGCTCCCGCCGGGCACGTCTTCCTTGCGGCCTATGCTTAGGAACTTGAGGCATAGGACCTCTAGTCCTAGTAGCTCTCCTTTGAACATTCGGCACATGTACATCATGGAAAGGATGGTACATGTCCGCATTGTTCATCTCCCTTGCATGGCGCTCCTCTCTCTTGCGCCGAAAGCAAAACTCACTCAAGTGTCCATCCCTCTCACAGTGCTCACAATGGTACCTCACCACTCTCATAGGGGGTTGTTGGTACTCACGGTAGTGGGTGTGGATCACTTTTCCTTTCTGTGGCATGAGCTCCACCTGATTAGGTGGCATGGTGTCTAGCTTGTTCTTGAGGTGGTTTGGTTTTGGAGCCCATGTCTTTTTCTTGGGTGGAGCTCTCAGAGGTTCAACAAACACCCCATCCTTGGTGTTAGGCTTGAGAGGCTCTTTGGGTGGAATCTTGGTAAGTTTGGGAGTAGTGGTGGAGTTTGGCTTCTCACATGGGTTCAGACCACTCGACTCTCCAATCTTGCCAAAAGATGAAGCACACTCAACACCCTGAGGAAAGCCTACACCTGGACCTCCAGCAGCACGCTTAAACTGGGCAATCATCATCCCAAGCTGCGGCTCACCACAAGACACCCATGACAAGATGGTCCGAAGGTATGTGTTTTCTTCCTCGGTCTGCATCTTGTCATGCTTCACATTGGCTATCTCCATCTCCAAGCCCTCACAAAAAGCACACCTAACCATACAAGTGCTACCCGAGCTGGCCTTCTCAAGAGACACAGTCTTGGCATTCTTCTCTGCCAACTCGGATTGCAAGCCTGCACAAGACTTGCACGCACCAAGCACCGAGGATCTCGCCCTAAGCTGATCCACCTCTCCAACCAAGGCAACATACTTCCCCCTCAAAGTGAGAAGGTCAGTCATGTGCTTGGAGCACATCTCACACTCATCCTCCTCAGTGACAACAACGGTGGACTTGATAGACTCAAGTTCCTTCACTGTATCCTCCCACTTCTGCCTAAACTCCTTCTGCTCTCTAGCAGCACGCCTAAGCAACTTATCTTGACTAAGAAGGGCGGCAGTAAGTTTCTCGACCTCAGCAGAAAGCTCATCGGGGGTCTGAGATACCTGGGAGGTGTCGTCATCATTGTCATTCTAAGGGATGTCCTCCAGCTGGTTGTCGACCTCCTTGCCGAGGGCCATGGTGCAGAAACCCTCATTGTCGGCGAAGAAGCAGAGGCCGTTCAGCTTGTCCTCGATTCTCTTCTTCTCAGACTCGTCATCGCTTGAGGAAGCAGAGTCGTCATCCGAGTCGTTGATGTCGCTGAGCGTGGCAAAGAAAGCACGCTGCTCAGCCTGGGCCTTCTCCAAGTAGTTCTTCTTGACGTACTCCTTGTTGAAGCCGCCCTTCCGCTTGTGCTTGGGAGGAACATGATTCTCCTTGTGCCAGCCGGAGTCGTACTTGTAGCCACGATCGCCCTTGCCCGCCACTTGCTTGTTCTTCTTAGGGCAGTTCACGATGAAGTGGTCTGGGTCACCACACTCAAAGCACCCTGCGCGTCCTCCTCCATGTCGATGGTTCATGCGGTTGTTGTGAAACCACGAGAATCGGTTGGCGAGCAAAGCCAACTCGTCATCTCCCATGAACTCCAACTGCTCCTCTGTGATAGAAAGAAGAGAAGACAAAGCAAAGCCTCCAGAGGGGTTAGCAGAAGAGCCAGAAAGCAAAGCCATCGACGGGCCAGAAGGATTTTCATAAGAAGCCCTCGCCATGGCATCAATCTCACTGGACTTGAGCTTACTGAAGAGCTTGTCGCATGTGAGGGTCTCATAGTTAGGTGATTCGATGATCGCCTGAACCTTAGAGTCCCACACCAACCGATCAAGGGTATGCAAAAGCTTCAAATCCCTCTCATGATCATCGAAAGGCAACAGCTCCCTGTTAGCTCTCATCCTGTTGACAATCACCTGAAAGCGAGCGAATAAAGTTTCTATGCTCTCGCTAGGCATGTGTCAAAAGTTCTCATACTCTCGCTTGAACAACTCGTAGAGATGGGTTTTGACTTGAGAGGTTCCCTCATGAAAATGCATGAGGGTAGCCCAAAACTCCCGAGCCATAGCAAGGTGAGATACGCGATCAAACTCACTCATGCTCAAGCATGAGAAAAGAGCATTACGGGCTTGGCTATTGGCATCGTGCTCATCGACCTGATGCTGAGTCGCACGAGCAGCCAAGACCACGTAATCTGCAGAGTTGCAAATATTCCAGATGGAAGCACCCAAACTCTGTAGATAGGTTGATATGCGTATCTTCCAATACGCATAGTTCGTCCCATCAAAGAATGGCGGTTTGCCCACACCGTGATCCATGTCACCTTCTGTGGATCTGGAACCGGCTAAGGTGGAAGATCCTTAACCCGCTCTAATACCAATTGAAGGACCGAAAGTGCTAATAGAAAGCGACCAGAGGGGGGGTGAATGGGAGCTTCAAAATTTCTTTTTAGAAACTTGTGGCCACTATCCCAAGAATCATCCCAAGAACAAACCTAGAGTTTAAATAGTGTCCATGACCCTAGATGTAGGGTGGATGCTTCCGAGAAGCAAAGCGAGACACTACTCAACTCTAGAAACCCAACACAAAGACCGGAAATCCAAACCGACAACAAACGAACAAACCACGGACGAAAACGTGCAAACAGCACTTGACCGGACTCTGGCCAGTGTCCGGTCAGTGGGCACCGGACGCGTCCGGTCAATAAAAAACGCTTCTGGACCCTTACTGTGTTGGACCGGACTCACGGTAGGGGAGCGTCCGATCACTTGTACACAGCGTCCGGTCAGTGGCCAAGAACCATGAACAGTGCAAGAGGCAAGTCCGGTCATGCAGTCACAGAGCATCCGGTCAGTTTGCAGAACTGGTTTTGCTCGGCCTTCAATGACCAGACGCACGGAGTCAGCGTCCGGTCACCCCATGGCCAGCGTCCGGTCACCCCGAAATCACCTGTTCATTCACCGAATCAACTCGATCTCACCAAAAATGAAACCTCTAGGGTTCAAACTTGGCGAGAGGAGCCATAAGGAGGATAGTGAGCTACTCCTAGGAGATCATTGCTCGAACCTAACTCCAAATCGATGAATCAAAGAAATTCGAAGAAAGGGGAGAAAAGTTGATCCAAAACGAGAACCGATCGATCTACTTGTTCATGAGGTTTGAGTTGAATTCCTTCGGTGAAAGTGATTACCTCACTGCAAAGAACAAGTTGATTCAAAAGATTTTGCAAACGGAGCAACATAGAGAGAGAACAATCAACAAAAAAATCGTGGAGAAAACGAAGAACGCGAAGAACAAGTTCAAAACACGAATCGAACCACGAATTGCGAGCCGAAATTTGTCCCCCCGAGGAGACAACGAGATTACTGTCTCGTTTCCTCAAAAAGCAAATACACAGAGGTATTGTTCACCATCTCTGCGGATCTCAGTAGCTATAGCAGGGATGTGGGAGAGCAGGAAAAAAACCTAGAAGGCAAAATAGCAATGGCTGAGATAGTCTGGATGCAGGGGAGGCCACTCCTTATATAGCCTAATACAATTATTCCCCTTCTACCCCTACTGCTAATAACAGAGCGAACCAGCTAAATCCTAAGGTTATTCTGGACCAACTCGAAGTAGATGCTGATCTGACGGCCACGCCCGCACAACTGGTAGCGTTGCCTCGATGCAACCTCACCGATTGCCGCCACGAGTTGCCACCGCTCTGCTTGTCCTTTTCTCGGACTCTGCCCCCGGTTTTGTGGCCGAAACCGAGAAACCTGTCTTCATGACCAACCCCCGATTTTGAGGCCCAAATCGGGAAACCAGCCATCCATTGCCTGAGTTTTGTTGGCCAAACTCAGAAACCCGCAGCACCCAGGTTTTGAGGCCCAAACCTGGAAACCGTCCTCAACACCCAGGTTTTGAGGCCCAAACCTGGAAACCATCCATCGGATGGTTTTTCTCTGGCTCCACCACCAAACTGAAGCCGTAGATGGAATGCACAGCCCATGCACCCCATCCACTGACACATGTCCCCAGGTCCTCGACCCGAGCAACACTGTGCCCCGCAAGTCTTTGCTCGTCGCTGTCCCAGGCTGTCAGCCACCACAGCTGATCCTCAGGCCACCGGTCCCTCAGTCCAAGCCTCACGTCCGCCCTTCACCGCTCCCGGTCCATCGGCACGGCATGTCTCTACTTGACCTTCACCTTGCCTTTGATCACTATATCCGTGCTCGACACCTGCACAACACAAGCCAAAGAACATGCGCATTATCCCAGTTGACAATCACTCATCACTCGAGACTCGGCATACACCCATGTATTCGTAGTCGGTTTTGATTTCTAGCTTTTGTGTTGGGTTCTTAGAGTTGTTTAGTGTCTCGCTGTGCTTCTAGGAAGCATCCACCCTACATCTAGGGTCATGGACACTATCAAGCTCTTGGTTTGCTCTTGGGGTTGATTCTTGGGACAGAGGTGATAAGTTTCTGAAAAGAAATTTAAAGCTCCCATTCACCCCCCCCCCCCTCTGGTCGCCTTTGTGTAAGCACTTTTGGTCCTTCAATTGGTATCGGAGCGGGTTAAGGATCTTCCACCTTAGCTAGTTCCAGATCCACAGAAGATGGGACGAACTATGCGTATTGGTAGATACGCATGTCGGCCTATCTTCAGAGCATGGGTGCTTCGATTTGGGATATTTGCAACTCTGCAGATTATATGGTCTTGGCTGCTCGTGGTACTCAACATCAGATTGATGAACACGATGCCAATAGTCGAGCCCGTAATGCTCTTTTCTCCTGTTTGAGCATGTCTGAGTTTGATCGCGTTTCTCACCTCGCTATGGCTTGGGAGATTTGGGCTACTCTCTTGCGTTTTCATGAGGGAACCATTCAAGTCAAAACCCATCTCTACGAGTCGCACAAGCGAGAGTATGAGAACTTTTGACACATGTCTGGCGAGAGCATAGAAAGTTTATTCCCTCGCTTTCAAGTGATTGTCAACAGGATGAGGGCTAACAAGGAGCTGTTTCCTTTTGACGATCATGAGAGGGCTCTCAAGATTTTACACACTCTCGATCGGTCGGTGTAGGACTCCAAGGTTCAGGCGATCATCGAATCGCCTAACTATGAGACTCTCACGTGCGACGAACTCTTTAGTAAGCTCAAGTCCAGTGAGATTGATGCCATGGCGAGGGCTTCTTATGAAAATCCTTCTAGCCCATCGATGGCTTTGGTTTCTGCCTCTTCCGCTAACACCTCTAGAGGCTTTGCTTTGTCATCTCTTATTTCTATCACAGAGGAGCAGTTGGAGTTCATGGCGGACGACGAGTTGGCCCTGCTTGCCAACCGGTTCTCGCGGTTCCACAACAACCACATGAACCGTCGCCGTGGAGGAGGATGAGGTGGCTGCTACAAGTGTGGAAGCTCGGACCACTTCATCACCAATTGCCTGGAAAAGAAAAAGCAAGCTTTCGGCAAGGTGGATCATGGCCACAAGTATGACTCCGGCAAGCGCAAGGAGAAGTACGTCACCGCCAAGAACAAGCGGAGGGGCAGCTTCAACAAGGAGTACATCAAGGAGGAGTACTTGGAGAAGGCCCAGGCCGAGCAGCATGCCTCCTTCGCCACGCTCAGCGATGTCAACGACTCGGATGATGACTCAGCTGCATCAAGCGATGATGAGTCCGAGAAGAAGAAGAAGATCGTGGACAAGCTGAATGGTCTCTGTTTCTTCACCGACAACGAGGGTTTCTGCACCATGGCCCTCGGCGATGAGGTTAACGGCGAGCTGGAGGAGACCCCTCGAGACGACGACGACGATGACACCTCCCAGGTATCACAAACCCCTGATGAGTTTTCTGCTGAGGTCGATAAACTTATTGCCGCCCTCCTTAGTCAAGATAAGCTGCTTAGGCCTGCTGCTAGAGAGAGGAAGGAGTTTAGGCAGAAGTGGGAGGATGCAGTGAAGGAGCTTGAGTCTATCAAGTCCACCGTTGTCGTGATTGAGGAGGATGAGTGTGAGATGTGCTCCAAGCACATGACTAATGTTTTGCTTGGGATTATTCCGAAATGCCTGGTCTTGATCGATCATTGCTTGAGCATCGATTACCTATCAAGCATGGGAGTCGGCCTGTAAAACAAGCTCAAAGGAGAATTAGAGCATAGGTTATGGCTGATGTGAAAACAGAAATCACTCGGCTTTATAAAGCTAACTTTATTCGGCAATGTAGATATGCCGAATGGATATCTAGTGTAGTCCCTGTGTATAAGAAAAATGGGAAAATGAGAGTTTGCATTGATTTTAGGGATTTGAACAAAGCTACTCCAATGGATGGCTACCCGATGCCAGTAGCAGACATGTTGGTTGATGCAGCGGCGGGGCACAAGGTAATCAGTTTTATGGATGGCAACGCTGGTTATAACCAAATTTTTATGGCAGAAGAAGATATACATAAAATTGCATTCAGATGTCTGGGTGCTATAGGCTTATATGAATGGGTGGTCATGACTTTTGGGCTTAAAATGCCGGTGCAACTTATCAAAGAGCTATTAATTATATCTTTCATGAGTTGATCGGCAGAATTGTGGAAATCTACATTGATGATGTAGTTGTGAAATCCAAAGATTATCAAGGACATCTTAAAGATCTCAGGGATACTCTACAGTGTGCAAGGAAGCATGGATTAAGAACGAATCCCCACAAGTGTGCGTTTGGAGTATCAGTCGGACAATTTTTAGGTTTTATGGTACATGAAAAAGGAATTGAAGTCGGTCAGAAAAGTTATGATGCGATTGATAAAGCAGTGCCACCAACTATGAAAACTTAGTTACAATCTTTGATTGGTAAAATTAATTTCATCAGAAGATTTGTTTCAAATCTGTCAGCCAGGATTTTACCATTCTTAGTTTTGTTAAAATTAAAGGATGACCAGAAATTTAAGCGGGGAAGTGAACAGCAGAAAGCATTTGATGAAATCAAAGAATATATGAAATCTCCACTAGTTTTGATTCCTCCTCAAAGGAACAAGCCTTTTAGATTGTATGTATCAGCTGACGATCATACAATCAGGTCAGCCTTAATGCAAGAATTTGAAGGAAAGGAAATGGTAGTGTTCTATCTCAGTAGAAGGTTACTTGATCCGGAACCCCAAGATATTATCCCATTGAAAAGTTATGCTTGTGTTTATACTTCTCATGCACCAAGCTTCATCATTACCTATTGTCTTCTGAATGCACGGTGGTGTCAAAATTTGACGTAATAAAACATATGTTGTCTATGCCCATTTTGAACGGAAGAATTGGCAAATGGATTCTTGCATTATCAGAATTTGACATGAAATATGAATCAGCTAAAGCAGTTAAAGGTCAGGTAATAGCTGATTTTGTCACTCATCATCACGGGCAAGAAATTAAGACTTTAGATTTCACCCCGTGGGCTATGTTCTTTGATGGATCTAATTGCAAACAAGGTGGAGGTATTGGTATTGTCCTTGTTTCTCCTCAAGGGAAAAGTTTTGAATATGCTTTTTCTATTGATCCAACCTCTACTAATAATCATCTGAGTATGAAGCACTTCTCAAAGGACTTCAACTTCTATATGAGGTAAGGGAGGCTGTTGAGATTTTTGGTGACTCTCGATTAGTGGTTAATCAATTGCTCGGCCTATATAAATGCAAAGATGACATCTTAAGGAGGCATTATGAAAAATGTCTTGAGCTACTTAATTCTTTTTGTTCTGTTATCATAAAACATATTCCTAGATGTCAGAATCAAGAGGCTAATCGGTTAGCTCAAAGTGCTTCTAGGTATCGGCAAATCATTGAAATATTAGCCGATGAGATTACTGATGGTGATGATTGGAGAGTCGAAATTATTGAATACTTGAAAGATCCATCACGACAAGTATCCAGAAAGCTGAGATATAAGGCTATGAAGTTTGTCCTTCTTGATGATCAGCTTTATCACAAGACAATCGATGGTGTACTCCTTAAATGTATCAATCAAGAGGAAGCCAAGGTCCTGATGGGAGAGATCCGTGAGGGAGTTTGTGGTGCACATCAATCTGCTCATAAAATGAAATGGATGATTAGGAGAGCGGGATATTTTTGGCCAACCATATTGGAAGATTGTTTTAAGTATTATAAAGGGTGTCAAGAGTGCTAAAGATTCGGCAATGTTCAGAAATCTCCAGCATCGGCTATGAATCCAATTATAAAGTTGTGGCCATTTAGAGGATGGGGAATAGATTTGATTGGCCAAATATTCTCGGCATCTAGCAAGGGACACAAGTTTGTGTTAGTGGCAACATATTATTTCACTAAATGGGTTGAAGCTTGAAAGAAGCTTCATCGGCTACTGTGATCAAATTTATCAAGGAGCATATCATTTATAGATTTGGTGTTCCTCAAACCATCACTACGGATCAGGGAAAGATGTTCACATCAAAAGAGTTTGAGGATTTTGCTGATGGGATGGGTTTCAAGTTAATTAATTCATCTTCGTATTACGCCCAAGCCAATGGACAAGATGATGCTTCTAACCAGATCTTGATCAAAATTATTAAGAAAAAGATCAAAGAAAATCCAAAGAAGTGGCATTTGATACTTAGTGAAATCTTGTGGTCCTATAGGATGACTTGTCATGGTGCGACTAAATGTTCATCGTATGAGTTGGCCTACCGTCATGAAGCTATGTTGCCTTGGGAAATCAATATAGGGTCCAGAAGAGTGTCACAGCAGAATAATTTGAAAGCCGATGAGTATAAGCATCTCGTGATGGACAACCTTGATGATTTAAATTTTCATCCGCTAAGAGCTCTTAAGAATATTAGAGCTCAGAAGTTGAGAGTTTGGAAAGTCATTTTGCCTGTTGGAACTAAGGATAACAAATACGGCAAATGGTCACCAAATTGGGAAGGACCTTATCGGATTACAAGATGTGCTCCTGGCAATGCTTATTTCTATGAAACTTTGGAGGGTGTCGAGTACTTCAGAGCAGTTAATGGGAAATATTTTAAGAAATATTATCCTAGTATCTGGGTGGATCTAATATGATTTATTAGTTTGATCAATAGCTGATATAATTGTATCACCTTCAGACTAAAAAAGGAAATATAGCCGATATGTACCGTATCGCCTTCAGCGGTAGAACAAATAGCCGATGCAAAGTAAAGCATCGCCTTCAGCACAAAAAATATGGATTTAAGGACTTCTGAATTTAAGGGACCTCGATGGGTCTTATCACAGAGAGATCATAGGAAAAATAGAAGCTTCATTATATTCATAAGTAAATTTCTTACATAATAGTTTGATCCTGACAATCTATTCAAAGACTTTGTCTACTATGAATACAGAGGGGGTGGACTCTGTTATCTCCCCAGCTAGTCCATCGACCCCATCGAAGTTCGCTTCCATGGCTTGACTTATCTCTGGGGTGATCTCGAGGCCACCCAAGTCTTGGTCGGTATGGGCCTGGGCAGCTTCGAGTGCCATGGCGGCACCATGACGGACACCATAGAGGGCAATCTCATGCACCCTTGCGGGGATGTTATTCACCCTCTCGGCAACGCTGTCGCCGGTAGCATTCACGGAGGTGGCCGCTTCATTCCCTACCTCTTGAAGGGCCTCCAGATGCACGGTCAGGTCTATAAAGCATACCAAATTGTGATACTGGAGATAGGAGCTTTCGAAGAGAGGTCTCTTTAATCAAAGAAATTACCAGCGACACAAGCATCAGATTCGGCGCATTGCTGAGCCGCCTGAGAGGCTTTCGCCTCTGCATCTTCCAGCGCCTTCTGGAGTTGGGCGATGTGGTCCTCGAGCAAGTAGTTCCTGATGGTGGCCTCGGAATGAAGATTCCGCATTTCCATCATTTGATTGTAATAGCAAGCGGCCGTCGACTCTGAGATATCGAAAGAATGGTTTTCGGAAACCGATTCCATTCCGAGAGGAGGTCCCAAAGCAGCGGCGGCATTGGAAGGACCTGCGTCGGCCCTGAAAAAAGAAGTTAAAGAAGAATCAAATCAGATCTGAAAAGTCGATGATGAAGTATCGAGATCGACTAATGGGAGAAAAGGCACACCTAGCGCAGTGTTGGGGACGATGGTAGGAGTCCACTTCCTCCTCTGCTGGATGCTTGCCACAGTTGTTATCTGCCATCGAAGGAAGAAAAGAGAGGTCTTTTGGATGAGAAAGAGAGTTTTCTTTTGGATGGAAGGTGAAAGCGATGATGGATACGACCTGAGTGTGATGGAAAATGAAGGCAGAATTGGAATTTATATTAAGAAAAAATGGATCTTCAAAGGGGAGAAGATGTCGTTTCGTACAGTGTGCGCAGAGTACTCAAGTGGGATGTTAAATCATGACACGGTTTTCGAAGGAAGAGCAACCGTTTCGCATTAATCGTCGAGATACTGTTTGGTAAAAATCTTCGAGCCATTTGAAGTGCCGGAGAAGAAGAAAGAAAAGGACTCAAATTTTGGAATGAAATAAATTTCACCCCAAAATTGGGGGGCATGTGTTTACACTAGATTTTTGACCAAAAAGGTTTGTTATTTTGTAGGCACAAATGGTTGATTTGTAATGGAGAAATCGGCCAGAAAAAAATAAAAGAGACCTACTTGGATCCGAACACGACCAGAAATTCATGTAGGCCGGATGTAACATTGAAGACGTGTCGAGCCCAACCAAAGAGTTCGAGTCCGGGTCATCTTATTATGTATCCTAGTCGTATTAGGACAGGAGTCTACCAGGTTATAAATAGCTAGAAACCTGATTCTTGAAAAAACAATCAATTAATCAACACATCGGCCACTGGCCAAAACCCTAGGAGTAGGAGTAAGGTAGAACTCGGCGGAACCTTCAACCAGGCAGGGCTGCATCAGCTTGACCGACCTCCGGTTTGCTTGTAAGTTTCACCAATGGCTCGTGTTGTTGTTCAATAAGGCTGTATTTGGCATCGACCAAACTCTTGTTAAGCTATGACATGGCTAGTTATCGGTCTAAGTTCGCCTTTTGTAAGACTGTCTTGACTCTGATCAATCTCTTGCTTTTGTCGATCTTGACTAGTTATCGGCTCTATTGGTTTTGGCAAGCCAATAGATTCATTAAGTCATCGATGTTGTTTATGTTTTAATGTTTTTCTTTAGATTTATACAATATCTTGCCCAATCAAGATTGACAAAATAGCTTAAGCTTAAAAAGTTGTTTAGTTTCGGCTATTCAAAGGCTTTACATGCTTATACCAAAGAAAATAGCCGATCTAAATCTCTCATCGACTATTTTGTCAATCTCGATTGTTACATGTTGTGCGTTCGAGATATTCGATAAAATCGTGGTTTGATCTAAGAACAGATAGATTTGATCTAACATATCTATTACGGTTGTATTTCTGAACCCCACTGATATATATGATAGATTAGATATGCTTGATCTTAAACCGAATCATGGTTTTAACGGATAGATCTTGTTCGTGCCTTATGGACCCTGTATCGGCTAAAACAGCCGATCCAGTTATGCTTTCTTCATAATGTGTACTTTTAAGTGGCTTAGAAATAACAGATCTGCTTGTTGCATCGGACGTGATCTAGCTTGGTCATCATTATGGCTGTATGGAGACACCCCACTGTTGATGTTCAAGTTATTTTATCGATCTATTTGTTATTATGGCTACATCGAAACACTCCACTGTTAACAAGTAGAACTGCTTATGTAATTAGTCGATCTGTTAGTTCTATATCACTCAAACGTACACATAGATCTTTATTCCTTTCATATGTTTAAGCTTATCGGTTGTTTTTCGTTCTAAATGTTTTTTATATATACAATAGTCGTTTTACTTTATACTTTTATTGATGCTTTCAACAATCTTTTGGGAGTTGACTTTATAGTCAATATCCTATAAACAATGGCTATATCAGAGCCGCATAATTTGGAACTATCTGGCATCAAACCGACAGGTTCCATAATTTGACAACATTTTCTTCTCCTTGTCAATTACAGGTCAAATTGACTGGCACGTCCAAGGTCGCTCTCACCCAGATTCGGCACTGCCACCTTTTGAAGGTCCAGGAGGTCAAGACCTTGCTCTACGCGGCCTCTGAGGACCATGTTTGAGTGTGTTGGCGCTTCATCCAAATTTTTGTGTCAACAGTTTTTAACGATCGTGCCTTGATCATCTTGCTTGTTTCTAAACACCCATTTGGTTCCAATGACTCTTGCGCCTTTAGGTCGCTCTTCAAGGGTCCAAACTTGATTGCGGGTGAAGTTGTTCAATTCTTCATGCATAGCATTCACCCAATCCGGATCCTTAGGAGCATCATCTACAATGGTAGGCTCAACAAGAGAAACAAAGGAGTGATGTTCCATAAATGAAGCAAGTTTTTGAGATCGAGTCATTACACCCCTTGTTGGACTCCCTATGATGAGATCTTGAGGATGAGCTTGTAGTAGAGGAGTAGTCCTTTGATTAACCACTTGAGGGGCCGCTTGTGGAGCATCAACATCATGAGCTTGTAGCACCATTTGATCATGGGAGACATAAGTATCTTCATTTGGTTCTCTCCCATCTTTATCATCATCTCGTGGTACATTTGATGAGGTTGGCTTGTCAATGACTTGCACATCATCATCATCATCTTTGGGCTTGATAGCTCCAACCGGCATGTTCTTCATTGCTTCGCTCAATGGTTCATCACCTACATCATCAAGATTCTCATGTGCTCCTTGAGAGCCATTAGATTTATCAAATTCCACATCATATGCTTCTTCTACCATCCTGGTGGCATGGTTGAATACTCGATATGCTTTGGATTTCAATGATTAACCAACAAGAAAACCAATATCACATCAGCATTGAAACTTCCCTAGGTGTTGGTGCTTCTTGTAGATGTATTGCATCCAAACACCCTAAAATGATACATCCGGCTTCTTGTTGTTGAATAGCTCATAGGGGGTCTTTGCCATGGAGATGATGGGGGAACAATCGGTTGGATGCACAGCATGCGGTATTGATTGCTTCCGCCCAAAATCTTTCCGGTGTAGAGTACTCATCTAACATTGTTCTTGCTAGGGTGATTAGTGTCCGGTTCTTCCTTTCAACTACCCTATTTTGTTGTGGTGTGTAGGTTGCGTAGACTTCATGCTTGATCCCAACTTCATCACAATATTGCTCAATGTTGGTGTTGTCAAACTCTTTTCCATTGTCACTTCTTATCTTTTTGATCTTCAAGTCAAACTCATTTTGGGCTCTCTTGGCAAACTTCTTGAATGAAGGGGTTGCTTCGGATTTATCATGAAGAAGGATCACCCAAGTGTATCTAGAATAATCATCAACAATCACTAGGCAATAGAGATTTCCACCCAAGCTAGCATATGTTGTTGGCCCAAATAAATCCATGTGAAGTAGCTCCAACTCTCTTGATGTTGATACAAAGGCTTTGGTTGGATGAGTATTTGCAACTTGCTTGCCGGCTTGACATGCACTACACAATTTGTCCTTCTCAAATTTGACATCTTTCAATCCTCTAACCAAATCCTTCTTCAATAGCTTGTCGAGAGTGTTCATTCCAACATGTGCCAATCTTCTATGCCATAACCAACCAAAAGATTGCTTTGTGAACAAGCATGTCTTCAAGTTGGCTTCTTCGGAGGAGAAATCCACTAGATAGAGATTGTTGTATCTAAAGCCTTGGAATATGACTTGTGTATCGTTCTTCTTTGCCACAACCACTTCTTTCTCGATGAATAAGCATTTGAAGGACCGAGAATGCAAAAGCAAGGCGACTAGAGGGGGTGAATGGGAGCCTAAAAATTTCTCTCGAAACTTTGGCCTCTGCCCCAAAATCAACTCCCAAAAGCTTCAATCGGAAATGTGATGCCCATGACCCTTGGAAGAGGGTGGATGATCTCTAGGATCACAGCGAGGCACCACCAATCAAGAGCGACCCAAACGCCAAAAGCACCAGACCAAGTTTGACCCCAAAAACCGACCCTCGAATGTAGATGGAAGGCTATGTCGAGAAATCTCCAAATACCTATGCTAACAAGTAGCAAAGATACCTAGAGAGGTTCCTTAGTGAACTCTAGGGCCAAACGAGAAGTCCAGAAATCAAACAGAAAAGCCAGGAGAGCAAACGCACTAAAACTCAACACACAGCCAACTCGCGGACTGTCTGGAGTCCAATCCGCGGACTGTCTGCCCAACGGCGGACTGTCCGGGCTCAGGTGGCAGACTGTCCGCCGGCCAATCGGACACATAGCAAGGTTGCTGAACAGTCCTTGGACAGTCCCAGACTGTCCGCGGATGACAACGGCGGACTGTCCACCGGTCAACCTGGACGGGAACAGTCGAGCTGCGAAGCCACTGATCCGGCTTGAGCCCGACGCGCAGACTGTCCGCGTCTTGAGTGGCGGACTATCCACGGTCACTCAGGGAGGGCGATTTCAAATGCCCTTCTCCCAAAACTTCCCAAATCCGATTCAAATCAAAATCCTTCGATCCCAAACTTGGAGAAGATGATCACAAGATAGTTAGGAGACTATCCCCAAGAAATCATCCGCTCAAAATGACTTAATCACCGGGAAATCGAAAGGGGAGGTGTATGAACCGAAAAAGCGCCACGAAACTTGAATCGACTTGATCTACTTGTTCGTGAGGAGTTAGATGAATTCCTTCGGTGGAAATGATCTCCTCACATCAAAGAACAAGATGATTCAAGTGGATTCGAGAATGACGCAGTAGAGAGTTAGATCGAGTGACGGGAAAATCGTGGAGAATCGAAGAACGCTAAGAACAAGTTCAAAACGCGAATCAAACCACGAATTTGCAACCTTGTGGCTACCACACGCTACAACAGTGAGATTACGGTCTCACTGCCTCAAAATCTCATGAACACAGAGGTATGGTTCTCTGTGGATCTCAGTAGCTACAGCAGGGGATTGGGAGAGCAGGAAAACCCTAAGTGGAGAATAGCAAATGACTGAGATAGGATGGCAGGTGGGTGTCTCCCTCTACTTATCCTAATTCTAGTTCCCACTCTATCCCTAACTAATTACAGAGCAAACCAGCTAAACCCTAGGGTTATTCTGGACCAACTCGAAGAAGATGCTGATCTGACGGCCATGCCCGCACAATAGGTAGCTTCGCCTCGACACGACCTCACCGATTGCCGCCACGTGCCGCCACCGCTCTGCTCGGCCCTTTCACGGACCTCGCCCCCGGTTTTGAGGCCGAAACCGGGAAACCTGTCTTCACGACCAACCCCCGGTTTTGAGGCCCAAACCGGGAAACCAGCCATCCATCGCCTGAGTTTTGTGGCCCAAACTCAGAAACCCAACAGCGCCCAGGTTTTGAGGCCCAAACCTAGAAACCGTCCTCAGCCCGAGTTTTGTGGCCCAAACTCGGCAAACCCGCAGCACCCAGGTTTTGTGGCCCAAACCTGGAAACCGTCCACTGGTGGTTTTTCTGTGGCTCAACCACCAAACCGAGCCGTAGAGGGGATGCACCACCCGTGCACCTCGTCCACACGCAAGTCTTCACTTGTCGCTGTCCCAGGCTGTCAGCCACCACAGCCGATCCTCAGGCCACTGGTCCGTCAGTCCAAGCCTCACGTCCGCCCTTCACCGCTCCGGGTCCATCGGCACGGCACGTCTCTACTTGACCTTCACCTTGCCTTTGATCACTGTATTCGTGCTCAACACCTACACAACACAAGCCAAAGAACATGCGCAACATCCCAGTTGACAATCACTCATCACTCAAGATCCGGCATGCACCCATGTGACGGACGAGGATGTCAGAGATATCATCCGAAGATGATTACTCCGACTCATCCCGGACGGCATAGGAGATCCAAAGACTTGTTATGTAGTATACTTGTATTAGGACTCCGACTTGTAACTTAGCCGAGTTGTATAGGGAAGTCTTGTAAATAGAATAGGACTCTTCCTCTGGAACCGGCTAGGACTCGGACTGAGCCATGGATCACCCGGATATATAAGGGGAGCCAGGCACAGATCCTAGACAACTCAATTGAACTCAACTCTCGAGTATAATCAAACACAAAGGCACACGCCACACTGGACGTAGGGTATTACGCTATTCAGCGGCCTGAACCAGTATAAATCGCTGTCTCTGTGTAATCGCCGAGTCCTACGAACGCCGATCCCCACCGAACAAATAGTCCTGAGTAATCTCAAGACTAGTTGCCGGTTAAAAAACACCGACAGCTGGTGCGCCAGGTAGGGGACTTCGGTGGTTCGACGATCAAAAGCTCGACGAAACACGTCAACATGTTCTCGGCGGGATCGATTTTCGTTTTTGGCTCATGGACTTGCGTCGCCGACAATCAAGGAAGGCTTCACAGTCAACTTGACACCCAATCGCAGACACAAGCCACGCCAAACATGGAATCACTCGACCAGCAGCTCGCGCGACTACAGATTCAAGAAACGCATCTAGAGGAGGGCGACTCTGGGACATCTGACTCCTACCCAGATCCAAACACTCAAGAAAAGGACTCGGATCCCACCCAAACGATCTCTTTTGGACTGCGGAACTCTACTGGAAGCATCAAGGACCTGATTGAAGCCAAATTCAAGGAGTATCAGCAGATACCCTTGACTGGAGCTCAAAAAGGGCACGTTTTCAGTTCTACCGATGAGGGTAACATCGTCCATTGGCCAATTCAGCCTGCTCCGGCTAGACTGATTGGCACAATTGACCAGCAACTCCCATATCAGCATGGACATCAGCTCCCCTTTGAGGAACATGACACCTCAACAGAGCTAATCTCCAGTACTTCTACACTAGAGTCGGCCACTCCGGGATCGGGCCAAAGCATCAATCGAGAAGTCCTTATGACAGGGCACCAGTCGTCCTTACGACCACCAACGCCCCCGGATGTCGATCCAGACGATGAAACTTTAAGCATGATCTCCGACAACGACCCGGAGGTACCTGGAGAAACAGAGTCTTTAAAGACCGAAAGAATCCGGAGGAATAAAGCCAAAGAAGCTCGCAGGAGGTGGGCTACTCATCGCAAGGAAGCTGTGGAGCGCTACAGTGCACGTCTGGAAGAGTACAACACTCGAAGGCATCTGGAGGCAGAGGTAGAACGCCAAAATCGTGATGAAGAAAATTATTCTCAGACCGACAGACGGCGTCCCGACTGCTCTCACAATCTTGACCCTGAGTTTATGAGGGTAGCAGGGCACAAAGTCTACCAGACACCTTACCAGAACATCTTGGCTTTAGCAACAGAGATGGCTGCTAAGGCCAACCGCACTCTGGATGAAGAGCGACGGCTGATCATGCTTCAGACTACTGCACTTCAACTTCAGGGATGCAACCTTGGGTCCTTAGCTGACGAGCAAGACTCATCTAACCCAAGACAGAGGCGCCCTGTTCAAGAAAGGCTCGGTAGGGTTCCGGCAAGGAGTCGCCTGGGTCCCCGAGCACCTGATCAAGCAGAAGGAGGAGCCGAGTCCTCATATAGAGGACCCACAGTTGCAACACTTGATGCAGTCGATCGTTTTCCCAGTTTTTCCAGAAGACTACGAGAAGTCGCCTTCCCGCGGAAATTCAAACCCGGGAACTATTCCAAGTACGACGGAAAAACAGAACCCAAACGGTGGCTCAGACTATACGCTCAGGCAGTCGAGTTAGCCGGAGGAAGCAACGACGTCAAAGCGCTATACCTCCCGATGGCCCTAGAGACAATGTCGCTTGCTTGGTTCGACAGGCTCAAGCCCGAATCCATTGACTCCTGGGAACAGCTGCATCGTATCATCATTGAAAATTTCGTCGGCGTCCCAGAGAGATCGGACCCTCGGACAAAGCTCAGAGCTTGTAAGCAACTGAAGAATGAATCGATGAGGGAGTACTACAAGCGATTTTCAGAAATCCGCTCTACAGTCTCCGACATCACTGACAGAGAAGTAATCGACCTTTTTAGCAATGGTATTTGCGAAAGGTACAATTACAAAGATTTCATCAAGCAAGACCCGATCACCGCCGACGATTTCCACCGGGCTGTTAACTCCATGATGGCGACAGAAGAACGCACCCAGGAGCACTTCCTAGATAGGAACACGCAAGGTGATCGAGGCAATAATCAAAAGAGTAACCAGGTGTCACAGCAAAACACCCGCAAAAGAGCAGGGGACAATACTGTGGCCGCCATGGAACCTCAGAAGAAAGGAAACAAGCCCTACACCTTTGATGACTTACTCGACGGGCCTTGCCCTTTCCACCCAAAAGGTGGACACATAGCAAGGCACTGTCGACAGCTCAAGGAGCGAGGCTTGAACCCAGACTTCAATAAGAACAAAAAGGATAAGGGCAAGAAAACAGCCGAGGATCCTCCACAAGGTGACGGTGGTTTCCAACACCCCAAAGGCACTATCAACGTTATCTTTGGCGGTGTAACCACCAGCGATAGTAAGAGGCTCCAGAAGCTTTCTCTACGCGAAATTATGGCTACAGAACCAGCAGCGCCCAAGTACCTCGACTGGTCTGAGCATACGATCAGCTTTTCCAGAACTGATCAATGGACTAGTGTCTCCAATGCAGGGCACTACCCACTAGTGCTTGATCCGACAGTCGCAGGCTATACACTTGGAAGAGTACTTATTGATGGCGGAGCAGGACTCAACGTCATATTTGCAGGCACCCTAAGAAAGATGAACTTGGACCTTGCAACGCAGCTCACTCCATCAACTGCTCCTTTCTACGGCATAGTACCTGGAAAAGCAGCAGTACCACTCGGAAGGATCATACTACCCGTTACATTTGGAACTCCAGTCAATTATAGGACAGAGTACATCAGTTTCGAGGTAGCGGACTTCGAGTCATCATACCATGCAATATTTGGGCGACCAGCCATTGCAAAGTTCATGGTTGTACCCCATTACCCGTATCTTCTGTTAAAGATGCCGGGTCCTAAAGGAATCCTAACCTTCAGAGGTGATTTGAAGCGATCATTTGATTGTGACACAGAGGCTGTCCAAATCGCCGAAAAAGCTCATCTCGCCCTAGAAGTACAGGAACTCGCTCAGATGGTGCATAATGCCAAGCCTGGAGATTCAGAAATCCCGACTAAGAAGGCGGGTACTATCCAACCATCAGCAGAAGTCTCTACAAAAGCTATTGATCTGGAAACCGGTGATCCCTCAAAGACAGCGGTTATCAGTGCTCACCTGTCCGAAGAATAGGAATTCGCGCTCACCAAGTTCCTTAGAACAAGCAAAGATATATTTGCTTGGAAACCAGCGGATATGCCTGGAGTCCCAAGGAACTTGGCTGAGCACAAACTTGAACTAAAGGAAGGTTCAAGACCTGTCAAGCAAAGGCTACGACGATTCTCACCAGAAAAGAAGGAAGCAATCAAGAAAGAGATAGCTAAACTACTCGTTGCTGGATTCATTAGAGAAATCTTGCACCCCGAGTGGTTAGCCAATCCGGTACTTGTTAAAAAGAAGAACTCTACCGAGTGGCGTATGTGTGTAGACTACACGGACCTCAACAGGCACTGTCCAAAGGATCCCTTCGGATTGCCAAGGATAGACCAGATAGTCGACGCCACCGCGGGTTCTGCTCTACTTTCATTTTTGGACTGCTATTCTGGGTATCATCAAATTGCTCTCAAGGAAGAAGATCAGCCCAAAACATCGTTCATTACTCCTTTCGGAGCATATTGCTACAAAACCATGTCCTTTGGTTTAAAGAACGCTGGGGCTACTTATCAACGTGCTATCCAAGATTGTCTGGGTGATCAAATTGGCCGCAATGCAGAAGCCTATGTCGACGATGTAGTCATAAAAACAAAGGACCCGACTACCCTGATCGCAGACCTAGAGGAGACCTTCAACCGATTACGCGCCTATCAATGGAGGCTGAACCCTACCAAATGCGTCTTCGGAGTACCCTCAGGTCAGCTACTTGGGTTCCTTGTCAGCCATCGCGGCATTGAGGCTAGTCAAAAACAAATTACAGCCATTATCAACATGAAGACACCTACTTCAGTCAGAGATGTTCAGAAGCTAACAGGGTGCATGGCTGCATTAAACCGGTTTATCTCACGCTTAGGAGAAAAGGGACTACCTTTCTTCAGGTTACTTAAGGCTGGCGACAAGTTTCAGTGGACTGAGGAAGCAGATAAAGCTTTTGAACAGCTCAAAGGCTACCTCACCAATTCCCCAATACTAACACCGCCAGAGCCTAAGGAACCAATGCTGTTGTACGTTGCCGCTACTACTCACGTCGTAAGCACAGCTATCGTGGTGGAGCGCAAGGATGACAAGCACATTTATAATACTCAACAACCGGTTTACTATATCAGTGAGGTACTCTCCGACTCCAAAGTCAGATACCCACAAGTGCAGAAACTGCTTTATGCCCTGCTTATATCCTCAAGGAAGTTGCGGCACTATTTCGACGCTCATGAGATCACAGTAGTCACGGATTTTCCTTTAGGAGAAATCCTTCACAATCGTGATGCTACTGGCAGAATCTCTAAGTGGGCAGTTGAATTGGGCGCACTCAACATCAAGTTCACTCCAAGGAAAGCCATCAAGTCACAAGCTTTAGCTGATTTCGTCGCTGAGTGGACAGAGATACAGCAGCCTCAAGACAGTGCTATTCCTGATCATTGGAAGATGTACTTTGATGGGTCCTTAAAACTCGGAGGAGCAGGAGCCGGGGTCCTTTTGGTATCACCCGCGGGAGAACAGCTCAAGTACGTTCTGCAAATATTGTGGCCGGCTACCAACAATGAAGCAGAATACGAAGCACTACTCCATGGGCTCAAGCTAGCAGTCACTCTAGGCATCAAGAGACTACTAGTATATGGCGATTCCTCTGTGGTCATTCATCAGGTTAACAAGGACTGGGACTGTACCAAAGAGACAATGAACGCCTACTGCACTGAAGTCCGCAAACTAGAAAAGCACTTTGCGGGGCTAGAACTCATTCATATTACCCGGGATCTCAATATAGCAGCTGACACCTTGGCCAAATTGGGTTCTGACAGAGCACAAGTTCCCAGCGGTACTTTTATACATGAGTTATCCAAGCCCTCAATCAGAGATACGGAAGAATCGTAAGCAGTGCCTTCTAACCAGGTTTTATCCCTATCACCCGACTTGACGCAAGTATTCATTGACTACTTCAAAGAGCATAAACTCCCGAGTGACAAGACGGAGGCCGAACAAGTCACCAGGCGTAGCAAGAACTACGTTCTAGTCGGAGATAAGTTATACAGACGTGGTGCCTCATCAGGAGTCCTCCTCAAGTGTATTACACCAGAAGAAGGCAGGGAAATTCTGAATGAAGTCCATTCTGGGTGCTGCGGCAATCACGCAGCTTCAAGGACACTAGTCGGCAAAATCTTCAGGTCAGGATATTACTGGCCATCAGCTTTAAAAGACGCAGAAGACTTAGTCCGCCGCTGTCAGTCATGCCAATTCTTTGCAAAGCAACAGCATGTACCCGCACATGAGCTCATCTGTATTCCTCCGTCATGGCCTTTTTCATGTTGGGGACTTGATATGGTGGGTCCTCTCAAGCGTGCTCCGGGCGGATTCGAGTACTTATACGTCGCAATCGACAAATTTACAAAGTGGATTGAGTACATGCCCTAGTCAAATTCAATGCCTCCAAGTCAGTACAGTTCATGCAAAGCATTTTTCACCGGTTTGGAATGCCGCATAGAATCATCACTGACCTTGGGTCCCCTTTTACGGCAATTGAATTCAAGACATGGGCTAGCGACTGCGGCATAAGGATAGATTATGCCTCAGTAGCCCATCCACAGTCTAATGGTCAAGTAGAACGAGCCAATGCCATGATCCTCGCAGGATTGAAACCAAGACTTTTTGACTTGCTCAAGGACCACGGCGGCAAGTGGGTCGAAGAATTGCCTAAGGTAGTCTGGGGGCTACGAACGCAACGCAGTCGGGCAACAGGACAGACTCCTTTCTTTTTAGTATATGGCACTGAAGCAATCCTTCCGGCTGACTTAATCTGGAAATCCCCGCGGATAGAGCAGTACAATGAAGGAGAAGTCGATGATAGCAGACGGATAGAAGTCGATAGCATAGAGGAGGCTAGACTGACCGCACTATTTCAATCCGCAAGATACCTTCAAGGGATGAGACGATACTACGATAAAAACGTCCATCACCGTACTCTACAAGTGGGAGACATGGTACTGAAGAAGATTCAGAATATTACAGGACGCCACAAACTCATGAGTCCATGGGAGGGTCCTTATATTGTATCCAGAGTAACAAGACCCAGGTCATTTGAGCTAGTCACTGAAAATGGATCTCCATTGCCAAATTCATGGAATATAGAGCATCTGAAGAAATTCCATACTTAAGGACTTCGCTTCAAAACAGACTCAGGGCATTTGTAATCACTAGTCGGATATTAATAAAGTTCGAAGTTCTTTAGACACTTTGCAATTTATCCAGACTATACCTGACTATTCAGTCATTTATCGAGTCCTTGCAGAGGCAAGACTCTATCTCCGACTAGTATTAACTACTCTGATAGATTGGTTCAGCAGAAACCAAACTCGAGTTACGAGCTTCGAGCTCAATACAACTCATATGATAGTACGGCTTAAAAACCCGGCTATCAGCCTATAGTAAATACGGAATCCACTATAGTGGAGACTGGTTTCTATAAGGCGTAACAAGATGGGACAAGTACCCACCTTGTTACACAAATCCCGGACAGAGGTCCAACAAACTTCGCACTCAAGCTGTGATCTTCAAGAGGATATGATTCACCCAGAAGGAATCTACGTAACGATCCTTTAAGAGGTGCTTGATCGAAATTATCCCTTGAACAAGGGTACTAAGAGTAGTACTCGGGCAAGACTAACGTTCTCTACAAATAAGATAGAGAAACGGAGTCCTATGACCCAATTAATGTGCTCAAAAGCACCCGGATCGACTCGTCTACTAAGACGCCTGGTCATACATCCACAAACAAGACACAAACCATCACCAAGCACTGACTTGTCGCAAATTGGAGTTAAACTCATATCAAAAAATAGTATATATTTCATTACTCATAAAGTTTACAGGGGAATACACGATGAGGCAAAAAGCAGAAGGAGTCTACTACATAAGCTCTAGAATCTCTGAGTACTCCTCCGCCATGGCCTTCACTTCCTCCTGCATCGCCGCATGATCTTCATCACTCTTACCCTCAGGAAGGGTCATAAGGGTGCCAAGATCAAACGACGGCATATGAAGACGGAGGGTAGCCATCAACCCTTGGACAACGGAGAAGGACATCTCCTTGATATATTGAGCCAGACGCTTTGGAGCGGCCTTGGCTCGTTCAATCAATGACTCTTCCGCTCCTTCAGGTGCTGGTATCATCCTAAGAAGTGGTCCCACGGCTTGCTCCAGCTCCTGTGTAGACTTCAAAGCCTGCAGGAGATCCTGGTCAGCACCCGCACGGATCAATTTGGCTTCTTCAAGAGTGCTTTGCGCGTTAGCAAGTACCTCTTCAAGTTCTGCCTCCTTGCGGTTGAAGGCATTCTGCCATCCTGAAGCCTTATCATTTGCCTCTGTGTAAGTTCAGATCAAAAAAATATGAGATTGGACTACATCAACAAACGAAGACAAAGTACTCGGATTTCATGAGTACCTTTTAGTTGCTTCTTGGCAGACTTCTTCAGATCCTTGAACTCTTTCTTGGCGGAAGCAGTCTTAGAAATCAGCTGGATCTCTCGGTGATTAGCAGCATCCCGCTCGGCTACTGCAGACTCAAGGTTACCCTGAGGCTCATTAATCTTATTATGGAGCGCCTGGGTAGCAATCTTCTGCCGGATTAGATCCTCGGCAATGTACTCCTTGAGTTGCTCAACCTCCCGAGCTGTCTCCCGTCGGATCCGGACAACTTGATCTCGGACCTTGAAATCAAAAGCCTGCAAGTACAGAGTACACACATAGTACTCGGAAAAAGGGATAAAAGGACTTGGAAATTATTCCAAGTACCCGGATTCTCATTATTATTACTCGGAATTACAACAAAAGTACATAGAAGCATCTCGAGAGACAACAACTTCCATCAGATGATCAGTCAAGGTGCAAAACGCTACTCTAGCAAATTCAAGGCACATAGCCTTGATGCAGAGAGTACCAAGGACAGGGTTCAGTGAGACGCAGTAAAACAGATACAGAACCTTGGGTTGACACATGAGCCTTTTCAGTTCATCCCAAGACAGGTCTCAGGTACACCCAAATGCTCAAGGAGCTCCGGGGAAGACCAGCACTCTCGTTGCCCTTTTGACAACCTGTGACTACAAGGTTATTCACCAGTGGTAGTCACAAGAGTTCTTCTAGGCGCCGCTCTGTACTCTACTGCTCACGACCACTTGGAAACCACCCTAATGGGAGGATCCCTTCACAAGAGTTATTCTGGGCACTTCATCTATTCTACAGCAAGAAGAAACCCCGGGGCTCGTCCATCTCTACGACTGCTACTATAAAACTCATGGGACTAAGGCAACTTCCACACTTCAATGGATGAGAGTCTCTCGCTTCCCAGGCAGGGTATTTATAGGCAGTTGGGAGTTGGTCTATGGACTCAGTTCACTTTAAAGGATAACTGCAATACCAATAATTCACCACTCTACTGTGGTACATGTGAAACCCAGCATGAAACAGGCCTGATTCCTGCATGTACTTCAAGACACAAGCGACAAAGCCTACAGTTGAGGAAAACGAAAAAATGTCATTACTGCGCACAGTTGGGACAGTCATCAGTCAATTATTGTTGACCCCTAGGTAATATTTATCCAGTGGGGGTGATATGGGATGTTTGTTGAAAACATTTCCCACCTGAAGCTGGATATCTATTAAAAAGAGGGTTTAAACAATAAATTAGTGACATCATCCGACTCCTTCAGACATAATTGGATTACCCAGTCATTTTGGCTTTACAGATCCTAAAGACCGACTACTATAGTACTCAGATCTCAGGCTCGGGGGCTGCAGGGTACTATCCATTAAGGAAATGTTTTTTCTAACTTCAAAGATAACTTGGAAAAGGTTCAACAGATCCTCAAAGTTATTAAAAATAACAAGAGGCTCGGGGGCTACACCCTATGGGTGCGCTTTCTATAAAAAGCGCACACCATAAGTTTTTCTTCAAGTTTCAGAGCACTTCAAGATTTCTCGAGACATTACTCAAGAGATTCTCAGGGAGAAGCCGGAAGATAACGTCATGAAGAAATGATGAAGAGCTCGGGGGCTTGACGGACCAGGATGTCAGAGATATCATCCGAAGATGATTACTCCGACTCATCCCGGACGGCATAGGAGATCCAAAGACTTGTTACGTAGTATACTTGTATTAGGACTCCGACTTGTAACTTAGCCGAGTTGTATAGGGAAGTCTTGTAAATAGAATAGGACTCTTCCTCTGGAACTGGCTAGGACTCGGACTGAGCCATGGATCACCCGGATATATAAGGGGAGCCAGGCACAGATCCTAGACAACTCAATTGAACTCAACTCTCGAGTATAATCAAACACAAAGGCACACGCCACACTGGACGTAGGGTATTACGCTATTCAGCGGCCTGAACGAGTATAAATCGTTGTCTCTGTGTAATCACCGAGTCCTACGAACGCCGATCCCCACCGAACAAATAGTCCTAAGTAATCTCAAGACTAGTTGCCGGTTAACAAACACCGACACCATGTATCCGCAATCTCCCCCTTGATGAGTGCATTGTCAACTACCAACACAAATCATAATGAAGGTAGAAGAAAGGTGGAAGAAGAAGTAAGCGAACTCATCCAATCGACCAAAAGCGAAGCAAAGCCAGAAGAAGTCGAATGGAGTGAGCGAGACAACTTGGTTCCCAAAGACATGGGCAACGGCTCGACGCAACCAAGCAAAGCAAAGCTAGCCCTCAAGAAGAGGTAGAATAGGCTCAACACCGCTAGCGAAAAGGTCGGAGCAAGGGAAGCAAAGACAAGCTAGTTCCTCCAGAAAAAGGCAAAGGCTCAACACAACTAGCCAAACCGCTCCAAACCAAATGAAACACCACATATGGGCTGAAAGTCGCTCCAAACCAATTGAACAGCTCGTCAAGGCAGAAATCGAGCAAACTCCCCCTAAACATGTACTCCCCCTTCAAAAATGCATACAACTGGGGACATGATATACAACTGGGGACATGATTTGTTAAGATTTCTCCCCCTTAGTTGAAAATGCACACAACAAGGCAAATGCATATGAGTTACAAATGCAAGTTAGCAGCTTCAAGTATATATTCCAGAGAGTAAATAGATGCTCTAAATGGTGCTGATCCAATAACTCAACAAAAAACACTAATGCCTGCAAAGGCTCAAACTGATCACGGAATATGAAACAGGTGAGCAGTTTTAAGCCATTCAGAAAAGAGAGTTCACCATCAAAATAGCACTGAACATGTATAGACAGGAAGTACATAAGTGCTAAACATGTATACAAGGTGAACTACCCCTAGCAAAGTTCAATCATCATGCTATAGAATGAAACATAGACTTGTGTTTTTAGAATTTTATCGGAGTTGCAACGGTTTTTACACAAGTTTTAATATTTCAACATATGATTGCGAGAGGTTGAAAACTTGACATTGCCTAACTTTTCAACCGAGCTAAGCCTATGCATAAGCAATCAGAAGCTTGAAGCAAACGGTTTCGGTCTTACACTACATGGCTCAAGTTTAACTCAATGTGCAATGAGAAACAGTCTTGATACCGTGATGTGCTGTCAAGTAATCCCATCTCGATCTTTTCAAAACACTTAGACTTGGTTCAAAATTAGCAGAAAATGAACATACCAAGCAAGTGATAGACTCAGAACTAGAGACATAGCAATCTAGCATATATGAAAAGCACAAGTGACTTCAACACATTCTACACATGCTAGTTGCTAGAATCAATGGGGAACATGTTTCAGATTTTATGTTGAATTTAGAATATTCACAGTTCTGAAAAAGAGCTCAACTCACAACATGTATCAGTGATCAAAAAGAGCCTAAGCTACAAGCATCATTATGTAGTATCGGAGCATACACTAATCAGAGCATAGATTCATTCTATAGATTATAGACATGAAGCTCAAATAGATAAAGATGCAAGTGTGATGGAATGCAAAAACTGAACAAAAACAAGAGAAAAGAAGTCAGTCTAAGAACCAAAATGTTTCCCCCATCTAAAAGGGGAAACACACACCAAGCTCACCTCTCAACCTAGCAAAGGTTGATTGGTCCAAAGGCTTAGTGAAAATATCTACCAACTGAAGATGAGTATCAACATGGTGAAGGTCGATATCACCCTTCTCATAGTGGTCTCGCAAGAAATGAAAGCGCACATCAATGTGTTTGGTCTTAGAGTGCAGCATGGGGTTCTTAGCAACGCTAATAGCAGTCGTGCTATCACAAAGCAAACGAACACGAGAAAAGCTCAAACCAAAATCACGCACAGTGTCCATCATCCAAAGCAATTGAGAACAGCAGCTAGCCGCAGCAACATATTCCGCCTCTGTGGTAGACTGAGCGATGCTAGACTGCTTGCGAGAAGACCAAGATATAAGAGAAGAACCAATAAACTAACAAGTCCCAGAAGTGGACTTGTGATCAAGTCGGCAACCAGCAAAATCGGCATCAGAATAACCGCAAAGGGAGAGGGTGGAAGAAGCAGAATACCAAATCCCAAACTCAGGTGTGAAGCATAAGTACCTCATAATGCGCTTAACCGCTTGATGGTGAGAGGTGCGCAGCGATGACTGAAATCGAGCACAAAGACACACAGCGAACTGGATGTTCGGGTGTGTCACCGTCAGGTATAGCAGCGACCTGATCATACTCTGGTACTCCTTCTGGTCCACAGCTTCTCCATCCTTGTCCGCATCCAGGGCCGTCGTGGTCGACATGGGTGTTGGAAGAGGCTTGGCCTCACCCATATCGAACTTCTTCAGGATATCCTTGGTATACTTGACCTGGTGCACAAACATCCCCTCTCGGGATTGCTTAATTTGCAACCCGAGAAAGAATGGCAACTCGCCCATCATGCTCATCTCAAACTCCCTGCTCATAAGATCTTGACCGAGTGACACGTTCGTCGATGCTGCCGATCATCTGTTGAGGCAGATGTTGGTGTTGAATGTGTCATGGCACCTCCCGAGCTGAAGAAACCTGCCCCTCAACAGCAGCTGGTGCCTCCTCGGGTACAAAAGGTACAGCCTAAGGTGGCGGATCCCACGGCCCCTAAGTAGTCGACGAAGAGGGGTTGGGGCCGTGAGTCGTCGTAGTAGAAGCCGATGCTTGTGGCACAGCAGGTGGAGGTGGTGATGGATCATCTATCCCTTCAGCACCCTCGCCCTCATCATCAAAAAGAGGCTCGCCAACCTCATGATCACCTGCACGCTCAAATCTAGAAGAAGGACAAACCATGGTCTCGTCGAAGATGACATCGGATGTCTCCATGACTCGGTTAGTATCAAGGTTAAGTACACGATATGCGCGAGTATGAGTGCCATAACCCAAAAATACACCGTCGGAAGAGCGAGACTCAAATTTGTCCAGGTTCCCTTTCTTGAGTATAAAACAGTGGCAACCAAAAACTCTAAAATAACTCACTTTGGGTTGTTTTCCAAAACGCAACTCATAAGAAGTCTTTTTCAAGAAAGCTCAGAGAAAAATGCGATTGGAAATATAGCACGCAGTGTTCATAGCCTCGGCCCAATACCGCCTAGGAGTCATATGCTCATCGAGCATCGTCCTGGCCATCTCAACAAGGGTCCGATTCTTCCTTTCTACAACACCATTCTGTGGCAATGTGTAGGGGGAAGAAAACTAATGCTCTAAACCCAAAGAATTACAAAACTTCTCAAAATCCGAGTTCTTAAACTCAAAACCATTATCACTTCTAATAGCTCGCATTGAGTTCTTAGGGAACTCATTCTAAAGACACAAAATCAGATTGCGAGCAAAAGAGAAAGTCTCAGTTTTCTCAGCTAAAAAGAAAACCCATTAATATCTCAAAAAGTCATCAACAACAACAAGCACATACCACTTCCCCCCAACCGAGCTCACCCGAGCCGGACCAACAAGGTCCATGTGTAAAAGCTCTCTAGGGCACTTAGTCATGACCTGAGTCAATGGATGGTGGGGAGCGGCAACCATCTTCCCATGTCTACAAGAATGGCAAAGAAGATCCTTCTCCAAGGACAACTTGGGCAATCCTCGGATTAGGCCAAGTGAACTAAGCCTTGCAAGCAAGTCGAAGCTCAGGTGACCGAGTCTCCTATGCCACTTCCAAAGATCAGAGGAGGAAGGTCCAGCCAAAAGACAATGAGAAATTCTAAATGACTCCGAGAAATTTGCACCAAAGACTTTCCCAAAGGCCAAAATCAAACATACAAGATTGCCCTGAGGGTCCAAAATACGACTAAGATTCGGCTTAAAACGAATCCCATAGTCATCATCAAAGAGTTGCGAAATAGAAAGAAGGTTAAAATGCAAGTTACAAACAAGAGCAACATCACGCAACACAAAGTGCTCATTAACTTGCACTGACCCATGAGACAACACTTTACCTTTGCTATTGTCACCGAAGGTGATAAACTCCTTTCCGGCGACTGGACTAAGACTGGAGAACCACTTGGCATTACCGGTCATTTGCCTCGAGCAACCGGAATCCACCAACCAAATGTCCTCCAATCGTTTTACCTACATCAATAAAAAGACATAGTGTGAGCATACGGTCCGACACTGGGGTGAGTGAAATGGGAATTATACCAGTGTTGGGCCGGCTGCTCAAAAGAACGGTTAGTAGCAAAACCATTCCTAGCGCGCCTACGGGGAAAGCGATCACCACGTATAGGAAAATGTGGTCCGCTAAGGGAAGAGCGTCCATCGCGATACTCAAAACGCGGTGGAGGGTAACGCTCAACTACAAAGCCACCGCCACGGGGTCCATAGCCAACAACTGCAGGCTCCCGCCGGGCACGTCCTCCTCGCGTCCTAGGCCTAGGAACTTGATGCATTGGACCTCTAGGCCTAGCAGCACACCTTTGAACATTCGGCACATGTACATCATGGAAAGGATGGTACATGTCTGTGTTGTTCATCTCCTTTGCACGGCGCTCCTCTCTCTTGCGCCGAAAGCAAAACTCCTTCAAGTGCCCATCTCTCCCACAGTGCTCACAATGGTACCTCACCGCTCTCATAGGGGTTGTTGGTACTGACGGTAGTGGGTGTGGATCACTTTGCCCTTCTGTGGCATGAGCTCCTCTTAGATAGGTGGCATGGTGTCTAGCTTGTTCTTGAGGTGGTTTGGTTTTGGAGCCCATGTCTATTTCTTGGGTGGAGCTCTCAGAGGTTCAACAAACACCTCATCCTCAGTGTTAGGCTTGAAGGACTCTTTGGGTGGAATCTTGGTCAGTTTGGGAGTAGTGGTGGAGTTGGGCTTCTCACTCGGGTTAAGACCACTCGACTCTCCAATCTTACCAAAAGATGAAGCACACTCAACACCCTGAGCAAAACCTACACCAGGACCTCCAGCAGCACGCTTGAATTGGGCAATCATCATCCCAAGCTGCGGCTCACCACAAGACACCCATGACAAGATGGTCCGAAGGTATGTGTTTTCTTCCTCGGTTTGCATCTTGTCATGCTTCACATTGGCTATCTCCATCTCCAAGCCCTCACACAAAGCACACCTAGACACACAAGTGCTACCCGAGTTGGCCTTCTCAAAAGACACAATCTTGGCATTCTTCTCTGCCAACTCGGATTGCAAGCCTGCACAAGACTTGCATGCACCAAGCACTGAGGATCTAGCTTTAAGCTCATCCACCTCTCCCACCAAAGCAACATACTTCCCCCTCAAAGTGAGAAGGTCAATCATGTGCTTGGAGCACATCTCACACTCGTCCTCCTCAGATACAACAACGATGGACTTGACATTTTCAAGTTCCTTCACCGTATCCTCCCACTTGTGCCTAAACTCCATCCGCTCTCTAGCAGCACGCCTAAGCAGCTTATCTTGACTAAGAAGGGCCGTAGTAAGTTTCTTGACCTCAGCAGAAAGATCGTCAGGGGTCTGAGATACCTGGGAGGTGTCGTCATCGTCGTCGTCATTCCGAGGGATCTCAGCTGGCTATCGACCTCCTTGCCGAGGGCCATGGTGCAAAAACCCTCGTTGTCAGCGAAGAAGCAGAGGTCGTTCAGCTTGTCCTCGATCTTCTTCTTCTTCTCGGACTCGTCGTCGCTTGAAGCAGCGGAGTCGCCATCCGAGTCATCGACGTCGCTGAGCATGGCGAAGAAAGCACGCTGCTCATCCTAGGCCTTCTTCAAGTACTTCTTCTTGATGTACTCCTTATTGAAGCCACCCTTCCGCTTATGCTTTGTGGGGACGTACTTCTCCTTACACTTGCCGGAGTCATACTTGTGCCCATGATCGCCCTTCCCAAATGCTTGCTTGTTCTTCTTGGGACAGTTGGCGATAAAGTGGTCGGGGTCGCCGCACTCGAAACATCCAGAGCGTCCTCCTCCGCGGCGACGGTTCATGCGGTTGTTGTGGAACCACGAGAACCGGTTGGCAAGCAAAGCCATCTCGTCATCCCCCATGAACTCCAGCTGCTGCTCTATGACAGAAAGAAGAGAAGAAAGTGCAAATCCTCCAGAGGGGTTAGCAGAAGAGCCAGAAAGCAAAGCCATCGACGGGACAGATGGATTCTCATAAGAAGCCCTCGCCACGGCATCAATCTCACTGGACTTGAGCTTACTGAAGAGCTTGTCGCATGTGAGGGTCTCATAGTTAGGTGATTCGATGATCGCCTGAACCTTTGAGTCCCACACCGACCGATTGAGAGTGTGTAAAAGCTTCAAAGCCCTCTCATGATCGTCGAAAGGCAACAACTCCTTGTTAGCCCTCATCCTATTGACAATCACCTGAAAGCGAGCGAATAAACTCTCTATGCTCTCGCCAGGCATGTGTCGAAAGTTCTCATACTCTTGCTTGTGCGACTCGTAGAGATGGGTTTTGACTTGAGTGGTTCCCTCATGGAAACGCATGAGGGCAGCCCAAATCTCCCGAGCCATAGCGAGGTGAGAAACGCGATCAAACTCCGTCATGCTCAAATATGAGAAAAGAGCATTACGGGCTCGGCTATTGGCATCGTGCTCATCGATCTGATGCTGAGTCACACGCGTAGCCAAGACCACGTAATCGGCAGAGTTGCAAATATCCCAGATGGAAGCACCCAAACTCTGAAGATAGGTCGACATGCGTATCTTCCAATACGCATAGTTCATCCCATCAAAAAACAGCGGTTTGCCCACGCCGCGATCCATGTCGCCTTCTGTGGATCTGGAACCGGCTAAGGTGGAAGATCCTTAACCCGCTCCGATACCAATTGAAGGACCGAGAATGCAAAAGCAAGGCGACCAGAGGTGGGTGAATGGGAGCCTAAAAATTTCTCTCAGAACTTTTGCCTCTGTCCCAAAATCAACTCCCAAAAGCTTCGATCGGAAACATGATGCCCACGACCCTTGGAAGAGGGTGGATGATCTCTAGGATCACAGCGAGGCACCACCAAGCATGAGCGAACCAAACGCCAAAAGCACCGGACCAAGTTTGACCCCAAAAACTGACCCTCGAACGTAGATGGAAGGCTACATCGAGAAATCTCCAAATACCTATGCTAACAAGTAGCAAAGATACCTAGAGAGGTTCCTTGGTGAACTCTACGGCCAAACGAGAAGTTTGGAAATCAAACGTAAAAGCCAGGAGAGCAAACGCACTAAAACTCAACACACAGCCAACTCGCGGACTGTCCGGAGTCCAATCTGCGGACTGTCTGCCCAACGGCGGACTGTCCGGGCTCAGTGGCGGACTGTCCGCCGGCCAATCGGACAAAATAGCAAGGTTGCTGAACAGTCCCTGGACAGTCCCGGACTGTCCGCGGATGACAACGGTGGATTGTCCGCCGGTCAACCTGGACGGGAACAGTCGAGCTGCGAAGCCACTGATCCGGCTTGAGCCCGACGCGCGGACTGTCCGCGCCCTGAGTGGCGGACTATCCACGGTCACTCAGGGAGGGCGATTTCAAACGCCCTTCTCCCAAAACTTCCCAAATCTGATTCAAATCAAAATCCTTCGATCCCAAACTTGGAGAAGATGATCACAAGATAGTTAGGAGACTATCCCCAAGAAATCATCCGCTCAAAACGACTTAATCACCGGGAAATCGAAAGGGAGGTGTATGAACCGAAAAAGCGCCACGAAACTTGAATCGACCCAATCTACTTGTTCGTGAGTTAGATGAATTCCTTCTGTGGAAATGATCTCCTCACATCAAAGAACAAGATGATTCAAGTGGATTCGAGAAAGACGCAATTGAGAGGGAGATCGAGTGACGGGAAAATCATGGAGAAACGAAGAATGCGAAGAACAAGTTCAAAACGCGAATCAAACCATGAATTTGCAACCGTGTGGCTACCACATGCTACAACAGTGAGATTACAATCTCACTTCCTCAAAATCTCATGAACACAGAGGTATGGTTCTCTGCGGATCTCAGTAGCTACAGCAGGGGATTGGGAGAGTAGGAAAACCCTAAGTGCAGAATAGCAAATGACTGAGATAGGATGGGAGGTGGGTGTCTCCCTCTACTTATCCTAATTTTAGTTCCCACTCTACCCCTAACTAATTACAGAGCGAACTAGCTAAACCCTAGGGTTATTCTGGACCAACTCGAAGAAGATGCTGATCCGACGGCCACGCCCGCACAATAGGTAGCTTCGCCTCGACGCGACCTCACCGATTGCCACCATGTGCCGCCACCACTCTGCTTGTCCTTTTCACGGACCTCGCCCCCAGTTTTGAGGCCGAAACCGGGAAACCTGTCTTCACGACCAACCCCCGGTTTTGAGGCCCAAACCGGGAAACCAGCCATCCATCGCTTGAGTGTTGTGGCCCAAACTCAGAAATCCACCAGCACCCAGGTTTTGAGGCCCAAACCTAGAAACCATCCTCAGCCCGAGTTTTGTGGCCCAAACTCGGCAAACCCGCAGCACCCACATTTTGTGGCCCAAACCTGGAAACCGTCCACCGGTGGTTTTTATGTGGCTCAACCACCAAACCGAGCCGTAGAGGGGATGCACCACCCGTGCACCCCGTCCACACGCAAGTCTTCACTTGTCGCTGTCCCAAGCTATCAGCCACCGCGGCCGATCCTCAGGCCACTGGTCCGTCAGTCCAAGCCTCACGTTCGCCCTTCACTACTCTAGGTCCATCGGCATGGCACGTCTCTACTTGACCTTCACCTTGCCTTTGATCACCGTATCCGTGCTCAACACCTGCACAACACAAGCCAAAGAACATGGGCATCATCGCAGTTGACAATCACTCATCACTCAAGATCCGGCATACACCCATGTATCCGCAGCATTGAAAGCCAAGATCACATAGGTGCCCAATGGATAGCAATTTGAAGCTCAATGATGCAACTAGAAGCACATTGGATATTGTATGATCATTAGATATTGCCACTTTGCCCAAACCCTTGACATTGCCCTTTGAGTTGTCACCAAATGTAATCTTTTCTTGGTCATTGACATTCTCTTCTAGTGAGGTGAACATCCGGGGATCACCAGTCATATGTTGTGTGCAACCACTATCAATCACCCAATGAGTTCCACCGGTAAATCAAGCTTGAGCTTTAGGGACCTAAACTTGTTGAGGCCCCTTAACCTTCTCAACTAGAGACTTTGCAACCCAAATTTGTTTAGGCCTATTCTTGTTTGGAGGCCCCATGAACATGACTTTCACTTTGCCACTAGAATATTGTCTAAGCATGTAGTGAGCATTGAAAGCAAAGGGCCTAGCATGCTTGGGCAAGGGTGTGGGTGGTTGTTGATGGTTCTTAAAGCATCATTTCACCATCAACATTTCACCCAAAACCAAGGTAAAACAACATAAAAAGTAGAAGATTTGGTTTATAACTAACCTATTTCCACATGTGCATAGTTTCTTATCTTAATGCAGGAAATGATGGAATTTGGGCCAAACAAGAGTACCAGGAGCAAGGCCAAGCCACTCTGGCCCATTTGGGCCTGAGCAAGGTGGCGGCCGCCAGGTCACTCGTGCCAAAAGTGGCCCAAGCCACATCATCGATCCGTGGGAATCACCTCAAGCTCAAATCTTGGCCATTGCACACTAAGGCAGTTTGATCCAAGGGCTAAGAAGAGTATCACCTAGATAGTGGGCTTTGGACACGTGTCTAAACCCCAATCGGCCCTCAAACCGACTTGGGAGAGCAAATGAAGACCGTTGGATGAATGACGGTTGCAATGGACGGCAGAGAGGTGGCGGGCGCCAGGGTTTGGTGGCGGGCGCCACCCCCTAAACCCTAACCGACCTCCCCCTCACTCTATAAGTACCCCCCTAGCTTCCTAGCACTATAAATAGGCCCTTGAGCTCTCATTCGGAGAGCCTCACACCATTCCCCACTAGTTGGTTAGAGTAGCACACTTGCTATGATAGAGAGATTAAAGAGAGTGTGAGTGCCTCACTAGAAGAGGAGCTGGAAAGGAGAAGAGTAGAAGTCTGGAGAGTTCCGGAGTTGTCGGAGACCTCTGCTTCTCTCTGCTCTGCGCTTCAACTTTGGTAACTTAGTATCTTATTTTATCTTCAAGTATTTACTTTCAGTACTTGTGTGTTTGTTTCATTGCTTGATATTATTTTCAAGTGCTCTAGTTCTAGTACAGAGCTAGTAGTAGTAATATATAGATTAAGTGTGGTACTTAGGCTATATATTGCCAGTGAATACGGCTAGGCCCCCGGATAGCTGTGGTAGCAAGCAGGTGGTGACAGCCCTGTGCGCCTTGAATTCCACCATGTAGTTGGTGTAGTTTAATAGTAGGGCTCGTTGTGCTAGCGTTCAACCTAAGTCAGTGGTAAAGGCTAGTACACCCACAGTACACTAGTAAAGAACTTAAATCACTAGAAGTCTAATAGAACTAGGATCTACCCCAGTAGATAGTGCCCGTTCCCTTCATCTATCCTAGATATCCTTACCCCCCTCCCCTAGTTTTCTCAAAATCACTTCGCGTTCCTCGTGGATTCGATACCCCGGAATACTCTGAGGTGAAAAGCTACAACTGACAGCTGTGCGCTTGCGGTTTCTTCTGCGTGCCACCTGAGGTGTCAACAAGCTTTTCTGGCGCCGTTGCCGGGGAACGGTAGCTGATTTTTGAGACTAGAGTTAGGATCATCTTTACCCTCTCCGCATGGAGAACCAATCTATCTTACAATTCGCAGCTCCTAAGAGTTCGCGATTAGAGCCACATTTATCATCACAACCTATATATATCGATAGTTACAAATTGCGCCCTGACTTTATTAACAAAGTTCAGGAGAGCATGTTTACGGGATCAGAAAGTCCCTACATACATCTACGTGAGTTTGAGCAAGTCTGTGCATGCTTGAACATTTTGGGCATTTCACCAAACACTGTCAACTGGAAGCTATTTTCGTTCACTTTGACGGGAGCAGCTAAAACATGGCATGCTCCAACCGTGGGAAGTGCCAGAGGAGACTGGGGAACTTTACAGACCAAGTTTATCTTGACGTATTTCCCTGTCCACCAAGTGGTACGACTACGAGTAGAAGTGTTGACCTTTAGACAAAATGATAAGGAGACATTAGGGGAGGCTTGGGACCGTTTTATTGGTTTAATCAATTCAGGACCCGATTTAGCCATACCCGATCCAGTGCTCCTTCAGCATTTTTATGTCGGTCTAGAGAAAGAAAGCTCTCTTCACCTTGATCATTCGTCAGGTGGAGCGTTTCTTCATCTTTCTCCACGAGGTGGAAAGGAGGTTCTTGATAGAATTCTCGATAATATTCCTTATATTGGAGTTTCCGATGAAATCCCTGAGGAAGAAGTCGTAGAAACCCAAGTTTCGACTGTAGAACAACAAGAAGAGCCCGAGTCTAGCTCGCTGGACTTAGCGGAATTTATTCCGTCCACATCTGGGAGAGAAATTCTTCCAAAATTTTTGGGCGAGATAGAGGATGATGTGTTTGAGGATTACGAAAATGCTATGAACTACTCCGTTCAAGCTCTCCCATCCGACAAACTACTTCCTAAGTCCTCTGATGGAATCTATAGCCGAGAACGTCTTTTGGAACTTTCAGCTGTCATGAGTCATGAATGGACAATGGAAGCCGAAGTATCAGAAAACATCCCTCGCATAGATAAAGTACCTAGCATAATAGATTGTCGAATTAGGGGAGAAAGGGCCTTTGCCTTTTATGACCCTGTCGTGGGAATTAATGTTCTTGCTAGTAATTACGTATCCAGAACATTCCCCGACCTTCAATGACAACCAACTAAATGGTGTTTAAGAGACCCAAATGGTGACATCTTGGAAAGTGAAGGAATCCTAAAGATGGTCCCCATCCAAGTAGATGGAGCGGACATGGTCTTAGATTTCTACATTTTTGATGTAGTCCTTTTTGACGTCTTCTTAGGACAACCTTGGTCCATACTTGCCTTGCAAGGACCATGTCAAGAGCACTTTAATGCTCAGATCGGTGGAAAAGAGTACTCAGTACCTTTTGTTCGTGCATTAAATTCTATTGCCGAACAACCACCAAAACCAGATCTTCTCGATCAAGCTAGAACCTCTACCCTTTATGAATTGGCTCAGCCTGATTTTGAAGAAGATTCTAAGTTCTTTGTCGAAGAAGAAGCCGAGACAGATGAGCCGTTTCGCTTAGACGAATCAGAAAAAGCCATCTCGACCTTCCATAGAGCTAAAACCTCTGCCTAAAGGCCTGAAATACATTTTTCTAAACAATGACCCCGAGACTCTCGTAATCATTAGCAGTAAGCTATTTGAAGAGGAAGTCCGTAGGCTGACCCTTGTCTTAGAAAAACACCGATCTATCTTTGGCTATTCACTTCAAGATTTGAAGGGAATTAGTCCAAATCTCCGCACTCATCGTATCCCTCTCGATCCTGAGATACCCCCTTCAAGAGAGCCACAAAGACGACTTAATAACACTATGCGTGAAGTCGTGAAAAAGGAGGTTCTGAAACTGTTGCACGCGGGAATTATTTATCCAGTTCCTTATAGTGAATGGGTAAGTCCCGTGCAAGTAGTTCCAAAGAAAGGAGGCATGACAGTCGTTAAGAATGAGAAAAATGAGTTAATCCCTCAATGCACTGTCACTGGATGGAGGATGTGTATAGACTATAGGAAGCTGAATAAAGCCACAAAGAAAGATCATTTCCCACTTCCTTTTATAGATGAGATGATAGAGAGATTGGCAAACCATTCCTTCTTTTGCTTCCTGGATGGATATTCTGGTTATCACCAAATCCCAATCCATCCAGATGACCAAAGTAAGACCACTTTCACATGCCCGTATGGAACTTATGCCTATAGACGCATGTCCTTTGGACATTGCAATGCGCCGGCATCTTTCCAATGGTGTATGATGTCCATCTTTTCTGATATGATTGAACAAATCATGGAGGTATTCATGGATGACTTTTCGGTCTATGGGAAAACCTTTGACGATTGCCTAGCCAATTTAGACAAAGTCCTCCAACGCTGTGAAGAGAAGGACCTAGTTCTTAACTGGGAAAAGTGTCACTTCATGGTGCAGGAAGGAATTGTCCTAGGCCATCGAATTTCAGAACATGGGATAGAAGTGGATAAAGCCAAAATCAATATAATTGAACAATTGCCACCACCCACTAATGTGAGAGAAATCTGAAGCTTCTTGGGCCATGCCGGCTTTTATAGAAGGTTTATTAAGGATTTCTCACAGGTCGCTAGACCCTTAACGAGCCTGTTAGCAAAAGACGTCTCGTTCAAATTTGACGAGGATTGTCTACAAGCTTTGAATATTTTGAAAAAGGCTCTAACTTCGGCACCAATCATCCAACCCCCAGATTGGAATTTGTCGTTCAAAATCATGTGTGATGCTAGTGATTATGCTGTGGGAGCCATCCTTGGTCAAACTAAAGATAAGAAGCATTATGCTATTTCTTATGCTAGTAAGACCCTGACTGGCCCCCAGCTAAACTATGCAACCACAGAAAAGGAACTTTTGGTCGTAGTCTTTGCAATAGACAAGTTTAGATCTTACTTAGTGGGAGCTAAGGTGATTGTTTATACCGATCACTCTGCTCTAAAATATCTCTTCACGAAGAAAGATGCTAAGCCAAGGTTGATCCGCTGGATCCTTCTCCTTCAAGAATTTGACCTGGAAATAAGAGACAAGAAAGGAGTAGAAAATTCAGTAGCTGATCACTTGTCTAGACTACAAGTCAATAATTCGAACAATCTCCCAATAAATGACTTTCTTCGCAATAATACCCTTTTAAAAGTCACATATACCAACCCTTGGTATGCAAACATCGTGAATTTTATAGTCGCCGGCTATGTCCCGCCGGGGGAGAGTAAAAAGAAACTGCTATATCAAAGCAGAACGCACCTATGGGATGAACCATATCTCTATAAGGTCTGTGCAGATGGACTCTTGAGAAAATGTGTCCCTATAGAAGAAGCAACAAAAATCATAGATAGATGTCACTCCGCCGAATATGGAGGACACTATGGAGTTTTTTGGACACATGCTAAAATATGGCAAAGTGGTTTTTATTGGCCATCAATGTACGAGGACACAAAGAATTATGTGAGACGTTGTCCTCGTTGCCAAAAGGATGGTAACATTAATGCCCGAGATGCTATGCCACTCGTGAACAATCTCCAAGTTGAGTTGTTTGATGTTTGGGGTATAGATTTCATGGGCCCCTTTCCTAAATCCTATGACGCCGAGTACATTCTTGTGGCGGTGGATTATGTCTCGAAATGGGTAGAAGCCATACCCTGTCGAGCGGCAGATGCTAAACATTCGAAGAAAATGTTCAAAGAAAACATCTTTCCGCGTTTTGGAGTTCCTAGACTAGTCATTAGTGATGGAGGCCCTCATTTCATAGATAAGAGCTTCCGACATTTCTTAGCTAGTCAAGGAATCCAACATAATGTAGCCACTGCATACCACCCCCAAACAAGTGGACAGGCCGAAACATCCAATAAACAAATAAAGAATATCTTGCAAAAGACGGTAGAAGAGATGGGAAAGGGATGGAAACATAAGTTACCCGAAGCTCTGGGGTCCTATCGGACCGCCTATAAGACCCCGATTGGAATGTCCCCATACCAACTAGTTTATGGAAAAACTTGTCATGTTCCTGTGGAGCTTGAGTTCAAAGCTCATTGGGCCATTAAGAAGTGGAACATGGACCTTGACCAAGCTGGCCAAAATAGGAAGATGCAAATTTCCGAACTAGAAGAATGGCGAGAGAAAGCCTATCATAGTGCCAAGCTCTATAAAGAGAAGACTAAGAGATGGCACGATAAACGGATCAAAAAGAAAGAGTTCGAAGTACGAGATAAAGTTTTACTCTTTAACTCTTGTGTTCGACTTTTCGGACATGGTAAACTTCGAAGCAAATGGGAAGGACCTTTCAAGGTTGTTGCAACCTCTTCCCATGGAGTCGTCACATTAGAAAGTGACGATGGGCAAATCTTCAAAGTCAATGGACAAAGATTAAAAATATTCTATGACTTTGATAAAAATGAGCTAAACGAAATTGATATAATTAACTTTGAAGTAGCTCAAGCCCATGACAATTAATGGATGGACCCAATTTACCCCTTGTCCATTTCATGCACCTAGTCCATCCAAAACCCCGAGAAAGGCCTCTTTAGGCCCAACCAAGCCATTTCAACCTCGAAACTTTGAAATTTAGGAGGCTTACCTTCTCCCGCTTGATGCTCGGCGAAGAAGGAGTGGTGGCCGCCACTCCCAACTGACAGCCGCCACCAAACCCTGGCGCCCGCCACGCTAGGCGGTGGTTTAGAGGCCCCCCTCCACGTGGCAGCTAATCCCGAGCTCGGGAAACTGAAAGAAGGAGGAGATGAGGACGTGTTAGTTCATCTAAGGCTTATCCCCCCACTTATCCCCCTTCTTAAAAGAAGAACTCCTTCTTCTCCCTCCATCTATTCACGAAGCCTAGCCAAGCCTCCTCCAAAACCATGTCGTCTCCACGGAAATCCGAGTCCTATAACCCTCAAGGATCCATCTCGTCCTCCACCAAAGCCATCATCCGATCTTTGATCGATGACGACATGGAGGTACTTGACGTACCTCCTTTAGCAATGGTGCTGCTTGACGACACTTATGTCAAGGGGACACCACCGGAGGGTGCAGGGAAGGCACCAGCCACCACTCCAGTGGCGGGCGCCACCCCTGCTGGGCGGCCGCCAGGGGTGAAACGCCCCCTGGCCTCGTCTCCGCTCTGTCTTCATCCTCCTCCAGTGGCGCCATCCGAGAAGAAATTGAGGACGCCCACCAGGCCGACCACAGGGGAGATCACCCCGAGGAAGTCTCCGGCCGTCAAGGCCAGGGGTGATGAAACGCCCACTCCATCAAGGGTGAAATCCCGAGTAAGCTTTGGCTCGGATAGCCACACCCAGAGCTACAGCCCCAATCCTAAGAGGGCTAAACTAGAGGTGTATGGCATGAGGATGCCCGATGGGCATTTTGAGAAGAGGCTGCGTGAGCGCGAGGTGAGCACTCATGACTCCAATGGATCGCTCTCCGAGCCATCCGTGCGCCGCCGTCTCGACCCATCGCCGGCAGGAGTCCCCGGCGAGATGGAGCACAGCGGTGATGAGGAGAGGTTAACCCTCGAAAAACTCGCCGCCGAGGTGAAGAAGCTGCACAAGGAGAAGAGCGCCTTGGAGGATCAAGTCACAGAAATAGCCCTCTGGCGAATGGATATGGAGGATCGGTTCACCATCCTCCGCAAGGGCTACACCTCGAAGATCAAGCGTCTCTTCAAAGAGACGGGCTTCGAGGATCTCTACGAGGCTCCTTCACTAGATTAGATTAGATTTAGGGTGTCTAGTTAGATTGATTTAGTTTAAGTTTAATTTTGCTTGATTTAAATTTTAGATTGTTTAATTTTCAATTTAGAACTTTTGTTTAGGAAATTTTTATATAATGAATAAAAAGACACCCTCTTTTTTTCATTCATCAAGTTTTTTTTCATTTTAAAAATAAAAAGTACCAAAACTCCTAGTGTGGGGGAAATCCCCTCTCTAAACACCTCTTTAAAACATGATAGAATGTTCAAAACTGTAACCTAAACTTAGCAAGGTAGCTACCACGTTGTTTGCAAGCCGCGTGGGCCAAAGCCCATGGCGGCCGCCAGGCCACTCTGCACTGAAACACCCCCGGTGAACCCCTAAACCTATGTTTTAAATTATGTACAATTTGGATCACTGGATGTCTCGGTTCCAACTAAAAATGCAGCTAGAAAAAAAATGCTGAAACAATTTCTTTTGGATTGATTGTTTACACGACATGTTATTCTACCTTTTATTCATGTGTAGTAGCCTACTCATTTTGATAGAGAAGTCAACCTTGGTTATTGTTTGATAAGATATAGAAGTAGTAATTGAAATTGCATTAGTACTCTGCTACAACTTTGGGAGTTTTTATTTTGAAAACCAAAATTATCATGGTTCATGATCTTTCTTTCCTATCCACCTACCAAGGCCAAAATATTAGAGTATAGGAAAACAGCCCATAAAGCCTTCTAAATCAATCTTTGAGCTTTGTCAAGAATAGTTGATCTAGGTAGAAGAGTTTAGTCATGCTCTAAAAGCCAAGGCAAACCATGCCTTTTTCAGACAACTCTCACACTGAGAGTATACTCATGTAGTTCTCCTCCAAAATTTTGTTCTAAAAGAGTTGAATAAATTTTCTCATTCCTTCAAAGGACATGGCTATATAGTATCTAAAAAAAGAGCAAATGCTCTAAAAAGGACAAGTGTCCAAGTATTCAAAAAAAAGAGAGCAAATGCTCTAAAAAGGACAAGTGTCCAAGTATTCAAAAAAAAGATGCATATAGCCATGATCCTTGGTAAGAGAAGAGTTTCAAAAAGAACAAAGGAGTTGAGTTAGTCCACCCTATACCTTGGCTAGTGCATGACTATACTCTCCCATGATCCTAAACTTGACTTAGCAATAAAAGAGAGATAGAAGTGCCTTACATTCCTTCCTTTCCCTATAAACTCCACATAAACCATAGGGTAGACTGGCATTTTCTTTTGCCATAAAGTGAGGATATACACCATGAGTGCCTTGAGATTTAAAGAGAGATTCAATGAACCATGTTTTTTTCTTTTTGAAAATATCCTGAAACCCCAAGGTATGTAAAAGAGGAAAGTGTGTTTCTCTTATTTGCAAGCTATTCTATCTTTCAACCGCCACAGGTATGATTTATTAGCCACTTGGAAAGGTTACTAACATGAGTATAGGTAGTTGAACATCTTGTGTGAATTGTGACACCCTAGTGTCAAGTACTGCATTAGGCATTGCAATTAGCTACCAAAATGCATAAGCAATGCATTGCATCATTTCATGTGCATAAGAGTGCTTTTAGCCTTTGTTTAATTGTTGGATTCTGGATTTCTATTTGACTTGATGATTTAAATGGATTTCTGCTTTGGCAAAGAGTTTTAGAAAATAGAGAATATTGAGTAGAGTGCTTTTCATGTTGGTGTTTTGACCTAGTTCAAAATAGTTTGTTAAATAAAAATAAGTCAAACAAAATGGTTTATATTTCAAAATTGGCTTTAATCATGTGGAGGATTTAAAAATGGTTTTCAGAAAAAGTGTCCTATATGAAAGTTGTAGAGAAAAATATTTGGAGAAACTTTTATATTTGGATCAAAGCCTGGTTTGGAGTTTTTGAAACTATTTTTGAGTGGTCAAACTTTGGAAAATATTTAGAAAAAGAAAAAGGAAACGAATTTCTCCCGCGCTTTCACTTTTGGCCCATCAGGCCTTTTGGCCCAACCCGCCGCGCCGGCCCACGCCGCTCGCACGCACCCTTGCGCCACGCCGGCCCAGCTCGCCCACGCCCGCTCCCGCGCGCTCGCGCTTGCCGCGCACGCCCGCCCCGACAGCGCCTCTAGCACGCCCGCGCCGTACGCCGGCGTCCGCGCCACGTGGCCGGCGATGCCTGAGCAAAATCTCCCTCGCCCGATCGTGCCCCGTGCGATCACGCAAGCTATCGCACTCGCCCTCTCCGCGCGCCTCGTCTGCCGAGCCCTGCTGCCGCGCGCGTCGCCCGCCGGCCGTGGCCCCCGCCACCACCACCGGCTGGCCAAGGCCCCGGCCAAGACCCCAAGCGCTCTCTCCGCTCCCTCACTCACCCGCACACACTCTCCCACTCTCGCTCGCACTCTCACCCACGCACGAACGCGAGCCGAGCGCTCCCCCGCTCGCCGCAACCACCCCCGCAAACCCCCTTCGCCGTTCTGGCCACACCAGAGCCTCGCCGTCCGATTCCTCCCGCACCGAGCTTCGCCTTCACCTCGAACGCATGGTGCGCACCTCCGCACCACCGGCCAAGCCTCGCTGACATCGGAGCTCGAAGAGCGCCATCGCGGACGCCATCGCCACCGCTGAGCTCATGACGCCGTTCCTCCCCGACCCGAGCTCCACTGCCTCCTCCCTCCATTGTCGAGCCTTCCCGAGCCAAGGCAAGGTGAGAACACCACCCAGTCTCAACGCTACCGACCCCCACCTCTCTCTTTACCTCCGGCCGAGCACCATGGCCGTCGCCGAGGCCATGCCAAGGCCAAGCTTCCTCGGAGCTTCCCGAGCCAAACCGAGCCCTCCGATAGCCTCCCTAGGGTTCAGGTAATCTTTCGCCTCTCCCAATTTCTCCGGCGACCGCCGGGCACGGCCAAGCCGAGCCTCACTGCCGCCACCGTCCGCCATGGCTCGTCGTCGGCGAGCTACGGTCACCCTCTGGCCAAACCAACACCACCGCTGGATGCGCCTCGTCGAGGCGAGTCTATCAAGCCTAGCCTCGCCGCCGGAGACCTCACCGCCGGCGAGCAGCCGCCGGTCAAACCTCTCCCGTGTTCGGCTTTCACCGACAGGTGGGTCCCGTTGACCCATGGACCCTGTGCGTCAGCCACCCACTGGTCCATGGACCGAGTTCACGCAGTGTGCCGGGATGATTTCAAATGTTTTTCTTTTTACTTTTATTTTCTAGAAATGTTTGTTATTTTTGTGTAGCATGTTTTACAAGTCAAAATGAAGTGCTCTCAGTTTTGTTCGCTTGCTTATGAGTAGATCTATCATGGAAAAATATCAAAGTATTTTTGGTAGAAGTTTATTTTACTTTTTTTATTTAATTCAGTTTATATGCTTTTGTTGAGATAAATGAAAATAAGTGTTTTCTGGTTGAGTTAATTCCTGGAAAATTTTGTGTAAGTTTATTATCCTGTTTGGCACCTGTGAAAAATATATGATTCACTATTTATGTAGAAAAAGTTTCTGTTATGATTAAAAGTCTTTTTTGGCTGATTTCTTAGAATAAATATTAAGGTGTTTTATATGTCGAAATAAAATGTGATAAAATTTGTGTAGTCTATGTTTATGATGTTCAAGCCAAGAAAAATGTAGGCATGGTCTATTATGTGAAAAAATTAGGAGTTGCTTTACAAATGTACTTTTTCTGTGTTTTCATTTGGAAATTCATGTAAGAAATATTAAATTGTTTTTGTTCATGGAATTTTCTTGATCAATATGAAATATGAAAGTAGAATCTGGGAAAAATGTGAAACTGGGTATAGCACCCTTTTGCAGTAGGGTTGTAGTTCAAATGGTTTAAATTGTAATAGATTTGTTTATTTTGTGTAGGCTTGTATGTTTATGCTCTGACAGCAAGATTCCTACAGTAGAATGTTGATGAGTAGAAGAAACCAGGAAAATTATGAAATCTGTTGTTGAACACTTTTTGTGTAAAAAGTTAGTTCAAAGCACCTTTTTGAGCAGTTTACTTATTATTTTTATATCTGCAGTTTTGTATTTTATTTCTGGCTGAAAATTGTTCAGTGAAGTCCAGTGAGTGTTAATTGCCTTCTGGAATTTTTGTGGATTTTTCTGAGTTAAGAAAAATGCACTTACAGTTCAAACCTGAGTTTCTTTCGAATTTCTAAATAAGAAATAGGTAAATTAATGGATTTTGTTTTATGAAATAAATAAGTATTTACCTCAATGTCAAAAGTGGTTCAACAAGTTGGTTTTGTTGATTTGCAAGAAGTGTTGTTTTCATACCACCATATCCTGCACCCCGCATTAATTATTTAATTTACCGCATACAATAGGATCGACAGTTCAGGAACAAGACCAGGAGCCGGAGACAAACGTCGAGCAGGAGATCCCAGAACTTCAGCAAGCCGAGGAAGCCGACCCCACGGCCGACACTAACCTGCCTGAGTGCCCCTCCCACGAGGCCTCAGTCTTCTCTCAAGGCAAGCCCCGGAGCATATTAAGCCTCCTATCTTTTGCAATTAAAATTACTTGAGTCCTTTTATATTGTGATGCATTAGGTTAGGAGTTGATTGAATCCTACTTGCTGCATTACCATCCCTTGATTATTGATTATTACCTGCCTTGTTATCCTATTACTCTTTATATGTAGAATTGCTTAGTCTGCTAAATAAAAGTAGTAGTTAAGGATGTTCCCGTAATACCCCTGGTGGGTATTTACCGGATCACGGTTGGCTATATTTGCTATCATGGAAAAGAACCTGAGTAGTAATGCAATACGGTCATCTGGAAGGCAAGGCACAAGTTTGGAAACTTGGGGCAGTCCGTCCGTTGGATTGTGTAGGTTTGTATCGATGTTGGCCCTCGTTCATTTTTGAACGCGCCCTTTTACTTAGGGATATGTCGGTGCCGTAATCATCGACCCCAAAGCCGGTTAGAAGCTGTTTGGGCCGGAATCAACCCGAGTCGCGCCCTCTAGTATGGAAATGCGATCTGCCGCGTGAGGCCATCGCCAGGTTCCAATTGGGCGGTCCGTGCTTGAACCGCGACGATTACCACCACGAACAAGCGTCGAGCGGTTGCCCAATGCATGAACCCGACGGGGAAAGTGTGGGCTGGTATTAAAGGTCTTTCACCAGCTGGTTTGGAACGATTCGAGTCGCCGTCTCCCCCGGTTAGTGGGAAACTATGGCGAGCTTCACCACGATACAACTCCATGTGATGTTTAAAGGTTCAACTAAAATGTGGATAAGTCAACTGGATGTGGTTATATTATTGATTGATAGATTCAAGTGAGTGCTCTAGTACAGGTGATGAGGAGTAGGCCCCGGGCAGGGTCGTCCAAAAGCTTCCCTTTTCTTTTGTTGGTCTGAGACTTCTAGTGGCACATTATCTAAAAAGGGAAGAGTGAGTTGTGATGGGTTGGATTCACCAAACAATGTTTTATTTGGACCACATGTGTAGTGGTCGTGTTTCAAACTTATTTCCGCTTCCGTACTTTTAAAATTCGGTATTGTAATAACTCCGTCTTAAATTCGTACTCTGATGTGTAAAATCCAGTTTTGTTTTATGTGATGTATCTTTGCGAATGTAATCCTTGGACGATGCGATCCTGTATGTTGTATGTTGATAGAAATCCTTCGAGATTTCCAGACTACCGGGGTTATATGGGTTCAAGTATGAGTCGATGTCTGACGGATTTGACTAAGACGGTACTTGAGCTCTTATAATCAGGACGGTTCCGCCACAGCTGGTATCAGAGCATGGTTCAAGTGATTACCTCCGTAGAGAGCTATTTTCGAACTAAAATGGGTATTTCAAAACTATTTTAAAACTATTTTCGATTACTAAGTGTGCCCAGTCTCGTCCTTAAGCCCTATACTAGGATTCAGGTGGCTTAACTGCTAACAGGGTTCAGGGTTTTGCCTCATGCTGGATCTTTATTTGCTGGTCCATTCTTGGGAAAAAGAGAGTGCGTCGATCGCGAAAACATGCATAAAATGATTTTATGAGATAAGAGAGCATGACCGTCCAACCGTCGGTCTAGGTGAGAGTTCTTATACCAAGTATGTGCGAGCTCCACGTGGACACATACGAGGGTATCAATGTTTTTGAGGGTGTTTTCTATGTTGGTGCATGGTGTTTAGTGTTGTCTTCTATGTATTTTGCGCATATTAGCCAATGCTCAGTTGTTTTACCATTGGGATTTCTTTGGGCTGAAATGAATCTTCTGCAGGTACACTGACTATGCGATCGAGTAGAACGTGTAGATAACGCATGAGAGATCGTTCTTGCCACCGCCTAGAACGTTAGGACTTACGAGTCATGTTAGTGAGTGAGAATGTAAGTACGATCATGCATCATGTTTATATTCTTGCATTTACATTACCTCCCCTTAATTAAAAGTGTCTCCTTTCTATAAAATTTGCCAACTTAATATCTGTCTCACGAGAGTTCGAAACCCTTTTTGTTTCTACAGATGGCCCAGACTAAGGTGACTGCTCGCAAGGCCACCGGAGGCAGAGGAGTTCCGCGTCACCGCTTGGCCACCAAGCTGACCCAGAAGACGTTCTTGTCCTACTTCGGGTTGCCGACTATCCTTTGGAGGATTCTGCAGGCCGTGGGCTATGAGGAAGGACAAGAGCCTAGGTACTCATGGCAGAAGGAGATCTACGGGCAGGATTCCTTGGTCATGGTGGAGATCAAAGTCAAAGCTTTGCTCGCCAAGCCTCACTGGACAGGATGGACGGAGATCACCAGAGGCACATGTGCCAATGATGGAGCCAACAGGGCAGCGTATCTTATGCTGAAGGACATCATCACCCATTTCCCCGCCGACCTAGCTAGCGCTATGGCAGGAGTGTTCCCTCGTGGATCACTTTTTCCATTACGCTGGAAGCAGACCTTGGAGTCAACCTTGACAGGAAGTGCAGAAGAGAGGTTCTACTGCGAGACGCCTGCGATGAGCGCCACTGGAGCTTTGCTAGGTGTATGTGAGAGTTTGGAGCACACTCTTGAGAGCGTGTCCTTCACCCTCACCACCACCTACCAGAGCAAGAGGAAGCTACAGGCAGAGTTCGATGCCGAGGTAGCTCGCCTTCAGGAGAGGATTCAGCAGGTCACTCTTGAGCGTGATGATGCCCGCACTATAGCAGCAGCACAGGCCACTGCTTGGACCGTTGCAGAGTAGATGTACCTGACTACCGCCCTTCAGAGGGATGAGGCCCGCAACGCGCTCGACCAGCTCAGAGAGGGAGCTCACCTCTTGATACAGCAGATCCATGGATAGCAGGCCTACATCGACCAGCTCCACGAGGCAGTCCACCAGATGCATCACGCCGCACAGGAGGCCGCCGTCCCAGCAGCTGCCGAGGTCCCCGCGGCCGAGGCCCCAGATCCCTAGGACGGAGAGGTCCTTGGTCCCGATGCCCCACCGAAGGAGGATCACGCTGACGAGCCAATGATCGGCGCCGACGTAGAGGACGCCACATCCGCCGCTGGAGATGCCTGAGCGCTAGTTAGCTAGGAGACGTTTTTCTTTTGTATAGCTTGAGCACGCTCGCTAGTGATGTAACACCCCAGACATGTGTTGGTTTATGTTTGAGATGTATGATGGCATGTGTGTCTTTTGGACAAAGTCCGGACTTCGATCCGGCATCTTTTATGGAAATCCGTCGTTTGCATGTCTAATTTCGAGCGATTATTTTGTGATGTTTTATGAAAATGAGTAATTATACTTGGTCGTGTGCTAAATTTTCGAATTATGTATAGCGCGGTATTTATTCATGATCAATGTAACATCACCTAATGATTGCTTATTAATGGGATATGCAGATGCCGGCACACACTCGCAGCCAGCGTGGACAGGGGGCAGGACAGGAGGAGAATCTGCCACCTCCCCCACCGCCACCAATGACGCCGGAAGCGTTCTTCGGCCAGTTCTTGGGCAGCCAACGGAACATGGAGGAAATGCAGAGGCACATGGAGGCCACCCTCCGCAATATCGCTAACAACACAGCACAACAGCATCAACAGCGCCAAGGCCCGGAGCCCAACTAGTATAGCTCATACCGTGACTTCTTGGACACTCGTCCTCTTGTGTTCAAGGAAGCCACCGAACCGCTTGAGGCTGATGAGTGGCTCAACTCCATCACTCAGAAGTTCCGTCTGCTTCGTCTGACAGAAGAGCTCAAGGCGGAGTACGCTGCCCACATGTTGGAAGGACCCGCAGGTTTGTGGTGGGCCTAGTATCGTGCGTCCTTGCCTGCAAATGCACGCGTTACTTGGGATCAGTTCTCGACTGCTATGCACAACCACTACATCCCTAGTGGTATGATGGAAATGAAGATTGCAGAGTTCATGAGGCTGTCTCAGGGAACCAGATCTATGTCTGAATACCTGCACAGCTTCAACAATCTAGCTCGCTATGCCCCCAACTTTGTCAACACTGAGGCCAAGAAGATCGCAAGCTTCAAACGTGGCATGAGTGCCGCCATGCTTTCAAAGATGGGCAACAGTCACCGCACCACCTTCAGTGACTTCGTCCGTGACTGCCTAAATTAGGAGGCCAATGACAGCCGGCTGGCGACAGAGACACACCGTCGTGCGAACGAAGGAGGTTCGTCTCAACAAAGGACCCCTTTCGGAGCACGCACCCCGTATCGCCCGCCTGTTACAGGAGCAAGATTCCGTCCCCCGCAGAGGAAGATCACCACCAACCGTTCCCGTCCCAGTTTCCAGAAGCCCTACACCGCCCCCATGATGCAGAACAAGAGCAAAGCAGGAAGTGCAGGAGGTCCCAAGACCCCATATGTGATTGGTCCATGCTACAACTGTGGTCAGACTGGACACCTGTCACGTCAGTGCCCTCGCCCAAAGAAGCAGTACACTCAGCCTCCACCTCGTATAGGTCATGTGCATTATACCACCGTGGAAGAAGTGCCTGAAGGAGAGCCTGTCACCGCTGGTACGTTTCTTGTTAATCAATGCCCCGCAGTTGTGCTGTTTGATTCTGGAGCATCGCATTCTTTCATAAGTGAGAATTTTGTTATGAGAAGTAAACCTAAGCTGGTAGAATTGGATAGGGGTTATCAGATAAGTTCAGCAGGGGCTGTTCTTTCTGCCCATAACATGGCTAAGGAGATGGAAATCACCTTTGGGGATAAAAAGATATCTGTGGATCTTATCGTAATTCCCGGATTAGGTTTGGATGTCATCTTGGGGATGGGATGGATGAAGCGTTGGAAGGTTAATTTGGATATTGCCAAACGAGTGGTTTCCCTAGTGAGCCCCCGGAATGAGTATTCCTTCCGATTTAAGTTACCCCAAAACCCCCACAAGATCGGAGTGTTGTTCAACGTCACTGCAAAACAGATAGCTGAGATCTCCGTAGTGTGCGAGTTTCTGGATGTTTTTCCTGATGAGTTGCCTGGACTACCGCCAGATAGGGATGTGGAGTTTGCTATAGAGCTAATCCCTGGAACAACACCCATTTCTCGGAGGCCGTATAGAATGCACGCTAAAGAGTTAGCAGAGCTTAAAGTTCAGTTGCAAGAGCTTTTAGATAAGGGTTTGATACGCCCTAGTTCGTCACCTTGGGGATGTCCCGCTATCTTTGTGAAGAAGAAGGATAAAACTTTGAGGATGTGTGTGGACTACAGGCCGTTGAATGCAGTAACTATAAAGAACAAGTACCCCTTACCCCGAATCGATGTCTTGTTTGATCAGTTGTCAAAGGCGAAAGTGTTCTCCAAAATCGACCTGAGGTCAGGATACCATCAGATTAAGATCAGAACAGAGGATATACCAAAAACAGCTTTCTCTACCAGATACGGACTTTATGAATATCTCGTTATGTCCTTCTGATTGACCAATGCACCGGCACATTTTATGTACCTGATGAATTCGGTCTTCATGCCAGAGTTGGATCATTTGTTGTAGTGTTCATCGATGATATCTTGGTATACTCTGAGAATGAGAAGGATCATGTTGAGCATCTACGAGTTGTTTTGACCCGGCTGAGACAGCACAAGTTGTATGCTAAGTTCAGCAAGTGTGAGTTTTGGTTGAAGAAGGTACCTTTCCTTGGTCACGTCCTTTCAGAGGAAGGAATCTTTGTGGACCCTTCTAAGGTGCAAGAGGTTATGGATTGGCAAGCACCCACTACCGTCCATGAAGTATGTAACTTTTTGGGTTTGGCCGGATACTACCGTCGGTTCATTCCGGATTTTTCAAGAATAGCCAAGCCTATGACCCGTTTAACGCAGAAGAATAAGAAGTTCGAATGGACTCCAGAGTGTGAAATAGCTTTTCGCACTCTGCGAACGCTGTTGACATCTGCACCAGTTCTGGCTCAGCCAAACTTGGAGGAACCTTTTGATGTGTTTTGTGACACGTCCAAGATTGGACTTGGATGTGTACTCATGCAAAATGGAAGAGTTATCGCCTATGCTTCTCGTCAGTTGCGACCACACGAAGAGAATTATCCCACTCATGATTTGGAATTAGCAGCCATCGTGCATGCACTCAAGATCTGGAGACATTACCATATGGGAAACCTATGTCATGTGTACACGGATCATAAAAGTCTGAAATATATCTTTACCCAGCCAGAGTTGAACATGAGGCAGAGAAGATGGTTAGAGTTGATTAAGGATTACAACCTTGAAGTGCATTACCACCCGGGAAAAGCGAACGTTATAGCCGATGCCTTGAGTCGCAAGACTCATTGCAACTCCCTACAACCACTGTTGGAAGATAGATTTAACCTTATGCACCCTGTTATGCTGAACAATATCACTCTTCAGTGTACCTTGGAAAGTGACATTATCGAGAGACAAAAGACTGACGAAGAGATCTGTCAGATCAAGAAGAGGTTGGAAACCAGTATCTCTTTGAACTTTAGAACAGATGAACAGGGAATTCTGTGGTATAATCAAAGGTTGGTTGTTCCTAAGGACACAGAGCTGAAAGAAAGAATTCTGAATGAAGCTCACAATTCAAAGTTATCTATTCACCCAGGAAGCAGTAAGATGTACCAAGATTTGAGAACAAGGTTTTGGTGGTCTAGGATGAAGAAGGAAGTCGCCGCTTATATCGCAAGGTGTGATACTTGCTGCAGGATAAAAGCTATACACCTAAGACCTGCCGGATTGTTGCAGCCGTTGTCTATCCCAGAGTGGAAGTGGGAAGAGATTAGTATGGATTTCATCACAGGTCTTCCCACTACTCAAAAAGGAAATGATTCTATCTGGGTTATTGTGGCTCGGTTATCAAAAGTGGCTCACTTCATACCAGTTAAGACTACACACCGCCCTCACCAGTATGCAGACTTGTACATTCAAAACATCTTGAGGTTACACGGAGTTCCAAAAAGGATCATCTCTGATAGAGGACCCCAGTTCATAGCACGTTTTTGGGAACAGTTGCACAAGGAGCTAGGAACCAAGTTGGTAAGAAGTTCCGCTTATCACCCCCAAACCGCAGGACAAACAGAAAGAGTGAATCAGATTTTGGAAGATATCCTTAGAGCTTGTGTTTTATCTTCAGGAGAATCATGGGAGAAATGGTTACCCCTCGCCGAGTTCTCTTATAACAATAGCTACCGGGAAAGTATAAAGATGGCACCTTTTGAGGTTTTATATGGACGAAGATGCAGAACCCCGGTAAATTGGGTTGAATCAGGAGATCAAGGATTTTATGGGTCAGATTACGTAAAGGATGCGGAAGAGATTGTGCAAGCAGTACAGCAACACATTAAGGTAGCACAATCCAGACAAAAGAGTTATGCCGATACACAGACAAGACCCTTGGAATTTCAAGTAGGAGATTATGTTTACCTCAAAGTCTCACCCATGAGGAAGGTCCAACGTTTTGGGATTAAGAAAAAGCTAGCACCTCGATATGTGGGACCGTATCAGATCAAAGCTAAAAAGGGAGAAGTGGCATATGAAGTACAGTTACCCCCAGAGATGAGCGCAGTTTTTCCAGAGTTTCATGTTTCACAGTTGAAAAAGTGTCTTCGAGTTCCAGAATGGGAAGAAGTTCAGATTCCAGATGTTACTATCAGATCAGATCTGGAGTACTATGAACAACCTCAGGAAATAATGGATACCAAGACTCGAGCGACTCGTAACCGTACAGTGAAGACTTACAAGATTCTTTGGAGCAATCACGGACCCAACGATGCGACTTGGGAAACAGAGGAGTACTTGCGCGTAAATTACTCCGCTTTTTATAAAGATTGGTACGTAACTCAAATCTCGGGATGAAATTTCTTTAAGGGGGAAGGGCTGTGACACCCTAGTGTCAAGCACTGCATTAGGCATTGCAATTAGCTACCAAAATACATAAGCAATGCATTGCATCATTTCATGTGCATAAGAGTGCTTTTAGCCTTTGTTTAATTGTTGGATTCTGGATTTCTATTTGACTTGATGATTTAAATGGATTTCTGCTTTGGCAAAGAGTTTTAGAAAATAGAGAATATTGAGTAGAGTGCTTTTCATGTTGGTGTTTTGACCTAGTTCAAAATAGTTTGTTAAATAAAAATAAGTCAAACAAAATGGTTTATATTTCAAAATTGGCTTTAATCATGTGGAGGATTCAAAAATGGTTTTTAGAAAAAGTGTCCTATATGAAAGTTGTAGAGAAAAATATTTGGAGCAACTTTAATATTTGGGTCAAAGCCTGGTTTGGAGTTTTTGAAACTGTTTTTGAGTGGTCAAACTTTGGAAAATATTTGGAAAAAGAAAAAGGAAACGAATTTCTCCCGCGCTTTCACCTTTGGCCCATCAGGCCTTTCGGCCCAACCCGCCGCGCCAGCCCACGCCGCTCGCGCGCACCCTCGTGCCGCGCCGGCCCAGCTCGCCCGCGCCCGCTCCCGCGCGCTCGCGCGCACCGCGCACGCCCGCCCCGACAGCGCCACTGGCACGCCCGCGCCGTACGCCGGCGTCCGCGCCACGTGGCCGGCGATGCCTGAGCAAAATCTCCCTCGCCCACTCCTCACCCGATCGTGCCCCGCGCGATCACGCAAGCTATCGCGCTCGCCCTCTCCGCGCGCGCCTCGTCTTCCGAGCCCTGTTGCCGCGCGCGTCGCCCGCCGGCCATGGCCCCCGCCACCACCACCGGCCGGCCAAGGCCCCGGCCAAGACCCCAAGCGCTCTCTCCGCTCCCTCACTCACCCGCACACACTCTCCCACTCTCGCTCGCACTCTCACCCACGCACGAATGCGAGCCGAGCGCTCCCCCGCTCGCCGCGACCACCCCGCAAACCCCCTTCGCCGTTCCGGCCACACCAGAGCCTCGCCGTCCGATTCCTCCCGCACCGAGCTTCGCCTTCACCTCGAACGCACGGTGCGCACCTCCGCACCACCAGCCAAGCCTCGCTGACGTCGGAGCTCGAAGAGCGTCGTCGTGGACGCCATCGCCACCGCTGAGCTCACGACGCCGTTCCTCCCCGACCCGAGCTCCACTGCCTCCTCCCTCCATTGTCGAGCCTTCCCGAGCCAAGGCAAGGTGAGAACACCACCCAGTCTCAACGCTACCGACCCCCACCTCTCTCTTTACCTCCGGCCGAGCACCATGGCCGCCGCCGAGGCCATGCCTGAGGCCAAGCTTCCTCGGAGCTTCCCGAGCCAAGCCGAGCCCTCCGATAGCCTCCCTAGGGTTCAGGTAATCTTTGCCTCTCCCAATTTCTCTGGCGACCGCCGGACACGGCCAAGCCGAGCCTCACCGCCGCCACCGTCCGCCATGGCTCGTCACCGGCGAGCTACGGTCACCCTCTGGCCAAACCAACACCATCGCTGGATGCGCCTCGTCGAGGCGAGTCTATCAAACCTAGCCTCGCCGCCGGAGACCTCACTGCCGGCGAGCAGCCGAAGGTCAAACCTCTCCCCTGTTCGGCTTTCACCGACAGGTGGGTCCCGTTGACCCATGGACCCCGCGCGTCAGCCACCCACTGGTCCATGGACCGAGTTCACGCAGTGGGCCGAGATGATTTCAAATGTTTTTCTTTTTACTTTTATTTTCCAGAAATACTTGTTATTTTTGTGTAGCACGTTTTACAGGTCCAAATGAAGTGCTCTCAGTTTTGTTAGCTTTCTTATGAGTAGATCTATCATGGAAAAATATGAAAGTATTTTTTGTAGAAGTTTATTTTACTTTTTTATTTAATTCAGTTTATATGCTTTTGTTGAGATAAATGAAAATAAGTGTTTTCTGGTTGAGTTAATTCCTGGAAAATTTTGTGTAAGTTTATTATCCTGTTTGGCACCTGTGAAAAATATATGATTCACTGTTTATGTAGAAAAACTTTCTGTTATGATTAAAAGTCTTTTTTGGCTGATTTCTTAGAATAAATATTAAGGTATTTTATATGTCGAAATAAAATGTGAGAAAATTTGTGTAGTCTCTGATTATGATGCTCAAGCCAAGAAAAATGTAGGCACGGTCTGTTATGTGAAAAAATTAGGAGTTGCTTTACAAATATACTTTTCTATGTTTTCATTTGGAAATTCATGTAAGAAATATTATAACGTTTCTGTTCATGGAATTTTCTTGATAAATATGAAATATGGAATTAGAATCTGGGAAAAATGTGAAACTGGGTATAGCACCCTTTTGCAGTAGGATTGTAGTTCAAATAGTTTAAATTGGAATAGATTTGTTTATTTTGTGTAGGCTTGTATGTTTATACTCTGATAGCAAGATTAATACAGTAGAATGTTGATGAGTAGAAGAAACCAGGAAAATTATGAAATCTGCTGTTGAACACTTTTTATGTAAAAAGTTAGTTCAAAGCACCTTTTTGAGCAGTTTAATTATTATTTTTGTATCTGTAGTTCTGTATTTTATTTCTGGCTGAAAATTGTTCAGTGAAGTCCAGTGAGTGTTAATTGCCTTCTGGAATTTTTGTGGATTTTTCTGAGTTAAGAAAAATGCACTTACAGTTCAAACCTGAGTTTCTTTCGAATTTCTAAATAAGAAATAGGTAAATTAATGGATTTTGTTTTATGAAATAAATAAGTATTTACCTCAATGTCAAAAGTGGTTCAACAAGTTGGTTTTATTGGTTTGCAAGAAGTGTTCTTTTCATACCACCATATCCTGCACCCCGCATTAATTATTTAATTTACCGCATACAATAGGATCGACAGTTCAGGAACAAGACCAGGAGCCAGAGACAAACGTTGAGCAGGAGATCCCAGAACTTCAGCAAGCCGAGGAAGCCGACCCCGCGGCCGACACTAACCTGCCTGAGTGCCCTTCCCACGAGGCCTCAGTCTTCTCTCAAGGCAAGCCCCGGAGCATATTAAGCCTCCTATCTTTTGCAATTAAAATTACTTGAGTCCTTTTATATTGTGATGCATTAGGTTAGGAGTTGATTGAATCCTACTTGCTGCATTACCATCCCTTGATTATTGATTATTACCTGCCTTGTTATCCTGTTACTCTTTATATGTAGAATTGCTTAGTCTGCTAAATAAAACTAGTAGTTAAGGATGTTCCCGTAATACCCCTGGTGGGTATTTACCGGATCACGGTTGGCTATATTTGCTATCGTGGAAAAGAACCTGAGTAGTAATACAATACGGTCAACTGGAAGGCAAGGCACAAGTTTGGAAACTTGGGGCAGTCCGTCCGTTGGATCGTGTAGGTTTGTATCGATGTTGGCCCTCGTTCATTTTTTAACACGCCCTTTTACTTAGGGATATGTCGGTGCCGTAATCATCAACCCCAAAGCCGGTTAGAGGCTGTTCGGGCCGGAATCAACCCGAGTCGCGCCCTCTAGTATGGAAATGCAATCTGCCGCGTGAGGCCATCGCCAGGTTCCAATTGGGCGGTCCGTGCTTGGACCGCGACGATTACCACCATGAACAAGCGTCGAGCGGTTGCCCAATGCATGGACCCGACGGGGAAAGTGTGGGCTGGTATTAAAGGTCTTTCACCAGCTGGTTTGGAATGATTCGAGTCGCCGTCTCCCCCGGTTAGTGGGAAACTATGGCGAGCTTTACCACGATACAACTTCATGTGATGTTTAAAGGTTCAACTAAAATGTGGATAAGTCAACTGGATATGGTTATATTATTGATTGATACATTCAAGTGAGTGCTCCAGTACAGGTGAAAAACCTAGAATTAAGGAATAGGTCTAAAAATGGCAGCTCATCATTATCATCAATTACCTCTTATCTGAAATTGAGCTTTTCACAACTAAAAGATCCCAGCTCCACCCAAAAGACCTTGCATACCCTTGGAGTCTTTATTTTCAGTTGGACGGGTAAGTCTAGCTGAGTACATTCCCGTACTCAGGGTTTATCCCGTTGTTGCAGATGGCCAGGTCTACTTCGGCTATTGTAAGCACTGCCTCTACCCAGTGGAAGGTGATGAGGAGTAGGCCCCGGGCAGGGTCGTCCAAAAGCTTCCCTTTTCTTTTGTTGGTCTGAGACTTCTAGTGGCACATTATCTAAAAAGGGAAGAGTGAGTTGTGATGGGTTGGATTCACCAAACAATGTTTTATTTGGACCACATGTGTAGTGGTCGTGTTTAAAACTTATTTCCGCTTCCGCACTTTTAAAATTCGGTATTGTAATAACTCCGTCTTAAATTCATACTCTGATGTGTAAAATCTAGTTTCATTTTATGTGATGTATCTTTGCGAATGTATTCCTTGGACGATGAGATCCTGTATGTTGTATGTTGATAGAAATCCTTCGAGATTTCTGGACTACCGGGGTTATATGGGTTCAAGTATGAGTCGATGTCCGACGGATTTGACTAAGATGGTACTTGAGCTCTTATAATAAGGATGGTTCCGCCACATGAATGCTTAGTTCAATAAAATTGTTTCAATTCTTAAAATCCATGCTTGCTCGGGACGAGCAAGAGGTTAGTGTGGGGGAGCTTGTTGATGGTGCTTAAAGCATCATTTCACCATCAACATTTCACCCAAAACCAAGGTAAAACAACATAAAAAGTAGAAGATTTGGTTTATAACTAACCTATTTCCACATGTGCATAGTTTCTTATCTTAATGCAGGAAATGATGGAATTTGGGCCAAACAAGAGTACCAGGAGCAAGGCCAAGCCACTCTGGCCCATTTGGGCCTGAGCAAGGTGGCGGCCTCCACCTATTACTGGCGGCCGCCAGGTCACTCGTGCCAAAAGTGGCCCAAGCCACGTCATCGATCCGTGGGAATCACCTCATGCTCAAATTTTGGCCATTGTACACTAAGGCGGTTTGATCCAAGGGCTAAGAAGAGTATCACCTGGATAGTGGGCTTTGGACACGTGTCTAAACCCTAACCGGCCCTCAAACCGACTTGGGAGAGCAAATGAAGATCGTTGGATGAATGGCGGTTGCAATGGATGACAGAGAGGTGGCGGGCGCCAGGGTTTGGTGGCAGGCGCCACCCCCTAAACCCTAACCGACCTCCCCCTCACTCTATAAGTACCCCCTAGCTTCCTAGCACTATAAATAGGCCCCTTGAGCTCTCATTCGAAGAGCCTCACACCATTCCCCACCAGTTGGTTAGAGTAGCACACTTGCTATGATAGAGAGATTAGAGAGAGTGTGAGTGCCTCACTAGAAGAGGATCTGGAAAGGAGAAGAGTAGAAGTCTGGAGAGTTCTGGAGTTGTCGGAGACCTCTACTTCTCTCTGCTCTGCGCTTCAACTTTGGTAACTTAGTATCTTATTTTATCTTCAAGTATTTACTTTCAGTACTTGTGTGTTTGTTTCATTGCTTGATATTATTTTCAAGTGCTCTAGTTCTAGTACAGGGCTAGTAGTAGTAATATATAGATTAAGTGTGGTACTTAGGCTATATATTGCTAGTGAATACGGCTAGGCCCCCGGATAGCTGTGGTAGCAAGCAGGTGGTGACAGCCCTGTGCGCCTTGAATTCCACCACGTAGTTGGTCTAGTTTAACAGTAGGGCTCGTTGTGCTAGCGTTCAACCTAAGTCAGTGGTAAAGGCTAGTACGCCCACAGTACACTAGTAAAGAATTTAAATCACTAGAAGTCTAATAGAACTAGGATCTACCCTAGTAGATAGTGCCCGTTCCCTTCATCTATCCTAGATATCCTTACCCCCCTAGTTTTCTCAAAATCACTTTGCGTTCCTCATGGATTCGATACCCCAGAATACTCTGAGGTGAAAAGCTACAACTGACGGTCGTGTGCTTGCGGTTTCTTCTGCGTGCCACCCGAGGTGTCAACAGTGGTGGTGCTTCACAATTATGTGCAAAGTGTCCTTCTTTTCCACACTTAAAGCTTCTTCCCAATTTCTTTTTCTTGGGCTTTGTGTTGCTCTTGCGTTGCTTCAACCTCTCTTCAAGATAGCCAATACCACTTCTATTTGTCTTCATCACGGTGTTCATGAGTAGCTCACTTTGAAGACATTGATCCTTGGTGAAATTCTTCAACCCGATGGTTAGGTGCTCTTTTTCTTTCTTTAGCATGTCATTCTCTTGTTGGAGTTCCCCTTGGGATGGTGACATCTTGTAATCCCTCTCCATTTTCAATCTCTTAGTCTCTTCTTTCAACATGTCAAGCTCAAGTGCCATGCTATGATCTTCATCAAGAGTTTCAATGACAACTTGCTTGGTGGTTGCCAGCATTTGTAGATCAATCTTGAGCTTTGCATTCTCATTCTTGATCTTGATGTAATCATCATAGTTATCGGTCACAACCACTTTCTTGCCCTTGCTACTAGCTCTTTTCTCATCATGATCACTAACCAAGTCCTCACAAGATGTTGCTATATCACACTTAACAACATTGCTAGGAGCATCATGTGTCTCATGGGAAAGTAAATCATAGGCAATAACAAGTGCATCATGATCAACTTTAACTTGAGTATATTGTTCTTTGAGCAAAGCATAACTAGTATTGAGCTCACTATGCATCTTATCAAGTTTCTCATTTTTAGCTTTGAGCTCCTTGTTAGAGGACTTGAGCTCCTTGATAGAAGATGATACACTAGCAAGTTCATTTTGTAGCTCTTCACTAGCATGTGTGGCATTGTTATACTTGTCAACAAGAGATTCATTGTCATGAACAAGCCTTTTATTTTTAGCTCGAGTCTTTCTTATGATTTTAGAATAGTTGTTAAGCAATTCAACAAGTTCATCATAAGAGGGTGCTTCAAATTCACCATCACTTTAATCATCACTTTGTACCTTCTAGTCACCCTTTGCCATGAGTCATAGGTGCGTAGCGGATGATGGTGGTGGTGGTGGTGGAGGTGTAGAAGTCCCAATGACTAGAGCGGCCACCTTCTCCTAAACATCATCACTATCTTCATTGGATGAGCCACCTGTTGACACCAAAATTTGGTCAGCCGAAAATGTCATTGGGAAGAGGATATTCTTATGCGTATGTGTTGTCAGAATCGGCAAACCAAACTCGGAATCAGCAAATGCTGATCGGCTATTGAGGAGGCTCGCTGCAGGTATATAACCAACCAGCATGTTTGGCCATACTACTACTGGGAACATCTTTCATACGTGAAGCTTCAGAGGTGGAATCTAAGTGCAAGAGTCTGTTCGTCCAAGAGCTTCTGGTCATCAAGTTCAGAAGGACGATATGCATACACCTACGGCTGAGGCTCACGTGATCGGATATTAGGGGTTCTTATGCACGGCGGCCAATCAGCATAAATATTCTTATTCAAGATATCCAGATGCATGACGATGGAAGAGGCAAGCGTTTCACGGATCAGCTATACAAGGAATATTATTTGCTTAGTAACTGTGGAGACGTACGTACATATATGATCGGCTTGGGATGCCTATATACGGATGGTTTGCGGCTATGAGATTAAGGAAAGCGCACGGTGTACACGGTTGATTCGTGATTGCTGAAGACGAAGATCGGCCTAAAGAATACGTGCTTGTATGGGACTTTGGAGAATGTCCTGTGTATTCTACACGTATGTGCACACGGCAAGATGGCGTATCTATTTGAGTCAGAACAAGGAGGACGACGCCTCGGCCACGGAAGCTTCAACGCCAAGGCTCTACGCAAAGGAAAAATAGAGTCCGTATATTTTAATATTTCCATACTGTTATTAGCTAGGCAAGTCATGTACGGGTCTTTAGAGGTTAGTCAGCCCAGGGCTATAAATATGAGGCCCCGGCCATTGTAACATATACATAATTAATCAATACAACCAACCCGGCTCCGTGCCACCTTCGAGTCCAAGTCGTGTCGTCATGTTCTTCGAGAGGAATCATCGATCCGCCGACCTCCATAAGTCCCGGCAACCTTGTTATCATGTCTAGTATCGTGCGGCGGATTTAGATATGGTGCAAGTAGTCTCGTACGTTAAGCTTAGTATCGTGCGGCGGATTTAAGCTTATGACGGGAAGTTTTTGCTTATCCCTTGTATCGTGCGGCGGATTAAGTCATGAGTAAAAATAGTTATCGGCTCTGTTAGATTTGGCAGATCTAATAGATTCATCAAGTTATCATGTGTCGTATGTTTTATTTATTTAACTCGTACAACACTCTTTTGCCCAATCTAGATTGATCTTTGTTCGGCCTCGCTGCACGAGTTTGCTCGTGCTTTATTTGCTAATTATAAGATCGTGATGGCCGAATCGACTTTCAATCTAGGTTGTTACATGTTGCGGGTTCATACATGCCGATCATGTTTAGGCTTTGATAGAGCTGGGTGCCGTGCGGCAGGTACAGGTTTTAGATTAGTTTAATCATGCTTTGCTTGTGTGTTCCGTCTTCGTGGACCCCAGTTCGGCTAGTTTTGCCGACTCTGGTTATGCTTACATGAGTAATGAGTATATATAGCTCTGTCTGGACATATGCATGCTTTTAGCTCCTTATAATTAGATCGTATCATGTGGTGGATTAATCTAATTATAATGAGCGGTGTAGATTTATAGCAAGTGGTATCATGCGGTGGATTAGCTCTGCTTGAGTTTACACCTGACGGGTTTATGAAGGCTGGACGTGCAGCAGACTAGCCGAATTGGGCCTATGCATGCGTTGTTCAGATAAATTTATATCTACGAATTACCTGTTGACAATTTACCATGCTTGATGATATCTTTGGTCTAGATCACGTTCTTTCATAAATCGTATACATGACCAATTGTTATTCATTCATGCATTCCTTTGTCATTTGTTCATTCGGCAAGTTACAGTTTACATGCTTACTTCCAAATATAGCCGAATGGCCTTATGAACATGCTTGGCAGACAGCTTCTATAGCTGTATGTCGTCGTAAGTGGCTTCAGGGCCATCAATATGGAACTGTCTGGTCTCACCCGGCATGTTCCAGTTTTGTATTTAACAGTTTCTCTCCCTTGTTAGTTGCAGGGCAAACTGACTGGCACGCACCGGACTTCTGAGCACCCGGGCCACGTTTGAAGCCAGCTTCTTCGGCTTGCCGTGTGATTGGCGCAGTGCGCCACTTTTCGCGCCAACATGCTTTTTGGCACGCCCGGTGGGATAGAACAGTATTCACCCATGACAATAAGTATTTGATCGGAAGTCAGATTCTCTCCAAATATTTATCACCTTCCAGATCAGGTCATGATGGAGATGCCATTTAATTTTTTCGTCAACAAGGTCCAATAAGCCGATGAAACAAATAGGAGATGCAATCGGCTAATTGATTTCCATAAAATATTGTTGTACAGGACCTGCCTAACGATGTTCATCCAATCTTGACTAATAATGCCTCAGGGACAGTACATCAAGTCGGCCAATAAAACGGAATTGCAAGAATACTCATCAAGTCAGAATTGAAAGATCAAGGTACTTGGCCGATGTTACCGTATATGTGCTCATCAAATTTTAATTATCAGGACTATTGCAAACGAACAATCAAGAGTGAAGAAGATGGATTCAACTAGTCTGGGCAGTTTAGGATATTCTCATATCTGGTCGATAGCTGATTATGTTTAATCGGCTAAATCAATAGTTCAGATTGGTGGGTTCAAGATCAAAATGAAGGCAGTGCACCATCGGCTAAATTTCACATGTACATCAATGTCAGGGAACATTAAGGTAATAGCCGATGGAACATTTTAAAATTGATTAGGTGACTTTCGATGCTTGGACTTAGAGTCAGAGCAATTACAAAGATGTCATACTCAGTGAAAGACGTAAAGGACAGATCCAATGAGACATCCAGAACGTACTCCAGGCAGTATGGGTGTCAGCACCTGAGAAGACAAACAGCCGATGTCAGCATCAAGAGGAGAATCGACTATTGGCTCATCGGCTATTTGATCAAATGGCAGGACCAGTCAGCAAATAAAGTACGTACATATAGAGTCCAGATGAATTGATGCATGCGTAAAGGAAGAAAGCAAGATAATTATAGAAGAAGCATGCATGTACAAAGCATGCCATCATCAAGTAAGAAAATACAGCATCGGAAGCTCCTGTCTCATTAGATTTCAATGTTAAAAAATCAGAATCCAAGAAAGAGGCACATTGGCTAGCTGCAGCGCGGTCGTCAAGATGGAGAGCAATTTTCTTGCAAGCCAATTTGATGGCCGATATCATTATCAAATCAGATACAAGGCCAAGTCCGCCACATGTCACTACACGCTACTGCTACAAGGATTCTGAGGTCCTAAGAGGAGAAGGCATGTGCATGTTCTCTTAATGATTCTTTAGCTGAAGACATATAGTTGGAGAGTTGTTACCTTAGTTTGTCGTCTTTGGCTGCTTGACTTTGCTGATTGGTTTATGGGAGAGCCAGTTCCTGTCATAGATGTGTCAAAATGTCCTGAAGGTTCACACGTAGTCGACACATGGTAGTTTTTGTATACTTCATTCAGCCGCTACCACGACATTGCCGGAGACGCCAACAAGTCAAATAGCATGGCAGAATTCCTAATCTCTAATCGATCAGACCCATGAACTACACCAACCGATCTGAAAGAAGCTAAGTGACCAAAACAGAGGTAGCCTTCAGTATATGGCGCTAGAGTGGGAGCAGTTGCAGGATCTGTGATAGCCGATCATATGCGCAAAGATGACTGACATGTGTAATATCGGCTCAGTATTCTCCACCAAGATGTCGTAAAGACACTGAGAAGAGGATTCAACAAGTAATTTAGGACATATACATGAAGCCGCATGGGTGCCAGTACACGAAATTGAGAAGACATAGCTGATGGCGGCATTGGAAAAAGAAATCGGCTATTTTCTGAAGCTGAATCGGCTATCCTAAAGGTTAATCGGCTATCCTAAAGCTGAGTTGGCTATCCTAAAACTGAGTCGGTTGTTAGCCTTGGAGATCGAAGCATTGCTTTATGTCTTTCTCTGACTAGTCGATCGCATATATGTGATATCTTCGGTTATTACTGCCCGATCATGTGCAGCAATCATGGCAATCTAAGTACTGCATATACAAGTCTGAAGTGTGCTGGTCAAGAAAGTAAAAGACGGACAAGCATACTTGGAAGAAAGATGATAAATGAGGTCATTGGGAATCATCTATATAGATGCAGGCCTCAATGGGCACATATCTAAGTGGAATATACCGACCAGGAAGAAGTCCGAAGAACAAATTAAATGATGATTCAGATTGGAAACCATGCATGCAGGTGTCGAACACGCATCGGTCATTGGCTTGGAAAATTCCAAATCGACTAAGAACCCTATCCTCAGACTGATGACATGCTTGTTTCCTCATAAGCTGATGAGATATCACGGATCGGTTATTCAGGAGAAGATCAGATACAGTAATCGGCTTAAGAACATTGTATGGCACAGAAGAGATCTGTGATTCTTCACATCTATGACGCATGCATACCAGGTTTTTTACGTGAAGGAGAAGATCAAAAACTGCAGCCATTGTGCTCCACCACATTCAAGGAAGTAGAAACAGAGGCTCACGTGCTTGGTGTTCAAGGATATATACACATATATACACCAATAAAAGAAGAGCAAATAGCATGCATGCACAAGATATTAGTCTTGGAAATATTTGTGCACGTACGACCAATGAACGTTCGTATTTGGCCATGCCTTTTGGTTCGGATAGTATATATGAGAGGAGTTCATGTACAGAAGTGGAGTTCGAGCTCAGGATTATTCACATCCGAACTGCAAGCAACAGGTGTAATTAAGCAGCAAAATACAAGTAAGATGTACATCCTCAGGAAACATAAAGAAAAGGGAGATACATAACCGCAGGAGGCACATATGCATGCAAGCTGTTGTTGTTGGACGTGGCAGTCGGACGTCTGATCATGGTGATACAAAGGAAACATATCAAGAGAAGCTTCATTGATTCCAAGATATTCTGCGAAAGCCGGTTGTTCCAGGCGATCTGGTTTGGCTCACTCTTCGCCATCACCACCAGTCCTAATTCACTACATCAAGGACAAGGGTATGTTCGAAGATTGATACAGATAGCCAACGCCACGTATGGAAAGGTGTACCGACTAAAGGGTATTATCAGTATGCATCAGCAGGAATTAATGTACGCTTACAGGAGAAGACAAGCAGCAATGGGGGAAGAAGAATGAATATCATACAGAAGAAAACATTGATATCAAATTTCAATCAGCCCAAACCTCATATTGCAACGGCCGATTTCAAGGTAATGAATCACCAGCATCTTCTTCGGCTCAGAATAAAGGGGCGCATATGCAGATGAGGAGCCAATGGCGAGAAAAACCCTTGAAGAAAACATGCTCAGTAGTTCAAGCTTCTACATAAGCTATGGCTCGGGGGGCCTGGATTCGCCATACATGTACATTGAGCGACGTCGGGTGATTCATCACAATGAGAACAAGACGGCTTCCATTGGCTTCTTTATCTTCAACGTTGGTTTGCAAAATTCTATCTCCACTTCTTCAGCAGTTTTAATTTTTGAATTGAAATATTCATGTTACTGCTGGAACTAAAATCTCGAGAACAATTCCACCCTACATATGTGATATAAGTGTTTTGGTTTATCCATTTGCTGAAATGATGATAGATGCTCTGTTTTATGTTTCACCTATGCCTAGTTTATAAATTCGATTTCTTTAAGGCTTGGGTTTAGTGGCTATAATATTTATCTTGAAATCTTGTAGATTTGTGGGTTGCATAAAGTTCCAGCTTTGTTTAAGGGTGTTTGTAAAATAAGAATGGAAATAGGGTTTGCTATGATGTTGTTCTAAGAGATACTTGACATCCGGAGAATTTTTATATAAATAAAATTATCATGTTGAGCTTTGTCAAATTATTGTGACCCATAGTGTAGATTATAGTCATATGCTCAAGATCAGGATTTATTTACACTAAAATATCTTATAATTGTATTTCTTCTTTGATTAAAATTTGCGTGGCTATCATACCAAAAAAAAGACAAAAAAAAAGAGACAAAAAAAAGAAGAGAAATAATAAAGTTTGGAAATAAAAACGATGGACAAGTGTTCGCCAGAACCGAGCTAAAAGATGGCCAAAGGCCCAATAGCCTCATAAGTTTTAAGATGATTAGAAGGAATATGTGTGCAAGAAAGTAATTTTGATCAAACTTGATAAATTCTTGATCTAAGCATATGGCTTGTATCTCCTTGAGGTCCGGTTTTTTGATTTTGCAATATTATGTGATACCTTTTTTAATCTGGGAAAAAAGACGGACGCGTGTTCGCCAAACAAAACAATGGGTACTCCAATGCCCACCAAAAATAAATACAATAAACAAAACTCCGGAAAGAAAGAGATCGATGAATGAAAGATAAGCAAATTTTGTAACTCTTCTGTTTTGCAGTTGCTCAAGAACTTAGTGGGAATTATAAGCCCCATGGTTGAAGGAATAGAAGGATAAGTAGAGTACCATTTTATTCAAGTTCAAAAGAAATCCTAGTTATAAACCTGATACTTTTGAGATGTAGTCGGCATTGTAGCATCTCCTGATCAACAGCAACATGGAGAACTATAATATTTATACACATATGCATTTACTACTAACCTATTTCCACATGTATTGGAAGTTTACTGTTTTGCAGGAAGAATTGTGGAGGTATGGAGAGAGCATATTGTTGTTGCTGGTAGGTGTGTCGGCTCTTTGAAAGAGATTATCATGCCAAATAGTTCGAAGCATGAGATTCATACTCCGAACTAGGGGGGCCTGTGTTGACACCAAAATTTGGTCAGCCAAAAATGTCATTGGGAAGAGGATATTCTTATGCGTATGTGTTGTCAGAATCGGCAAACCAAACTCGGAATCGGCAAATGCTGATCGGCTATTGAGGAGGCTCGCTGCAGGTATATAACCAACCAGCATGTTTGGCCATACTACTGCTGGGAACATCTTTCATACGTGAAGCTTCAGAGGTGGAATCTAAGTGCAAGAGTTTGTTCGTCCAAGAGCTTCTGGTCGTCAAGAAATATAATTTCAGAAGGACGATATGCATACACCTACGGCTGAGGCTCACGTGATCGGATATTAGGGGTTCTTATGCACGGCGGCCAATCAGCATAAATATTCTTATTCAAGATATCCAGATGCATGACGATGGAAGAGGCAACCGTTTCACGGATCAGCTATATAAGGAATATTATTTGCTTAGTAACTGTGGAGACGTACGTACATATATGTTCGGCTTGGGATGCCTATATACGGATAGTTTGCGGCTATGAGATTAAGGAAAGCGCACGGTGTACACGGTTGATTCGTGATTGCTGAAGACGAAGATCGTCCTAAAGAATACGTGCTTGTATGGGACTTTGGAGAATGTCCTGTGTATTCTACACGTATGTGCACACGGCAAGATGGCGTATCTATTTGAGTCGGAACAAGGAGGACGACGCCTCGGCCACGGAAGCTTCAACGCCAAGGCTCTACGCAAAGGAAAAATAGAGTCCGTATATTTTAATATTTCCATACTGTTATTAGCTAGGCAAGTCATGTACGGGTCTTTAGAGGTTAGTCAGCCCAAGGCTATAAATATGAGGCCCCGGCCATTGTAACATATACATAATTAATCAATACAACCAACCCGGCTCCGTGCCACCTTCGAGTCCAAGTCGTGTCGTCATGTTCTTCGAGAGGAATCATCGATCCGTCGACCTCCGTAAGTCCCGGCAACCTTGTTATCATGTCTAGTATCGTGCGGCGGATTTAGATATGGTGCAAGTAGTCTCGTACGTTAAGCTTAGTATCGTGCGGCGGATTTAAGCTTATGACGGGAAGTTTTTGCTTATTCCTTGTATCGTGCGGCGGATTAAGTCATGAGTAAAAATAGTTATCGGCTCTGTTAGATTTGGCAGATCTAATAGATTCATCAAGTTATCATGTGTCGTATGTTTTATTTATTTAACTCGTACAACACTCTTTTGCCCAATCTAGATTGATCTTTGTTCGGCCTCGCTGCACGAGTTTGCTCGTGCTTTATTTGCTAATTATAAGATCGTGATGGCCGAATCGACTTTCAATCTAGGTTGTTACATGTTGCGGGTTCATACATGCCGATCATGTTTAGGCTTTGATAGAGCTGGGTGCCGTGCGGCAGGTACAGGTTTTAGATTAGTTTAATCATGCTTTGCTTGTGTGTTCCGTCTTCGTGGACCCCAGTTCGGCTAGTTTTGCCGACTCTGGTTATGCTTACATGAGTAATGAGTATATATAGCTCTGTCTGGACATATGCATGCTTTTAGCTCCTTATAATTAGATCGTATCATGCTATGGATTAATCTAATTATAATGAGTGGTGTAGATTTATAGCAAGTGGTATCATGCGGTGGATTAGCTCTGCTTGAGTTTACACCTGACGGGTTTATGAAGGCTGGACGTGCGGCAGACTAGCCGAATTGGGCCTATGCATGCGTTGTTCAGATAGATTTATATCTACGAATTACCTGTTGATAATTTACCATGCTTGATGATATCTTTGGTCTAGATCACGTTCTTTCATAAATCGTATACATGACCAATTGTTATTCATTCATGCATTCTTTTGTCATTTGTTCATTCGGCAAGTTACAGTTTACATGCTTACTTCCAGATATAGCCGAATGGCCTTATAAACATGCTTGGCAGACAGCTTCTATAGCTGTATGTCGTCGTAAGTGGCTTCAGGGCCGTAAATATGGAACTGTCTGGTCTCACCCAGCATGTTCCAGTTTTGTATTTAACAGTTTCTCTCCCTTGTTAGTTGCAGGGCAAACTGACTGGCACGCACCGGACTTCTGAGCACCCAGGCCAGTTTGAAGCCAGCTTCTTCGGCTTGCCGCGTGATTGGCGCAGTGCGCCACTTTTCGCGCCAACACCACCGGAGGAGTCAATGTCGGTGAGCCAATCACCAACAATGTAAGCCTTGCCACCTTTCTTGTAGTATTGCTTCTTCTTGACATCCTTCTTCTTGTAGGGCTTCTCACTTTTCTTCTCATCTTCACTTGATGAGTCATACTTTTTGCCCTTGTTCTTGTTCTTGTAGTTCTCTTTCTTGGGCTTGGTGCATTGGTGAGCAAGATGGCCAAGATCATCGCAATTGTAGCAATCCATCTCGGATATTGGCCTTCTCTTGCTACTTGTGAAGAACTTCTTCTTTCTTGAATCAAAGTTGATTCCATTCTTGTGAAGCTTCTTCAACATCTTTGTGGTCCTCTTCACCATGAGTGCAATGTTGGTGTCATCTTCATCATCGCTTGTGCTCTCATGGTGTGCCTCAATTGCTTTGGACCTGCCCTTGTTGTCATGACTTGCTTTGAAGGCCAATCCTTCTTCTTGTCGGTGGAAGGGCCACCACTTGGTGTGATGTGCATGTACATCTCATGAGCATTGATCTTTCCCAAGATTTGAGTTGGTGTAGCGATGGAAAGATCACTTTGATGAAGCACCATCACAATGTGTCCATATTTATCAATTGGGAGGACACAGAGAATCGTCCTCACAACATCGGATGGTTGCATTTCTGTGAGGCCAAGTCCATTCAATTCTTCTACAAGAACGTTCAAACGTGAGTACATTTCATTCGCACTTTCATGAGCATGCATTTCAAAGGAATTAAGCTTTTGCATGACAAGAAGATATCGTTCCTCATGCTCACTCTTTGTTCTCTCATGGAGTGCACAAATGTTATCCCATAGCTCATGAGCGTTTTTGTGGTTCCGGACGCGGTTAAATACATCCTTACAAATGCCTCTAAAGATGATATTTTTGGCCTTTGCATTCCACTTTTCATTTTCTCCTCATGTGGAGTGAGATTAGTGGATTCCTTGGGCTTGGGAAAGCCGGTTACGGTGGCTTGGCAGCATCTAACATCTACCGCCTCTAGGTACGACTCCATACGGATTTTCCAATATGGAAAGTCATCTCCCTCGAACATGGGAGGTGGTCCATCACCTCCGGACATCTTAACTCTAAGCGGTTAAGCCTAAATAAAGAGCACGATGCTCCGATACCAATTGAAAGGATCAAGATGCCCAAGAGGGGGGTGAATTGGGTTTTTCTAAACTTTTTGCAAGAATTAAAACCTAGCAAGCCCAATTAACCCCTTTGTGCCTAGAAGTGTGTTTCTCTAAACTCTACCGCATAAAAGACTATCTCTACATCATTTCTACTCTAGCATGGCAATTCAATTATGTAAGAACAATAAGTAAATTGCGGAATTGAATTGCTCAAAAGTAAATGCATAAGTAAATAGAGTAGAAATGATTCGGTGACTTTTTGCCGAGGTATCGAGGTGTCGGCACACCCCCTAGTCCTCGTTGGAGCACCCGCGCAAGGGTATAGTGTAACACCTCTGGTGTTGAGCCAACTAAAATCTGGACATGTCATCATCTGCATATTAGTTAAGCAGGTAACGAATGTTCAGGGTATAAATTAAAACAAGTTTTATCATGGTTTTATATATGACTTTGTGCTGGTTCTCCAATTTTGTTTCAGAATGGTCATATGCAGTATAGTTAGTAGAGAAAAAGTCTGTAAAACTGTATACAAAGAAGAAGTTGGGCAAAGTGGGGATCAACCATGGTTTTCAAACCCCTTTTTATCCCCTTTTGCTATATTTTACAATCTGAACCTGTTTTGGGTTTGTTTTAAAAAGCAAAGTTATAGGTTGTGTTTTAAGGAACAACTTTGGTACATAAAGTTTTCCAAGTTTCTGTATAAAATTCTGAACAGTTTTGAAATATTTCAAATGCAAGGAATTTCTTTTGAACTGTACTTTCAATACTAGTGGGATTCTGATCTTGAGCCCTTAAACAAAGTTGCAGAGGATGTCAAATGGAGTAACTTTCGTGTGGGTGGATTTTGATATTCTGTTGAAAAATCAAAAGTAATTTTTGAATTTCAGTTTGGTTCGAATTTGAATTCAAACTTTATTTCAAAATCCAAGCAGAATTTGATACTGCTTCTTTAAGCAACTTTGTAGAGCACAACTTTTGGAGCAATCTTTATTCTGGGAATTTTTGTCGCATAGTACAAAATTCTAGAGAAAAGTGAAAGGGGATAAAACCTGCGTTCTGTAGCTACAGGGGGAACTGAACCTGTTGAAGCAGAGTAAACCGCCGCGTGCGCCGCCGCCGGGGTTGGGGGTCCTTCGTGCTGCGCTGCATGTCCGGCCACGCACCAAGCTGCCCGCCTGCTTCACTCCGTGCTGTGGCGAGCTCTGTCGCGTTCCAGAACCCCATATCGCCTGCAGTCGCCACCTTGTTTTCTTCCTCCTCCGTTTCCCAGTCAAGTTCCGGCGAGCGTTATTTTCGCCGTTACCGCATCACCGCCCTCACCATCACTGAACTCAGTCCGCCTCCTTCTCGCCCTCCACCGGAGCCAAACCTTTTGAGTCTTGGAGCTCCCGACCATCATAGCCACCATTGTCTTCTCCACTGCCGGCCGAACCCCGCTGAACTCGAGTTCACCTTGGGTAGGTGAGCACGGGCACTTGCCGGCAAAACCATCAGCACTAATTGCTTCTCTATGATGCCCTGGTTGTGATCGGCTCTCTAATTAGGTTGCTACCCTATTGTCTTAGCCGGTCCGCGCGGCTTGCCAGTGGCATCAGTCGCCGCCATGGCCGTCACCTTGGTCTGTGCTTGTAGGAGTCGGGTTCTGGTGGGTTAGCGTGTGCGTCAAAGTCGCGGGATGAGCTGTGGTGTTGTACTACCCTGGTTTTGGTCGTTGTCGTGCCCTAGCGGCCGGAACACCCCGGCGCCGCCGTGCTCGGCATGGCCGTGCCGCCGTGGTCACAGTGGGCTAGCTGCCATGTGTGTGCTAGTCTAGGAGAGCAGGTAAAGGGGCGCGAGAGGTAGAGGCAGAGGCGAAGAGATTCTTACCGTCGCCGGAGGTTTCGCCGGTGAGGCCGACGAGGTCCGGTCAGCTTGGCCGAGCGCTGGGTCAGAGCAGCGTGTAGCAGAATTAGGAAGGGGAAAAGGAGAGCGCAGATTAGGCTGCGCTGAGCTATAGCAGTTAGAGTTAGGAAAGGGTTTTCTTTTCCCAGTTTAAGTGAAAACTTTTTGTAGTTTGTCGTTTTCATGTGTTTTCCAAGAAAGCTCCAGAAATTGCGCAAACTTTTGTGTAGCCTTTCCAAAATGTCTAGTATTTATAAAAAATATGAAACTAAGGTTTTTGTCACCTTTTGGAAGAAAAGGAAATGGGTCTTTTATTTAAATTAATGGTCTTTGATAAACTTTATAGGTTTGTTGAAATTGGCCAAAAAATCTGGAAATGGATTTTGTTGTTGTTATAGAGGTAAAGGGCATCCTCAGATACTTTTGAGCAATTTTGGGCCAAAAGTAAATTTTATTCTTGAATCTTAAGTAATAGTTTAAAAGCTCCTTAAGATCTTATTTCTCTGCAAGGTTGTAAGTGTTGGTCCCAAATTTTATGAAATGGTTTTGTTACTGTTTTTAGTCATAGCTAATCCATGCATGAAATTTAGGAACAATCTGGTTAGTTTATAAAATCCTGTTTTATTTGGTTAAGCAGCACATAGGAAAGGATAAGGGAAAAACTCTTATTTCGTGCCCCTGCAAATTAAGCTTCCTGGTAGTTGCTGTTTTATTTTATATAACTTCCTAAATTATAACAGTTTTGCATTCCTTCATAAGCATCATACTCAGCATAATTCATACTTCGTGTAGATCCGGTAACCGAGGCTACTCCGCTTGAGGCGATCCCTACCGGTGGTGTCCAACCGTTGGAGGAGGGATTTAACATTGGTGAGGTTTCCGCGGGATCCGAGGTTGTTCCAGAGCAAGGCAAGCCTCGAACCATTTAACTCATTTCCTTGTTATTTTCGTAAAGTTTTTATTGCTTATGATTACATTATGATGCATTAAGTCACAGGAATTGAATGTCACCTATCTTCCGCATAATCATCCTTGTCATTGCTAATCCTATCCTTGATAACAGGTCCTTTGTAAAGGCTTTAGATGAGCTTAGCTCTGCTTAAAAGCTAGATAGGTTTTTCTTCAAAAGAATGAATAAAATGATGATGACCTTCGGTTGAAGGTTATTTAATTAACCTGAGACCGGACGGGTAACTTGCCCTCGGAATGGAGTCCGGCGATAGTGTTCCCGCCTGTGTCGTTTAGGAACCGTCCGTTGTTGGCCCTTGGAGCAAGTTATGATTTAGTACTAGCCGCATGCAAGAGTAAGCCTGCTCTGAGTAATCTTTTATTGGAAGGATCATTCGCGCACTAGGAAGTCAAAAGATAGCGAGGGTAGTGGTATGTCCACACTAATCTAGAATGGACGGAAGCATTCCGGCTTGGCAATGGTTTAGTGGAGTATCATACTCTCAGGTAGCGCGGACCCGATCCAATAAAAGAGGATTTGTGAGATTTGGCTGATATATGTGAGTTCGGACTTGCATATGTCGTGCGGATGGGAAGCCCCAGCTGGGTAGATAAGCGATTCAAATCGTCGTGCTCCACGATAAAGGAGACTTGTTCCTCGCACCCTCAGCGTAGTTAAAAGCGGAACATAGTTAGAAAACAGTATGTTTAACAAGTGTTTGTTTAGTTAGGCTCACTTAGAAATGATAATACTTGAAATGTAAAAGATAAAAGTTAGAAGTATAAGTATCGCATTTCTGCAAAAGTATTACTTGAATCTTATTATCAGCCTTTTGATTCCTACTAGCCTGCATTCCTGAGTTTATCACTTTTTACCTCGGTTCAGTCTTGCTGAGTACCTCCGTACTCAGGGTTTATCAAATCCCTTGTTGCAGGTATTATCTCGGATCAAATGTGTTATAGCCCTTGTTGCATGACTGTCCTTCCCGAAGAGGAGGATGAGTGAGAGCTTCAACTCATGGGCAAGGGTTAAGCTCATACTAGTTTTAAATAGTTTGAGAGACTCTTTACCGCTGGTTTGTAATAACTCCAAAGTTGTTTTGCTACCTTTGAACTTGGTTTGTAAAATTATGTATAATTAATCTTTCCGTTGTTTCTCCGATGTATATTTTATAAAAATGTTGTACCTGTATTATGACTTGACATGGTGATACTGTTGGGCAATTAGTGGATGATTCGGGGTTCCCTGTGGGGACGCCGACAGTTCTTTCCAATAATATGGGTCATTTGCACTGTCATTGGGACACTTTTGACAATGACATGTACATATGGGCCATATTAATGGGAAGTTTTGCCACATATAGCTCCCCCTTGATCCGCGCAAGGATCAAGTGCTCACTATGAGCTGATTCTTCGCCACTTCGGCCCAGTGAATCGCTCACTACCGGTCACAACTTCGCTTGGGTCACCCACAAAGCCACTGGATGATCACCAATCTTCTCGATCGCCACCAAGTTGTCCCAGGTGATGCCGATCACCAAGAATAACAAGCAAGAACTCTCACTTGACCAACGCAAGGCTAATAAGATGGGTGTATGCACACTTGTTACTCTTTCTTCACTAATGAGATGTTTGATCACTCAATTATCAAATCTCTCAACCTCACAAGGCCTCTTGCACTCACTTGCAATCACTATGTGTTTGTCAACCTTTCAAATGAGCAAGAGAGACAACATGAAGGAGGTGGAGGTCTATTTATACCCCTCAACTCAAAACATGCACGAACGGGTAAGTCCAGCCAGTTACACACTAACCGGACGCACCTGTCGGGGTGATCGGACACGTCCGGTCAGTGCCCAACGGCTAGCTGACGCTAGCTCTAACACCTGTACTAACCCTTAAACAAACGCTGCCATGCATCCGATCACCTCTGACCGGACGCGTCCGGTCGCATTTTACACTCTGTGGATCCTCTCTGAGTTGGATCAGACTCACCCCCTGGTGCGTCCGATCGCTCACTGAAGCAGCGTCCGATCATGATCAAAACCTAACTTCAGCGAGTTCCACTGACCGGATGCATGACCCAGCATCCTATCACATGGAAACTCAGTGTCCGGTCGCTATTTGAAGTCCAAAATGACTTCGGTTCACGACGCTCCCTTCACGGACTTTCTTCCTTATGATCTTTGGGACCTTTCTAAGCTACCTAGGGCTTTGGCTAACAAGTGTACACCACACCTAACTCAAAAGTCTCACCTAGGTCAAGCTACCCATTCAAACTCCCCTTAATAGTACGGCCAAAGATAAAACAAAAACCTATGCTACTCTAAGTGTCCTCCAACACCATATGACACTTAGAACTAGCCTATCACCGTCTTCGTCGTCCATCCTTTAAAAACTGAAACGAATTCCATCAATAAGGGGACATGAATATCATTGTGCCCAATCGATCATCATTATCATGACCTAACTCGTTGTTTCTGCAAAACACACGTTAGTCATAGTGATTTACCGTTGTCATCCAATCACTGAAACCCACTAGGGGGCCTAGATGCTCACAAACCCTAAACTGGTTGTTTCAATTTCAGTAGCCGAGTTGCCCAATTTCGATTGACTACTCTGTGCACATCCCTTTTGTCCATCATAATAGTTTAATGGAATTCCCAGCACGTGTCACCGATCCAATTTTAGATTCATCATGAGGCAAAGAAGCAAAATTAGATTCAATTTTCTTCCCTTCCCCTCTTATCATTCATAGCTGACAACATATTCTTTTAAAAATCCATAAGAACTAGAAAAACAGCACAACGTTGCCGCCCGAGCAGCGTCAGGAGTGGGTGATTTGGAAATGTCATGACAATCGAATGTTTGGACTTTGGATGTTCATAGAGGTAGGTTTAGGCATTTTGAGCTAGTTTAGTCATCAGTTTATGTTGCCATGATCTATTCGTTGCTTTTTTATGAAAGGATGATGTATAATTTAGGATTTGGCTACTGTAGATTCTGGTGATTGTGTGTAGTTTATATGTACCAGTGTAAGTATATTATTTTGTTTATGTATTTTAATTTCAAGTATTTGTGTATGGCACATGATGTGCTCGCGTATGTTATATGTCTTATATTTTAGTCTATTTGCAGAAGAAGATTGTTGGCATAGTTTACAGTGTGTAATATGATGAAGTATAAAAGGAGGTGAAATAAGTAATCTGTGTTTGTTTATTCCATAAATAGTATTGCACGATCGCTTTAAAAAATTGTACTAGTTTGTCACTACCTAGGAATAAGGGTTTGAATATATAGGATTTTATGTTGGACTTTTTTTGGAAGAATTTTGAGATTTGAAGTTAGGATGGATGAGTTTTAAACTTCTTAAGTTTATCGGCAAAAAGTGAATGAGAGGAATTTAAATATTATTTTAGATTTAGGGATGAGAAATTAGGGAAAAGATTTTTTTTTAATACGTACGGTTTATTTTACAAGTTTGTTTTTTGTGGAAGAATTATGTGGTTTGGAGTTAGGATGGATGAGATATAAACTTTCTTAGTTTATCGATAAAACACGAATAAGATGAATTTCAAAATTATTTTGATTTTTTTTGTTAATGATGAAGAAGGGGTTAAAAATATTTGTATAGGTTTTTGAGTGGTTGTAGTTTATTTAGGAATTTTATGGAAATTTTTCTAGAAAGGGAAAAAGCTTAGCATAATCTTTTGGGTGTGTTTCTCATGTACGCGTAGCATTTCTCCTTTTTACAACACTAAATGAACAGTGCTACAATAGTGACCTGTGGAATGATCTGAGTCATCCGATATCCAATGGCCCAAGGATTTAGTGGCGACGTGGCACGCTCAGGGACATCTTTTCCCCTGCGGATTCGTAAGGAAGAGATATGTGAAACTCATTTATTTTAAGATTCTTAGGGGTGGAACACTTACATTGATCTTTACCTAAAATGTGGATGTCGTGGAAGCAGTTGCGGAGCAGGATTTTCAACTTGAGTATTCCAACCTTCTAAAGAAAAAAGTCTAAACCAAGGTTCAAAATATACTTTGCAGGGAACTTACAAAATACTTAAGGACACACATTTCCATACTTCACCATGTAGCATGTGAATCCATATATATAGATAATCAATTTCGATACGAACACGTCAATTTCATCATCAACATAGGCCAATATGTGATGTGTAAGGTATCTTGCCGTCAACTGAGAATGATATTCCTGTCCCTCAATTGTATAACAGGTGTGCAGCTGGACCACTTTAATCGTCCACTTCCCATCAGTTCTCTTGCGAGCATTCAACCTCTATAGTGTTGAAAGAGCTTTAGCTCAGCCATAGTGTTGAAAATCATACCCTTCTGAAGGATCCAATCATTATGGTTGTGCGCCTGCACATCTGCAACCCGGTGTCACAAACTGCCCTATCTACCTGACTGACATCTCTGTAGCTCAGAATGCCCCTAAAGGGCATGTTCACCAACCTCAATTGCTAGAGCTCTAACTTAGTGTAAGGATCTGGTGGAACATAATATTGTGCTTCGGTCAAACGGAACCATGAATCATCATAAGGTGTAGGATCATTGTCGCACCCTGATTTTAAGAACAAAAATTGAGGGCACAATATATGTATGTGAGGATCAATTTTCATAAATATATCGATATTATAGTAAATATCAAAACAATGCTTTATTAATATATCGAACATTATTACAAAAATGACTCTCGAGTCCAAAAGAAAAGTACAGACTCTCGAACTAACTCTAATGTAGACTCGCAGAAACTGGACGCCATCTCCACAGGAAGGTCGACCGGGGGTTGCGCCATGCTAGTACAAGTCGTCTGGGTCGTATCCACCATCTTCTGGGTACTCTTGCTCCGTATCGTAGACTCCAACATCTGGGTGGGGTAGCAGGGGGGACAAAGAGGAAGGGTGAGTACATCAAAATGTACTCCGCAAGTGTACGAAATATATGCTTATGAGGCTATTAACAAAGGTAGGCTGACTCGGTTTGACTCAAGCGCCTAAAGCGACACAACCCTATTAAATATTAATCTTATGCACCTATTTACTAGGTTATAACCACAATCTTCAAGAGTAACAGTAACCACACTCAGAGTCACACCGAGCAAAACCACACTTGGAGTCCACCAAGCAACCACACTTGGATTCACACCAAGCACAACCCACACCTGAAGTCCATCAGGCAAACCACACTAGAAGTCCATCAGGCCACCCACAAGGTCGTTACAACGAGTCCTCCTATGTGTATTAGTTCCATATGTCATGACATAGAAGCTACCTTCCGTAATAACACCAGGTCTGGCGCCCGAGCCAGGGAGCGGGTCTCCCGTACCAAGCAGTATCCTGCATAGAAGAAGCCTCTGTACCCATGCCATATGAGACTAATAACCACATAAGGCTTCTCTAACGAACCAGAACCAAACCACCAACTAATCTCAAAGAAGTCCAAACCCGCTCGTGACTGTGAGCATGGCTGATATATCAGTTTTAATACTCTGCAAAGTTTGCACATCTTTACCCATGAGTTGTGTTGCCCTTGTGCCCGAGGTAGCTAGACTCTTGACCCACTTCCAAGGTGAGTCGACAGGGTTCACTACAAGGCCGTTACAAAGCCCCTCCAAGCCTGTGTTACACGTACTCTAAGGTTTCTCCCCTGTCCATAAGTCAACAACCCCAAGGGACCCCTCTTGAGCCACTAAACAAACCCCGTATGGCATAACTTGGAGGAAACTAATTAATTAGCCAGTCCCAGAGCCATATGGGCCTCATGGTTTGCGTTGTTTTACCGAGTTACATGCTTCAAGAACCGGGTCCTTGGGATCTAGGTAGGATAACAAACCATAAACCCAAACCAACGCCAAGTCCATGGCAAATAGTAACGCCAAGTCACACAGCAACCTTACACCAAGTCCATGGCAACCACCACCCGGTCCATCCTGCCGGATATACCTACTCACCATACTACAACATTACCATCCCAAAATATTCCATAGATCATTAATCAAGATTATTAATTATAACCAACCCATCCTAACCATGACTGCAGGGCTAAGCATTTACATCTACCCAACATTTCCGAACTAGGCGACAAGGAAAATATAATCAAGTGCTAGTAAACCTTAACATGGGATTCAATTTAATGACACTGCATGTAACTACTAGATCTAACTACTCTAAACTCAAAAGTAAAATAAATACGGGAGCAAGATGTTCAAGGACACTTGCCTTCGGGCTGGGTCGGATCGACAAAGGCATGGGCTGGATCTTGGGGTTCCGCGTACCTCGCACTCGCTCGATCAAACCTCATCACATGGTCCAAACAAATAATATAAATAACAGTACATCAACAATAATAAAACAGGAATTAAATAGATCTAACGCGTAAAGCTCTTCGAGACAAATCCAACGCGACTTGAACGGATCAAATCAGAGTTAAAATGAGCAAGTTATGGGGTTTTGAAGTTTGATGGTATTTCTATAAATCATTTGAAATCATTTTTGTGTTTTAAATAATTCAAAATAAAATTAAAAAACCGGCTGGACTGGGCCTCGTTTCTCCAAAAGATCAGGGGGCGCTATGCAAGTCTACAGAGACTCATTGAACAGGGTGATGAGAGTGCGGGTTGGTTTCGGATAAATGCAGGGGGCTTTTGTGCAAAGTCACCGGGCCGGCCGACACTGTGCTGTGAACCCCGTCCATAGCTCGTGGACCGGCTGCGGGAGTGCTAGGGTCCATGGTGAACCACATGGACCGCACCTCATTTCTGCAGAAGTGCGGGGGTGTGTTTGCAAGTTTACCAAGACTCAGTGAATAGTTCAGGCGGAGTACGGGTTTATTTTGAGAAACGTGAAGGGCTTATTTGCAAAGTGGCCAGGGCGACTGGGGTTGACCGCGCTGACTTGGTCAATGCTTGCATGGCAGCCGCGTTGGCCGTTGACTGTGCGGTGGGCTTGGTCCGCGACGGATCTGAGCCGTCCGCTCCAGATTGGGCGGACATGGAACTCATGTTAGGGCTAGGTTGGCGGATCGGCGGCGTGCACGGTGGTGCGCCATCGCTGGTAGCAGTGAGCTCGGGAAAAGGGCTCGCTGGAGCGTTGGCGTCCACACGGGCAGCATGGGAAGATAGCACGCAATGGGCGAACTCAGCAGGGCTGGCGCTACGACGGAGGGTGGCCACCGGAGCCTGCATAGGATGTGGCAGCGCCATGAGGCCGCACGGCGGAAACTCGTCGATGTGCAGCAGTGTGCGAGCCTCAAGGTCTGATTGGCCAAACAGAGGGCACCGGCATGTGGAGCGCGATGTTGCGGACTCGGCCAGGGTGAGAGAGGAGGAGGGCTGTGGCTGGAGTCGGGTGAAAGGATCAAGATGCCCAAGAGGGGCGTGAATTGGGCTTTTCTAAAACTTTTTGCAATAACTAAATCCTAACAAGCCTAATTAACCCCCTAGTGCATAGAAGCGTGTTTCTCTAGAATCAACCGCACAAAAGATCAACACTATGACATTTCTACTCTACCATGGCAATTCAACTATGGATGGACAATAAGTAAATTGCGGAATTGAATTGCAAAAAAGTAAATGCGTAAGTAAAGAGAGTAGAGATGACACGACGATATTTTTGCCGAGGTATCAAGGTGTCGTCACACCCCCTAGTCCTCGTTGGAGCACCCGCGCAAGGGTATCGCTCCCCCTTGATCCGCGCAAGGATCAAGTGCTCACTATGAGCTGATTCTTTGCCACTCCGGCCCGGTGAATCGCTCGCTACCGGTCACAACTCGGCTTGGGTCATCCACAATGCCTCTGGATGATCACCAAGCTCTCCGATCACCACCAAGTCGTCTAGGTGATGCCGATCACCAAGAGTAACATGCTAGAACTCTCACTTGACCAAGACAAGGCTAAAGAGATGGATGAATGCACACTTGCTACTCAATTCTCACTAGGAGGTCACTAATTCTCTCAATTAGCAATTCTCTCAACCTCGCTGAGGCTCTTGCACTTTCTCACACTCACAATGTGTCTCTCAGCAGATGGAAGTGGCAAGAACACTCTAATGGAAGAGGGGGAAGAGTATAAATACTCCCCCCAACCGGCCACCCAATAGAGCACTGAACAGGTCTTTCTATGGGGGCATCGGACGCTCCGATGACCTTGACCAACGGTCAACTGTACAACCTGTCAGACATTTTAAAGGAGCTCCAGATGCTGGGCAGCGTTCGATGCCCTCGCAAAGGACGTGTCTGATGCGATTTTACCCTCTCTGGAACCTCTCTGCATGGACATCGGACGCTGGCCCTCAGCGTCCGATGCCAGCATCCGATGCCAGCGTCCGATGTGCCCCGTAGGGCAACCTCTTTGGAACAGTGGCACAGGCGCGCCCGATGTGACAACATCGCAGCGTCCGATGCCACCACGCCATCACTCTCAAGTCTAGTGAGCATCGGACGCGCGTCTAATGCCCACCAGGCCAGCGTCTGATGCCTGTTTCATAGGCAAAACTCACTCGGATCGCGATGCTGCCTTAACGACTTTTCATCCTCGCGACATAAGGCATCTCTCTGAACTACCTAGAGCTATGAAATAACAAGTGTGCACCACACCTACCTCAATAGACTCATCTAGGTCAAGCTACTGATTCATGCTCCCCTTTATAGTACGACAAAAGGAAAAACAAAGACCTAAGACTACCTAAGTGTCCTCCAACACCATATGACACCTAGCCTAGTCTACAACCATCTTCGTCATCCGTCCTTTGAAAACTGAAATGATTTCCATCGCCAGGGGACTTGAACTCCATATGTTCGTATCATCGCCATTACCGTGATCTAACTCATCCTTGTTTCTGCAAAACACACGTTAGTCACAGTAATCGTGTGTTTCATCCAATCACCGAAACCCACTAGGGGCCAAGATGCATTCAATCTCCCCCTTTTTGGTGATTGATGACAACACAACCTCGAGTATAGAGAGAAGAGGTTTTCAAATCATGACATGTATGAACTTGCAATGAATAAGAGAAAATGATTAGGGGCAAGCTCATACATATCATGCCAACATCCTGCACTCAACAAGTTAGAGTGAATAGCAAGTGCAAGAATAGAGAGCTCGAATACATAACAAGTGAGAATTAAGCACAAGTAATCAAGCAAAACGAAATGACATGTCATATATGATATCATAGTGAGCACAAAACATGTCATGAGGTCCATAGCACAAATATATAACACAACATAGTGCAAAAGATGCGATAAGCAAAGAGCGTATGTGAATATAACACAACAAAAGATCCAAAACCCTCTCACATCGCTCCCCCTATCGCTATACCTGACCACTCTCCCCCTTTGGCGTCAAGCACCAAACTAGGCGTCGGAGGGCGTAGGTGGCATAGACGAGTCAGGTGCAGTCTCGGGAGAGCGCTGGGTGAACTCGAACTGCTGCAAGAGCGCCTCGGAGTCTGACGAAGAAGACCCAGCAGTCTGACCCTCTGTAGCTGTGCGCGGAGGTGAAGCGGTCTGGGTCAGGTCTGCCTGCTCTGGCTGCTCAACTTGCTTGGTCTGCTCGGCATGCTCAGGCTGCTCTGCCTCCTCTGGGGTTGTCGGCTTTGTCTCTGTTGCCATCTCGGTAGCTGGGTCAACCTGAGTATCAGAGTGCGGAAGCTCGTGTATAACAGTCAACTCAGGCTGAATGGAAGTAGCAAGCTCTAACGGAACTAGCTCGGTCTGCTCTGAAGACATGACGGAGCTCGGTAGGGTCTCAATGGTAGAAGTCACTAGAGCCATCGACGTCTGCACTGGATCCTAAAGATCGGGCATGGGAAATCCAGTGAGCTCACTGAAACTAGCAGACAAGTCACACGTCACAGTGGTGGTCATCGCGAATAGTGACTCGGTCGGCCAGGGCGTGAAGCCAGTGTGGAGCGGACTGAACAGCAGGGCTCCTCTAGGTGGTGTAGTGAAGCTCATGAACTGGGAGGAGCTGGGGCCAGAGAACTGAGGCTGCTGGCTGAACTGCTGCTACTATGGTGGAACAGGTGGCTGCCATTGAATCTCCTGCTGGGCGGGGGAGGCTGGTGCCACTGCCACTGAGGTGGACCACTCATGATCCTCTCCATGAAGATCAAGGTCTGCTGCTGAAGCTCCATCATCTGCCACTGCAGGGCGTCTGAGCGCTCCTGTGCTTGCTACTGAGTTAGGGCCTGTGCCTGGGCCAGTCGTTGCTGCTCCTGAGCTAACCTCTGGATGTCCTAAGTGACCGTCCTCTGCTACTCCTCCATCCGTGAAAGAATCACAAGAAGTGCTGGATCGGAGGAAGCAGTACCACTCGTCCTAGCCTGAGAGTCGTGAGCACGAGGCTAGAAGTGAGGCGGGAGGTGGTAATCCTCGTCGGAGCTATCGGTGGGGTCCTCGGCGACGAACTGTCCCTCTCCCTCTAACTCGGCAAGCTCCTACTCTGCGAGGGCTCGGATAGCCTCATCCTTCTCCTGGGCGGACTCTGGCACCTCTGGCTGCTGTCGAGAACTAGACAAACGTTGTTGCTCCTACTGTCTGCGGTCCTGACCATGTCCAAGTAACTGACTCATGTTATACTCAGGGAACACGGTCACTGAGCCGGTGAGAGTCTGACCTGGATCTGTCCCTGTCGTGGCAGCTACCTTCCAAAGTATATAAGAGATCCAGTGGGCATAGGGTAGCTGTCGGTGGACCTTGATGCCCTCTGCTATAGTGTCCTCCATCTCGCACAAGATGACGTCCCAGACGTCGAACTCCTGCTGCCTGACCATGTAAGCAAGTAACCAGAGCTAAAGCGAGACAATCCCTCTCAAAAGCCCACCCTAGGAAGCAGGGTCCGCCGAAAAACCTCGTTGAGGATCCGAGTCATAGGGGTGAGATCCCTAGGCGCGTGACTCGAACCCTCGCCGAAGGGCTCAGTGAAGCAGGGACGGACCAAGTCAGTCGACGGCTTAGCACCGCCATGAGGACGTCTGGGTGGCTCGGTCCTGTCGTAGCACAGGTCGTGGATCCAGGTCTGAGAGTGCTGCAGTCCAAACCAAGCCTAGATCTCAGAAGAGAAGAGTCTTAGTGCTCCCCTCGAAATGCAAACTCGATGGTCTCTCTGTCAGGATGCACCCATAGTGACGCGTAGAACTAGAATACCCACTCCTCAATATACGAGCCAGACCGCCCCAACAGATCTGCCAAACCGGGTAGGTACGTGAGTATGGGGCGGATCTGCTCTCCAGCTGCCGTCACCACTGCCTCCAGAGGACACACTCGCTGTGAACGCAAAATGATGCCTGCGTTCCTGTATCCCTGATAGAAATCCTCCTGGAGGACAGTGTAGAACTTTAGACCTGCCTGCTGCTGCCTCTCCCTAGGGAACCACTGCTCCACTAGCACTAATCGTAGCGTCTGGATCTGGGAACAAGTGGCCGCCCGGAGGTCCAGTCATGGGATCAGACGCGACACTAACACTATTCCAGCCGGAGCTGTGTACAGTGGGGGCATCGGACGCTGGGGCCAGCGTCCGATGCAACGTCCGATGCTGCAAATTGGATTGTTTCGAAGATCTCCGTTGCGGCTCCCTCTCCCAACCAAGTTCCAACTCAAAGAAGAGGCAAATAAACACTAGTTGGAACCTAGAATGAGCATCCTCGCATAAACCCTCATTTTCACAAGTATTTTGCCTTAGGCTACATATCCTTTTTAGAGAAAATAGGCAACAAAACTCAAGGAGACAACATGTGGCCACCAAAACTAGGGGTCTCAACCATTAGGAGCCTCAAATGCTCACCCTAGCGGTGGACGAACACAGCGGTTGCTCAAAAATTTAACCAAAAAGAAACGACAAAGCAACACACATGCATATGCAATGCAATACGGAATTTGAATCTAGGTTGCTTATCAAGTTTGCTCATGGGTAAGCTTCTTCACATGCTTTTATGGCGGTTATCTGAACCACGTCTGACAAGCCTATGTGCATAGCATAATTTAAACATGGCATATTATACAATGCAATGCAAAGACAACCCCCTTTTCACCTTTTGACAAAGTTACTTAGATCAAGCACATTGAGCTCACTTCGCAATCTACAAAGGGTGTTCTCATCTAGAGGTTTAGTGAAGATATCCGCCAATTGATCTTCGGTTCTAACTCCCTCTAAGGATATGTCTTTCTTTGAAACATGGTCTCTTAGAAAGTGATGGCGAATATCTATGTGCTTAGTGCGAGAGTGTTGAACCGGGTTGTTGGCAAGCTTAACCGTGCTCTCATTGTCGCACAACAAAGGTACCCTTTCAAGAACTACACCATAGTCTAAAAGGGTTTGTTTCATGTAAAGGATTTGTGCACAACAAGCACCCATGGCTATGTATTCCGCCTCGGCGGTAGACAAGGCCACACTATTTTGCTTTTTCGAACTCCATGAAACTAGTGATCTCCCAAGCAAATGGCACCCTCCGGATGTGCTTTTTCTATCTACTTTGTAACCCGCGTAATCCGAATCGGAATACCCAACGAGTTGGAAGTTAGCTCCTTTGGGATACCAAAGGCCAATGCTTGGGGTGTGCTTTAGGTACCTAAGGATTCTATTCACGGCTATGAGATGTGATTCCCTAGGATCGGCTTGAAACCGTGCACACATGCACACACTAAACATGATATCGGGCCTAGATGCGGTCAAATATAACAAGCTACCAATCATAGAACGGTAGAGAGTTTGATCAACCGGGTTACCTCCCACATCTAGGTCGAGATGTCCATTTATTGGCATTGGAGTCTTGATAGGCTTGCAATCATCCATGTTGAAGCGCTTGAGGAGGACTTTTGTGTATTTCTCTTGTGATATAAAAGTCCCCTCCTTCAATTGCTTGACTTGGAAGCCTAGGAAGAATGTGAGCTCGCCAATCATGGACATTTCGAACTCCTTTGACATCAAGTCACAAAATTCCTTGCAATAGGGTTCATTTGTTGACCCGAAGATGATATCATCAACATAGACATGACAAATGAAGATCTCTCCATCAAGCTTCTTGGTGAATAGTGTGGTGTCGACCTTCCCAATGATGAAGCCCTTCTCAATGAGGAAATGAAAGGTCCTAAATGGCTAGAGGGGGGTGAATAGCCTAATAAAATTTCTACAAATCACTTAGAGCAACTAATTAGTCAATTAGAAAGCGAAGCTTTTTGCTCTAGCTCTACCAAGTGTTGCAAGCCACCTATCCAAGCAATTCTAGTGTATTATAATCACTATGGCACACAAGAGCTATGTCACTACTCTCTAAACTAGTGAGCTAGCAAGAAATAATTACTTCTAACTAGAGAGTTACTTCTAACAACAACTATCACTATACAAGTAAGAATGAAAGTAAATGCAAGTGATAGAGATGGTTACCGTCGCCGGCAAGAGACAAACAATCACTATATGAATTCCAATGAACACCGGGAGATATCCAATGAGACAATAGACACACAATTTTTCTCCCGAGGTTCACGTGCTTGCCGGCATGCTAGTCCTCGTTGTGTCGACCACACACTTAGTGGTTCGGCGGCTAATAGGTGTTTCACAAACCTAGCTCAACAAATGAGCGCCGCGAGAACCCACTCACAAGTGGGGGTAGCTCAATGACACAAGCATTCCACTAGAGTTGCCTTTCACGAACTCCCGCGGAGAAGACACAAGAACCCCTCACAAATTTCTTGATTGGGGGCGGACACAATCACCAAATCCCCTCACCAATCACAAATCCACCAACCGTCTAGGTGGCGGCAACCACCAAGAGTAATAAGAAATCCACAATCACAACAATCACCTAGTGCCAAGAAATTGAATCACAAATGCATGCACCTAGGGTTTCCCAAATCCTCTCATGAATGAGCATCCACCATGGAAATGGAGAGGAAAGGGAGGAGATGTTCTTCAAGTTCACAAGATTAACACGGGCTCTCAATCTCTCTTAGGGTTAGCACAAAGCTTGGGAGAAAGAGATGAGAGAGGAGCTTGTTCTTCTCTTTTTGGTTCTTGCAAGAATGAGCAAAGGGAGAAGAATGGAGAGCAAATGAATGTGTAAGAGGGTTTGCAAAAGGGGAACACTGCATCTTCAAATAGACAGCCAGCCAAAACGACCGTTACGCAGATCTGAGCTGAACCGGAAACTCTGGGTAGGGCCAAAGAAATATTCAGTGAGCACCTCACTGTCTTGCAAACTGAAGTGCATTTGAAAATAGCTGGAATATCCGGCTAGGGCCGAGAATAATTCCAACCAAGGGCTTACTGTCTGCGAACTGAACTGAGATTGAAGATAGTTGGAATATCCAGCTAGGGGCACAAAAAAAATCCACCTGGAGGTTCTCTGTTAGGTGCGGTTGCTACTCTTTTCTTCTCCTTTTTTTTCTTTCAAGAGCTATTTCTTCTAAAAAGAATCAAAAGAAATTTAGCACAAGAGATAGCACTTTCACAAAGATTTTTTTAGAGTTAATCTCACCACGTCACTAAGCGCTTAATTATATGCAAATGAGACTCACACTTAGTGGCACTAGATAACCATTGTAATTAAAGATTTCCCCTCTTTATAGTACGGTTATCTATCCTAAACCCGATCACGCACTCTATTGCGTCTTGATCGGTAAAACAAATGCCCTATTTTATACCTTTGCCTTGAGCCCATAGGGTTTTGGTTTTCTCTTTCTTCTTTTCCAAATGTGGAGAAATGTATTATCAACTTGACCATCACCATCACATTTGAGTGTCATCTAGCTCCACCTTGGTGTGAACCAACCTATCTCATATAACACTTGGAGCAAGAGGTTAGTTCACTTAGGTTTCATCAATTATCCAAAACCAAACTAGGGTTTTCAGGAAGTCCCGGAGGCGCTCGTACCATGCTCTTGGGGCTTGCCTGAGCCCATATAACGCCTTGGACAACCTATAAACATGATTAGGATATCTAGGGTCTTCAAACCCAGGAGGTTGATCAACATAGACTAGTTCATTTATGAAGCCATTTAAAAAGTACTTTCACACCCAATTGATATAATTTAATGTCATGATGTGATGCATATGCAAGGAGGATACGAATGGCTTCAAGTCTTGCAACCGGTGCAAAGGTCTCTCCAAAATCTAAGCCTTCAACTTGAGAGAACCTCTTTGCCACTAGCCTTGCCTTGTTTCTAACAACCTTGCCTTGATCATCTTGTTTGTTCCTAAACACCCATTTTGTTCCAATGACTCTTGCGCCTTTAGGTCGCTCTTGAAGTGTCCAAACTTGGTTGCGGGTGAAGTTGTTTAATTCTTCATGCATGGCATTCACCCAATCCGGATCACCTAGAGCTTCATCTACAATGATAGGCTCAACAAGAGAAACAAAGGAGTGATGTTCCATAAATAAAGCAAGTTTTTTAGATCGAGTCATTACACCCCTTGTTGGACTCCCTACGATGAGATCTTGAGGATGAGCTTGTAGTAGAGGAGTAGTCCTTCGATCAACCACTTGAGGGGCCGCTTGTGGAGCATCAAAATCTTGAGCTTGTACCACCATTTGTTCATGGGAGACATGAGTATCTTCAAATGGCTCTCTCCCATCTTTATCATCATCTTGTGGTACATTTGATGAGGATGGCTTGTCAATGACTTGCACATCATCATCATCATCATCATCTTTAGGCTTGACAGCTCCCACCGGCATGTTCTTCATTGCTTCCCTCAATGGTTCATCACCTACATCATCAAGATTTTCATGCTCTCCTTGAGAGCCATTAGATTCATCGAATTCCACATAATATGTTTCTTCTACCATCCCGGTGGCATGGTTGAATACTCGATATGCTTTGGACTTCAATGAGTAACCAACAAGAAAACCAATATCACATCAACGTTGGAACTTCCCTAGGTGTTGGTGCTTCTTGTAGATGTAGCATTTGCACCCAAACACTCTAAAGAAGGATACATCCGGCTTCTTGTTGTTGAGTAGCTCATAGGGGGTCTTGCCAAGGAGACGATGGGGGAACAACTGATTTGATGCATAGCAAGTGGTGTTGATTGCTTCCGCCCAAAATCTTTCCGGTGTAGAGTACTCATCTAACATTGTTCTTGCTAGGGTGATTAGTGTCCGGTTCTTTCTCTCAACTACCCCATTTTGTTGTGGTGTGTAGGTTGCAGAAACTTCATGCTTGATCCCAACTTCATCACAAAATTGCTCAATGTGGGTCTTGTCAAACTCTTTTCCATTATCACTTCTTATCTTCATGATCTTCAAATCAAATTCATTTTGGGCTCTCTTGGCAAACTTCTTGAATGAAGGGGTTGCTTCGGATTTGTCATGAAGAAAGAATACCCAAGTGTATCTAGAGTAGTCATCAACAATCACTAGGCAATAGAGATTTCCGCCCAAGCTAGCATATGTTGTTGGCCCAAATAGATCCATGTGAAGTAGCTCTAACTCTCTTGATGTTTGTTGACACTAGTTATCTATCAAAATTAAAGGATAAATAAATATGAAAAGGGCATGAATTCAATCACCAATAAAGGTTTAGAGTTTTAATTGACAATATTCCACGAGTTTTGGTGAATTGTGATTCTGCAGGAACTAAACAGGAAAACCAGCACTGATTGCTTCCCTTAGAAGGAAACCAACGCGAGATAATGCAACCAGCACGTCAGGAATATTCCAGAAGGACCTAGAGGGCACCAGAGGACACCACGAGGCGGGACACCCCGAGAGGCTGCCAGGTGGGACCGACCGGTCCCACCATTAGACCGGTCGGTCTCCCTTGGGCCCGCTGGGCTCGGTCTTCTGGAAGCTTCCTCCACCGCCTTTGAGGATCCATCTCAGCCCTACGTGAAGTCGGTTTGATCTAACTGTCGCGGTTGATCCCTCAGGGCTATATAAACAGGCCCCCAGGCCCCAGGGTAGAACAAGCCCCTCTTTAGAAAAGACTACGCCTCATTCAGAAACCCTAGAAGAGACTTCAAGAGTCACCAAGTAGAAGACTAGTTACCCCTCTAGTTTAGGTTTAGAACCTAGTCCTATACTAGAACTAGAAGAGAGAGAGAGAGATGAAGAGATCAAGAAGGAGCTCCGGCCTGTCGGATCAACTTCTTCATCTTGTACCTGCGGATTCAAGTTTATCTTCAACTTGCTTTAGCGATTGTTTCGGTAATCAACGTCTATATTTAAGTTTGAGCCATTGTTCATGTTATTCTTAAGGTTTATGACTCTCTTTTGAGTACTTTAATTCTAGTCATTCTAGAGTTAGAGTAGTTGGATAGTGTAAGCATGGTGCTTAGACTTGATAGCTCATAAATGCCTCCTATAACGCCGGTAGTAGTGCTTGTTCACAAGGGTGACTCTTAGAGCCTTGTTGATTCTTCTATAGTCCACTTACCCGTGTGTAGGCTTGGTAGGATTATACATTTGCATAAAAGACTCATACTCTGTTTGTGACCTTTTATGGCAACTTCCCCACTAAGAATAATATAAACATATCACTCTTAAATTGGAATTAGACAACCTTAGTGATCCCCTCTATACTTCTAGATTCTCCGTCCTTGTTAGCTACTCAGGGGTTAGACTTTAAGGCTTAACACTATCCGTTCCTTTGGGTTTGATATTAAAACTGGGTTACTCCGGTGAAGTGCTACATCGGTAGATTTTATCTGTGCGCTAAGTAGAGTGTGCGTTAATTTATACCAACAAGCATTTCTGGCGCCATTGCTGGGGAACGGTAGATCATCTTAAGTCTTAGTTTAACCTTGTAATTATACTTTTATCTTTTCCTTTTTTGTCCTAGTCTTTTCATCATTTTGTGTTCATTCTTATGAATGTTGTTTTTGAATTCCACTCTTATCTATCACTACCCCATGAGCGCAAGCTATAACCAGTAGAATCCTTCCACCCTATCATAACATCTGGTTATTAGCTACGCCTACCTTTCTGCTACACTTCCTTCTGTAATGAGCATAGAAATATAATTATGAAAATATTCCTTCGGGTATTCTTGTCACTAACCTTTCCAGGTCTAGAGCAGAAAAGAACGAAGAACAACAAACACAAGGTATGCCCAACCAATCACCATGTAACATTGAATTACATTCATCCAATCTTGATTTGCAAAATCCAAGCTTGGGGAATAGACTTTCTAAGAGCATCTCTTGCCGTGTTGCTATGTTGGTTATCCCTACCTTTAAGATATGCTCATCATGCTCTTTCATCACCATCTGAATAAATCTCTATAATACTTTCATGCTACCCTCATTCGCTATATTATATGTTTAGGTTTGGAGTACTTTCATACATCTCTTAAATTAAGCACGGTGCCTAGTTTAGGAATGGTGATCTTGCTTTCAAAGGCTTTTAATTTAAGCAATTAAGTTAAAATGCCTTCCTAGATCAAATTAGACATGGTGTCTAGGTTGATTTTTGAGCCGATAGTATGCTATAGTGGATGTTGGATATTTTGTTGGACTAACCCCTGCAGGGAAACTTTCAATATCAATTTGGGAAAGTCCGGACATGAACTCACACTGGAGATGAAGCAAGGCGTACAATGAACTTCAACAACTCTTACACAATGAAGACTCAGCTCATTCATCATGGATGAAAGAACTGTGAGTATCAAAGTTTATTTATTTTGTCTTCTACTGCAAGTTATCTTTTGCCTTGAATCATGTTAAAGTGCAGCTAACACTTAAAATACTAGTCTATGCTAAAATAATCCTAAAAACATCTTTTCATTAGCATAGATGCAAAATACATAATTTGTGGATAATAACCCATGCTTCAAATTCTTGCAATCCTTCGGGTATATGTCCACTGACATTACGCGGGAGAGAGATTTTGTTCATCCATGGTTTGGTCTAAACATTGAAGATCCCAAAACTCAAACCATAGACACACAAACCTACTCTCAGATCACAAATGGTGTTAGCCTAGCTTTGAGTCTTGCTTGGGCACTGATGACAAACAGGATGCAACTTACCTCATATGAGACAACCTATGCCTGCAACCATCATTACCCAAGATATCAAGACAAGAAGTGGGGAGTTATCTTCTTTTCTAATCAAGAGCTAGCTTGGGAGACAAGATGGTACCACTACAACAATAGCAAGATCTACAAATCCAAAACATGAACATGTTGTTTGGGAATCCATCTACATCACAAGCCAACCTGGGAGAGACAATTCTGTTGTCTAGATGTGTTTCACAATCAAAGGGAGGAAGGAGAAACCCAACTTCGAACATATTGATCTTTTACTCACCACTTTGATCATTACAAACCACTAGATGTTGTCCTAGTCGAGAAGAAGAATATGATCCACTACTCATTCTTGGAAGATCGTTCTTCAACACCATCAATGTTATCATCTTTTCCGGACCTGGAGAAGTCAACTTTTGGATCTTTCGCTGCATCTTCAACAACTACACCACTTATGAGCAGCCAAAGAGAACCAAGAGAAGACGTCAAGGGAAGAACCAACTGCCAAGAATTGAGGAGGGCATCATGAAGGATGAAGCCACTGCACCACAAGAGTTAGAAGATGGAGAGATAATACCTGAGCCAGCAAATCAAGAAGAACAACCAATAAGATCTCCATCATCTAGACACTGTTGAGAGGACAAGTCTCAGTTGTGAGATTACAAGACAAAAGACTCTCATGGAGGCACTCAAGTAGTAGCTCTAAATTCAAGTCTCTTTCCAACCCAATGATTAAAGGAAAACAAGAAAGGTTGACAAGAGAAGAATGCAGAACTGTCCCTACATCTTCATAGTACAGAATTAATACAAAAAAGAGAGAGGATCCTAGTCAGCATACTCGAGGAACAATGCGCCTTCACTGATAAGTCGACACAAGAGAAGGAAGGTCAATACCTATAAAGATGATTACACTGTGATCTTCCTCCTCTCAATCACACTGTGAGACAAACAAGAGAAGACAAGCCATTCATAAACAACAACCAGCTAGACAAGAGGAGCTTCCACAAGGTGGTTCGACGCGTCACTCTTCAATGACAAAGTAACATTTCAAGGTAAGTAACCATCACTTTAAAAGCTTCTTCTTGATTCTAGTATGAACATAAATAAAGAACAAAGCATGTTTAAGTTGCACCTCACTTCATCTAACCTAATCAACTCAACATGTTTAGTCCTTTAATCTTTGTTCTTAGCTTTACTCTCTTGAATCTCACTGTCTTAACTAAATGAGCTAAAATGTTGTGCATCTAACCTTTGGAAGATGATATATTTCAATCATAAAAAGATCGACACATTATGCATAGATTATCCTTCCTTGGGTTAAGTAAGCTGCTCTGTTATATATTTTAAGATGCTACTTTCATGCTCATCCTATGATTCTATCACTCATGTTAAGATTGAATAGGACACATAAACAACAAGTTTGTCTTGTGCAATGTGCCTAAGGTTAGAGGGGAATCAACAAAACTTTTGGTTCTGTTGGTGTTTTTCCACCAACAGAGCCCATGCACTTGATCTCTACCTTGTCTTTATGAGCAGGACACACTCTTGAGCAAAACATGGAGAAGTCACTCCCAAATTCTACAGAGTGAAGGTCCTAGATCTACAAGCACCCAAGAAGAACAGAAGTGCAAGACACCGCTCTCAATGCCAAAGAAGACAAGCTATCAAGAATAGAGAGGCCAATCACGAAGAAGAAGCTATCGACATTGTCCCGGAAAAGAAAGGATAGAAACATCAAGACAGTGAACCACAGGAAGTGAAGACTCAGACCAAGAAAGTATGGAAGAAAAAGTCTGCACCTCAGAGGAACAATCAATAACAACTTTCCAAACGCCTAACATACCTTGGGAGGTCTGAACCAAGGGAAGGTCCGGTTCGTCGGACCTAAATATCTGAACCTTCGCCAAAAGGTAAAAATCGGTAGTTATCTTTATATTTACTTTACTGCATATTTCTCATATTTAAATCCATAATCATTTCTTATATAATCATATTTAATTCACAAACATTTTAATTAGAAAATAAAATAAATATATATATATATATTACTGCATCTAAAGCCCCATGTGAATAAATCTTTGGTGTGTAAAAACCCACAGGAATGTTCACCGTGGTGGCATAAAAATAAATAATAATAAAAATAAATATGCATGCATTCATCCTGTTGCATTTTCTCTTGCATCATAAAAATATAAAAATATTGAGAAAGAGATCTTACTGAAATTCTAGACAACTAAGGCTTAAGTGGCCAACCATTAATGCTTAATCTGTTCCACAAGTCTTGTTGTCTATTTGAGTTTCATAGGATTTGAAAGGCCAAGAAAAGCTGACAACCAAGTGGAGCACTGTCTCAACAAACATCAACATCAATCAAAGCTCTGATAGAGGAAGGACATGTCCACTGCCAGTCTGCTACTTTGCAAGATCGAATGACTACGTCAACATTCAGCTTGGGGGAAGGCACCCCCATGTATCCACGTAAGTATCTTTATCTTCTTAAGTTTTTCATTCTATAAACAAATTCAAAAAAAAATGTGAGCACATGAAGGCTCACCCTAAAAGAAAAGAACAAAAATGGGCACATGAAGGCTCACCATTAATTAAAATAGAACAAAAATATATGGGCACATGAAGGCTCAATGCTATTAAGGGAACCAGCTTGGGGGAGACGCACCCCGTTATCTTCGCGATTCAGGTATGTCTTTATTATTACTGCTACCACTATTATTATTAGCTTTTAAAGTGTGTTAGATTAAAAAAATAAAAATAGTGTGTTTTAAGAAGTTGATGACTAAAAGAGAACCCTCTCTCTCTAATCTTTTGCATGGAAATGATGAATAGTTGCTCTATCTAATTTCTTTCAAGTACCTAGTCTTCAAAGCATGAGTTCTCCTAATTAATAATGATGCCTTAAAATAAAATTAAATGCATGGTTGGCAAATACTTAATCTAAGGTCTAGGTAATTGGGATATGACATGTCATGATCCGAGCTGCTATTATCTTGTTCTAAACAACACTAAAGTTCTGGAGGTTTCTAAATATAAACATGACTAATAATTGCATTGAGTTAAATTAAGCTTTGTGACCCTGTGAGTAGTTCATCATACCATTGAATCGAGATCACTTACACATTTCATCCATCTTTCACATAAAAAGGGACAAGTGTCCGAAACCTCGAAAAGATAGATCCCGAGGAAATAAAAAGGGACAAGTGTCCGGAACCTCGAAGAAAAAAAAATGTCAGAAAAAATGGGCAAGTGCCCGATAGTAGAATTAGCCTAATAGCCATATGTCTCTGATAAACAGAAGAGAGTGAATACATTCAAAAGAGCATCCGACTCTATTTTTCCATACACATGCACTTCTTGATTCAATGGTTGGTTGACTTTCTCTTTGGATCCATTGTTTAATTTGACAACACATGTATTAAAGCTTTTGAAAATCAATTAAAACTTCGGGATAAAGGTGAAGTGAAAGAACTAGAAACATAATGCTTGATTTGATCGTTCAATCTTTCAACTACTCAAGATCTAAGGTAAAAGTAATAAGCCCCATGAAGAATAACATAATATATTTTGGAATTTTTGTTTAGCAGCAGGTATACTTGTTGGAAGTGAAGATATTGTAGCAACTCCTGATCCATTGTTAAGTTTTGATTTTGCTAAGGGACTAGCAAAAGGTAAGCTTGGGGGAGTTGTTGACACTGGTTATCTATCAAAATTAAAGGATAAATAAATATGAAAAGGGCATGAATTCAATCACCAATAAAGGTTTAGGGTTTTAATTGATAATATTCCATGAGTTTTGGTGAATTGTGATTCTGCAGGGACTAAACAGGAAAACCAGCACTGATTGCTTCCCCTAGAAGGAAACCAACGTGAGATAACACAACCAACACGTCAGGAATATTCTAGAAGGACCTAGAGGGCACCAGAGGACACCACGAGGCGGGACACGGTCTGTCTCCCCCTAGGCCCGCTGGGCTCCGTCTTCTGGAAGCTTCCTCCACCGCCTTTGAGGATCCTGCTCAGCCCTACGTGAAGTCGGTTTGATCTAACGGCCGCGGTTGATCCCTCAGGGCTATATAAACAGGCCCCCAGGCCCCAGGGTAGAACAAGCCCCTCTTCAGAAAAGACTACGCCTCATTCAGAAACCCTAGAAGAGACTTCAAGAGCCACCTTTCAAGTAGAAGACTAGTTACCCCTCTAGTTTAGGTTTAGAACCTAGTCTTATACTAGAACTAGAAGAGAGAGAGAGAGAGAGAGAGAGAGAGATGAAGAGATCAAGAAGAAGCTCTGGCCTGTCGGATCAACTTCTTCATCTTGTACCTGCGGATTCAAGTTTATCTTCAACTTGCTTCAGTGATTGTTTCGGTAATCAACGTCTATATTTAAGTTTGAGCCATTGTTCTTGTTATTCTTAAGGTTTATGACTCTCTTTTGAGTACTTTAATTCTAGTCATTCTAGAGTTAGAGTAGTTGGATAGTGTAAGCGTGGTGCTTAGACTTGATGGCTCATAAATGCCTCCTATAACGCCGGTAGTAGTGGTTGTTCGCAAGGGTGACTCTTATAGCCTTGTTGATTCTTCTATAGTCCACTTACCCGTGTCTAGACTCGGTAGGATTATACATTTGCATAAAAGACTCATACTCTGTTTGTGATCTTTTATGGCAACTTCCCCACTAAGAATAATATAAACATATCACTCTTAAATTGGAATTAGACAACCTTAGTGATCCCCTCTATACTTCTAGATTCTCCGTCCTTGTTAGCTACTCAGGGGTTAGACTTTAAGGCTTAACACTATCCGTTCCTTTGGGTTCGATATTAAAACTGGGTTACTCCGGTGAAGTGCTACATCGGTAGATTTTATCTGTGCGCTTGCGGATAAAGTAGAGTGTGCGTTAATTTATACCAACAATGTTGAAACAAAAGCTTTGGTTGGATGGGTGTTTGCAACTTGCTTGCTGGCTTGACATGCACTACACAATTTGTCCTTCTCAAATTTGACATCCTTCAAGCCCCTAACCAAATCCTTCTTCAATAGCTTGTTGAGAGTGTTCATTCCAACATGTGCCAATCTTCTATGCCACAGCCAACCAAGAGATTGCTTAGTGAACAAACATGTCTTCAAGTTGGCATCTTCGGAGGAGAAATCAACTAGATAGAGATTGTTGTATCTAAAGCCTTTGAATATCACTTGTGTATCATCTTTCTTGGTCACTGAAGGGTTACGAGGAAGCTACTGCTAGTTATAGATCATGGGATTACCACTAGACGCGCAGATGCAGCGGAAGACGTCTCGGTGTAGACGTGCGTGTCGCAGCGATGCCTTGTAGATGTTCACGTCTGACCTTCACGTCTCCACGTGCGGTTCGTCCTTGTGCTCCAGATGCAGCACCTCCTAGGTATCCCACACGTACAGGGAGGAAGCGTCAAACCCTGGTCGCCCCACCCCTCTTTATATAGGCATCCCTAATGAGACCACCGACCTGGAGGCCCATTAGCAAACCCTAATCCCGGTCTGACTCGAGTCCAACTCGAATCAGGCTTCCAGCCCCTTAAGCGTGCGACCTTAGACTATCCGCACTCACGTTTCTCTATTTTCATCCTCTATACTGTCTAGCCATCAAAATTCTCTCCTCTATATTCATTTCTTCCGCATCCATCCATCCTCTATATCATCCTCTATCCACTATGGGTCCACTTGTTACTTTGTCTAAATATATCCATGAGAGATCTAGTTTTGAAGAATTAATTGCAACAAATTCAATGGTGCAATCGAAATTTAATTTGATTTTTTTGTTTGTGAGTTATAACGTATTTTAGTTACTTAAAATTATGGGGCCCACCAAATGCAATCATGTCTCAGCTATACCGTTCGAACTGGAAAGCGCTGAAAATAGCGGACGGGGAGCAGCGAAGGATCATATACCGTATAGCGCTGCAGGGCATTTATACGCTATATATTTCTCCAGGATAACATAGAGGATTGCATATCGTATGCACTGCGGTCAGTCTTATGGGTTCACGCACACATAGACACGGCCCGAGTAATCCTACTCGCTCGATAGTTAACAGCAGCCTCTAGCAAGACGTGTCAACTCCTATGTATACACAAAGATCATATCTGACGAACCACCACGATCACATATATGTAATTCCCTTGCCACACAATATTTGGTCCAACTCATAGGTTAACACTTAACCTAAGCACGGCCATGCATTTTATGATCCAATCATTTGAGTGGTCCAGTGATATCTCTCTCTCATGGAGAGGGGCAAATCCCATCTTGATCGTCTATGTCTCACAGCATACTTCCTGACAAACCCGAAGACTATCTTTATAACTACCCTGTTATGAAGTAGCGTTTGATAGTCCCTAAGTAAGCCGATTCATATCTTGAGTACATACCACAATCTCAGGTCTAAGGACATAACGTACATGATGTGTAAAGAGATAATATGAACATCTCATGCTGGGTCAGTCCAGCCCCATGTCATACATGTGCCCACATTATCAGTTTGACATCTCCATGTCTATGACTTGTGAAACATAGTCATCAACTAATACATGTGCTGATCTAATATTCATGTGTGTCCTCACATGAACTCCGATCAGGGACAACTATTGAATAACCATACAAGTAAAAGAGTCTCACAGACAATTCACATAATTGTCAATCAACACAAGTTGTCTTTAATGGATATTCAATGAACATATAATAAATCATGGATACAATAGAAATATCATCATCTCTATGATTACCTCTAGGGCATATTTCCAATAGTCACAACCACTTCTTTGTCGGTGAACAAACATTGAAAGCCAAGATCACATAGTTACCCAATGGATAGCAAGTTGAAGCTCAATGAAGCAACTAGAAGCACATTTGAGATGGTATGATCATTTGATATTGCCACTTTGCCCAATCCCTTCACATTGCCCTTAGAGTTGTCACCAAATGTAATCTTTTCTTGGTCATTGACATTCTCTTCTAGTGAGGTGAACATCCGGGGATCACCGGTCATATGTTGTGTGCAACCACTATCAATCACCCAATGAGATCCACTGGTCTTGTAGTTCACCTACACAAACAAGAAATCAAGCTTGAGCTTTAGGGACCCAAACTTGTTGAGGCCCCTTAACCTTCTCCACTAAGGACTTAGCAACCCAAATTTGCTTTGGCCTATTCTTGTTTGGAGGCCCCATGAACATAACTTTCATCTTGCCACTAGAATCTTGTATAAGCATGTAGTGAGCATTGAAAGAAAAGGGCCTAGCATGCTTGGGCAAGGGTGTGGGTTTAGGCTCTTCACAATTGTGAGCAAAGTGTCCTTCCTTTCCACACTCAAAGCAACTTCCCAACTTCTTCTTCTTTGGCTTTGGGATGCTCTTGCGTTGCTTCATCTTCTCTTCAAGAAAGCCAATACCATTTCTATTGGTCTTCATTACGGTGTTCATGAGTAGCTCACTTTGAAGACATTGACCCTTGGTGAATTTCTTCAACCCGGTGGTAAGGTGCTCCTTCTCTTTCTTGAGCTTGTCATTCTCTTGTTGGAGTTCCAATTGGGATGGTGTCAACTTGTAATCCCTCTCCATCTACAATCTCTTGTTTTCTTCTTTTAGCATGTCTAGCTCAAGTGTGATGCTATAGTCATCATCATGAGTTTGGATGACAACTTGCTTGGTGGTCGATAGCTTCTCTAGATCAATCTTGAGCCTTGCATTTTCATTCTCGATCTTGACATAGTCATCATATTGATCGGTCACAACCACTTTCTTGCCCTTGCCACTAGCTCTTTGCTCATCATGCTCACTAACCAAGTCCTCACAAGATGTTGCTATGTCACACTTAACAACAAGGTTAGGAGCATCATGTGTCTCATGAGAAAGTATATCATAAGCTACAACAAGTGTATCATGATCTACTTTAACTTGAGTATATTGTTCATTAAGCAAAGCATAGCTAGTGTTAAGGGTACTATGCGTCTTATCAAGTTTTTCATTTTTAGCTTTGAGCTCTTTGTTAGAGGACTTGAGCTCCTTGATAGATGATGACATAGTAGCAAGTTCATTTTGTTGCTCATTACTAGCATGTATAGCATGATCATACTTTTCAACAAGAGATTCATTTTCATCAACAAGCTTTTCATTTTTAGCTCTAGTCTTTCTTATGATTCTAGAATAGTTGTTTAGCAAATCAACAAGTTCATCATAAGAAGGAGCATGGAACTCTCCATTACTCTCATCATCACTAGAGTCATCATCACTTTGTACCTTTGAAGGGTCGAGATGGCGGACTAGAGGGGGGGTGAATAGTCTTTTCTAAAATTAATCTTACCGGCTAACCGAAACAAATGCAGAATTAAAACTATCGGTCTAGCCAAGACTACACCCCTCTACTTATACTCTATGACACCTTACGAAAGATCCTAATCAATGCAAATAAGGTGTCGGGCTAGCTAGAGCTCACCTAACCAATTCTAGAAGCAAGGTCACACAAGCTTATGCAACTAGTACTTCAAGCACGGGGGAGCTCCTACACAATCTAGCAAGCAAAGCACAAAGCCTAAGCTCACTAGCAATGCTCAATGACAAGGCTACACAAGCCAAATTAGAGAGCTCAACTTAGCTACACAAACTAAGCAATGTGACTAGCAAGACTACAAGTCAACTAGTCATGCAAGAGAGCTACTTCTAGGCTACATAAGCAAAGAAGGTAACTAGCAAGCTACACAAGCTAACTAATTACAAGAGCAACTACACAAGCACAATATATATGAAAGTAATTACAAGCTTGTGTATGGGGAATGCAAACCAACGGGATGAACAAGGTTGACACGGTGATTTTATCCCGAGGTTCACTTGGTCGCCACCAAGCTAGTCCCCATTGAGGCAAGCCTAAGGTTGCCGCCGATCCTCTTGCTAGTGGTGACCCTAAGTCACACTCTCCACGATGGAGTGCTCACCAAGAGCTCTAGCTTAGACACGGCCGGACCACTTGGCGCTCTTCGCACCTCTCTCTACTAGAGTTGCTCTTCGCGATCTCCTGCGGGGCTAGCACGATGCCCCTCACAAAGCTTCTCCGGAGCCACGCACAATCTTCACGCGGGCTTCACGATGGAGACTCGATCACCAAGCCATCTAGGAGGTGGCAACCTCCAAGAGTAACAGGCACCACCGGCTTGCAACACGATCACCTAGTGCCACTCGATGCTATCTCTCAATGCAACGCACTAGCGATCACTCACTCGCTATTGAATCGCACACTAGCAAGCACAAGCGAGTTAGAGGGCTCCCAAGCACATCCACACCAGCCACCAAGGCTTTGGAGTGCTCAACCACTGGCCCAAGGCCGGTTACCAACGTTATTTATAGCCCCAAGGGCTAACTAGTCGTTGCCCCTTCATTGGGCAACCAGCGCCACCATCAGACGCGTCAGTCGGGACCATCGGACGCTGAGGCCAGCGTCCGATGCACGGATGCTCACCACGTGTCCCCCATGTTCAACTTTGGCCGAGCGATCCCAACGGCTATATCACTCCCTGCGCCAGTTAAAGTGGCATCGGACGCGCCGATGCCTAGCATCGGACGCTCCGATGCTTTAGCTCAAATCTGTGCAAGATCGCCCTCACATCGGACGCACCAAGACTCTAGCATCGGACGCTCGACCCCAGCGTCCGATGACACACCAGAGAGGTTCCAGAGAGGGCAGAAACACAAAGGACGCATCCGACGGTTCCACATCGGACGCAGGCCAGCGTCCAATGCTCCCTGGAAAGCACGCCCGTGCCACGTCACCTGCATCAGACTCTGCAACATAGTTTCCTCAGTGTCCATTGCTAGCATCCGATGCTCTTTCAACTTCTTACAGAAACTAAGGTTTGCCATCGGACGCTCGGACCAGCGTCCGATGCTCCCAGAGCACTACACTTCTCCTCCGAAAACCGCTGAATCTTGCCTCGCAAGCTCGGCAGGAGGGAGAGGGACTATACACTAGTTTCTCCCACTTCTCCATGGCTCCTTTCAACACAACTTCTTTTCTAACAACTTCTCCTTTGCAAATGTGCCAACACCACTAAGTGTTCAACATCATTTGTATGTGTGTTAGCATTTTCACAATCATTTTCCAAAGGATTAGCACTTGCTCTCACCACGCCACTCGATCCTAGCAACATCGCAAAGTTAGATCGCTCAAGTGGCACTAGATGACCGATATGCAAACAAGTTTGCTCCTCTTAATAGTACGGCCATCTATCCTAAACCCGGTCATAATCTTCTCTACACACCTATGACCGGTGAAATGAAATGCCCTACAAGTATACCTTTGCCTTGCGCATTCCATTCCATCTGCTCCGGTGTTGATGCAACACAGGCACCAACCTCTTCATCAAATGATATGATCCACTTCATATCATCACATGGCCTTCATGGTCCATCGATCTTGACATCACTTGCTCTTCACCATCGCTTCGGTCCTTCGGCGCTAAGTCTTGCTTAAGCCTCCCGACACTCGGTACCAACGGCTTCAAAGCCTCAACTTGCCCTTCACCTTCGCAACCGGTCTATCAAGCCAAGTCTTGCCTTGATCTTCACCATCTTAGCCACATGACCACATGTCATGTTTCATGTGCATTAAGCTCCTTCTTCACATGTGTGAGCCTTTGCAACATCCTCCAAGCCATTTTACCTCTATGGCATATGTTGCTCACACATGATCACCTGTGGACTAATTACC